>CM076943.1:19323662-20523662 GCA_039566865.1 Aurelia coerulea
AAACTCCTGCCGCTCGTCATATTCGTCTACCGATGCACAACCAAAGTTATATGCTATGACATAGGACACCGGCACATTTTCTTGAACATGATTCTCATCGGGATACATCTCGTGGAATTCCCTCCCGCGCACCACATTGCCATCGTCATCGAAGACCAACTCTTCATCCAAGTATTCGTCTATCGCCGAATTCTCCAAATCCCTCAGCTCTCGCAGCTCTGTTCGTGCGAATTCATTCTCTGCATAGAACTCTTTTATGTATGACAACCTCCTATCCCTTATTTCTTCTATAGTCGTGCGTTGAAGCTTGCTTTCAAAGTCATAAGTAGCGAACCGCTTCGAGAAGTACATATCATTCTCCTCTGGATGTAACAGGACGCTCATCTCCTTCCAAGTAGGACAACGGAGGCAGTATCTCGTCCGGCACTGCAAAACAATTGCTTGATCTTTGACAGAAGCAACTGCGACGTGTCAACAGAACCCTTTGCATAACAGTGTTTGCTCTTAGTGAACTTGCACTTTTGCGCATGTGTGTGAAGACTCCTCACGTAGCCAAAGTTCTTTCCGCAATTAAAGGCACTTCAAATTCTTGTTGATGACTCTGCTCTTGTCCAGTATCAGATAAAAGTGATTTAAATGCAATATTAAATGCATAGTCTTCTTCGAATTGTAAACGAAGGGAGCTCTTCGCATGACCCACCAGACTGAAAGCCACCTTACCGTCTTCCCTCCTAACCACCGGTCTGTAAAACGTGAATCCTGTAATGAAACAGATGTTCCAGGATTGGTATGGAGCCTCACACTGACTCCGGTGAAAGTGGCTTTGCTCACGTCAGGTCAAGGAATGTGTCTTGCAATAAATGTCAAACAGCTCCTTACTTTTTGATCTTTACCTCTTCGTCCACGTCACATTGGTCGTAAAGCCCGCTCACTGTCTGTATGCCCCTTTCGTATGCCAACTCCATGAACGCCAAGCAGTGAAAGAAGCACATTGAATCATTGGCTCCGTTGTTCCTCCTGAATCGTTTACTCAAAGAATAAACATTCTTCCCACGACCATGCTTTCTCAAGAAGTTACCAATCTTCTTGTCATTGAGCTTGCTTTGATCCTGTTCCTGATCCTGCTCCTGATCCTGTTCCTGTTCCTGTTCCTGTTCCTGATCCTGATCCTGATCCTCGTCATCCTCCTCCACAACATCATCTTCCACTTCCGCCTCTAATCGAACGAAGGGATTTTCCCTTCGTCTGCTCCTACCATCATCATCTTCATCTTCATACTCGTCGTCGTCCTCTTCTTCGTAATCGTCGTCCTCTTCGTCGCAATCGTCATCGTCTTCTCCTCGTCCAATAGCATTGTCGCCCAATGGAAAGATTTGCACTTTAACGTTCGTTGCCCTCACGAGGACGGTGCTCGATTCTTCAAAGGCATTCCTGACGAGAGTGAAAAAATCAGTGTTTTTAATGTCGTTGGCGCACGCATCCATGTCTGACCTATTTCGTATCTGCCAAATGTTGTCCTTTTGCTGCAAAATGTCACTCCTACTACCATTCGCTCCCTGCTCATGTGATAAATGCGTGTTTGCATACCAATAAGAATACTTTCCAGTCTTGGGAGTGTGGAGGAAAAATCCAAAAGCCATCGCCATCTTGTACGGCATGTTCTGTTGATTCTCCACGTACACTTTTTGGAGTATATCATCAATTTGATCATTAAACGGAGTAGTTCCCACCAAGTGTATATTATATGTAAGCATTTGACCATCCTCACCCCTTGTCGAATGCGTCATTATGGAAGCGGCATTCTTCATGTACGCATCTTTTACCTTCTCTATAGCAGCCTTACGCACCGAACGAACTGCATTCCCAACGATTTGATTATGCACGCCTTCGTCGCTAACGTCTATCCCCCTCCCTCTAAGCACATCCCTGCTATTGTTAATTATCCTATGCACATAGTCCATGTAGTGTCCCTGTTTGCTGACGACCTCGTCCACGTCACTAATCCATGGCCTTGCATCGTATTTCATGTAATTCACAAACTTGTGCTGAGCCCTCAGTGTTGGAACGGCTTCCGTCGAAATACCAAAGTGTCCATGTGATTGCAGCTCGTGACGTTGACATGATCTTAGATCATTAAATGAAGAGTCACAGTATCGACACTTGAAACTCTTCAAGCAATGTTGCGTTTGATGCAAATACAAGTCTGTGTCATTCCTAAAGCCATTGCCACAGAAAAAACATGCGTGTACCATGTGCTTTTCAATGATGTGGTGGTGTAGTCTCTGCCTCGAACCGTACGTGTTATTGCATATATTGCAAGTATTTTCCGGCTTGTGATAAGCGAATGTATGTCTTGCCAAATTTGCGGCAGAATCGAAAAACACGTTAGGTATACCGTCCATGTCACAGGCGTTGCACACGAACGCCTCATCAGGATGCGCGTCACGTAAATGGTCACGCACGTACCTTTTTCCCCTAGCAGGGAACACATAATTGCACAATGTACATTTGTTGTTCATCAACACTTCTTCAGATCCAATTCTGTGCACTTGAGCTAAATGTTTTTTCAACTGCCCCCTATATTTAAACTTAGCACCACACGAAGAGCATGACCGATGGTTCTGGTTTATATGTTCTCGAAGGGCGTTCCTTGACCCTGTCGAAAACGCCGGTTCTGTACCCGACTCGTTGCATTCGCCACAAATCCATTTATGATTTTTATTATTATGTCCAATCAACGCATCAAAATTATTTCCATGCCAATCGCACCGGTTGCATAAATAAGACATCGTATACTTCATATACAAATAGGATATAAAGCATTAAAAAGACTGGGAGAAAATGTACACCAAGCCACGCCAAAGCCAGCACACCAAACGAGTCATGTTCTTCGATGAGGTGCTGATTAAAATCTAAATAATTTCTACAATTTATTCCACATAATGAACACTCCACATAATAAAGCTCATCCATTCGAATGAAATGAAGTTTACAATCAATTATTTATGTATGAGACAAATTATTTAACCTACCACGTAAAACTTCGTTCGCCTTTGTCTTTGAAAAATCTTGTTTTCCAATCAAGAACTGTTCTGTATCGTTACAATTCAGAACTGATGTTGAATTCGCAATTTCTCTCCGTATTTATACTTTCTCTGCGATGTTTCCGAACATGACCTGCGATGTTTCCGAACATGACCTGCGATGTTTCCGAACATGACCTGCGTGCGATGTTTCCGATCATGACCTGCGATGTTTCCGAACATGACCTGCGATGTTTCTGATCATGACATTGCGATGTTTTTTGATGTTTTTGTTTTTGTTTTTGTTTTCGCCCGCTTAAATCAACCTCACATAATTGCATAAATAGCAACCTTGAGCAGTTGCAAATTCAGTTGTCAATTTGTCGATTCGAGAACGGATCTCAAAGTACAGCTACGAATATGGCAAGCAGAGCGTATGGCGAACCTTCTGGCGAATACGTCCAGCTAGGAGAGGAGATTTTGTACGAGGCAACTCCGGAGTTGCAAGATACTGGAACTTTCCTCCAGGACAAAATCATCACGCGAACCTACATGTGGCAGGAGCGTACTCCTAGCGAAAAGCAGCTAGAGCGTGAGCAGACTGGCAGAACGACTAAAATTTCTCTGGAGCAATGGAAGTCTCAATTGAATGCAGACGGCGAACAAACTGGATTCAATAAAAACCAACATTTCCACCTGTCAATCAAAAACTGGAAGGAAATGATGGAAACCTTTGCAGGGACATATTCAAAACTCCTCGTTGCTGGAAAGAGCATCCTGCGAAGATTCCAACGTCCTCTTTTGGAAGACCCGCACAACTTTCCGTGGGACGATGCAATTACAGATTTGAAGAACACCATGGAATCGAAGGGATGGTTTGATGGTCATACTCTTCCTCTGACAAATGCCCATTACAAGGAATATGAAGATGCGAACAAAAGCAACGCCAGGGGTTTCATGCCTAAATGGAAGCACGAAATTTCAATTTTCACCCATCCAATCAGCCAACTGCAAACAAAGTCCTCTATACGACGAATACGCTCTTCATTGATGTTTCTAATCACGGTGATGTCCTCAGCAGATATAATGTCTAAGGAAAACAGCCTTTCTCCCTCGTTGGAAGGCATCATGAAGAATTGTTGATGTTCCACGAATGTGTGGTTCTCACTTCGGCAGCGAGCGCCATTAGGTAATAATGCGAAACAGATGTGATGAAGGTGACATGTATCCATATCTGATAGCGTAGCCATATGACATTTGTGAGCTCGATTCCATGACCAGCAAAAGTAGGCAGGCAAGTCGTTGTTGGCAGTCATTGCATTAAATGCGGATTGAGCTTCATCCTTTTTTTGTTGTATTTCTTCTCTTTTCTTTATGATTGCTTCTTCATCAAGGTCAGGAACGCTGGGAGGGAACGTGGCGTAAGTTTTTCCGTCGCATATGCAACCAGCGTTCATTCTCCTTCGACTACACGAACATTGTCGTGATGTTGCTGGTGATGTTGATGTTGATGTTGATGGTTGTTCGTCAAAGTCCAGTCTTCTGACGGCGGCCAGAGGCATAGGATTCTCTCTAATTGACTCAGGAGGAGGAGGGGGTGGGGGAGGAAGGTTGAGAGGAGCTTGAGAGGAGCTTGAGGATGTCGATGCAAACGTTGCTGTGACAGGAGTGAAGATGCTCGTAAATGGAGGCAGTTTTGCAGACTTGGTTGGAGGTTGGTTCCAGAAGACGTCATCTGGTTGCAATTCTTCGTCAATGAAGATAGATCTTTTCCTTTTCCTGGATGATGGGTCTGTGACGAAACTTTTCAGGTAGTCTGAAACTTCTTTTTTATCGGTAAAGGTCACCGTCGGAACTCCGTAGGAAGATGTTAGCCAAGCAGATCGGGCATAATTCTTGTGGTACGGCTTCCCTTGATCTGATAGGAGCACAGGCAACGCTCGCAAACCATCCTTTGAGATATTCCACCAATTCTGCGTAGTGAATATGCAAATTGTCATTTCTGAAAGAGGTTGCTACGCTCTTCAAATCCGAGTAGAATGACGCAATCAATGTGGCAGGGTTCACGTGTGACCTCGTGATTATGACCTTGCCCTCTTTAACGCTGCATCTGTCACTGCTCACAAACTCCTGCCGCTCGTCATATTCGTCTACCGATGCACAACCAAAGTTATATGCTATGACATAGGACACCGGCACATTTTCTTGAACATGATTCTCATCGGGATACATCTCGTGGAATTCCCTCCCGCGCACCACATTGCCATCGTCATCGAAGACCAACTCTTCATCCAAGTATTCGTCTATCGCCGAATTCTCCAAATCCCTCAGCTCTCGCAGCTCTGTTCGTGCGAATTCATTCTCTGCATAGAACTCTTTTATGTATGACAACCTCCTATCCCTTATTTCTTCTATAGTCGTGCGTTGAAGCTTGCTTTCAAAGTCATAAGTAGCGAACCGCTTCGAGAAGTACATATCATTCTCCTCTGGATGTAACAGACGCTCATCTCCTTCCAAGTAGGACAACGGAGGCAGTATCTCGTCCGGCACTGCAAAACATTGCTTGATCTTTGACAGAAGCAACTGCGACGTGTCAACAGAACCCTTTGCATAACAGTGTTTGCTCTTAGTGAACTTGCACTTTTGCGCATGTGTGTGAAGACTCCTCACGTAGCCAAAGTTCTTTCCGCAATTAAGGCACTTCAAATTCTTGTTGATGACTCTGCTCTTGTCCAGTATCAGATAAAAGTGATTTAAATGCAATATTAAATGCATAGTCTTCTTCGAATTGTAAACGAAGGAGCTCTTCGCATGACCCACCAGACTGAAAGCCACCTTACCGTCTTCCCTCCTAACCACCGGTCTGTAAACGTGAATCCTGTAATGAAACAGATGTTCCAGGATTGGTATGAGCCTCACACTGACTCCGTTGAAAGTGGCTTTGCTCACGTCAGTCAAGGAATGTGTCTTGCAATAAATGTCAAACAGCTCCTTACTTTTGATCTTTACCTCTTCGTCCACGTCACATTGGTCGTAAAGCCCGCTCACTGTCTGTATGCCCCTTTCGTATGCCAACTCCATGAACGCCAAGCAGTGAAAGAAGCACATTGAATCATTGGCTCCGTTGTTCCTCCTGAATCGTTTACTCAAAGAATAAACATTCTTCCCACGACCATGCTTTCTCAAGAAGTTACCAATCTTCTTGTCATTGAGCTTGCTTTGATCCTGTTCCTGATCCTGCTCCTGATCCTGTTCCTGTTCCTGTTCCTGTTCCTGATCCTGATCCTGATCCTCGTCATCCTCCTCCACAACATCATCTTCCACTTCCGCCTCTAATCGAACGAAGGGATTTTCCCTTCGTCTGCTCCTACCATCATCATCTTCATCTTCATACTCGTCGTCGTCCTCTTCTTCGTAATCGTCGTCCTCTTCGTCGCAATCGTCATCGTCTTCTCCTCGTCCAATAGCATTGTCGCCCAATGGAAAGATTTGCACTTTAACGTTCGTTGCCCTCACGAGGACGGTGCTCGATTCTTCAAAGGCATTCCTGACGAGAGTGAAAAAATCAGTGTTTTTAATGTCGTTGGCGCACGCATCCATGTCTGACCTATTTCGTATCTGCCAAATGTTGTCCTTTTGCTGCAAAATGTCACTCCTACTACCATTCGCTCCCTGCTCATGTGATAAATGCGTGTTTGCATACCAATAAGAATACTTTCCAGTCTTGGGAGTGTGGAGGAAAAATCCAAAAGCCATCGCCATCTTGTACGGCATGTTCTGTTGATTCTCCACGTACACTTTTTGGAGTATATCATCAATTTGATCATTAAACGGAGTAGTTCCCACCAAGTGTATATTATATGTAAGCATTTGACCATCCTCACCCCTTGTCGAATGCGTCATTATGGAAGCGGCATTCTTCATGTACGCATCTTTTACCTTCTCTATAGCAGCCTTACGCACCGAACGAACTGCATTCCCAACGATTTGATTATGCACGCCTTCGTCGCTAACGTCTATCCCCCTCCCTCTAAGCACATCCCTGCTATTGTTAATTATCCTATGCACATAGTCCATGTAGTGTCCCTGTTTGCTGACGACCTCGTCCACGTCACTAATCCATGGCCTTGCATCGTATTTCATGTAATTCACAAACTTGTGCTGAGCCCTCAGTGTTGGAACGGCTTCCGTCGAAATACCAAAGTGTCCATGTGATTGCAGCTCGTGACGTTGACATGATCTTAGATCATTAAATGAAGAGTCACAGTATCGACACTTGAAACTCTTCAAGCAATGTTGCGTTTGATGCAAATACAAGTCTGTGTCATTCCTAAAGCCATTGCCACAGAAAAAACATGCGTGTACCATGTGCTTTTCAATGATGTGGTGGTGTAGTCTCTGCCTCGAACCGTACGTGTTATTGCATATATTGCAAGTATTTTCCGGCTTGTGATAAGCGAATGTATGTCTTGCCAAATTTGCGGCAGAATCGAAAAACACGTTAGGTATACCGTCCATGTCACAGGCGTTGCACACGAACGCCTCATCAGGATGCGCGTCACGTAAATGGTCACGCACGTACCTTTTTCCCCTAGCAGGGAACACATAATTGCACAATGTACATTTGTTGTTCATCAACACTTCTTCAGATCCAATTCTGTGCACTTGAGCTAAATGTTTTTTCAACTGCCCCCTATATTTAAACTTAGCACCACACGAAGAGCATGACCGATGGTTCTGGTTTATATGTTCTCGAAGGGCGTTCCTTGACCCTGTCGAAAACGCCGGTTCTGTACCCGACTCGTTGCATTCGCCACAAATCCATTTATGATTTTTATTATTATGTCCAATCAACGCATCAAAATTATTTCCATGCCAATCGCACCGGTTGCATAAATAAGACATCGTATACTTCATATACAAATAGGATATAAAGCATTAAAAAGACTGGGAGAAAATGTACACCAAGCCACGCCAAAGCCAGCACACCAAACGAGTCATGTTCTTCGATGAGGTGCTGATTAAAATCTAAATAATTTCTACAATTTATTCCACATAATGAACACTCCACATAATAAAGCTCATCCATTCGAATGAAATGAAGTTTACAATCAATTATTTATGTATGAGACAAATTATTTAACCTACCACGTAAAACTTCGTTCGCCTTTGTCTTTGAAAAATCTTGTTTTCCAATCAAGAACTGTTCTGTATCGTTACAATTCAGAACTGATGTTGAATTCGCAATTTCTCTCCGTATTTATACTTTCTCTGCGATGTTTCCGAACATGACCTGCGATGTTTCCGAACATGACCTGCGATGTTTCCGAACATGACCTGCGTGCGATGTTTCCGATCATGACCTGCGATGTTTCCGAACATGACCTGCGATGTTTCTGATCATGACATTGCGATGTTTTTTGATGTTTTTGTTTTTGTTTTTGTTTTCGCCCGCTTAAATCAACCTCACATAATTGCATAAATAGGAACCTTGAGCAGTTGCAAATTCAGTTGTCAATTTGTCGATTCGAGAACGGATCTCAAAGTACAGCTACGAATATGGCAAGCAGAGCGTATGGCGAACCTTCTGGCGAATACGTCCAGCTAGGAGAGGAGATTTTGTACGAGGCAACTCCGGAGTTGCAAGATACTGGAACTTTCCTCCAGGACAAAATCATCACGCGAACCTACATGTGGCAGGAGCGTACTCCTAGCGAAAAGCAGCTAGAGCGTGAGCAGACTGGCAGAACGACTAAAATTTCTCTGGAGCAATGGAAGTCTCAATTGAATGCAGACGGCGAACAAACTGGATTCAATAAAAACCAACATTTCCACCTGTCAATCAAAAACTGGAAGGAAATGATGGAAACCTTTGCAGGGACATATTCAAAACTCCTCGTTGCTGGAAAGAGCATCCTGCGAAGATTCCAACGTCCTCTTTTGGAAGACCCGCACAACTTTCCGTGGGACGATGCAATTACAGATTTGAAGAACACCATGGAATCGAAGGGATGGTTTGATGGTCATACTCTTCCTCTGACAAATGCCCATTACAAGGAATATGAAGATGCGAACAAAAGCAACGCCAGGGGTTTCATGCCTAAATGGAAGCACGAAATTTCAATTTTCACCCATCCAATCATCCAACTGCAAACAAAGTCCTCTATACGACGAATACGCTCTTCATTGATGTTTCTAATCACGGTGATGTCCTCAGCAGATATAATGTCTAAGGAAAACAGCCTTTCTCCCTCGTTGGAAGGCATCATGAAGAATTGTTGATGTTCCACGAATGTGTGGTTCTCACTTCGGCAGCGAGCGCCATTAGGTAATAATGCGAAACAGATGTGATGAAGGTGACATGTATCCATATCTGATAGCGTAGCCATATGACATTTGTGAGCTCGATTCCATGACCAGCAAAAGTAGGCAGGCAAGTCGTTGTTGGCAGTCATTGCATTAAATGCGGATTGAGCTTCATCCTTTTTTTGTTGTATTTCTTCTCTTTTCTTTATGATTGCTTCTTCATCAAGGTCAGGAACGCTGGGAGGGAACGTGGCGTAAGTTTTTCCGTCGCATATGCAACCAGCGTTCATTCTCCTTCGACTACACGAACATTGTCGTGATGTTGCTGGTGATGTTGATGTTGATGTTGATGGTTGTTCGTCAAAGTCCAGTCTTCTGACGGCGGCCAGAGGCATAGGATTCTCTCTAATTGACTCAGGAGGAGGAGGGGGTGGGGGAGGAAGGTTGAGAGGAGCTTGAGAGGAGCTTGAGGATGTCGATGCAAACGTTGCTGTGACAGGAGTGAAGATGCTCGTAAATGGAGGCAGTTTTGCAGACTTGGTTGGAGGTTGGTTCCAGAAGACGTCATCTGGTTGCAATTCTTCGTCAATGAAGATAGATCTTTTCCTTTTCCTGGATGATGGGTCTGTGACGAAACTTTTCAGGTAGTCTGAAACTTCTTTTTTATCGGTAAAGGTCACCGTCGGAACTCCGTAGGAAGATGTTAGCCAAGCAGATCGGGCATAATTCTTGTGGTACGGCTTCCCTTGATCTGATAGGAGCACAGGCAACGCTCGCAAACCATCCTTTGAGATATTCCACCAATTCTGCGTAGTGAATATGCAAATTGTCATTTCTGAAAGAGGTTGCTACGCTCTTCAAATCCGAGTAGAATGACGCAATCAATGTGGCAGGGTTCACGTGTGACCTCGTGATTATGACCTTGCCCTCTTTAACGCTGCATCTGTCACTGCTCACAAACTCCTGCCGCTCGTCATATTCGTCTACCGATGCACAACCAAAGTTATATGCTATGACATAGGACACCGGCACATTTTCTTGAACATGATTCTCATCGGGATACATCTCGTGGAATTCCCTCCCGCGCACCACATTGCCATCGTCATCGAAGACCAACTCTTCATCCAAGTATTCGTCTATCGCCGAATTCTCCAAATCCCTCAGCTCTCGCAGCTCTGTTCGTGCGAATTCATTCTCTGCATAGAACTCTTTTATGTATGACAACCTCCTATCCCTTATTTCTTCTATAGTCGTGCGTTGAAGCTTGCTTTCAAAGTCATAAGTAGCGAACCGCTTCGAGAAGTACATATCATTCTCCTCTGGATGTAACAGACGCTCATCTCCTTCCAAGTAGGACAACGGAGGCAGTATCTCGTCCGGCACTGCAAAACATTGCTTGATCTTTGACAGAAGCAACTGCGACGTGTCAACAGAACCCTTTGCATAACAGTGTTTGCTCTTAGTGAACTTGCACTTTTGCGCATGTGTGTGAAGACTCCTCACGTAGCCAAAGTTCTTTCCGCAATTAAGGCACTTCAAATTCTTGTTGATGACTCTGCTCTTGTCCAGTATCAGATAAAAGTGATTTAAATGCAATATTAAATGCATAGTCTTCTTCGAATTGTAAACGAAGGAGCTCTTCGCATGACCCACCAGACTGAAAGCCACCTTACCGTCTTCCCTCCTAACCACCGGTCTGTAAACGTGAATCCTGTAATGAAACAGATGTTCCAGGATTGGTATGAGCCTCACACTGACTCCGTTGAAAGTGGCTTTGCTCACGTCAGTCAAGGAATGTGTCTTGCAATAAATGTCAAACAGCTCCTTACTTTTGATCTTTACCTCTTCGTCCACGTCACATTGGTCGTAAAGCCCGCTCACTGTCTGTATGCCCCTTTCGTATGCCAACTCCATGAACGCCAAGCAGTGAAAGAAGCACATTGAATCATTGGCTCCGTTGTTCCTCCTGAATCGTTTACTCAAAGAATAAACATTCTTCCCACGACCATGCTTTCTCAAGAAGTTACCAATCTTCTTGTCATTGAGCTTGCTTTGATCCTGTTCCTGATCCTGCTCCTGATCCTGTTCCTGTTCCTGTTCCTGTTCCTGATCCTGATCCTGATCCTCGTCATCCTCCTCCACAACATCATCTTCCACTTCCGCCTCTAATCGAACGAAGGGATTTTCCCTTCGTCTGCTCCTACCATCATCATCTTCATCTTCATACTCGTCGTCGTCCTCTTCTTCGTAATCGTCGTCCTCTTCGTCGCAATCGTCATCGTCTTCTCCTCGTCCAATAGCATTGTCGCCCAATGGAAAGATTTGCACTTTAACGTTCGTTGCCCTCACGAGGACGGTGCTCGATTCTTCAAAGGCATTCCTGACGAGAGTGAAAAAATCAGTGTTTTTAATGTCGTTGGCGCACGCATCCATGTCTGACCTATTTCGTATCTGCCAAATGTTGTCCTTTTGCTGCAAAATGTCACTCCTACTACCATTCGCTCCCTGCTCATGTGATAAATGCGTGTTTGCATACCAATAAGAATACTTTCCAGTCTTGGGAGTGTGGAGGAAAAATCCAAAAGCCATCGCCATCTTGTACGGCATGTTCTGTTGATTCTCCACGTACACTTTTTGGAGTATATCATCAATTTGATCATTAAACGGAGTAGTTCCCACCAAGTGTATATTATATGTAAGCATTTGACCATCCTCACCCCTTGTCGAATGCGTCATTATGGAAGCGGCATTCTTCATGTACGCATCTTTTACCTTCTCTATAGCAGCCTTACGCACCGAACGAACTGCATTCCCAACGATTTGATTATGCACGCCTTCGTCGCTAACGTCTATCCCCCTCCCTCTAAGCACATCCCTGCTATTGTTAATTATCCTATGCACATAGTCCATGTAGTGTCCCTGTTTGCTGACGACCTCGTCCACGTCACTAATCCATGGCCTTGCATCGTATTTCATGTAATTCACAAACTTGTGCTGAGCCCTCAGTGTTGGAACGGCTTCCGTCGAAATACCAAAGTGTCCATGTGATTGCAGCTCGTGACGTTGACATGATCTTAGATCATTAAATGAAGAGTCACAGTATCGACACTTGAAACTCTTCAAGCAATGTTGCGTTTGATGCAAATACAAGTCTGTGTCATTCCTAAAGCCATTGCCACAGAAAAAACATGCGTGTACCATGTGCTTTTCAATGATGTGGTGGTGTAGTCTCTGCCTCGAACCGTACGTGTTATTGCATATATTGCAAGTATTTTCCGGCTTGTGATAAGCGAATGTATGTCTTGCCAAATTTGCGGCAGAATCGAAAAACACGTTAGGTATACCGTCCATGTCACAGGCGTTGCACACGAACGCCTCATCAGGATGCGCGTCACGTAAATGGTCACGCACGTACCTTTTTCCCCTAGCAGGGAACACATAATTGCACAATGTACATTTGTTGTTCATCAACACTTCTTCAGATCCAATTCTGTGCACTTGAGCTAAATGTTTTTTCAACTGCCCCCTATATTTAAACTTAGCACCACACGAAGAGCATGACCGATGGTTCTGGTTTATATGTTCTCGAAGGGCGTTCCTTGACCCTGTCGAAAACGCCGGTTCTGTACCCGACTCGTTGCATTCGCCACAAATCCATTTATGATTTTTATTATTATGTCCAATCAACGCATCAAAATTATTTCCATGCCAATCGCACCGGTTGCATAAATAAGACATCGTATACTTCATATACAAATAGGATATAAAGCATTAAAAAGACTGGGAGAAAATGTACACCAAGCCACGCCAAAGCCAGCACACCAAACGAGTCATGTTCTTCGATGAGGTGCTGATTAAAATCTAAATAATTTCTACAATTTATTCCACATAATGAACACTCCACATAATAAAGCTCATCCATTCGAATGAAATGAAGTTTACAATCAATTATTTATGTATGAGACAAATTATTTAACCTACCACGTAAAACTTCGTTCGCCTTTGTCTTTGAAAAATCTTGTTTTCCAATCAAGAACTGTTCTGTATCGTTACAATTCAGAACTGATGTTGAATTCGCAATTTCTCTCCGTATTTATACTTTCTCTGCGATGTTTCCGAACATGACCTGCGATGTTTCCGAACATGACCTGCGATGTTTCCGAACATGACCTGCGTGCGATGTTTCCGATCATGACCTGCGATGTTTCCGAACATGACCTGCGATGTTTCTGATCATGACATTGCGATGTTTTTTGATGTTTTTGTTTTTGTTTTTGTTTTCGCCCGCTTAAATCAACCTCACATAATTGCATAAATAGGAACCTTGAGCAGTTGCAAATTCAGTTGTCAATTTGTCGATTCGAGAACGGATCTCAAAGTACAGCTACGAATATGGCAAGCAGAGCGTATGGCGAACCTTCTGGCGAATACGTCCAGCTAGGAGAGGAGATTTTGTACGAGGCAACTCCGGAGTTGCAAGATACTGGAACTTTCCTCCAGGACAAAATCATCACGCGAACCTACATGTGGCAGGAGCGTACTCCTAGCGAAAAGCAGCTAGAGCGTGAGCAGACTGGCAGAACGACTAAAATTTCTCTGGAGCAATGGAAGTCTCAATTGAATGCAGACGGCGAACAAACTGGATTCAATAAAAACCAACATTTCCACCTGTCAATCAAAAACTGGAAGGAAATGATGGAAACCTTTGCAGGGACATATTCAAAACTCCTCGTTGCTGGAAAGAGCATCCTGCGAAGATTCCAACGTCCTCTTTTGGAAGACCCGCACAACTTTCCGTGGGACGATGCAATTGCAGATTTGAAGAACACCATGGAATCGAAGGGATGGTTTGATGGTCATACTCTTCCTCTGACAAATGCCCATTACAAGGAATATGAAGATGCGAACAAAAGCAACGCCAGGGGTTTCATGCCTAAATGGAAGCACGAAATTTCAATTTTCACCCATCCAATCAGCCAACTGCAAACAAAGTCCTCTATACGACGAATACGCTCTTCATTGATGTTTCTAATCACGGTGATGTCCTCAGCAGATATAATGTCTAAGGAAAACAGCCTTTCTCCCTCGTTGGAAGGCATCATGAAGAATTGTTGATGTTCCACGAATGTGTGGTTCTCACTTCGGCAGCGAGCGCCATTAGGTAATAATGCGAAACAGATGTGATGAAGGTGACATGTATCCATATCTGATAGCGTAGCCATATGACATTTGTGAGCTCGATTCCATGACCAGCAAAAGTAGGCAGGCAAGTCGTTGTTGGCAGTCATTGCATTAAATGCGGATTGAGCTTCATCCTTTTTTTGTTGTATTTCTTCTCTTTTCTTTATGATTGCTTCTTCATCAAGGTCAGGAACGCTGGGAGGGAACGTGGCGTAAGTTTTTCCGTCGCATATGCAACCAGCGTTCATTCTCCTTCGACTACACGAACATTGTCGTGATGTTGCTGGTGATGTTGATGTTGATGTTGATGGTTGTTCGTCAAAGTCCAGTCTTCTGACGGCGGCCAGAGGCATAGGATTCTCTCTAATTGACTCAGGAGGAGGAGGGGGTGGGGGAGGAAGGTTGAGAGGAGCTTGAGAGGAGCTTGAGGATGTCGATGCAAACGTTGCTGTGACAGGAGTGAAGATGCTCGTAAATGGAGGCAGTTTTGCAGACTTGGTTGGAGGTTGGTTCCAGAAGACGTCATCTGGTTGCAATTCTTCGTCAATGAAGATAGATCTTTTCCTTTTCCTGGATGATGGGTCTGTGACGAAACTTTTCAGGTAGTCTGAAACTTCTTTTTTATCGGTAAAGGTCACCGTCGGAACTCCGTAGGAAGATGTTAGCCAAGCAGATCGGGCATAATTCTTGTGGTACGGCTTCCCTTGATCTGATAGGAGCACAGGCAACGCTCGCAAACCATCCTTTGAGATATTCCACCAATTCTGCGTAGTGAATATGCAAATTGTCATTTCTGAAAGAGGTTGCTACGCTCTTCAAATCCGAGTAGAATGACGCAATCAATGTGGCAGGGTTCACGTGTGACCTCGTGATTATGACCTTGCCCTCTTTAACGCTGCATCTGTCACTGCTCACAAACTCCTGCCGCTCGTCATATTCGTCTACCGATGCACAACCAAAGTTATATGCTATGACATAGGACACCGGCACATTTTCTTGAACATGATTCTCATCGGGATACATCTCGTGGAATTCCCTCCCGCGCACCACATTGCCATCGTCATCGAAGACCAACTCTTCATCCAAGTATTCGTCTATCGCCGAATTCTCCAAATCCCTCAGCTCTCGCAGCTCTGTTCGTGCGAATTCATTCTCTGCATAGAACTCTTTTATGTATGACAACCTCCTATCCCTTATTTCTTCTATAGTCGTGCGTTGAAGCTTGCTTTCAAAGTCATAAGTAGCGAACCGCTTCGAGAAGTACATATCATTCTCCTCTGGATGTAACAGACGCTCATCCCCTTCCAAGTAGGACAACGGAGGCAGTATCTCGTCCGGCACTGCAAAACATTGCTTGATCTTTGACAGAAGCAACTGCGACGTGTCAACAGAACCCTTTGCATAACAGTGTTTGCTCTTAGTGAACTTGCACTTTTGCGCATGTGTGTGAAGACTCCTCACGTAGCCAAAGTTCTTTCCGCAATTAAGGCACTTCAAATTCTTGTTGATGACTCTGCTCTTGTCCAGTATCAGATAAAAGTGATTTAAATGCAATATTAAATGCATAGTCTTCTTCGAATTGTAAACGAAGGAGCTCTTCGCATGACCCACCAGACTGAAAGCCACCTTACCGTCTTCCCTCCTAACCACCGGTCTGTAAACGTGAATCCTGTAATGAAACAGATGTTCCAGGATTGGTATGAGCCTCACACTGACTCCGTTGAAAGTGGCTTTGCTCACGTCAGTCAAGGAATGTGTCTTGCAATAAATGTCAAACAGCTCCTTACTTTTGATCTTTACCTCTTCGTCCACGTCACATTGGTCGTAAAGCCCGCTCACTGTCTGTATGCCCCTTTCGTATGCCAACTCCATGAACGCCAAGCAGTGAAAGAAGCACATTGAATCATTGGCTCCGTTGTTCCTCCTGAATCGTTTACTCAAAGAATAAACATTCTTCCCACGACCATGCTTTCTCAAGAAGTTACCAATCTTCTTGTCATTGAGCTTGCTTTGATCCTGTTCCTGATCCTGCTCCTGATCCTGTTCCTGTTCCTGTTCCTGTTCCTGATCCTGATCCTGATCCTCGTCATCCTCCTCCACAACATCATCTTCCACTTCCGCCTCTAATCGAACGAAGGGATTTTCCCTTCGTCTGCTCCTACCATCATCATCTTCATCTTCATACTCGTCGTCGTCCTCTTCTTCGTAATCGTCGTCCTCTTCGTCGCAATCGTCATCGTCTTCTCCTCGTCCAATAGCATTGTCGCCCAATGGAAAGATTTGCACTTTAACGTTCGTTGCCCTCACGAGGACGGTGCTCGATTCTTCAAAGGCATTCCTGACGAGAGTGAAAAAATCAGTGTTTTTAATGTCGTTGGCGCACGCATCCATGTCTGACCTATTTCGTATCTGCCAAATGTTGTCCTTTTGCTGCAAAATGTCACTCCTACTACCATTCGCTCCCTGCTCATGTGATAAATGCGTGTTTGCATACCAATAAGAATACTTTCCAGTCTTGGGAGTGTGGAGGAAAAATCCAAAAGCCATCGCCATCTTGTACGGCATGTTCTGTTGATTCTCCACGTACACTTTTTGGAGTATATCATCAATTTGATCATTAAACGGAGTAGTTCCCACCAAGTGTATATTATATGTAAGCATTTGACCATCCTCACCCCTTGTCGAATGCGTCATTATGGAAGCGGCATTCTTCATGTACGCATCTTTTACCTTCTCTATAGCAGCCTTACGCACCGAACGAACTGCATTCCCAACGATTTGATTATGCACGCCTTCGTCGCTAACGTCTATCCCCCTCCCTCTAAGCACATCCCTGCTATTGTTAATTATCCTATGCACATAGTCCATGTAGTGTCCCTGTTTGCTGACGACCTCGTCCACGTCACTAATCCATGGCCTTGCATCGTATTTCATGTAATTCACAAACTTGTGCTGAGCCCTCAGTGTTGGAACGGCTTCCGTCGAAATACCAAAGTGTCCATGTGATTGCAGCTCGTGACGTTGACATGATCTTAGATCATTAAATGAAGAGTCACAGTATCGACACTTGAAACTCTTCAAGCAATGTTGCGTTTGATGCAAATACAAGTCTGTGTCATTCCTAAAGCCATTGCCACAGAAAAAACATGCGTGTACCATGTGCTTTTCAATGATGTGGTGGTGTAGTCTCTGCCTCGAACCGTACGTGTTATTGCATATATTGCAAGTATTTTCCGGCTTGTGATAAGCGAATGTATGTCTTGCCAAATTTGCGGCAGAATCGAAAAACACGTTAGGTATACCGTCCATGTCACAGGCGTTGCACACGAACGCCTCATCAGGATGCGCGTCACGTAAATGGTCACGCACGTACCTTTTTCCCCTAGCAGGGAACACATAATTGCACAATGTACATTTGTTGTTCATCAACACTTCTTCAGATCCAATTCTGTGCACTTGAGCTAAATGTTTTTTCAACTGCCCCCTATATTTAAACTTAGCACCACACGAAGAGCATGACCGATGGTTCTGGTTTATATGTTCTCGAAGGGCGTTCCTTGACCCTGTCGAAAACGCCGGTTCTGTACCCGACTCGTTGCATTCGCCACAAATCCATTTATGATTTTTATTATTATGTCCAATCAACGCATCAAAATTATTTCCATGCCAATCGCACCGGTTGCATAAATAAGACATCGTATACTTCATATACAAATAGGATATAAAGCATTAAAAAGACTGGGAGAAAATGTACACCAAGCCACGCCAAAGCCAGCACACCAAACGAGTCATGTTCTTCGATGAGGTGCTGATTAAAATCTAAATAATTTCTACAATTTATTCCACATAATGAACACTCCACATAATAAAGCTCATCCATTCGAATGAAATGAAGTTTACAATCAATTATTTATGTATGAGACAAATTATTTAACCTACCACGTAAAACTTCGTTCGCCTTTGTCTTTGAAAAATCTTGTTTTCCAATCAAGAACTGTTCTGTATCGTTACAATTCAGAACTGATGTTGAATTCGCAATTTCTCTCCGTATTTATACTTTCTCTGCGATGTTTCCGAACATGACCTGCGATGTTTCCGAACATGACCTGCGATGTTTCCGAACATGACCTGCGTGCGATGTTTCCGATCATGACCTGCGATGTTTCCGAACATGACCTGCGATGTTTCTGATCATGACATTGCGATGTTTTTTGATGTTTTTGTTTTTGTTTTTGTTTTCGCCCGCTTAAATCAACCTCACATAATTGCATAAATAGCAACCTTGAGCAGTTGCAAATTCAGTTGTCAATTTGTCGATTCGAGAACGGATCTCAAAGTACAGCTACGAATATGGCAAGCAGAGCGTATGGCGAACCTTCTGGCGAATACGTCCAGCTAGGAGAGGAGATTTTGTACGAGGCAACTCCGGAGTTGCAAGATACTGGAACTTTCCTCCAGGACAAAATCATCACGCGAACCTACATGTGGCAGGAGCGTACTCCTAGCGAAAAGCAGCTAGAGCGTGAGCAGACTGGCAGAACGACTAAAATTTCTCTGGAGCAATGGAAGTCTCAATTGAATGCAGACGGCGAACAAACTGGATTCAATAAAAACCAACATTTCCACCTGTCAATCAAAAACTGGAAGGAAATGATGGAAACCTTTGCAGGGACATATTCAAAACTCCTCGTTGCTGGAAAGAGCATCCTGCGAAGATTCCAACGTCCTCTTTTGGAAGACCCGCACAACTTTCCGTGGGACGATGCAATTACAGATTTGAAGAACACCATGGAATCGAAGGGATGGTTTGATGGTCATACTCTTCCTCTGACAAATGCCCATTACAAGGAATATGAAGATGCGAACAAAAGCAACGCCAGGGGTTTCATGCCTAAATGGAAGCACGAAATTTCAATTTTCACCCATCCAATCAGCCAACTGCAAACAAAGTCCTCTATACGACGAATACGCTCTTCATTGATGTTTCTAATCACGGTGATGTCCTCAGCAGATATAATGTCTAAGGAAAACAGCCTTTCTCCCTCGTTGGAAGGCATCATGAAGAATTGTTGATGTTCCACGAATGTGTGGTTCTCACTTCGGCAGCGAGCGCCATTAGGTAATAATGCGAAACAGATGTGATGAAGGTGACATGTATCCATATCTGATAGCGTAGCCATATGACATTTGTGAGCTCGATTCCATGACCAGCAAAAGTAGGCAGGCAAGTCGTTGTTGGCAGTCATTGCATTAAATGCGGATTGAGCTTCATCCTTTTTTTGTTGTATTTCTTCTCTTTTCTTTATGATTGCTTCTTCATCAAGGTCAGGAACGCTGGGAGGGAACGTGGCGTAAGTTTTTCCGTCGCATATGCAACCAGCGTTCATTCTCCTTCGACTACACGAACATTGTCGTGATGTTGCTGGTGATGTTGATGTTGATGTTGATGGTTGTTCGTCAAAGTCCAGTCTTCTGACGGCGGCCAGAGGCATAGGATTCTCTCTAATTGACTCAGGAGGAGGAGGGGGTGGGGGAGGAAGGTTGAGAGGAGCTTGAGAGGAGCTTGAGGATGTCGATGCAAACGTTGCTGTGACAGGAGTGAAGATGCTCGTAAATGGAGGCAGTTTTGCAGACTTGGTTGGAGGTTGGTTCCAGAAGACGTCATCTGGTTGCAATTCTTCGTCAATGAAGATAGATCTTTTCCTTTTCCTGGATGATGGGTCTGTGACGAAACTTTTCAGGTAGTCTGAAACTTCTTTTTTATCGGTAAAGGTCACCGTCGGAACTCCGTAGGAAGATGTTAGCCAAGCAGATCGGGCATAATTCTTGTGGTACGGCTTCCCTTGATCTGATAGGAGCACAGGCAACGCTCGCAAACCATCCTTTGAGATATTCCACCAATTCTGCGTAGTGAATATGCAAATTGTCATTTCTGAAAGAGGTTGCTACGCTCTTCAAATCCGAGTAGAATGACGCAATCAATGTGGCAGGGTTCACGTGTGACCTCGTGATTATGACCTTGCCCTCTTTAACGCTGCATCTGTCACTGCTCACAAACTCCTGCCGCTCGTCATATTCGTCTACCGATGCACAACCAAAGTTATATGCTATGACATAGGACACCGGCACATTTTCTTGAACATGATTCTCATCGGGATACATCTCGTGGAATTCCCTCCCGCGCACCACATTGCCATCGTCATCGAAGACCAACTCTTCATCCAAGTATTCGTCTATCGCCGAATTCTCCAAATCCCTCAGCTCTCGCAGCTCTGTTCGTGCGAATTCATTCTCTGCATAGAACTCTTTTATGTATGACAACCTCCTATCCCTTATTTCTTCTATAGTCGTGCGTTGAAGCTTGCTTTCAAAGTCATAAGTAGCGAACCGCTTCGAGAAGTACATATCATTCTCCTCTGGATGTAACAGACGCTCATCTCCTTCCAAGTAGGACAACGGAGGCAGTATCTCGTCCGGCACTGCAAAACATTGCTTGATCTTTGACAGAAGCAACTGCGACGTGTCAACAGAACCCTTTGCATAACAGTGTTTGCTCTTAGTGAACTTGCACTTTTGCGCATGTGTGTGAAGACTCCTCACGTAGCCAAAGTTCTTTCCGCAATTAAGGCACTTCAAATTCTTGTTGATGACTCTGCTCTTGTCCAGTATCAGATAAAAGTGATTTAAATGCAATATTAAATGCATAGTCTTCTTCGAATTGTAAACGAAGGAGCTCTTCGCATGACCCACCAGACTGAAAGCCACCTTACCGTCTTCCCTCCTAACCACCGGTCTGTAAACGTGAATCCTGTAATGAAACAGATGTTCCAGGATTGGTATGAGCCTCACACTGACTCCGTTGAAAGTGGCTTTGCTCACGTCAGTCAAGGAATGTGTCTTGCAATAAATGTCAAACAGCTCCTTACTTTTGATCTTTACCTCTTCGTCCACGTCACATTGGTCGTAAAGCCCGCTCACTGTCTGTATGCCCCTTTCGTATGCCAACTCCATGAACGCCAAGCAGTGAAAGAAGCACATTGAATCATTGGCTCCGTTGTTCCTCCTGAATCGTTTACTCAAAGAATAAACATTCTTCCCACGACCATGCTTTCTCAAGAAGTTACCAATCTTCTTGTCATTGAGCTTGCTTTGATCCTGTTCCTGATCCTGCTCCTGATCCTGTTCCTGTTCCTGTTCCTGTTCCTGATCCTGATCCTGATCCTCGTCATCCTCCTCCACAACATCATCTTCCACTTCCGCCTCTAATCGAACGAAGGGATTTTCCCTTCGTCTGCTCCTACCATCATCATCTTCATCTTCATACTCGTCGTCGTCCTCTTCTTCGTAATCGTCGTCCTCTTCGTCGCAATCGTCATCGTCTTCTCCTCGTCCAATAGCATTGTCGCCCAATGGAAAGATTTGCACTTTAACGTTCGTTGCCCTCACGAGGACGGTGCTCGATTCTTCAAAGGCATTCCTGACGAGAGTGAAAAAATCAGTGTTTTTAATGTCGTTGGCGCACGCATCCATGTCTGACCTATTTCGTATCTGCCAAATGTTGTCCTTTTGCTGCAAAATGTCACTCCTACTACCATTCGCTCCCTGCTCATGTGATAAATGCGTGTTTGCATACCAATAAGAATACTTTCCAGTCTTGGGAGTGTGGAGGAAAAATCCAAAAGCCATCGCCATCTTGTACGGCATGTTCTGTTGATTCTCCACGTACACTTTTTGGAGTATATCATCAATTTGATCATTAAACGGAGTAGTTCCCACCAAGTGTATATTATATGTAAGCATTTGACCATCCTCACCCCTTGTCGAATGCGTCATTATGGAAGCGGCATTCTTCATGTACGCATCTTTTACCTTCTCTATAGCAGCCTTACGCACCGAACGAACTGCATTCCCAACGATTTGATTATGCACGCCTTCGTCGCTAACGTCTATCCCCCTCCCTCTAAGCACATCCCTGCTATTGTTAATTATCCTATGCACATAGTCCATGTAGTGTCCCTGTTTGCTGACGACCTCGTCCACGTCACTAATCCATGGCCTTGCATCGTATTTCATGTAATTCACAAACTTGTGCTGAGCCCTCAGTGTTGGAACGGCTTCCGTCGAAATACCAAAGTGTCCATGTGATTGCAGCTCGTGACGTTGACATGATCTTAGATCATTAAATGAAGAGTCACAGTATCGACACTTGAAACTCTTCAAGCAATGTTGCGTTTGATGCAAATACAAGTCTGTGTCATTCCTAAAGCCATTGCCACAGAAAAAACATGCGTGTACCATGTGCTTTTCAATGATGTGGTGGTGTAGTCTCTGCCTCGAACCGTACGTGTTATTGCATATATTGCAAGTATTTTCCGGCTTGTGATAAGCGAATGTATGTCTTGCCAAATTTGCGGCAGAATCGAAAAACACGTTAGGTATACCGTCCATGTCACAGGCGTTGCACACGAACGCCTCATCAGGATGCGCGTCACGTAAATGGTCACGCACGTACCTTTTTCCCCTAGCAGGGAACACATAATTGCACAATGTACATTTGTTGTTCATCAACACTTCTTCAGATCCAATTCTGTGCACTTGAGCTAAATGTTTTTTCAACTGCCCCCTATATCTAAACTTAGCACCACACGAAGAGCATGACCGATGGTTCTGGTTTATATGTTCTCGAAGGGCGTTCCTTGACCCTGTCGAAAACGCCGGTTCTGTACCCGACTCGTTGCATTCGCCACAAATCCATTTATGATTTTTATTATTATGTCCAATCAACGCATCAAAATTATTTCCATGCCAATCGCACCGGTTGCATAAATAAGACATCGTATACTTCATATACAAATAGGATATAAAGCATTAAAAAGACTGGGAGAAAATGTACACCAAGCCACGCCAAAGCCAGCACACCAAACGAGTCATGTTCTTCGATGAGGTGCTGATTAAAATCTAAATAATTTCTACAATTTATTCCACATAATGAACACTCCACATAATAAAGCTCATCCATTCGAATGAAATGAAGTTTACAATCAATTATTTATGTATGAGACAAATTATTTAACCTACCACGTAAAACTTCGTTCGCCTTTGTCTTTGAAAAATCTTGTTTTCCAATCAAGAACTGTTCTGTATCGTTACAATTCAGAACTGATGTTGAATTCGCAATTTCTCTCCGTATTTATACTTTCTCTGCGATGTTTCCGAACATGACCTGCGATGTTTCCGAACATGACCTGCGATGTTTCCGAACATGACCTGCGTGCGATGTTTCCGATCATGACCTGCGATGTTTCCGAACATGACCTGCGATGTTTCTGATCATGACATTGCGATGTTTTTTGATGTTTTTGTTTTTGTTTTTGTTTTCGCCCGCTTAAATCAACCTCACATAATTGCATAAATAGGAACCTTGAGCAGTTGCAAATTCAGTTGTCAATTTGTCGATTCGAGAACGGATCTCAAAGTACAGCTACGAATATGGCAAGCAGAGCGTATGGCGAACCTTCTGGCGAATACGTCCAGCTAGGAGAGGAGATTTTGTACGAGGCAACTCCGGAGTTGCAAGATACTGGAACTTTCCTCCAGGACAAAATCATCACGCGAACCTACATGTGGCAGGAGCGTACTCCTAGCGAAAAGCAGCTAGAGCGTGAGCAGACTGGCAGAACGACTAAAATTTCTCTGGAGCAATGGAAGTCTCAATTGAATGCAGACGGCGAACAAACTGGATTCAATAAAAACCAACATTTCCACCTGTCAATCAAAAACTGGAAGGAAATGATGGAAACCTTTGCAGGGACATATTCAAAACTCCTCGTTGCTGGAAAGAGCATCCTGCGAAGATTCCAACGTCCTCTTTTGGAAGACCCGCACAACTTTCCGTGGGACGATGCAATTACAGATTTGAAGAACACCATGGAATCGAAGGGATGGTTTGATGGTCATACTCTTCCTCTGACAAATGCCCATTACAAGGAATATGAAGATGCGAACAAAAGCAACGCCAGGGGTTTCATGCCTAAATGGAAGCACGAAATTTCAATTTTCACCCATCCAATCAGCCAACTGCAAACAAAAGACATCATCATGATGACTCTGCAAATTGGGTCTGCAGATGTGCAACGAATTTTCAAAGAGCGATTCTTCAAAGAAATCACCACACTTCCTTTCACAGAGGACGATTTAACGGAAGCCCTTTTTCACTTCACAGGGCAATTTCAATTGTCTGCACTTTGCCAACGTCAAGTTGAAGGCGGCTATCAAACTGTGAACCTCGTGACCCCATGCCTCGTCAAACTGATTGACTATTATGAGAATGACCAATCAAACATTTACAGACAAACTTTGGGACAACACTTTGCAAAGAAAGTACAACATGGAGACGTGCCCACCGCAGCCAATATTGCGCAGTTGGACGGGACGCCAGAAACCGCAGCCCTACGAGAGCTGCAGCTGCAGAACCTGTGCACTACTTCCCCAAATCAACTTGGAGGAATGATTTGCTCTGCACCAAGAATCGTCAGACAGCTGGAAATGGCGTCTAATGACTCTGGAAGCTCTTCGGGAGCGAATAACAAGAGCGCTGCGACCGCACAAGCCAGACCCTCTGCAAAGTCGACAGTGGCAAAAACGACTATAAGCCCTGAGCATTTGCGGTTAATGAAAGAGCAGAAGAAACGCATGCTACAACAGCAGCAGCAAAAAAATAAGCCCGCTCATCCTATGATGATCCTCTCTGCCAATGATGTCACCAATGACAACAACAACAACAACAACAACAACAACAACAATGACAACAATGACAATGAGGAGGAACGCTCTGAGGAAGGAGGGAGCACTTACAGTGACGATGATGCTGCTTCTCCGATCTATCAATTAAATACGAACGAAGAAGCCTTGCGTCAACAACTATCAATTCAACACCACCAACATCAACAACAACAACAACAACAAGTAGCTTTAACTAAAAGCGGACGTCCAAAACAGAAGCCGGGACCCAAGCCAGGAACAAAACGAAAACCTGCTGCGGAGAGCGCACAACCACAAACCCAGCCACAATCGGTTAAAAAACGTAGAAAAATGGCAGATGATGCTCCTCTACCAGACATGGTTGCGCAAGTAGTTGAGCAACAAATCGATTCGGGATATTCGTTGATTAATCCAATCGATCCGGAACACGAGGAACAAGTAGCAGGCCAATCAGTTGACGATTATTGCGATTTCGCAAACGACTTGGACGAGCCTTTCCAGCAACAACAACAACAACAACAACAACAGCAACAATTGAAGAGAAAGAGCGCATTAAATCAATCAATTGACTTTTAAACAACAACATTATCAACATTGCTTGACAGTTAAGTGTTAATCTAAAATACCTTCATAATTAAAAGCAGTTTTTATTCTGTTCTTATCTTCTCGCGAATAACATCCCTTTTCTGCTTGGTTATCGTATATCGCCGCTCTCTTCTCCTGTTTAGCAATGAATCCCTCAAAAGCAGATGTGGTCGAATTGATCATCTTGCAAATATTGCCATTCGTAGCTCTTGTATTGCAAAATTTGCAATCGGGATTCTCCTTCAATCCATATCTTTCTTTATCATTAGAAATGACATCCGTCGTTCCAAGCTTTTCAATGATCATAAAAAATCGACGATGGCAACAATTAGCAAAATGATTTATCAGCATCTTTGCTCCCTTTGCCGCAAATATCTTTGTCTTCAATGCCGTTCTTCCAGATGCCAGTGGACGCTTCTTGTTTGCTTTTTTGTTTTGATCATATGAATCGCTCACCCAAATGGTTGCTTGCGTATTGTCCAACCTGCGTAACAATAATAGTATCATGTCACGCAGTATGTTAGTGAGCAATTGATACCCGAATCGATGGGTATCCATGGAGATAGCCAACAAGATTCCATATCTGAGCATCAGCCTGGAATTGTCGCATTGGCAAAATTGAGGCGCACCCCAACCTCGCACATAATTTTCACATGACATCCTCTTGCTAATTAAACACTCGAAACAAAGTCCCGGAGGCGCATTGTCGCCATGAGGCACAGATGATCGCTTTCTAATTTTAGGATAACACACATAAGCAACGTTATGCATGCACGGCAGCTGACAGACCCAATGAATTCCGCATGAAATGCATAATGTCGCATTTGAATCTCCAGGGTTGATGTTATGCAACGGAGGCCCGTTAGCTGCCGAACCTCTCTTATCTACTTCGTCAAACATTTTGCTGATGTGACCTTTCTCAAACCCTTCGGCCTTTCCAAAATGAGCTGTCGCAACAATTGCTGCTTCCCGCTTCGCCAATGTCGTATCGATCGCTCGCGTCGTATTAAAATCCCACGCTTTTCTCAAATATTCAGTGGCAACAGCCTCAGCAGCAAACAGCATATCGTCAATGGTCTCCATGACAAAGTCACCATGAGCCGTCTCCTTGCGACGATGACTGTTTTCATCGTACCTGTTTTGCTCAAAAGCAAAGAGCTCCTCTAGCATTTCCCTCGACACCTTTTCCTTCTTCATGACTTCTTCAGGAGGGAAGGGAGACGATCTGGCCTTCATCGTTTCCTTAAATGCTGCTTCGAATCTCTCGGATTTCGGAATGTCAGCAGCATTCTCTCTCGCACACATCCCTAATGGAATATACACATCTCCCTCATCGAGTTCATATTCCGTTAATTTCATATCAGATGCTTCGGGTCTTACAACTCCATCTGCAGGAAGTTTCTCTAAGATATTTACCGTCCCATTTTGACACTGATCAGTCAAGTGCGGTGTGTAATCGAAGGCGGTCGTACAATCTGACGCTCTACCTCTACGATGGAAAAAACACAGAAAATGGTTAAAGAACCAAGAGATGGAGAAAAGGAAAAAGAAATGCGCCCATCTGCCACTAAAATTCAATTCACTTTCAAAACTGGACCAAGGGCGCTTTACTTTCATGAATATCTGATCGATAAGCTTAAGCACGCTACTGGCAGAATGAGAAACTTCTCATTTTCAACAACAGTAAATACAGACATTATCACTCTAGAATTCAATAAATCATTCCAAAATGTCTCTTCTGCGTTGAAATTCCTGTACAAAAAATGCGGCGTTGACCATACATTCATTGAAAATACCTGCGATGAATATGAAATGATTATTTCATCAAAAGACGACATCAACAAAGGTAAAAAGAAATTGTACCTCGACCCCCTAATTATCCCGAATGATTCGAATCTGACTTCGTTGGATTTAAAGCCCATGCTATCCGTGGCGCTCAACCCGCCAGAACGATGCGACGTAGGAGATGGCAAATCAAGTTTGAAAAGCTCATCCGACGCATCCAAAGCACCATCATCTTCATCAGCCCCTGACAAAGTCACGCTGGAATCTGCTCCTTCTACCGCATTTTCCTCTGCATTCTCCCAGAAACTATCATTCCCACTCGTGCTGCATGGTGAACTCTGTCCTTGCAAATCACCTCTGCAGATGCTGAAAAAATCGTCATTCTCTCCTGAAGAGGCCTCGGATTGCATTAACGCATACAAGCTATCATCCAATTTATCCATCGGCTCATCCAGCTGGATCAACTTCCCTCTCGGCTGCGGACCTTGTCCGGCGCTGTCCACAGAAATCTCTTGCGAGGTCGACGAAGCCGCCAACTTTCCCTTCGCCGGAAACTGCATCACAGACGAATCAACATTCGACTCCATCAAAAGCGTCGGGTTCACACCAGTCGTCAGAAAGGCGTCTCCTTCGTGGATATCCAAGTCATTGTCGTCTGCACTGCATCCCGGAGACGGAGGAAGCAACAAGGACCAAGACGCCGTGGTGATTGATGGTCGAACATCAGGTGATGCTACTGCTGCAGGAGACGGAAGCGGAGGAGTAGGAGGAGTGCTTGGAGGCTGCCATGACAAACCATCCCCATTAGATGTGTACAATTCTGAAATGAAAAATGGATTGCTATCAGCCGATGAACAACAATCTGGCCTAAGTCCTAATTTCCCACATTTGCCAAAATCAATTACACAGCTTGAAGCAAAGGCATATCGCGAATCGTACTCTGCCCTGACAGCATTTCAGGACAAACTCAAGCACGGTGAAAATGATCGTATAGAAGAAATTTATGCCTCGCTGATTAAAAAATACAGTCATGTATTCTCCAATATTCATCGCTGCAATTATGCACGATTGATGGCGAACCTATACAAAAAACATGCTGAAGACATGAGAGGAACAGCCAAAATTCACATAGCAGGAGGAGGGAGACACGACGCAGATTTCTTATGGGCAGACATTAACGACGCACTAAACTACTTCAACACTCCACTTGATGAAAGACCGTTAAAATGCCCAATTATAGTAGCGTATCCAATACAGGAGATGCGTCGTACCGTTGACGCTGCTGCTAATGGATCAATGGTCGTTAGGGAAATTTATGCGTTATGCAATGGAGACACCAAAACGACCATTTCTCACCTTGCCCCCACCAAACAGCCATCAAGGAAAAGGAAACGACCCTCCATTCCAGAAGAAACTCTCCAACCAACTCCCCCTCCTATCCCTAGTATGATTCATCCTAGCATGGTGTCAACCCCACTACCCCCACCACCGCCTCCACCATATCCTCCCATCGACCCTACCTTGCAGACAATCAAAGCACAAGATATGGAAACAATTGATGATGAAGAGTACATGTCTCATATTCAAAAAACTAAAAAGATCAAATTAGATCGACTCAACTTAATTCCAGATAGTGATGATGAAATTTATACAGATGATGATTAATCACATATATATATTGTCATTATTTCGTTATATCGTCCTTTTTTTTTAAAAAAAAAATCGTTCTTTCAACATCGATATATATCGTTGTATGCTTCATTGAATGCCTTCCTCTCCGTGATCCAATCTCCATACCGACGATCCTCCATGTTTGCAAAAAACAAAATTGACTTCTCCGTATTTAAAAGTTCCTTTGTCACCAACTGACAGCTTGGGTGATTAGGCATTGACGTCGCCGACGCTCCATACGAATCTAATATGTTCCTCAACTCCGCTTTCAGATACTTTATCAATTTTTGCAGAAAAGTCCCTTTGCAAAACGCCGAAAACGTTACCATGTCAGCATCTGTAACGCATATTTGACTATCGGCCATCCTCTTCGCTTTCTCTTCCTTCAAACTGATGTATTGCTTCGCAAGGCTTTCGGAGTACTCTCCATCTAATGACATCCAGTAGTGTCGAATGATGTCCTTTTCGTTAACCAGCACTCCATAATACCCCATCTTTATTGCCATTGGGAAATAATGCATGTACGTGTTATTGACGCTTACAACTTCCCTCATGGACGACGTCATCGCTTCAATATGATGAACTTTAAGTTCATCATGTCCTGCATCGTACACCCTATCGTATTTTCGGAGAAACTCAAACCTACTACCATCATTAACACTGCTCCCACATCTATAATCAGAATCAATTAAATAATCCAATTTACCAATTTTACGCCCTTTAACATCACAATCGCACTCTTCATAATCAACACCCCTCTTAACTCCCTTAGAATCTATGAAATTACCAGCACCATCAGACCCATACACAAAAGGAGCATCCGCTTGAGACTTGAGGCTTGAGGCTTTCCTTCTCCTCTTATTGCAACGATCAATTGATAACTCATTTGAATGATGTATCCATTGCGGACGCGCCACAGGATGCGTGTAATTCGTGTACCTTCCTCCGCCGTGAACTATGGACAATGCCGGCATCACCAACGGCCACACTGGCCTGTTCACGCTGGCAACATGACCATCCATTCCAGGACACGCCAAACCAAAACGAGGATCATGTCCATATCTCGTGTTAAACCTTCTGTAATCATCAAAATTACCATGATTACTGATCGGTGTAGTACGACTGCCGGCTATTTGATCTACCATTTGCCATCCAGGAGATCGAAAATCCCTACCTCTTTTAGGAACATGAGATACGAGCGTCCACGCTACTTCATTCTCACTCCTATGCACCTTCCTAATACCAAGTCTGTCCGGTTTGATAAGCAAATCGTAACTCACTCCACTTACTCCCCTCCTCGCTCTGGCCCTTACATGTCCTGTTTGCGGCTCGACTCCAAAAACTTCTCGAAAAATTTCATGCTGTCCTAGACCTTCCGCAGGCCCCAACCAGTCTCCTTCAAAAGGCCTTTCAAGGATACCTGTGAAATAAACAGGGTTCTTCCCAAACACATCAGGAACGTCCATCGCAAGAAACATGCGCACATCATCCACCATCGAATGAAACTCTCTTCTCCAAGCAGTAAACGAATGAGACATCACGTCGCATTGCATATGAACCCTAGAATGCGCCTCCGCGCACGCAAGATCCAATTCTCCTCTCACTACCTCAGGTACGTACCGAGGAACCAACCCTCGTGCTCCTTCTCCCTCGACTAATTCGTGAAACCTTTCGGGCTCATAACATCCACAACTAGGAATACGTCTACACTTGCAGCCATCCCTCTCCCATTCTGCCTCAGTCACATCAGGATACAGTTCGTTACAGATATTCTCCCTACGCAATCTTTCGGCTTCGTAATTGGCTTCATAAACTATTTCATTATCTCCCGGTTGCACCTCCAGTCCAGTTCGGATACTTGTTCCACCTCCTTCCCTAGAACCAAATGAATACACAAAATTCTTCGGCTTCCTCTTCTGTGGCGCGTTCTTTTGAAAATTAACGTTTCCACTTTCCATCGATAAATGATTAAATCTCGTCTTCTCAGTATGCGCATAGTAATGTTCAGGTTCGTTCTGATAAATCACCTTCCCAGATGACGATTCCACATACGCAGTCATCGAATGTTTGGCTTCCGTATCTCTAAGTCTACCACATGCGCACGGTTCATTGATGAGTCGAATCCTCTCTATTGGCAGTTGAGCAACCTCCCATGCATGTTTCACATCATATATTCTACGTATTTGATGTTTCCATTCATTATTAGCTCCTATTTGCAAAGCTGCAACGCTCCTTGTTTGCCTTGTGAATTGCCTTAATCCCATCATTCTTCCTCTCCATCTGACATCTTCACGTAATGGCATAGACATATTGTCCAAATAAACTGACCTTGGGAATTCTTTAGGGAGACTGTCAATCAAATGTCTCACCTGACGATTGTTTTGCCACGGAAAACGAACTTTTTTATTGACAGCATGACGAGCCTGTTTCTCCTTTCGTAGACTGTTCTCAAATCTACAAGTCCTTCCCAAATGTTGAGGAAGTCTATCGTCGGTACATGTAGCAAACGGTTCTCCATGATATGGACACGGTTCTTCATCGCACGCAGGCTTTCCTACTCTACAATCGGCGAATAACAGGGCTGCTTGAAACGCTTCACCCTCCACATCTTGATACTCCACTCTCCGAAGCTCGTTGTACCATACATTGCCCCACATATTGTTATCATCACGCAAAGACTCCAACTCCTCAATTACGTGTTCGCGAAGACTCAGTCGTGGTGCATGTGGAGACCTCCAGTCCACAACTACTTGAGAATGATTGCCTTTCACATCATACCACATGAGACTGTCGCCCTTTTCTGCAGCGACCATCTCATCCAATCCATGTTCACATAACCATTGTCCTTGGCATTTATCGACGTGCTTTAAGAAGCTAATTTCCATCTCTTTATCGGAGGTTGCATGTGCATGACGGAACGTAGGCTTTCTCGAGCAAAAGAGATTTTGCAACATTGGGTGACTCATTGTATCTTGCCAAGGCATTTCCCATTGATTGTCGTACTCCTCTCTTGGCGACGTGAATCGACCATCTTGATCCCTCTGCGTTCCATTCGCATCAATGAGCACGTCGAAAGTTATGCCTTCTGAAATGATTTGACTAGCTTGCATTTCGCTTCTCCTTTTCCTAACGCAACCTGCATGTGCTCCTCTCCTTGAGAAAAACTCTGGACACAATTCGAAGATTGCACTATCGTCACCGCATTCCTCAATTTCTCGCAACCTCTCCTGCAACGGAGTATGATCGTCGCGATGACCAATCTGATAAAACGTGCTTGGATTCGTCGCTTCATGATTATAATCATGATATTTCCACTCTCCAACATAATATTGCTCTTCCGGCATATCCCCAGCCGCATATTTCATGAAAGCTCGAAATTCTTCCATTTCTCTCTGATAAGCCTCTTTCCAATATCCTCTATGGAGGAGACAACCGCACACTCCATCCTCATCCACGATACACTTATAATTCAAAAAGTAAAATGGTCGACTACTGTCTCCAAATTCCGTCAACACATCATCGGGGGCAACTTCCTGCCATATATGACCCATGTCACTCTTGCAACAATTGTTCCGACTGGCGTCAAAACTCATGGGATCATAAAAATCATAAAACATTTCATCCATCATCGTATCCCATAAATCCAACGATATCACGTATTCATATGCCATAACATCCTTGAAAAATGACATCCTTGACTTCAGGGCATCTCCTTCTGCTGCTGATTCAATCTGTGCACGAATTGCCATTACCATCTCCCGCTTGTCTCTCGACCTAAAATCAACGTCCTTAAATTCGTCTATAAAATCTTGAGGAACGCAAATTTTAGAAGATTTTCCAAAAACCTTAGGTCGAAGCGAATTCTTACCATTTACTATAAATCTCCTTCCTATGAACCTAGGCTCAAAGATCTCAAAACTTCTCCTATCATCCCATCCGTGAGAAAAACCCGTCAAAGCACTAACTTTCCTTCCCGTTACATACGGATACTTATCTCTAGGAAACTCACCAGCATCAAAATCACCGGAATACGTAAGGCCCATCGAGTAACCATCATTATGGCTGCTACGCATCCTCTGCATACTCTCCAATTCTTCAATTGCTTCATCGGCCCGTTCTCTATACGCATCCTCAGAAAAATCATCAAACTCAATTAAGTTTAACAGCTCCAACCGTTCGTTTCGATTATTCTCCATCTTGCGTTTTCTTACGTAATGATCTTACGTAATGATGAACGCTGAACAATACGATGAACAATGACCAACAATCGAGAACAATGCTCTTTTATAGCCTTCGTAAATTGATACGTATACGTATTTGAAATATGATGCGTTCACGTATTTTACGCATTTTTACGCATTTTTACGTATTTTACGTATTTTACGTACAAAATACGTATCATCATAATTAATATAAATTGACGCATTCACATCATTTCCCTCACTCGAGTCGTCATTATGGATGACGAAAGTACTGCTTTACACAATGACGCGCGTACTTTACTACTTAATTTGATTCAAAATATCAATGATGTTCGAAATCAAAGCCGTCAGTCGCAGAGCTTGCCGGTGTCTCTACCAGTACAAGTAGGGAATTATGCTGATAATGCCATGATGCCTTCCGTTACAACGATAAGGGAAGAAGATGATAAATGCTTCATTTGTCACGAAACTTGGGACGATCTCTTACTTGACAACAGCCAGCGCCGATGGTGCACGAACAATAATTGCGGTCACGCAATTTGCACGAATTGTTATTATAAACTGGCAATAAAGTCTACTGATAGCATCAATGATGATGATGATGATGATGACGTTAGCGATCCTAATGACGTTGACTACGACAACTTCGTCACTGGAGGATTATCTGGACAGTCCCTCGTTAAAAACATAAAATGTCCAGTGTGCAGAGAGGAGTCAACCAACGCCGTGGATGATTTCCTGCTCACCTCTAAATGGGACTTCTTATACACGCTTCATGCCAAGAGCAACGTCGAACGAATCGATACCTTGAGCAGGCGCATCCTCGATCTCGAAGAGCAAGAAACGAAATTGGAAGAAGAACTTCGAAAATATAAGAAGATTGATGTCGTAACCTTAGAGCACAAACTGGAGGAAGTCGAACAAGACTTGACATACGCTAATTACGAAAATGGTGACTTGAACAAAGAAAACAAAACCTTACGAGATAAAAATCATGCGTTATCAAAAGCTGTTGCAAACTTAACGGACAATGTCATTACTCTTAAAAAGAAACATGCACATGAAATGGAACTTGTGCAAAAAGAAATGACGATGTGTACAGAAAGATCAAAAAAATTATTCGCCAGTAGCAAAACAGTACAAGCTCAAGTATCTCAATACGCAGAACAATTAATGACAACAACTGCGCAACTAAAGATTAAACACGAATTAGTTGGCACAAGTCTAGAAATGCAGCTGGCGGATATTGTCGATAAACTCAAACTCACCAAACATCTCCAGCCTTTGCCAACTCATCTAGAGGACGACTTAAAAGAACACCTAAACGACCTTTTAAGCGACGTGCTCATTGACACATCTACAGACGCCTACACAGATGCTGCCCTACAAGTGATGACAATAAATACCTCTAGAGAATTAATGTCGTCTAGCTGCTTAGAAGACGTGCTAACAAGAACCATGAAAGATCATATTTCGACTTGCACTTCAGATTGCCTATCCCTGATGAATACTTACAAAAATCTACAAGGAAATCTAATAACATTGGAACAATGCGTCAAAGCCTCTAAAATGCATTTAAATAAGCCACGAATGAACAAGATCGTGGATCTAACATTGCCTCACACAGCTCATGGAACGTTGCCTGTGCTCCTATCAGATCAAGGGAAGCCGTACCACAAGAATTATGCCCGATCTGCTTGGCTAACATCTTCCTACGGAGTTCCGACGGTGACCTTTACCGATAAAAAAGAAGTTTCAGACTACCTGAAAAGTTTCGTCACAGACCCATCATCCAGGAAAAGGAAAAGATCTATCTTCATTGACGAAGAATTGCAACCAGATGACGTCTTCTGGAACCAACCTCCAACCAAGTCTGCAAAACTGCCTCCATTTACGAGCATCTTCACTCCTGTCACAGCAACGTTTGCATCGACATCCTCAAGCTCCTCTCAAGCTCCTCTCAACCTTCCTCCCCCACCCCCTCCTCCTCCTGAGTCAATTAGAGAGAATCCTATGCCTCTGGCCGCCGTCAGAAGACTGGACTTTGACGAACAACCATCAACATCAACATCAACATCACCAGCAACATCACGACAATGTTCGTGTAGTCGAAGGAGAATGAACGCTGGTTGCATATGCGACGGAAAAACTTACGCCACGTTCCCTCCCAGCGTTCCTGACCTTGATGAAGAAGCAATCATAAAGAAAAGAGAAGAAATACAACAAAAAAAGGATGAAGCTCAATCCGCATTTAATGCAATGACTGCCAACAACGACTTGCCTGCCTACTTTTGCTGGTCATGGAATCGAGCTCACAAATGTCATATGGCTACGCTATCAGATATGGATACATGTCACCTTCATCACATCTGTTTCGCATTATTACCTAATGGCGCTCGCTGCCGAAGTGAGAACCACACATTCGTGGAACATCAACAATTCTTCATGATGCCTTCCAACGAGGGAGAAAGGCTGTTTTCCTTAGACATTATATCTGCTGAGGACATCACCGTGATTAGAAACATCAATGAAGAGCGTATTCGTCGTATAGAGGACTGTAGATTGAACTCTACGCGATTTAATAACATCGTAAATGCAGAAATTCTGTTGGACAACATTAGTAGATTAGATAGCGTTGATTTCTTCTTTGATTAATTTTTTTTATCTTATAAATTCAATCCTTATCTTTATCTCCGTTAACTAAAAGTATAATGCCTTTAAGCTGCTTTCTCCTTCTGCGATTCTTTCTCAGTAAACAAATTTATATGTTCGTTAACTGCTCACGCAGACTTGTGTAAGCTTTCTTTCCAAACGTTTTTTCTTTCTTTCCGAACGTTTTCTCGAACAGTTCTTCCTTGGTTATTTTAGCTCTTTTAAATTCCTCTTCTCCGTATGTCGACTTCCATTAAACTGTTTTCATTGCTGCTGCTGCTGCTTGCTGCTCGTTTCTGCTTTTGCTTCTGCTTTTGCTTCTGCTTGTTTTTTTTTGTATTTGCATAGATAATAATGATGGTATGATTGTAACTCTCTTCCTCTTTCATATAAACAGTTGAATATGCCTTCAATTGCAATTGCAATTTTAAGACTCAGTTAATCAATGTCAGTTCAGTTCATGTTTGCATGTGCTCAATAACATTGACAAACTGTTCCAGACTTTGCTCTTGAAATTGATTCTTTTATATGCTTGACGACATCGTTTTGTTTATTGGTCATGTCCTTCAATGTGACTTTTGCATATTGAAGCTATGTGAGGTTTAAAACAGGCTTTGCACTCTAATCCTTTATCGTCTCCAAAGGATTAACATCTGTAATATCGAGTATTCTTTGAATTCTTAGTTACCTTCTGCATGTATGTAATTGTAAGGGCATAAATTGACAGTGATTCTTTTATGATTGCGAATTATAACGCCTTTTCAATTCTGTGTCAAATAACGGGTTTTGTATTATGCTACCTATTGTCATATCTTCTGCATGTCTCTTAATGTGATATTGATACGTACTTTGTACGTGTTTGCTAATTACGTATTTTTTCTTGCGTCAGTATCTCCTTTCTCATTTAATTTATTGCGTTGCGCTCGATTTCGCAATTATTTCCATTGTTTTTGTGCGATGATTCGCGTATGGTAACTTTGCCGGGTTGCCATGGTGATGGCCAACTGACTGAATTGCCACCCCTACATCTGCCCTATACTACTTATATAATGTACAGCAGCAACCAATGGATGATAAAAGGTACAGCAATGTCTTCTCAAAAATCCTCACACACAGCCTGCAACAGCTGATTAGGAAGGAAGAATATGTTGCTGGCTGGGAGCATTATACTGTCATGCTCAAAGCTAAGGAACAATATGGTGCCAACTTGGAGCATAGTTCATCATAAAAGTAGATGATCATTATTGGCTTAATAAACATCCTTGAAAACATTTACCATTAAACACTCTCGGTTGGTGGATTTTCTGCTCTTGCCTTCCTTTCTTACCATTCAAGGATTAATTAGCAGGTTTTTCACAAGGAACTTGTTCAAGAAACTCCACACTTAATGTGATGGACTAAATATTTTAGGAAACTTGACTACTATGGACAAGAAGCATTAAGAAACTGTAAATGTTAAATTCAAGGATATTAATGGCAAATTTGACATTGGACGTTTATTCTTGCATAATTTCCACTCCAATTTTATATTTTGAGTCAAACAGTGTTTTTCTTGCAAAATGTTGCTTTTATGTCTATAAACACATCTGCAGAAGTAGGAGTGGTAGAGATCATGCCATAATCCTTGTACCGAAAGTAGAAACAAATTAAGAAACTTTTTGTATAAAGAAGTGAAAATTTCACTTGAAATTAAGAAACTTTTTTTTGGTGCTATAGGATGGGCTGTTACAAGTTTTGAATGTATGGAAAATGTTTCAAAACTCTTCCACCACTCACAACAAAAGAATCCAACAACCTTTAGTCTCAGTGATAACATGAAGAACTGGTATAATATATAGCAAGATAGAATGGTGTTGTGGTGGGGCTGACTTGTAGCTGGCGAGGCGAAGCAACTTCACCAAAAAGACCCTTTTATAATTGTTTCTGCAGCCATACCTGCTCCTGACGACTGTGAGCTAAATGGTGCTGCTAATATATATTTCAAGGACTCGTGTGTGCTTTAAAACTTCCACAGTTGCTTAAAATATACTCAAGCTAAGTTTGTAAGTTGTCAAATTGTCATTTTCTTTTTCACTTGATAAGTTCAGAGTTCATACCATTGATGATATGAAGATCGCAGTGCAATTTCCCAAGCTTCAGTTCTTGTCAAGTTTTAAAATCGATTCACACCACAATAATAACACGCTATGGAACCTATGCGCCCAAATGGGTGGATAATCCTATACTGGGTGGGTTACGATCTTATACTGGGTGGGTTATGATCTTATACTGGGTGGGTTATCATCCTAATTGGGTGGGTTACTATCCTAAATGGGTGGGTTATTATCCCAAATGGGTGGGTTATTATCCCAAATGGGTGGGTTATCATCCTAAATGGGTGGGTTATCATCCTAAATGCGGCGGATAACCTTATACTGGGTGGGTTATCATCTTATACTGGGTGGGTTATCATCTTAAATGGGTGGGTTATCATCCTAAATGCGGTGGATAACCTTATACTGGGTGGGTTATTATCTTATACTGGGTGGGTTATCATCCCAAATGCGGCGGATAACCTTATACTGGGTGGGTTATTATCTTATACTGGGTGGGTTATCATCCCAAATGCGGCGGATAACCTTATACTGGGTGGGCTATTATCCTATACTGGGCGGGTTGTTCTGTTGTCGGGTGCTAGGGAAAGTTATGAATTGGCAGCAACCCCCTGAATAGAAAATATACATATTGCCTAGCTTTAGATCTAAGGCACTTGTAATATGGAATCCATCGGAGTTGTAATAGATCCCAAGGCACCTGTTGTGAATGCAAATGAAGAAGGAATATTTGTTTTCTAACTGGGAGGGAGAAGGTCGCCCAAGAGTTGATTTTCAAAAACAGTGACGATTTGGTCAAATTCATTCTGCTTCTTTGTAAACTTAGTGGCAAAGAACACTTTTCCGCTTGACAATACTCGTTTTTTATAAGAAACTGGTTTATAAGAAACTAGTACTACGATGGCCAAAAATTTAAGAAACTCTGGTACTACGTAAGAACAGTTACAGTTGATGCAAGAGAAGCGTAACCAGCAAAATCCTAAAAAATTTGATTATTCCAAATCATTATTGGATTGTTATTGGAATAATAATTCGAATAATGATCTCTTAGTCTTGTACTGTCAAATGCATTGAATGCCATGTCATATTTTGCTGCGGATTTCCACAGCGCTACCCAGGGTACCACAGCGCAGGAGCGGTCAATAAAATCGAAATGTTGTCATTATATTATTCGATTCTTCAAAATCATATTCGATTATTATACGATTAACATTCGCATAATCCAATTCAGTCGGTCACACTACTCTTGTTTCAACTGTAAGAAACTCTTAAAATTCAATTTCTGTATGTCTCTTTTATTCTTAATGCTTTATTTCTTATAAGCGGTATATTTCTTGTGATCGCTTCCTTTACAGTTTCTTAATTTTTTCCAGGAGAATACTTACAGTTTCTTATAAGCAGTTTACTCAAAGGATACCATTGTACAAGTGCCTTGGATCTAAAGCCAGGAAAATACGTATGTGATGAAATTTGCTGGCAACAGAACAACCTGCCCAGTATAGGATAATAACCCACCCAGTATAAGGTTATTCGCCGCATTTGGGATGATAACCCACCCAGTATAAGATAATAACCCACCCAGTATAAGGTTATCCGCCGCATTTGGGATGATAACCCACCCAGTATAAGATAATAACCCACCCAGCATAAGGTTATCCGCCGCATTTGGGATGATAACCCACCCAGTATAAGATAATAACCCACCCAGTATAAGGTTATCCACCGCATTTAGGATGATAACCCACCCATTTAAGATGATAACCCACCCAGTATAAGATAATAACCCACCCAGTATAAGGTTATCCACCGCATTTAGGATGATAACCCACCCATTTAAGATGATAACCCCCCCCCAGTATAAGGTTATCCGCCGCATTTAGGATGATAACCCACCCATTTAGGATGATAACCCACCCATTTGGGATAATAACCCACCCATTTGGGATGATAACCCACCCATTTAGGATAGTAACCCACCCAATTAGGATCATAACCCACCCAGTATAAGATCATAACCCACCCAATATAAGATCGTAACCCACCCAGTATAGGATTATCCACCCATTTGGGCGCATAGGTTCCATAGCGTGAATAATAATAGGAAGGAAAAGCACATATTTGTTTGTTCTTTGCATGACCGCGCAAGCGCCCATTTTCCCAATGTTTGCACCGAATGAAGAAAAACGTCTGACGGTGTTCATCGCTGTCACGAGAAGACTTCTTTGACTCTTGACTGTGTGTGATATGCGAGTCAGTTGCGATTCATTGACAGTGCTGGATGGAAACTCCTTGCAAAAATCCTCTCACAACACTTGCTCATCCCGATAATTTCGGCAAATGGCGAAGAAGTTCTTTCTTCGTCTTCGATGTTATTCCAGTAGGCCAGAGTAGCAGGCCCAGGCTCTCGTGGAGTCTGATTCCAGGATTCCAGGATTCCAAGATTCCAGTCCGTTGAATAGGCTAAGCTACTTCCAAATGAGCTCAGCAGATTTGCACCGGAACGAGGTTTGGGCGCACTGTACCAGACTCTCTGTTTTTAACGTTAGAGAGGCTGGTACCCAGGGTACAACCAACATTGTTTTGGGGGAAGGGGGTGGTGTAAATGTAAGAGTGAGAAGGACTGAGATAATCAGCAAAAACTAACTTTGTTCCAAATATTTTGTCCAGGATGGTAGTCCTGGGCCAAGACCAGCAGATTCAAATGGAATGCGGAGGCGCGACGAAGTCGCACCGAGCATGCCTAGTGGATAAAGTCACGTGAAGAACAAAAATGCCACTGATGATATATTTTATTGTTTCAAGATCAAATATCTTAAAGAATTTATTACAAGATCCATCATGTTTATTGCTGCTTACGTCATTTGCATGGATTTTATGGATGTGTTAATAAAATGTAAGTGGCTGTAATATCTTTCTTCACATTGCATTGCTGATTAATTTTGGGTACTTCTCTGTACTTTCACTGTTGACTTTTTAAATGTCTTGAATATTTTCAAAATGACAGCTTTGCTTTGTCTGTATTGCAATTTGTTTCAGACTGTGACGTCATCAAGTATCTAAATTTTAAACCAGAAAAGCCATAAAGTAAACTATCTAAAGTTTCTTTCAGGCGATTTGATAGGATTTGATCCAAAAATATTTCATATCCATTATTAAGGTCAAACAGAGTGCTAGCTATGGCTAGTCAAAAAGAACTGTTCGGTTTACTGGAAAGACAAAATTTACCTATGAAACATTCCGGGTGAGCGGGTGAGTACAAAAAGTTAAAATGTTTGCAAACCTGTAGTTTTCTAGATAACCTTGATAATAAACTTTACTTGCTTGAAATCGGTCATATGTTCACGCGCTGTAGGAAACGAGGTAGTTGGTGTGTTAATTGATAATGATATTGAAAAGTTACCTTGGTCTTCATTCCTCTCGGCCCCTGCTTGTTAGTTTGCTTGAAATAGTCCTAACTAGACTTATTACCTGGAGTCTCTTGTTTCCCTGTGCTTTTAAGCATTCTGAGATAGAATACTTTTACAAAATCGCACAAAACTCGGGAACGATAAAACCGATCTAAACCAACTAAATTTTGTTACCTAAGTTGAAATGTTAGCTGCACAATATAAATGAGTTTTATGGAATCCAAACAGTTACTAGCAAACTAAAGGCATGCAAACGTTTCAACTTTTTTGACTGAAACATTGTCTTCTGGTTATTCAAGACTTTGCGCATTGCCATCCATAAGGATTGCTACAAATAATGACATGTGGTCATAACTAAAACTTGGCTTCAATTGGCCATATCTCAACCAAAATAATGCCGGTTTCAAAGAGAGAGGCACCAAATATTTAAAAGTTTGGCTCCAAATACGCGCTATAGGATGCATGGAAGTTATTCGTGCGAACGATCGTTAAAATATAAAGTAATCAATCATCTCACCTTGACTCTTTTCTGTCTTGCATTCTTCGATTGACTTCTTCTTCGAAAGAATCAATCGAAGAAGACAGAAAAGAGTCAAGGTGAGATTGATTACTTTATATTTTAACGATCGTTCGCACGAATAACTTCCATGCATCCTATAGCGCGTGCTCCAAAGAAGTCTCGTATGCCGAGGTGAAATTTCAGCACATACATAGGTATATATATTCAATATTTAATGAATAACATAATCGTCTTTTCTTTCGCGTTGTTTTGCGGTGTTCCTGCCTTTGAATATCAAACATTTAAAACATCTTGATCCTTTAAAGTTGTAAACTTTGAAACTGGGGATTCTCCGCATCAACTTTAAGAACGCGAATATATTTTTGGTGATCAGGTAGACTACATTCTTCTTGAATCCGAATCCATGCTTCAGGGGACACCAGGACGAGACCGGCTTTAGCACTTAACTTAGAGTTGCAATGTGTTTAGTAACAACTTTAGAAGAAATGCTGTTGATCCACTGGGGGTGTAGGATGCCCTGGTATTCGGGAACACATTGTTTATCTGGCCAATCAGTGGTCACGTCGCATCTTTATGCTTGACTAATATTCTTGCAAATAAGTGTTTTTAGTTTCTTCAAAAACATCGGCCAACAACTTCTGGAAGCTAAAATATGTTTCAAAAAACATCAAAATTGCAAAATATAGCCCCAGCCCAATCTTTGCAAAGAGAAGCACAATTTTTGCGAAGAGTTTTCTCTCTTGTTCCAAGATATTCTGTGTCTGGATGCCAAAATACAAATCTACTGAGATTCATAATGACCCAGGGACAAGTATGCTATAACTTGCAGCGTGAAGATTGTTTAGCTAAAAATTGTTAACTGTACGTTAGTATATATTTACAAAATAACCCAAAAACATAGCAAACATCTCAGATTTAAGCTCTGGGGAAAAACGCGTACGCAGCCAGCAAGAACATATTTTTGGAACAATTTCACGATTTTGCTAACACCGAGCAGGCCAAAAAGCTTTTCGCATGCCATGTAAATTTTCATTGTGAACTATATAAATTCAGCGATTATTCGTTTGCCACCATGCACCATACCAAACAGTAAAATGATGTGAAAAACAAAGCAAACAGAAAAAGGTATAAAGTAAAGTACCGGGTGTCCCAAAAAAGTACTACCATTTGAAAAATCACCAACATTTATTAAAAGGCCGATCTTCAAATTTCTTTTCTTGGTTAATAAAATAAAAACCTTATTATTTTTCCAGACATTTCACTTGCTTTTAAAGCTTATACGTCACGTTAGCAATTGGTTAATACAACAAACAAGTTTGGAGTGGAATTCCATTGTTTCATGACTTTTATTTCTGTTTCATGAATTTTTATTGCAATGAAAATTCAGCCTCGATCCTGTGCTTTGTAATAAACAATAGAGAGGATTGTATTGCATGAACCAATTCGCTTCATGACATATGCCCTTTAAATTAGTGAATTTAGCTTCTTTTAATGCTGCATTATTTTGAAGCATACTGCAAAAAGCACTGATGATTACCTAAGATATATCTTTTTGTATGTTATGCTACTAGTTTGGTCATAAATGTCAGAATGAAATGCTGACTACTATTGTAGACTTGAAAGATAATGAAAATTTCAACATAATGACTCGCAAGGCAAGATTAACAATTGCTAAAAGAGTATAGCTCAGAATTAAGTTTTTTGTCAATGCATTATTCCATGCCCTTTAAGCAAGGGCGCCTACCTTGTAGGAAGTGTGTTTATTCCCAGTACTGTAGAGTAATTGGTGTCCTGTGACCCAGTACAGAGAGTGTCCTAGAACCGTACCGTGACACAGCAGTACATAGAGTCAGTCCTCTCAAGGTCGAGATGACGTATGAATAATTTTGTGGTTTCAAATTCCGGTGTTTATGTAACATGAGATCAACTGTTATACGACCTGGCCACAGGGAATCAGACAGCGTGATTTTTGACTGGTCAACACTAACAGGCGTTAGGATTTGAAAATCCCTACAAAGATTAACAGGACCGGGTCATAGGACACCAATTACTACGCGTACAGTACCGGGAATAAACACACTTCCTACAAGGTAGGTGCCCTTGCTTTAAGTAATGAAAGCCAACATTTAATCATCTTTAAATATATCTGGATCATTGATTAAAGGGACCAAAAAGAAAACTTTATAATAGGTTTGATAATCAAATTTTGGCAATTTTTCAAACGGGAATACTTTTTGCGACACCGGTAGCACACTTGATATCAAGCATATTCAGATATTCAGTTCTAAAGCCTTCGGTGATCTGTCAAAAATGCTTGCTCGCAGCTTGTCTGCACTAAAATGGCATTTGCAACATACGCGTAAATCTTCATCAGGCTAGTAGGGCTCAAATCTATCAAATCGTTGAAAAGGTGGGTGTAAAATTGAGCTGAATGGCTTGAAAGGAACTTATGGTACTTTGCTGTAAATCTGCCGTTGGAATTTTTTGATACCTTGATTTTTTCCATTTTAATTATGTTTGAAAGAGTTTAATGGAGAATTTTGAAAAACATTTAAATCTTCGTAAATCCTAAACTAATAGATGAAGCATGATAAAATCTTTAAGAAACCATTGTTTATGAAGGTCTCCAATATGGTGACAAACAGAAATCTGTAGCTTATCTGGTTTAGGATGTAGAAATTCGATGACGTCATAGCTTAAAATTTGATAAATGCCGCCATTTTGAAAATAATCAAGATGTCAATAAATTTCTACGGCAGATTTACAGCAAAGTACCATAAGTTTCTTACAATCAATTCAGTTGAAAGAAAAATGTGATCGATTTTTACACCCACCTTTTTAACGATTTGAGCCCTATGTTAGCGCGAATGAATGTCACTGCTTTCCTTAGATTGAATGGCCTGAAGAGAACTTGAGCTACTTTGCTATCACTCTACTGTTAGATATTTCTGAAAGAGGCAATAGTTTCAGAATAGATGGTTTTTCCTTTTCTTTTTTGGAGTAATTTTCAGGAAAACCATAGCTTATGAAGAAATTTGATGACGTCACATCCCCAAACGAATTGAAATATTTCAAAAATATTCAAGTTTTCAGAAAAGTCCAATGGTAGAATTAAACGAAAGTCGTCGGAGTTTCTTTCAAGCCTTTTAGTCCAAATAAAGAAGCAATAATTATTTACAAAAGCCTTTTTAAAGATCTAACGCCCATGAAGAGCACTCGCGCTTGCTTGACTAATGGCACAACAAGAGATTTTGGGGTTCTGGATAAGCTGATAAATAATAGCGAATACTCATTGCTATTTCGCATCGTACATGTGGAGTTTATCAAGCCCTCTCATATTCACTTGTTGCACCAATAGAGCTGTAGGGCGCTTTTTAATTTCTGCTTGCTTATATTCCATGTCTCTTCATTCCAGGAGCAACCGTTGGCTTACTTTCGTCCTTTTTTACCAATACGTTATTAGGCCCTCCTTGCGAAGAGGAGGCATCGACTCCTTTCTTTATTACTTGAATTAATTTACTGTCTTTATTTTGTATATTTTTCGAAAATGCAGAATTCTGTCCTTGCATTGCAATACCTACAGTTTGCGCCTTGGCATTACTCTCCTTTAAATTCCCTGCATCTAATTGCTGCACAGGATGCAGCTCTTGCCTGGCATCTGCCGATGCATGATTTTCGTCAGGCATTTTCGCAGAATCGCCAACAAGTTTCGCAAATGCTTTTTGTTTGCTTTCAGGTCCCAAATTGATGTTTTCAACCGAGGCTCCACGACCACGTGCTCCAAGATCTTCTTCACTTGGCGCCGCTGAAGGTGCTGCACCAGATGGTACCGCTGTGGAGGAATGAAGATTGCGTTAACTCAGACTAGTGGTTTGATTACCCGTCTTTTAATACAGAAACAATCTATCTATCTGCCTGTCTATCTGTCTATTGTTACTGTAAATTAACCCAAACGAAGGTTGGTAAGCAAGGAAACATACATTTGCTATCAATCAAAACATTTTAGCAGTTTAGCCCTATTAAGAGCTAGGTAAGGTAGGTTTTTCCATGGCTGTTTGTGAGTAGGCACATGGGAAATGAAAGCCATATGTAGAGAAGCAGAGGGAAAGCTCATTTTGATAAACTGGATTGCACAACCTAATTCTCAGATGGCCAAAAAACTCATGAACTCTGTCGGTAAACTTGACAAGAACTAAAGGCTGGAGACTGGTTTTCACTGCACCATGAACAATCATGGCCTTCCTCATTATCAATTTTCACAAGCGATTATACCGCGTGAGTCAATAAAAAGGCCTGGCATTTGAAAAAATGCTGCTCTCTCAATATGAAGGAAATAATATTGAAAACTGTGTTGTTTTATTCCTGATAGCTCAAATTGGGTTCAGTTATTCATCCGGCTTTAATGGGCCATTCCTTCCCGTCAGCATGAGAGATTTTCTACAGTTCGAAAACCTGCAAAAAAACGAAGGAAAACGACAAACAAGATGTCCCTTTCTTTTTCTTCCTGGCAAAAATGGCACTCACATGCATTCATGTATTTCACATTGAAGTTATTCATACAAGGGGGAAACCAGTATGGCTACCTATCGCATTGTCCAAGCGAAGAGCGATTTCAAGTCAAGTCACGAATATATATCGAAAGAAGAAGGATAGTTCCAAACATCTGCCTCATGGATCTCATTTATCTAATTCAAACGCTGAGTACTAAGTGTTATATGCAATCTTTTTCTCGGAGTATCGGGAGCACCACCCTCCCTTAACATTTTAAAAAGTAGGCAGAAGAGAGATTTGTCTTTCTCAGCCTAAGCTCTAAGTAGTTTTCATCTTATATTCTTAGACGCATAGGGCAGTGGGCTGGGGGGCTGGGGGGCTGGCCCCCCAACGCCCCCAACATTGGAAAAATTGGAAATCCCATTATCTACTCTGGTGCTAAAACGTGGAATGAAATCCCATTAGAAATCAGAATGAGTTCCACAATTAGCACATTCAAAAGGAAACTGAAAGAATTCCTAAACAATTAGCATCCTTCCCGAAGCACGATCCCTAGGAAGATCAGCAAATTTGTATTATTTTATTTGTAAATAGATGTTTATTTTGTATAGGAATAGTTCTTTTTTAGCTGATAGGGTTTTTGTGTTTAAATATGATAAAATGAAAAGGAAATAATCGGGCAGAAATCGGTCTTGAGTGGCGAAAAAGTTTCGTAAATAATGGACTTTTAGTCGGGCACCCTCTCAAATACTACCTCCCCCCTAAGCCTATGTTTTTACTGTTAACATAGATTTTAATATATCCTTTCTGTTATAGTATATTAAGTCTAAAGCAGTCTTCTCGACTGTAAAGATGAGTCCTCTCGACCGATGGGGCTACTAGACCCAAAAAATAGTCTCAGTTATCGCAGCAACAACAACAACAATCACAACAACGACAACAACAACAACAACAACAACAATACAGTTCTTTGTTCAAACTGGGACTTATAGACTTTCACATCAAAAAGTGGGAGGAAAAGAAACAAAGGGGCACAGTTTTTTTATTCACATTGAAAAAGAGGTTAATTTGTAGTCATAGCAACTATCGGCAGTTGGAAAATTTTATCGCAGTAGTGGCGTGCACTGTGGTGAGCTGACGGAAGCTAAGTGGGCTTCAAAATGAGAAAATTCTGGTTGAAAGTGAAAGGTTTGTTGATTCTTGGATTGAGGAAACATTCATCTGGATACTTGTAGCTTTTGTTAATTGCTAACGTCACTGAAAACGTGAATTTTGAAGGGTTTTATCATCTGAGGCTTGAGCTGACAAATTACGCCCATCCGCCATTGCCTGGAGCACTCGGCTTTTCGAACAGTGTTGCTATGGTCTCCATATCGGACGTGAAATAGAGGGAAACAATTTTGTCCCAATTTTCAATGTGAAAGTTCATGAGTCGTAGTTATAGCGTCCATCAGTCTATTAATAGCAATAACTACGAACTTGTAATCAGTCTATGGGGTTACCGTCTGAAAATAATGGAAAAAAATAAAATAAGTTGTACTCGTTGGCTTTTGAATTAGACGAATTAAATACAAATGATACCCCTGAATTTAAATGATACCGCTAGAAACGCTGTAAACCTTGTAAATGATACCTTGAAATTTAATGTATCGTATTCTGTACAAAACGGAGAACACGAAATATAATAACCTTGAAAAATATTTACGATGTCGAAAACTGCATTCAAATAAGGCATCACGGCACATCATGTACCATCATATATGAGAGTCCCAGCAGAGGTTCCCAATCTTTAAATTGGTTCGTGCAAACAGGTTGATGTAAAATTTTATGACCTATTTCTTTGAATTGAATAGCTTGAAAAAACTTTAGCTAATTTGATATAATCCTGCCATTGGACTTCTCAGAAATCTTCAATATTTGTCAAAATTATAACGCATTTTATATTTGGACTCATTTGAGAATGTGATTTCATCGAATTTCTAAGCCATAAACCAAAAGGGTGAAATACTTGTCCTTGATACTAAGGTTTTCTTGAAAATTAATGTAATTCCCCAAACAGCATATAAGTTATGATGGTTTTAATTTAACCGAATTTTCTATTTTCTATTGAATTCTCAATAAAGAAGAAAAACGCTTTAATACTGAACAGATTGAAAATATCAAAAACTCCATTGATAGAATTACAGTGAAATAGGTAAAGTTTCTAAGAAGCCATTCAGTTAAAAGAAATAGCTCATAGAATTTTGCACCAACCACTTTGGAGATTTGCAACATACGTTTGAAGTCCTCCCCCTCCCCCTCCCTCCGGGAAAGATTTGAAGGAAAATATAGATAGAAAATTACCAGAGGGTGCCGCACTGACGGCGGGAGCAGCTGTGGGTGGTACTGCGGAGACTTCATCTGCGTGTGCTGTTGGTGGCGCAGCAGTTGGATCTGTACCACCAGATGAATCTGACACAAATGTGACAATCTTTCTTCCATTTAATGGCTGTATTGGACGGAAGTTTCCACACATCCTACCAAAATCACCTTGTAAGATGTTTCTCCAATTTTCAAGCTGCAAAACAGGAATAATAAGCGCATCATCATCATCACCACCACCATCATCATCATCATCATCATCATCATCATCATCATCATGTCTGTCTATCCTATCTATCATCATGTCCGACATCAACCCTGTCCGCCTGACTGTTCTGGCTGCAAAGTCAGAGGATTACACCACTGCACCACAACACCTTTAGTGAAGACTTTGAATCAAAAGTCAAAAAATATTCCTTTCAAGCCATTAAATCAAATGAAAGATACATTTTGCAAGGTTTGCAAAGATTTGCCGCCTAAGACTCTTTACTCACCGTTATTGGGTTGATCAAGACAGGTCTTCTAAAAACAATCCAAGTTACCGACTCATAACATGGCGGCGTCGGCAATGATCCTTGATAAGCGAAGAATTTCAAATTGGTAAGTCCTTCTTTTAATGCAGGAATCAAATTGGCAAGTGACATACCATCAGGGAATTGCATATGTCCATCTAGAAACGATGATATTATTGTTAAACGCCAAAAATATTATTAGTTTCTCAATGAATTGGAATTCTAAATAACTACCGGGCGTCCCAAAACAAAGGAATCCCGTTTAAGAAGTCACAAAAATTCGATTACGAAACCTATTATAAAATTTCCTTAATTCAGATTTATACTCTTTTGTTTTATTTTCTTATTTTCTTTGATCAGATTTATATTCTTTTGTCAAAGATCCAAATATATTTAAGATGACACAATGTTTTTTTTTCGTTTACCAAAGAGTATAAAATGACACACTCAGAAACCTTTACCATTATTCATATAGGGGTGTGCCCTTCGAGATATTATTTGCCGCGTTTTTAAACAACATCAGCTGTGTCCCCCAACCTCCCTGACTTTTACTAATTTTCTATTAGCTACGTTTTGGTGGAAACATTCTTGAACAATAGGGCTCACATGTCACGTGACATATCCATATTTGAAAAGAGGTAGCAGAAAAATAATCATTTTCAATGATTTCAATGGAAAGATTTTATTGAATTATGTAGTATTATATAGCAAATGAAAACATACGGCTCAAATCTTTAAAAAGCTTGGTGTAAATTCTATTACAGTTTTCTTTTAAATAAATGGCTTGGAAGGAACTAAGGGGTTTTTTGTTGTAAATCTACCGTAGAAATTTATTGATATCTTAATTAGTTTCTAAATGACAGCATTTATTAAATTTGAGGCTATGACGTCATCAATTTCTAAATCTTAAACCAGAAAAGCTACAGATTTCTACTTGCCACCATATTTTAGACCTTCATAAACTATGGGTTTCTTGAAGGTTATATCATTTTTCTTCTATTGGTTTAGGATATACGATGCTTTAATTTTTTCAAAATTTTCCATGAATTTTTTCAAAAATATTTAAATTGCCGCCATTTTGAAGAAAATCAAGATATCAAAAAATTTCCACAGCAGACTTACAGCAAAGTACCATAAGTTCCTTTCAAGCGATGCAATGCAAAGAAAAATGTCATAGAATTTTACACCCAGCTTTTTAAAGATTTGAAAGATTTGAAAGATTTGAACCCTATGTTGCAAATGAATCAGCAAACAAAGGGCTTTGATACCTGAGCTTCTGTTTATTAGACTTTCGCCAAAGGTTAGTCGATATTGGATATTATTACCTGACTGACGTTTCAAAAACGAGGCAATACAAGAATCCCGCCAATCCCATTGGTTAATCGTACATTTCCCACGGTTTTCCCGTAACCTTGTATAATACGATACAAAGACGCGTTTTCGTCGCCACAACAACTGATTTAGGCCTGTGAGATTTACAATAAACTCAAGCGACACAACAGTAACAAAATGCGTTTGACTAAACGATATAAGACAAAATTAGAAGCTATCAGGTAATAAAACTCATACTAACCGGTTTTGTAGTTGTAAAGGAAAATATAAAGCCCTCGGTCTTATTGCACAGACCTCGCAAGCTCGGTCTGTACTTTTAAGACCTCGGGCTTTATATTCTCCTCTACAACACAAAACCGGTTAGTATGCGCATAAGAAACGCTTCATAAACGCTTCATATGACGTTCTTATAACAATGAATACTTACGAGGCATTCTCAACTGTACAAGATTATCAGATATTCTTTTGATAGCCTTGTTTTCAGCTGCGTCATCGTACTGAAAAAGAAACAGTAAATTCTTTACATCTACACAATGCATAAAGATCAATTTTATTTTGAAAATCAACTGTCAAGAAACCAAAGTTTTTAAACTCTGCATTGCCAAACAGTTAAAGGTTACTGCACCCCTTCAGTGACCACTCTTAGTTTTTCTCTCCAGATTACATCACACGTTTAAACCGTACATCACTCAGTACCGTACATCAAACCGTACATCATTTGATTCGTCATTAAATGGGGGTGTATTTCTGAGCCAAAAAGAACACAAATATCCAAAAACTGTGCGCTATGCATCGAAAAACGCGAAAATAGGACCTTTCCCATTCAACAACCTTCCTGTACCCCAGATACATTTTATATAAACCTCAAGCTTCGGAATAATTAATAAAATAATGTATCCCTTCGCTCCCTGGCCTCGTTTTGAGATTCACTCAAATGCTAAATTTGGACTATGCAATTTTTCTCATAACCGAGACACACTTCCATCCCTCTACACTTTTTTCTCTGTCTGCCAAATCTCAACCAATTACGTTAAGCCATATGGAAGTGTATGAATACTCAATGGTTGCTGAAAATTTGATTTTGAGCAAAGGGCTGAATACCTTACTGTCTTAAACCCTACTGTTGTCAATGATTGACATTTATCTGGCCGCAGAAGAAACAAAGCAATCCTTTACATACTTACGTCTCGTTCAGTTCCTACCCTGAACATCCCTTTTCCTTATAATGCTGTACCGCGTGAGCCAAAAAAAAGTTCCCACTTTCGAAAATTCGTAGCACAACAAGTGCTTCATAGATTTAAATGATTCAAATTCTAGTTAAAAGCCAAAAGATCGAAGTATTTTAGCGATTTTTCTCGTGTTCTTACGAGCACTGCAAATGTAGGTAAATTCAACTTTACAAAAATTTCCTGTTTTCAAAATGACTGAAAAAGGGCCTAAAACACTTGATCAAATCGTTAGGACTCTCCTTACAAAGAACAATACACACAAGCGTTTCACCTCTCTCAAGAGTAATAGACATAGATTCTCAAACAGATACTTTAAGATTTTCAATCCCATGGCAATAAATGTGCAGACGATATCTCTCACCCATTAGAAATTGCATTTTCTCCGTTGTTCTGAGCGAAGAGTCCTTCATGATTTGATCATGTATTTTAGGCCTTTTTCAGTCATTTTGTAACCATACATTTCTTCTAAATTTGAATTTATCAATATTTCCAATGCTTGTAACAAGGCGAGAAAAATCACAAAAATTCTTCAATCTTTTGGCTGTCAAGCAAATATTGATTCATTTCAATCCATCCAGTACTCTTGATGTTATAAATTTTCAAAAGGGGAAACTTTTTTCTGGTTCACCCGGATTTCTACCAGAAATCAATTAGCCAAAATCATTTTCATCAATGAGAAAGAAAAATTTCAGGCATTTTCAGAGCATAGATTTAAATACAAATGACGGATATATAGCATCTGGTTTAAAAATAAAACAAAAGACGGCCGCATTCCTTCATTGGTCCAATTCATTTGATAATCTCTCGAGATGGCGAATACAATGGAATACAATAGGCTATATTTAGATTGCCCACGCCTCTGACTTTAGTTGCCTTATATCTCCGTTATTTGTCTTTAAATGAAGAGCATATCTTAATTTCATCAGCTCTATTGCCACGAGAACAATACCCTGAGCCAACAACACAGTCGTTTGCAATTCTAAGGCTGTGTTTCCATTTGCAAGAATACAAACGTCCCCGGGCAAAATTTTCCGTTTTTGAAAAACGTGGCAAATGTTCATTGACCAAGGTTCCAGTTTTCAAAAAGTAGCCCTATTCTTATAGCCTAGGGTCTGCTTGAAATGAAAATGGCTCGTAAAAAATAAAAATTAGAATAGTGGATTTTGCGGGGTATTTTAAACGTTTCTGTGGCGAAGCGTTTCCATTACCATAGTTCCCTTTTTTAACTAAACTGTTGTAAAACTTTCCCAATCTGAGCATGTTCTTGAGAAATTCCACTTTTAAGGCCAAAACGGGCAAGTTCTCATCCGGTTTCTTTCAACCCTGCAATAATGGAAACACAGGCAAAAAGTCGAAAAGAGAATTTCTGAATCACTGATTTTACTTCAATCAAAATCAACATGATCTTTGGAAGTTCGTTAATTCAGAGCAAAGGAGTAAATTGCAAATTACACAAAAATTGCCAAATCTACGCCAAAGCTCAGTCGCTTCAATTTTGAATTTTTCTTGAATAGTCTCTTCAGTTAAGCTTCAGTCCTGGAGAAATCCTGCATGGCAGGAGAAATATTGGCAATTCGCATAATCAATAGTGATTCTATTGTATTTGCAATTGTTTGTTTTTTGTTGTTGTGTTGCGATGTTCCTGCTCACGAAGTTAAATCACCTTTACTCAGCCGATAACATTGTAACTATACCTCTTCTATGCTTTATCTAGACTTATGACACAGAGTCCCTTGTTTCCGTGTGCTCTTGGACTTGACGATGGCGCTTTGGTCAACAGAGCTACTCATAGTAATCGACTGTAATCATGATATCATTACTCTGAAAAACCCGACCCTTTTTAGGCCCACATATACAGTTTCCTAGCGCATCAATCAGATTGCGAGACTTTTTTTCAGTAATTTATTTTGAGTGGGCAGGAAGCATTTCTAGCTACTTAAAGCTAATTTAAGCCCACTATGCATGCCGCATCCAGGCATGGGACCCCTAGTTTAACGTCCCTTCCGAAGGACGGCGAGGCGAGTTGCAAGATCAAGCCTCCGAGGTCACCCATCTGGAGTTTGACCTCACTCGACCGAGCTTAACTTCAGTCACCTGACGGAAACTGTATAAGCCGCTCGGCCACTCAACCCAGATTCCGTAAAGAATAATGGTTGTTGAATTTTCTCTTTGGCTACAAGGGATTCGTTGTAATCAGTCTATGCTTTATGTATTGCTCCTCTGTACGACCCAAATACAGATTTAAAGAAACGGAGCGTAGTTCAAATTACAATATAGCGTTGAAATGTTCACAAAAGGCTAGGATAAAGGAAATCTTACCTTCATAAAGAATGCGAGTGCCACAAGTCCATCTTTCTTCTGCATGGCAATTTTTACATCGGCATATTTGTCATTTGTGAACACCAAATGAATCTATGAAGAAAAGAATTTGAATAGCGTGAAGCAAATGAACAATCACAGTTTATGTACAGGGTGTCCCAAAAAAATTGTGCCCCGTTTGTCTGAAGATTGTGACAAAACGGCAAAAGATTTTCACCAAACTTTTGCATGGTAGTGCTCTTCAGGTGTTCAATTAAAATTTGCCACCATCCCCATGAAAATCCGTTGAAAAATGATGGAGCTATGACCTTCAGGAGACCAAATTTGCCCGATCACTGAAACCAGCGGTCGGCCATTTTGTCTTACTATTTTGCAGCGATAAATAGCTTCATGGATTGAAAATGAAACAGCAGCCTCCAATGTCATAGCTCTCGTGAAAATTCCGATAATCCTCGGAGAGTTCCACTATTTCTGACCTCACAGAAACTATTTCTTACCTCACGTGAAGATACTTATCACTGCAAAAGAGCAAGACAAAATGGCCGACTGCTGGTTTCAGTCATCAGGCAAATTTGGTTTTCTGAAGGTCATAGCTCCATCACTTTTCAACGGAATTTTACGGGGATGGTGGCAAACCTTAATTGAACATCTGAAGGGCAACATCATGCAAAAGTTTGGCGAGAATCTTTTGCCGTTTTGTGGCAATCTTCACGCAAACGGGGCATGGCACAATTTTTTGGGACACCCTGTATATCATTGATTATGTTTCCAACAATACTTGTCAATGCACAAAACAGAGAGACGCTTGAGCTTCTAGAAAATCAAATTACAAAATTCATGACAATATGATTAGAAAGCAAACGAAGACTTGTAGCAAGTCAAGCTAATCAGTAACACTGCTGTTCCTTCTGCCATGAGATGGCCTCTCAGTTGGCCTCTCAGTTGAGTGTAAGCTGGCATCTTCCCTGAATAGATTCAAACAATGTATACAAGGAAAGCTAGTAGTAAATAACGTGTTTGCCATATGGATTTTCTTTTATTGTAAATATTCATTTTAGATTATAGGGTTTTTATTGAAATACTAGAAATTGATTGGTATAGGTTAATTTAGGTTATTAAAGTATCTAATATTTTGTAAATTTTGTAGTGGAGGACCCCTTGAAAATCAGCATCGCTGAAGGGCTACCCTCCTTAAATATTTAAAATTAAAATTAAATGAGAATAATTTTTGTTCTGGAGCAATGTAACGCCTGGTTTCTATATGATCGTAACAGTCCGCGACATGTCGAACAAGGACAGATTTTGTAACACAATAGAATGAGATGCTTTTGTTGACACCTGAATTCAAAGCTTTTAAGATGAAGAGATATGACTGATGTCCGTCTAAGCATTTCTCATCTTGCATGATTTAAAATTTTGTCTTTAAAATGGGCAATTTTACATTTCAAACTTCATCTACAGCTTATAAAATGTGACTGCTCCGCACATATTTGCATTACAAAAAGTGTTGACGCGGTTCTGTACAAGCTCAAAAAAGTAGTTGCCTCGTTACGTTTTGCACAGGCTATGATATAGAATAAACTTTGCACTGCCCCTGAGTTAAAGATCTAGTGTTACCGTGGTATACATGATATTCGATCATGGCGTTTGTATCAAAGAAAAAAGGCATCGTAAAACCAATAAATCTCAATCTTACCTCTCCCGGGAAATGCGCACCATCAAGGGAATGTTCAGAACCCATTTCACCTTCACAACTGAAATGGAAATGGAACTGTCGAAGTGTGTATGTATTTTTGAATTTTAACTTGATTGGCGTGGTTGCAGTGTCTACTGTGAAGCCTAGTGCTCTTCCGTTGTTCTTTAACTTGCCATTGACGATAAGATTAGCTTGTATCGTAGCATCCGGATTTCCATGCACGAGCTTTAACATTGATGGCGTACCGGCCCTTGCGGACGCAGCTGAAGTGACTATATCAACCGGTGATTGACGTTGTCCGCCACATTTTGGCGCTATAGTCTTCCAGTTGGCAGGTCCGTATGCTGAAAATTTAAAATGGTTTTTATTGCTAGAAGGAAATTGTATTAAAAAATAGGAATCAAACTATCGTACCGGTTGAGTGAAAATAAAACAATGCCTAACTGAAAGGCCACTGCTCCCTGGATATCAAGACGATGATATTGGCATTTAAGAATTAATAAAGTAAGTCAGAAAATTAAAGTAAGTCCTTCTACCGTCTGGGACCACATCAACCAATCAGATCATGCGCAGTGGTGCAACGCAGTTTAGGCCACCTTAGTTCAAGAACTAAGGGCCCCCGACCAAAAGGGGCCCCCTACAAATGTTTCATATTGTGTCAGTGGCGTCGTGGCCGGGGGGGCAGGGGGGGACATGGTCCCCCCTGTGAAAATGTTGTCGGAAAATTCGTCAGTTTTCCATTCTTGTCGGAAAAATCGAAAAACATTGAATTAATCCATTTTCTTTACATAGCTACTTTATGGCAATTGAAATGTATACATGAAATATCACTTTTTCGATCGCAAAAACATAGTTTTTGATGAAAAGGTAGGTTTTTCGACAAAAAACTAGGTCCTTCGTTCGTTTTTCTGCAAAGAATTCCTTTTTCAATCGAAAGAAAAGTGTGTTTTCTATTTGAAAAATAGACACATTAGGCGCAAAAAGTTTCGGATGAATAAATTTCAGACAAAATGCTTTCGGTCAAAACATTCTTGGACTTTTTCCCCGAAAATTCGGTCGTTTTACCTCAATTTTGGTGACTAAAAACGATAAATTTACAATTTATTTTGCACGTTTCATACTTAAAAAATGTCATGCATTTATGGTTTGTGCATTAAGCTTTCAATGAGTTGCTCGTCAGAATTTGCACAAGTGAATATTGTTGAGGACGATGGAAATGATTACAAAGATGGGATTACTTTCAGTTTCTGTAAACGGATGCTTATAGAAATGAAGATTTATATATCAAGCTATCACGTTGTTATCTAAAATTTGAAAACGATCTATTTTTCAGTGCTTTTAAGGTCCATTTTTCGAAATTTCCCATGAAAAACAAATAGTAGATTCTTCAAAATAGGGGCGTTTTGCAACGATCTAAAGGGCGTGGTCACAGAAAATTTTCCCGGGGGCAAGCCCCCGGACCCCCAGTTTTCCACCCTCCTTGCGCATATAGCTTCAGCCTCACCTCCAACACCAATCACGTCTCAACAACAGCCTCACCTCCAACAAGAATCGCCTCTTAACAGGACTGCTGTGTCACTTTTAAAAATTCTTCGCTATTATGGAACTTTTATATGACAAAAGTTCTGAGACATTTTGCCACTTTTTTTTGTACGTTACATTCCTGCTTAATTTTTGTCGGAAAAATGTCTCTTTGTCGGAAAATTCTGACCCTTGGCCCCCCCTAAAATCATGCTCCCACGACGCCACTGTATTGTGTGCTTTTTGGCCAAACTGTGCTAAGGCTTCCTTAGGTCATCCCCAAAAACCCTTACTAACCAGAGCAACACTGGACTCGTTCATTCCGTTTTTGTTTATTCGCAACAATTTGTCTCAAAACTTTATTTCTTAAACATCATCACTTGTGAGCAAGAGCACCTAATAACATACCGGAGGGGGGCTTTGGGGGGTACTAAAACCCGCAAACCGGGACCAAAATTGGCAAAACCCGAAAACCTGCAAGCAAAAAAACCAAAATCCGAAACTGCATATCTCAACAGAGAGACTCTAATTTCAACAAAAAAGATCAATTTTCTCCAGTAATCTTCCATTACTTTCAGCATTTTCGTTTTCACTGACTCTCTGTGCATCTTTTCTAGACAGAGCATTTCTTATGAGAAAGTAACAACAGGAGATACACTCACCACCATCACTCGATCTGTAGTCCCAAGCATGTTTTACATTTCCTCCAGCTATAAAAATCAATGTGATAAATATATGAATTACAAACAGAAAACATCAACGAGAAAAAACCTCATCATCCATGCGTGATCTTGGGGCATGTTGTCAAAACGGGACCCTAAAAGACCCTAGGTTCCCTGAGACTGCTATTACCTTTAAGTAGCAAAGATGAAAGAAAAGGACCCTTCACACCAGGGGGTCATCACCACAAACAAAAAATAAATCAATGGGATCAATGTTATCAAGCTGTCAAAGAAGAAATTGCGTATCGTATGAGCCTCCCTTCTTCCATCCTACGAACTTCCGTTCGTTCAAACCAACACCAAGACGCAATGAATCACGCAGAAAGTTTTTAAATTAGCACGATAGGAGATACCCAAAATAGTACTTCTACGCAGTATACTCTTTGCATGATTCTAGGCATTGGCTTGAAAGAATGGAAGTTCGCGGGACGGAAGAGGGGAAGTTAAAGGGTCTGCTTCATCCAGCATGCCTTGCATGTGCGGTCTTTTGGCTGGCCTTTGTCGCCACCATTTTCATGGCCCACTAAAATGGCGACAACAAAGGCCAACCAAAATATGGCACGTGCAAGGCATGCTGGATGAAACAGACCCTTTAACGATACACAACTTCCTGATAATGACACTCTGGTGTTAAGGGTTCTCTTAGTTTTCAGCACTAAAAGGTCCTAGGGGTCTCAGGGGTTCTAGGGTCTTAGGGTCCTGTTTTTACAACATGCCTGATCTCTGCAATGAACTGTCTCCTTCTGCCGCAGGCTTTGGGATCCGATAATGATAGTTATCAACCAATCAAGAATGTCTCACAAAAAAGTCACATATTTCGTTTGGTATATTGTGTGATCATGTGATGACGATAGTTTAAAAAAAAACTATTTTAGATACAGTAAGAGCCCGCAAAATAGAAACCAGTTTTTTCAAAATAGCCTGTTTAGTTTCCTATTAAAAGGTCATTAATCTTGAAACAGGCTGAAAGGTTTCTTATCACATGGTTAAGAAACCTTCAGTCATTTCAACTTAAAGCTTTAAAGAAATTCCAGAGCAAACACTATCGAAAAGTATTTTCTTGTTACCTAGCATCCGCTCGAAATTTACTCAACCTTAGCATACATGCTAGGTATATACGTAGATTGAAATGCTTTTGATTAAGTCTTTAAAAATGTTTGGCACCTGATTTTAACAAAGATTGTTAGATATGAGTTTACTTGGGATCCTCCAATAAGAAACCTTTCTAAATCAGGCTGAGAAGTTTCTTATACGAGGGCACCATTTCTCAAAAAAATCAGCCTGGGGTTTCTTCTAAAGTGGTTTCTATTTTGCGGGTTCTTACTGTAATGATGGGTGACATCTCTGGAAAATCACTTTTGAGCATTTTAATACATGAACCATTCGTGCAATTGTTTGTTAAAGATTAGACGCCTATGAATAATTGGAAACGAGTGATGAATAGATTAAAGGGCATATGTCATGAAGCTGATTGGTTCAAGCAATACAATTCTCTCTATTGTTTATTACAAAGCACAGAATCGAGGCTGAATTTTCATTGCAATGAAAATTCATCAAACAGAAATAAAAAGTCACGAAACAATGAAATTCCACTCCAAACATGTTTGTTGTATTAACCAATTGCTAATGTGACATATGTGCTTTAATATATTCACAATACAAAAGTGAACAGCAAGTAGCTTTATTCAGGAATCGAGAACTTCTGCCCCTACTGCATGCCACGCAGGAATTCTAATGAAGCGCACTCGTAAATGTTATAAAAACCCTAATGAAAATGCCGCTTTCACAGTTCGATAGCAAGTTTCTCTGTAAGATTTCCTCTCGCACCCCTCCTCAAAATCCCTCGAAAGAATTTGAAAGTTTAGCGTTGGAATTTGATGTGATTGATTTATCTTGTGGCCAAGGAACCATTTTGCTAAACTGACCTAACTACTACCTACGCAGTTTTTTAGTATTTTGGTATTTTCAGTATATTTAGTAGTTAGTAAATGAATTTTTATCGTTTGAATGAAAAGAATAAGGACACTTTAAACGTCGTTTTCTGCCGTGTCAAATTCAATAGATGCTGCTAAAAATCTCTTTGTGTCAATCAAATTCGACATAAAAACGAAGTCTAAATCAGATTTTTAGACACGGCAGATTCTGCCGTTTTTATTACAATTCGATTTGACAAGGCAGAAACCATGTTTAAACTAGGCTAAAGAAACTAAATAAATCAAACATACGTGTTGGGGCTTTAGTTGGAGGATTCGTCGGTGCTGGTGGCCCTTGCGACGGTGGAGGCTGAGTTGGCTGACCCCGACCTTGTTGGTCTGGTCGCACGATGTTTACAGGGATTTTTGGATCTGCTTTTGCACTTGAGAGAGACGAGATATAAGCTTGGGGTGCTCCTTTGTTGTATTTAACTGATGCTGCTGCACTTGAGCTAACTGAAACTTGACCTGCAATACAAGAATATGATTCTTTAGAATAACAAAATCTTACTAGTTCATCGTATTCAAACTTACCGAAAATTCACAAACAGATCTGCTGACTTTGAAAGGAATACAAGATTTGCCTACTTACACAGTACTAAGATTTTACTACCTACAGAACACTACCGAGCGATTAAAAAAGAGTTGACGCATCCATGATTTACCTGATATTGAATTTGAAAGTCAATACAGTTGTCAGATTCAGATATAAAACTTAAATTTCAATAGCAAGTAAATCATGGAACAGAATTGAATGGAGAATTCTCGTTCGCATACAAACCCCTTACAAGTATTTTCCTAATTTATGGGCCTAAAAGATGAGCGATTTTACCAAACGAAATTTTCAAGTTAGCCCTTGACTGATAGATTAGCATTAACATCAGCTGCGTTTCTATTATTCCACAGCTCGCCAAATGTGTTAACTTCTTTTAACTCACCCTGTGCAACAGGGTCAGATTTCGTAAGACAATAGCATGAGTTGCTTTTGATTGACACCAACAAGGACAGATTTTGTAAGACAATAGCATGAGTTGCTTTTGATTGACACCAACAAGGACAGATTTTGTAAGACAATAGCATCAGTTGCCTTTGATTGACACCAACAAGGACAGATTTCGTAAGACAATAGCATGAGTTGCTTTTGATTGACACCAACAAGGACAGATTTTGTAAGACAATAGCATCAGTTGCTTTTGATTGACACCAACAAGGACAGATTTTGTTCTACAAACGATGGTATCGAGACTACGGAACACTTTTTGTTGCTCTGCCCCTCCTTTGAGGTTGAACGTCGAAATCTTCTCGCTAGAGTGTTTGATTTGCTGCGACCATTTGGACATATCGATCTTTCAAATGAGGTTTTGACGCAACTTTTACTATATGGCGATAAAGACCTTCCAAAGGACCTCAACAGAAATATACTCGAGTTGACTCTACATTTCATCCACGCAACTGGTCGCTTCAGTTGAGATCACCGTAAATCTAGTTAAACGTCACCAAACCACTAAGTCCATTTTCGTAAAGTTTCTTGTCGTAGAGTCCTGTCCATATATTCCTTTGCAAGCCTGTTTCACATTGGATGTTAGGCTTATATTAGAAATCCAGACACGATAGCGGTGTCTCGAGCGATGGGGACCTTGGGTGGGGAGCAGTGACGGGGACAGTTGTTGTCGTTGTTGTTTCCTCGGCCGGCGTACCGATTGTTCACTATTATATTTTGGCCTGACATCTAATGTGAAACCGGCTCAAATATTTATTTGTAAAATGTTTTTATAATTAGAATTTCTATCTGTATTAGTTGTAGCGTATGTGTAGTAGTTTTGTATTAGTTGTATTTTAGTTTATATTAATTCCAGGGGGTAGACATGATATTTTGCTCCTCCTGGTCCCCGTTCTTGTAGTGTGGTATAGTAGATTGTAGGTAGTGTTTAGGTAATTTTGTTGTAAATTTTTATATTGAATATAAAAAAAAAAAAAAAAAAAAAAGATTTTGTAAGACAATAGCATGAGTTGCTTTTGATTGACACCGCAATTCAAAGTGATTAGGGATCACAGACAAAGGAAATTCTCTCAACCAGTAATTCAAAACATGGAAAGCTCCAAACATTTCTCTTTCTTTCTTTCAGGCAGCTAGCTCACTCGTTGTGCATTCCAGAAATTGTTTCAAGAGCAAACACGAGCATTGATCGAAAGAAGAATACACCTGCGAATCTGCCTCGGGCATTTGATTTGTTTGGTTCAAAAGCCGATGGAGGGGGGGGGAGGGGGTTAAAGTCTCTTTATTTTCTTGGTGTAATGAAAACACTTACAACTCAGCTTCTGATTAGATTAAAATGACAAATTTAGCACAGAGAAGCAGAAAGACGCTCAGTGCTTTAAAGTCATAAAATTTCAATTCCATGAATAATATTGCTGACGATATCCGGCAGATGAAAATTATACAAGTCAAGAAAGCTAGCAATTTGTTAAGACGATAGACAAAAACGTACAATCAGGCAAAAGATGAATAGCTCTAAGTTTGACAATTTTTCTCTTGAGACAGCTTTTTCGAAAAGGTTTAACCAAGCATCAAGATATCTGGAAACAAGATAGGCTGAGAAACTTGAACAAATTTATGACTGAACCATTTCCCAGCTAAAACATACCATAAAGCCACAATGCATAGAATCCCCTAAATTTCCTGTTCAACAGTAAGCGAATAAGGTAGAGAATGCTGCAAAACAACCACTGCGATTGACCATTAAAATCGAAAATCGAATAGACCTTTTAGCTATTCTGAAAAGAATCAGAATCAAACGATATTGTGCTACATTTTACAGAATTCTCAAATGTGCACAGTAACGATAGAAGCTCTAACCCCCCTCGATCGAGCCTCGCGTATAAAAATGCATAAAAAAAAGCTCGATCCAGGCTCTTTTGTAGAATAGCTAAAAGGTCTATTTGATGCAATTGTATAGTGCTGTTTGATTGAATGAGTAAACAACTGGCGTTCGCCATTGATATCAATTGGTTTCGATTTATGAAAAAGCAGTGGCCAACGGACCAATGCACTTCAGGCATCATGAATGGCCTGGCACACAATTGACAATTATACCCATAACATAAATGTGTACCTTTGCCGCATTGTCTGGACTAGGGCTAAAAGAAAACTGGAAAATGGTTTAGTCTTGTCAAAGGGAAAATTACAAATTCGTAAAAATTACCTCGGGCAGGCTCTAGAATTATTCGGTCATACCCAATATACATCCAAGGGGGGCAGTAACAGTCACAGTCCGGAGTTCCGTAGCACCCACAATATTGGCAACCTTGTCATAAAAGAGATATTTTTCGTGTAAATCGAAAGTCACTGTTTTGAACTGTTAGAAAGATTAAATAGTTAAAACGTTTTTGAGTTGTATATCATAATATATAATTCATAATATAGGAATTTTGGTAATTCATAATATACGAAACACGAATATCCTCACTAAATGTGTAGTTACAAGAAATCTAATATGATTATAAACAAATCTTACAGTTTAAAAATATCACACAATTCACGGTACAAGAGAAGTTCGTTACGTCCGCAGTGAGCAGAGAAATTACTCGAAATTCAACTTCTATCACTAGTGGCTTAAACCACTCAAACAATGTCCGACCTTGGTAATTTAACTAGAAAATCCTAACTTGTCCGTTTGTAGTTTGACCAACATTGCGGGAGTACAAATAATCATCCAAAAACAAAATGAATAGTATTGATGCGGCAGTTTAGCGAGGAATGAAAGCTACTACCCGAGGTAACTTTTACGAATGATAATATGAAAAAACTTTGTCAGAATTGGTTCAAGATTAAGTTTGGTTAGTAAGTTAGAGAATCGGCAGACTGGCAATGTACCAGGTCACTCCAAAAAATGTGTCCCCCCTGTTCAAAACATCATTGCAGCAAATTTACTTGCGCTATAATCATCAAAATCGAATTTTCTAATTTCTACCAGATTGAAGTATTTTTCATACTTAAAACAATGTGCCTCGTTAGCCTGACGATTGCGACAAAGCAGCAAAAGATTCTCGCCAAACTTTTATATGATGTTGCTCTTCAGATGTTCAAATAAAGTTTGCTGCCGTCCCCGTAAAAATCCGTTGAGAAATGATGGAGCTATGACCTTCAGAAGAACAAATTTGCCCGATGACTGAAACCAGCGGTCGGTCATTTTGTCTTACTATTTTGCAGTGATAAATAGCTTCATCTTCATGTGCAGTAAGAAATAGTCCCTCTGATGAAAACTATCTGATGATTATCAGAATTTTCACGAGAGCTATGACATTGGAGGCTGCTGATTCCTGTCATCCATGGAGCTATCTATCGCTGCAAAATATTGCGACAAAATGGCCGACCGCTGATTTCAGTTATCAGGCAAATTTGATCTCTTGAAGGTGATAGCTCCATCATTTTTCAACGGATTTCTACGGGGATGGTAGCAAACTTCAATTGAATATCTGAAGATCAACATCATGCAACATTTTTGCGATAATCTTTTGTGGTTTTACTGCCATCTTCAGGCAAATGGGGCGCAATTTTTTGTGACACCCGGTATTTTTGGTAATTTTTAAGATAGTAGTCCTGTGGTAAATCCGAAAGATTGACAAAATTAAATCTTGCATAACATCCAAAAAATGGCCTAAAAGCGCATGATCAAAGGCATCTTGAAATAAGAGGAACGTAACACGTCAGTTTTACTGTGAACAATATTCCTTTTCTCTGAGCAATAAATAAGAAATCAATTTCAGTTTCCACCTCAGTTTTGGTTTATCATTACATTACCCGTACTAATTCTCAAAAGGAATTCAAATAGATTTCAAGCGACCTGGAAGATGTGATCGCGCGCTTCAGACCGCTTTCTGGCTGCTCGGAAAGACCGATTTTTGCCTCTTTTAAATTTGCTAAAGTACTACTACTTTGAAAATTACCAACGAAACACAAAAAATACTTCAATATTTTAGCTATTCGAAAAATCAACCCTGTAATTATTGCACAACCAATTTTGCTGCAATGATTTCAAAAAGGCGGGAATTTTTAGAGTTGCCCGGTATATTCCTTCAAAATTTATGATGTCTCATCGAAAACGGCTAGGAAAATCAAGTTTAGATATCATACGATCTTTGCATCTCATACAGGTGAATCTATTGTCAATTCAACTCTACTGCAACCTTATAAATTCCTGTTTATGGCTGAATATATTTCGTGAAGACAAAGCCAAAATTCGCAGAAATTCGCATAAAATGCGTATATGCAAAGTGATTGACGTAACAATCTGAAAACGTGATTCACAGATTGGGAGAGTTAGTTTCGCTTTCAAAAATTAACAGGCAATTCTACTGGCTGAAGTCAAAAGCTGTCCACAATTGACCTTTGCTAAGGCCTAGGCAACATGACCTGCAAAACAATAACCTAAAACATTGTGCTTGCAAGTAAATACGAGCTTTGTTATTGACTGATTTCTTAAATTTCGGGATGCACCCAGCAAGTCAAAAGTTACTCTAATTCATCGTCCCGCTACTCAAGAAATTTACCTTGGCTATTAGGCCTGACCAAGACAGAATGTAAATGCAAAATGGCATTCGAGCACGTAGCTCGATAACTGAATAACACTGCATGTAAGCAATGAATTTGATTCTGCTGGCTTCTCAAACAATTCTCACCCTATCTCACAATAGGTTGGCATTTAAAAAACACAGTCTGTTATCAAATGGAGCATTTCAAACAAACTCAAGCGCAGACCCAGGTATAAGTGATAAGCTTCTCATGAAGCATACTGCAAAAGATAATGCAAAACCAATAGGCAATAAACCCTGCCAGGCCTACCTCAGCGAATATGGCAAGCGAAATGCACAGGAACTCGAAAACATAAAACACGCTTCTTCGATCGAGAAACAAGGTTTTTCACTGATAAAGCAGATTTGTCGACCGAAAAAATGGGTTTATCGGCGAGAAACTAGCTTTTTCGAATCCTTGTGCATTTCGCATAGGCCATAAGCGAAGTAAAAGAAGTCCAAGAAATTTAGTTTTGTGTATAGAATCACTAATAACGTTCAACGGCTGAACTTACCATTCGATTTGAAGATACATGCTGTGAATACTGCCAGAAATATTGCAAATTTTGCATTATCCATCCTTGGTTTAGATTCGTGTTTCTAACTACAGGAAATTTCCAATCTTTAAACAATTCTTTCAAGTAACTTTCATCATAACATCAAGTAGCAATTTCACAAAATGCAAATAAGATAATTCAAACTAATTGCAAAATGTCAAATTTTATTAGGCATTCTAAAAATCTGTGTATCCAGCGTAAATATTTTGAGCAGAGAAGATTGACGCGCGTAGCTTCCGTTGCTTGTGGCCAGATTGAGATGCGCCATGCATGTCGACCTTTCGTTCCTGCCCGGGATTGCAACGAAATACTGCGATAAAATGGAAATGTCACGAAAAGCTTTAAAATATGGAATTTGAGAAGTAAATATAAAAAGACGGTATCTGTAGCTACGTGGAGGGATCTTTTTTATTTAGGATAGTGATAAACTGGAAGGGATTAGGTTGACCTTAGAGGCGGAATTTACAAATATTTACATGGAAATGGTATGCGGGTGATTGAAACTACAAATACTAATCACATAATTACGCTAACAACCTTCGATCCTGCCAATACGCGACTGCATGTCAGACAGTTAAAGCTCTGTCACGTACTGATGCCCATTTGAATATTCATCTACAGTGGAGTAAATCGTCTAAAAACCAAGATCGTTAACTTCCAAGTACTTGGTTATGACTTTGAAAATTATACGAAGGACTAAATAAATTACAGAGAAGGGAAAGCTTTTTGGTTGATGGGAAAGATGCTATGAACATGCCTTAAACCACATTTGGAGCAGAACTATTTTTCAAAATATATAGCTTTTGACAATGTACTATTTTTCCAACGAAGTTGAGTGCTCGTGCGGGTGAGATCTCAAATCAATCTCTTGCGATTTAAAGACAAATGACGGAGATATAAGGTGATTTAAATCAGAGGCCTGGGCAATCTAAATATAGCCTATTGTATTCCATTGTATTTGATGATATCGAGAGATTAGCAAATCAATTGGACAAATGAAAGCACTAAGCCATCTTTTGTTCTATTTTTAAACTAGGCGCTATTTATCCGTCATTTGTCTTTAAGGAACAAAGTGACTAATAACAGCCACCAAAATTCAAGAAATTGCCACAAATCGAAAGCCAGTTTCAGACTTTACTACTGCTGGCTATGTCCAGGCCACGACACTTTTCTGGTGCACCCGGAATATCCATGAAATTAATTTCTCCTTATACATAAATGCAAAATAGATATTTTAAAGATCGGCGCTACACTTACAAGAATAAGGTCCTTTCTAGAGCAACTTTTAGGATATTCCAGCGGGGCACATATATGGTACTCCAAAAAGTTCTCTCGAGTACCCCAGTGGAGGGGTATTCTGGAGTACTCTCAAAATTTTCTCTTGTCTACCTCTTAAAGTATTTTTGAAATCTTTCCAGGGTAATCTAAATCGGGCAGGGTACTCAAAAATAAGGTACACTCTTGAAGTTCCTCCGGAATACCCCTTAGGATGCTCTTGAAAATCCCTGAATTAGTCAAATTTTGGCGAACTTTCGCAAAGTTTCCCTTTTTACGTCCTTAAGAGAACAGCAATTGCTTCAAAGAGCATTCTACCGGGTGAGTCAATAAAAATAATCCCTGTTTGAAAAAGATACTGCTCCCTGAATATCAAAGCAATAACACTAAACAATGTCTTGTTTCATTGGCAATCTGTTCAATGAGGTTCAGTAATTTATTCGGCTTCAATCGGTCATTCCTTCCCGTTGATATGGGAGATATTTTGCAGAAAGCCCCTTCCAAAAACCTGCAAAAACGACGATCAAAATTGCCCTTCTTTCCCTTCCTAGCAATAATGACACTTACATGTGTTCATGTATTTTGTCCTCTTGGGAGGATGGAATCCTCGTGAATAAGTTATTAATACTAGAATAACACGTACTAAAGCGTTCTCAAGTTATTGATGTAGGGTGAAAGTACAAGGGAAAGTTGCTAGTGATTTTAGCACGTGTTCCGAGGTTTCTCCAACGGACCTTCTCGAGAAAATCCCTTGTAAACTCTGAACGGAGTGACTGATTTCAGCCAGGAAAAATGCTAAAAATAATTGAACATGCTGGTTATTCAATCAGATATTGCAAAATATCATTGCTTATATTTTCAGGAAGCAGTAGGATTTCAAACAGGGAATGTTTTTATTGACTCACTCGGCATTAAGTTAGGTTATATTTCTATATTGAGATAGCAGGTTTTTGCTACAGGTAAAAGTTAGACAAAAAGAAAAGGTGATTTCTTCATCCAAAGTAACCAGACCATATCTAATGTAGCGGGTGACAAAAGTGAATAATTGCCCTAAAAATAGCGTCAAGGAATTTCTACCATGATCCTTTGCTATTGAAAGAATTTGATTGATTTGATTGGATTGATTGATTGATTGATTGATTGACTGATTGGTTGATTGATTGATTGATTGATTGATTTATCATGGAATGCAAATCATGGTACATACATACCCGAAATTAGCGCAATGGATTCTACAAACGAGATTAGTGTAAAGCAGTTTGTCCCCTATTGTTCTGACCTTAGTTGCTGCTTTATTTACCTTAGCACAAACTTCTGGAACATACAATAAAGATCTTGATCGATTTTATGTTCATTCATCCAAGGGGACAGTAGTTGATAAAATGCTGATGTTATTGAACAAGAAAAGTGACTCAGTTGCGCGGACTCTACTTTTTTCCCTCTTTTCAATTTTCTGACAGCCTCTGCACGCAGGCTACTCTTCCCTGACTTTAACACTGTATCAAACTTTATCAATTAACTCAACCGAAACTCGGGTCTGAGTTTTAGGTTTTTAGTTTCATCTCACAAAAGGGAGTTATATCCCCAAAGAATTATAGTACCTTTTCGCATATTTTCTATGCAGAGACGTAGGAACCGGGGGCACTAGGGGCGCTGTCCCCAAGATTTTGTAATCATAACTAATAAGTGCCGAATAAGGACATTTAGCTTGAACAAACTGTACCCTTGAAGTGTCGTGCCCCCCCCCCCCCCTCAAGTTTAAGATGCTTCCTACAGCCCTGTTCCTATTTTACCTCCAAGTCTATTGTCAATATGAATACAGTCAGTTGTCAAAAAAGAATATGCTTGAATTTTGAAGTACCACCTGAAAGTTCCTAGCTTTTCGGAGTAATTCAGTAAACAGCAATTACAATCAGTGTAAAGATATCCAGATCCCTAGACATAGGACTGAATTTGCCAAAAGGCCTTTCGTTACGCAGCTCTCAAGTCATGGATAGATACACCTCCTGAAATTCGTGAGCTACCGACACTTGCTCGTTTTAAAGAACAACATAAAATGCATCTAAAGAGCTAGACTCTCAAACACAACTCCCGGAACAACAGCAATGATTCATATTTTCTAGATTATATAGGGCTGTAGGTCTCTATTCTAAAGGTTTTCATCATGGTAAATAGATGTTATATATTTTAATTTACTGAAGGGTTAATTTGTATATAAATGATATTAAATGAAAAATAGAAATTTTGCGGGACAATTTTCAGAAGGAAAAGCAAAACATGAGATTTGACGGAGCTGGGTTATTTTGTACTGGGTTCGTTGTTTCTTAAAATGACTCCAACGAGTTATTCTGACGAGATTTACACAATTTCTACCTGGCAAACATACAATCCTGGCCAAAAAAGCAGGAACATAGGCAAATTTCATTGTTGTCGTAATGTTTCTTGGAATATAATGAGAGGAAAATGCAGGTTTAGATCCCCCCCCCCCCAATTCACTGTTGCTAAGGTCAAATGGCGTTTGATTCAAGCAACATTGAAACGGGGGAGGGGGTGGGAAGTGATCAAAGGCCGAAGTAGTGCAATGCTGTGATCTGCTCCAGTTTGGTCAAGATTGTAGATGCATGAGGAAGAAAGGTGGTTCTGAAGGAATGTAAAAAACCTCATGAAATATATTTCATCTGTTATAATCCAGCACACTTTCTAAAGCAAATTATTCAATACAGCAATTCAAAATATGTCAGCATTTATGCCAATAAATTAAGCGTCATTCCATGAAATTACGATCAAGCTCGCAAATAGCTTTGCCTACCTGTCACAAATATTGTTGTATACCTGCAACCAGCTTGTTCGTTCATTTCCTATCAGCAGAAATCTCTCTCATTGGAGTTCATTTTTGTCATTCGGCTAGTTTCATAGTGGAGAGCTATTTAGTCACACACTGTCCGACAGAAACTTTACGCCTGGCAGTTCACGTCCTGTGGAATATATGATGAAAATACTTGAAACAATCTCAAAATAAGCTGTACAAATTCAAAGTATTCCTGTTGATCAGATTAGACATTCTTTCAATTATGACGTTCTACAGGATGACCTGCGATGCGTGAACTTTTCAAGCAGAAAGCCATTTGCGTGGAAAGACTACCAGATGTATCATAGCTAAGCAAAAAATAGGGCTCAAATCTTTCAAATTTTCAAAAGGTGGGTGTGAGATTCTATGAAATTTTGCTTTGAATTGAATGGCTTGAAAGGAACTTATGCTGCTTTGCTGTAAATCTGCCGTGGAAATTTCCTGCTATCTTGATTGGCTTCAAAATGGCGGCAATTAAATTATTTTTGAAAAAATTCATGAAAAATTTTGAAAAAATTTAAATCACCGTAACAATCTATTCTGTGATTCCTCAAAAGTTTAGAAATTACAATCATTTTAAGTTTTTCAAAAATTTTCTTGAATTCTGAAGAAATCAGACAAACACTATAGACCCATGAAAGTTATTGCAACAACAACAACAATAATGTCAACGACAACAACAACATATGTTTTGCTCAAGCTGGGACTTATGGACTTTCACATCAAAAAGTGGGACGAAAATAAACAATGGGGGCACCGATTCTTCTATTCACGTCGAAACGAGGTTAATTCGAAAGCAGGCAACCTTCGGTAGTTGGTAAAGTTCACTCAGCTGTGATGAGCTCACAGGAGATAAGTCGCCTTCAAAATGAGGAAATTCTTGTTGAAATTGAAAGGTTTGTTGATTCTTGGATTGAAGAAACATTTATGTGAATACAAGTGGATTTTGTTCATTGCTAACGTCACTCAAAACTTGAATTTTGAGGCGTTTTATTATCTGAGGATTGAACCAACAAGTTAGGCCCATCCGCCATTGCCTGGAGCACTCGGCTCTTCGTACAGTGCTGCTATGGTTTCCATATCGGACGTGACGTCAAGGGAAACAAGTTCAATTTTCAATGTGAAAGTCCATGAGTCATAGTTACAGCGTCCATGAGTCTATCAATAGCAATAACTACGAACTTGTAATCAGTCTAGAGAAACACTTTAATTCCGAAACCATTGATGATTTCAGAACAGTTCAAACGGTAGAACTACACCGAAATAGCTAAAGTTCATTTGAAGCCATTCAGTTCCAAGAGACGGTCACTGAATTTTACACCAACCTTTTGCAATCAATGTTGGCAGGAGATAAATTAGCCTACGAGTAGACCCATTATCCTAAAGAATAAAGGGTCTACGAAATAAAGAGATAAAGCTTGCTACGGCTGCCGAATTTAATTATGTTAATCCTCTATTCAAATAATGTGTGAAATGAGTCTAAACAAAGGCTGCATATTAAGTTCTAGAAATTTGGAACTGTAGTAGCAAGCTTTTGCTCAGTAATTCGTAGACCCTTTCTCCAGTTGGATAATCGGTCTACAAGTAGGCTAGAGCCCGGGGGGGGGGCTACTTAGTATATTTGCCCGACGGGGATGTGCCGTTTTTAAGGGTATCGTTTTCGCCAATTTTTTCTTGCATGGGGTATCAAAATAAAGAATTTTTTTCTAGAGCAGGATGTCAAAACATGCCAGAATGGGATATTTTGTTAAATCAGGTCGCTTTTCGGTAAAATTTTCATGTTTTGGAGTATACTTTTCACCATTTTTTCCAGAATAGGTTATCATTTGGAGCGAAAAATTCTGGAGCAGGGTAAGAAGAAGTTTTCGTGGGCACACCCCCGTACAAAATTAAGTCAAGTACCCCCCCCCCCCCGGAGTGGGCTAGAGATAAATGAAAGATCATACCTTCCAATAATTCAATGCTAGCTCCTCCTCCAGTGCTTACATGACTTACTTCATTGACTTTGCCATACTTTTTACATGCAGTAGCAGTATCTCCACCACCTTCAAAAGAAATAAAACTAGATGCAATGAGATCGATCTACGGCGCTGAAATTCAAAAATAACTCACATATCTATCGAAGGAGCTATTGCTTTCAAAAACTTTACATCTCCATCTACTCAAATGTTATCTGATTTAAAAATTCTTAAGTTATATGATTCATTTGATTTAAAGCTTAACTTTTACTTTAGTGTATGAATCTGTCAACAAGATTTCTGCTTTCTTTTTTCACAATTTTTTTGAAACCTTGACATCTGTTCATCATTATGATACAAGGCAGGCTTCTAAAGGTGATATTTTTATGACTCGTAAAAATACCTTGCAATATGGTTCAAGATCTGTTAGATATATGCAATGCCAAATCCTGAAACAGCATTTACTGATGTCATCAAACAATCTCCTTCAGTTTTCATTTTTCGTCGTAAACTCAAATCTTATATATTCTCCACAAAATACCAAGTTTAAAATGTCTCTGAACATTTCTACAATCTTCAAATGAACTAAAGATGTTCTTACTACTGTATAAAATAATAGGCTTTTAGTACAGGGGGTGCTCTCTCCTTGATTAGTTTATCTATTGAGAGCTCCTCCTCAAGAAATTCCGTGCATATAAATTTCCTTTAAATTAGTTTAGCTCCCTTTGTATACTATTATATTATTTGTTGTTGTTAATGTTGTTTTGTATTTGTTGTTTCAGAATGGAATTTGTATGTTGGAATTTTAAAATGAAAACTTGAACTTGAACTTGAACTAGGCACTGATTCATCATCTAAACAAGTGCATCTTCGCAATGCTATCTCGTACAATTCTATCGTACAAAATTTTTCTGTTGTCTCACACACAAGTAGACATATAATCCATTTACACTACCAGTTTTATCTTCACCGGGTTAAATGTCAACCAATCAAATGAATTCGATTTGTCTGATTGACCAATTAGAATGCAACATTTGATAACATGGTTTACTTTAAGCTGGTTTAACTTGCAAGTGTGAATAGGTTACAAGTTGCTGTGATAACAACAACTCTTCTGCAGGAACACGGCAGGAAATTTGCAATTAGCCATTCAGATTCCTGTGTAGTCTCGTTGTTGAGACTTCAGTCAAGTGGTTCAAAAAAATTCTAGCCACATCCAACAGAGTTTCGAAAATCGAGCCTTGAAAATCGGATTCCAATCGGCCTTCAGAATCAGTGTATTGGTAATAGTGGATCGATTACCATCAGGCACTAAGTGTATACAAGACTTACCTATGACTGTTGTGACACCTCTCTTGGTTGCAGCTGTAACGGCATCCATCACATCACGTGTCCCTTTTTCAAACTTTGCCATCTCAAAAACACCAACAGGCCTACGGAGAATGAAATTGAATTAATAGAAAGCAAATGTCACATAAGCCTTGCGGAAAATTTTTCAGCACAGAAAAAGAAAAATTGATTTTACTTTCTTCCTGAAGAGTTTCGAATGCAAAAGTAAACGGGGGAAGGCTTTCTGCCGAATTTCTTTTACATTCCAATGAAAATTTACAATACAAATTTACTAGTTACGCTACTTACAAAATACTTAACTACACTACAAGAACAATGCCACTGGATGCAAAATACTATGATTACTCCATAGTATCACAAACAATCAAGACGATATTATACGTTATGAATAATCAAAAGAAAAATAACAAGACATGAAAAAAATAAATTGATGAATTAAAAAAACCAAGCAAAGAACACTACCTTCTGTTTCAAATTAGATATCAGGTGAAAAAATTTCCGCGAATAACAACATAATTTTTTGCCAGATTTTGAGCAGGGGTGTGCCGTCTGCATTTTCAAAAGTGGTACCTTTGGCTGAACCAATTTCTATGAAAATAATAGCCTTGGTTAGGCTAAATTCTACACCAAAAGTGCCAAAATCCGGCCGTTTTGCTAGATAAATTGCCAAATCAGGTAATTTCTTTTGTGTATCAGTAGATACTACGAAATGGAAATTTGAGTTATATAAGAGAGTTTACTTTAGACATTATTAGTAAAGGTGATTTGTTTCTTGCTCGAAAGAACACCCTTCAATTTGGGCTCAACTCCATTCGATATAAAGGAGCTAAGCTTTGGAATGAAATCCCTGTTAAATTAAAAAACTCTCACTCGAAAGCTTCATTCAAAACCAAGGTAAAGATCTACTTTTTGTGCCACAATTACACCCAGTAATTCACATTTTATTATATGTGTCTTTCTGCACCAGTTTCAAATAACATCTAGAAAAGTCAATTTTCTCTTTTAGATAGGGGGTGTTCCCTCCTCGATTAGCTTGCCTATTGAGGGAGCTCCTCCTTTAAGAAATTCCCCTAATCTCATTATGGCTCTTCATACTTACCTATTTAGTCTGTTTACATTTAGCCCTAAGTACCATCCTGTGTTTTTTTCAATGTTATATGTTGTATTTTATTTTAAATTCATCTTTGTTAATTAGATAGGTAGGTATGTAGAGTTATAAAATGTATTAGATGGATTTTTAAAATGAAATGAATTGAACTGAACTGAATTATTTTGAATCATCACAACCCTGACCTGATACGTGATGAAAGACAGGCTCTAGTACAGTATATTAGCTTTCAATCGTGTATCGTGTTTAGTATCATATGTACTTGTATGTAGTTTAACTGTTTACATATAATGATGAGCACGGGGTAGTCAAAGTATTTCGCTCCCCAATTGTATCGTCCTTGCAGTACTGTTAGGCAGTTTGCAGGTAGGAGTACTCTGTAATATGCATCGTAAAAATTTTAATGGAATATAAAAAGGATGGAAATTTCAAGTGCCGCAGCTATAAGCTTTGAAACTCTGTGCCTACCAAAAACAATTCCTCAAAACTTTATGGCGCTCCTATTGGAAAGGACTTCTTTGTCATAACGATAATGCAAGTGAAGTAAAAGCTCGCATATAAGAACCACAACTTGGAGAATTGTCTGGCTAAACTTTTGTAGCAAAAGCTTTAAACTTCGTGAAAATTGCATACATCTGAAAAGAAAGAAATTTCAAAGTGCTAGTAGATGCACAAAGCAAGTAGCCTATACGGTTTTGTATGGTACAGTACAGTGCCCTTTTATAAGCATTATTCTTAAATTCCAAACCCCAAAATCAAAAATCTTTGCTAGTTTGCGCTCCAAAAGTGATTGTTCTTGTATGAAGGTATTTAACGGTAGCTCTTTGCACTTTTATTTTCATATTTCATATTTAATTCTTTTAAGGAGGGTTGCCCTTCAGCAGACGCTGGTTTTCAAGGGGTCCTCCAATAAAAACAATAATTAAAATATATTGAAAACAAGTAAAAAGCTATTGATTATTAAACCGTACATCGTGTGCCCAAGTTGACGAGCTGCCATGCAGTCATTATGGTGATAACCGGGAGGGCACATAAGGTTCCTTGATTACATGTATTACGCTCGTTGTTCTTGGGACAACTTGAGCACTCTGTGCATATCTTGAGCCACATTCATCCATTAAAACCTTATTTACAATATTCAAAACCTATGTACAATAATGTTCAAAATTTACAATGAAAACGAAAGAAAAAAGTGCCTGTTTCTAGATAGTTGTCTTGAAACTATACAGTGAGGTTGCCTGCTTAGACTCGCCTGAGAGGTTATTCCACAGTTTTGGACCTCTGTAGGAGAAACATCTCCAACCATTATTTAACCTTTTCTTGGGTAACTTAAGGTCGGTTCCTGTATTACGAGGGCTGTAGGATGAACACTGGGAATTTCCTGCGAAGAGGTCACATAGGTACTGTGGAGCCAGCTCATTTAAGGAATTGAAGACCACAAGTTCGTCAATGGTCTTCCATCCCAGCCCTTCAATAAAGGGTCTGCTTGGGTCATCGAAGCTGCTATTCGTTATAACCCAAGCAGCATGTTTTTGCACTAAACTCACCCATTCCAGAATACAAGCTTTGCTCTGTTCACAACTTCGGTAAACTGCTTAACGGATTCTGGCCCACAGTCAAGACCCTAGAAGACAATATTTCTAATTTCATATATTACTAAATAACAAATTACAATAGTGCCTTGACCTTTACTCAAAAACATTTGCAATTTTCCAAAATATGAAATCGCTTTTTTTTCAAGCTGTTTTCATCCATTCCTCCGTACATGGTCCAAGTTTGGCACTTGCTCAGCTTTGAAAATATTGACCAATGGTCATTTATACAGGGTGTCTCAAAAAAATTGTTCGACGTTCGATTAGATATAAAAATATAATGAAATAATGAATGGAATCCCTGTTAACATAACCATATTGCTGAGATCTTAAATTAATTTTAGATACCAGAAACTAGCAAATCGGCTAAATATTCACGGAATTACGAGCGTTCGAAGTTCAATTTTGTGCGAAAGCTGAAACCAGACGCCCCTAAATTGCATATTTAGTGAAAGTAGAATCTCGCTTATTCAAAGCAAATCAAATGGAATTTGAAAATCACTTTCGCTCAACTAGCTTTCTATAACATTGAATCAAGGTTATGGATGCTTGGAGGAATCCTGTAGCACAATTTAAAATTACCCCCATCTCTCATTGATTAAGTTTTCATTTCGTGTTTTTAAATACTTGCAGTCTTAAGTAAATTTTGGCAACTGATAAGAATGAAATATCTTTGGAAGTCCTATTTGGTTTGCTCTGATATTGACGAGAGGTAACACATTGCACAATCTCCTTTTACCTCGATTTTAGGACGTCTTTTTGGAAAACAAGTCAGTTGGGGGCGTCTGGTTTCAGATTTCGTACAAATTTGAACTTCAAAAGCTTGTAACTCCGTGAATTCTTAGCGGAATCACAAAATTTTGGCATCTAAAATTAATTCAAAATCTTAGGAACAGGGTTACCTAAGCAGGAGCCTGTACACTTTACTGTTATTTTTTAACATTCAATCAAACGTCGAACAATTTTTCTGGGACACCCTGTACAATCCTGGATTCATATCATGATATTCGAAATAAAGGGCCTCGTATTTAGCATTTTTAAGCCATGCCTTTACAATCCTCATTGAAGTACCATGCAATGGATAGAACAATAAAAACTGGGATATTCAACCCTACAACACCCTTATGACTCACATTCTAGTTCATTTTGATGCAAAACCCCCATAAACCTAAATTCAATGTTGTAAACCTTTGATTCTGATATTTGATATTTGCCAGCTTTTAAATCCATTCGAGTGTGGAATTGAGGGTAAGCCTCAATAATGTGCAAGCGTGCTGCATGAAACTCGCATGCACAAAGAATAGCAACAAATAGTTACTAGCTAGCGGCTTCACTGTAGTCGCAATGTTCGATTGCAGGCACACTATTCCCAATTAGTTGCTCGCAACTTTGAAGATGTTGTGGCGCAGTGGTGTAATCATCTGACCTGACTTTGCAGCCAGAATAGTCAGGTGGACAGGGTTCGATGTCAGATAGAGCCCTGCCACTTGAGTGTCATGACAAGGGGTCGAGGGCTCGATTAGGTCTTCCCTACTTCGGCGATCCCAGTGCTAGCGCTTATAACCGTAAGTTCACTTTTGCTCACAGGTACAGATTATTTTCAATGAGGCCTGAATGAGGAGAAGGAAGTTGTTGGAAAAATATCTAGGTAAATTTTTTTTTAACCCAAAAACGTTTCAGAACAAAGGAATCAAATCTTTACAAAAACATTGCACTGTTGGCTGATGCATCTTTCGTTTCATTCAATAAAATGGCTTGAAAGGAACTTCAGGTACTTCGTCATATGTGATCATTGGTAATCCGGGAATTTTGGTTATTTTCAGCATTATTGTGTTTTCCTTTCTTTTGAAAGAATTCAAGAAAAAGCTTTAAAAAAAACTTAAAATCGCTGTGAATCCTAAATCAATGGAGGAGAAACCGGACAATCTTCATAAAAACCATAGTCTCGGATAAATCAGATGGGAAACAGAAACCAATAATATGGCCATAAGCAAATATCTGTAGCTTCTGTGGTTTGCGATTTAGTAATTTGATGACATCACAGCCGGAACACTGTTTCAAAACAAGAAGATGCTGTAATTCTGAAAAAATCAAGATAAACATTGCCAGCGAACACTTATAACCAAATACATCAATTTCATTTTAAGCCACTTAAAGAGGCTGTGTCGCCATTTAATGGAAATTCATGCAAATTGAGGTACACAGAAACTCTTTTCCTGGAGCTATGCTGCACCGTTTTTGGAAAATAGCAACACATCCTAGAAGACTAACGATCACAGATCTTCAATATACCTTTAAATAGCCAATTTTGCTGATGATTGCTGGGATACAGACCGATTTCGAGGAGAAGTTCAAGAAAGGTCTTTCACCCAAAGTCCATAACTCTTATGGGAAATCACAGCGTCCATTCTCTTCAACCAATTAAGCACAATATTTCGCATAAAAATGTCGATATGGGCTGTCTGATCCCATATTTGTTTACATTAGGACGACACAGCTCCTTTAAATGAAACGAAAGATGCTTCAGCAAGTTGTGCAATATTCTTTAAAGATTTGATTGGATTCCTATGATGAATTGTAGAAATCAAAGATGGAAGAATAGGGGCAATTCAAAACAAAGAGATGTACCAAAGCATCAAATCATACATTACCATGTGATCACTGGCAATACCAGATTCCAAAGTAGCTGTTTTCACATTTGCATCTTCAGCAAATTTATCTCCAGTTACAAAATCAATCGGTAAATGAATTTTCACTCCTTTTTCTTTCGCCTTCTCCATAAGGTCTTTGACTGTCTTTGAACCTTCTTCGTCAAATAACGACTTCCCAATCTGAAAAAAATTGATAGAGTAGTCAGTGGAATTTAGTAGAAAGCTCAAGACGGGAAGACTTACCCTTTTAGCTCGGTCAAGTGACAAATGTCGAATATACGCTCCCTGCGGTAACAATTGCTTGTTAGCTGAGTGAGCTCTTTCTGTCGGAATGTGGTTGGATTCAATCCTACCTCTCGCAATAAATTTTTCTTGACAATTTTCCAAGTGGCATTCGTCTTATCATGCAACATTTGTTAGTTAATGGAAAATCAGCCTTAACCATCTAAAGCGCTGTCTCCCATTTTCAGTCATTTTCGAAAAAGGCTGTGTACCAATTTTCAGGCTTTTCCATGAAACTTCATTTTTGTTGTACTGCGACTGAGAATGGGACACACCACTTTAGAGGGTTAAGACAAACCACCTCGAATGCCGGGTGCATCAAAATAAATATGCACTTCTGACTGCCTACAATAAATCGTACACTAGGCCGATGATTTAATTCTTAGCGAAAATCCTGAATGAATCATCTTTACTGATTTTTGGCAGCCTATATCACGAGCTATAAGCGATTCTTTGACATTATTAGTCTGGAAACAGTCTATGTGGATCAAAAATACTCCATTGATATTGGCTCAGACTTGAAGGCAGCCTGTCCCTGTCCCCTTGATGCATGAAAAAATCGAAAATGATCTCTATTGAATATTTCATAAATTTACGCTAATTGCTTCATTCATCAAGGGCAAGGACATTCATGCGTAATTTTCATGGATGACGCAAATCATCGAATGGATAGACTGCGATTGCCTTTAACTTGAAATTATGAAGAGAAAAGTAATTAACTTTTATCGACACAAACACTGCATTGAAATGGTTAATGGTGGAGGTTTCTGAATTGATAAAAGTACTACATAATTGTTTTTCGAGCGATTCAGGCTGTTGACATCTGGAACAAAAATGAAATTATACAATACAGCCTAAGCGTTTAACATCAATGCTACAGAAATACCATATATACCTCCATGTTATGAAGAACTTTCAAGAAAGTGAATGCCATTCCTCCACCAATTATCATTTCGTTGACCTTTGCCAATAAATTCTCAATCAGTTTAATCTTATCAGCAACTTTTGCTCTGTTTTGGAAATAGAAAAGATATGAAGTACATGAACATAAAACTGCTCTGGTTAGAGAACTGAATCATAGGTTGCCAAAAGAATTTGACATACTATCCGGAAAATATCAATATTAGAAATCACTTGCAAGGAAAAGATGTCGGCAATTTAAACTTGTTGTTCCCTTCTAAAAAGGGCCTAAATAAACTCAGCAGTGTGGCTGCATCATCTATTCTAAGGCTAAGTTTCAGAACATAATTCCACAGTTACTCGAATTCTACAAGTGGCTCACTCAGGAAAAAACAAGCTACTTGATCCTAGTCAGTGATTTTTCCTTCCTTTTGCAATCTCTTCCTTCCCCGCCTCATTCCTTAAAGTGAATGAACGGAGCTAAGAGGGGGTCATCTATAAATAGGGCATTGAAAACTCCAACGCATGTTATTGTTCCTCTTGCTAAACAATATCCATGATCGTCTCGAAATCATCAAATACAATAGGCTAATAATAGAATACCCAGACTCCTTCCGCGCGGGGCTTTTATCTCCGTTGATTCTCTTTAATACAATTTATCTCTTTTCCGTCGCCTTCAAAAACCAGTTGGCTTCCAATTAACAGTTTTGATTTACGAGGCCTAGTGATCAAGGAAATTACGAAGATATTATCAGCAACAACTCGTTGCAACGTCAACAGGTATTGCTTACGGTATGTAGATTACTATGCACCCGAACCCTAACCTGGATAACAACATTTTTGGAGAATCTACTCAATACAGAAACCTTAATATTTGACTTGTTCGAAGCGTCAGCTCTAGTGAAAGAGCGTGAGGTAAAGACCAAGACTGAATATGCAACTCTGGAGGAAGAGAGGGAAGAAAGAGAGAGAAACGGAACTGACACTAGTAGCCAAGTCAACATTGATACAAAGTTCATATCAAAACAGCATATTGAAATGCAGGTCAACCAAAGAATCCAAATAATCAGCTACCAACAATTATTGAATATCCTTATGAGGGACAGTCCGAACTGATCGGCTTACTATCGGCAAAGTAAAACCTCTTAAAAAATAGCAGCAAGATGTTGAAAACAGCCGATAAAGCCGCTGCTATAGCATGGGTTCCAAATCTTTAGGAAGGTTGGTGTAAAATTCAATGGCCTATCTATTTGAACTGAATGACTCCAAAGAAACTTGCTAAATCACTATAATTCTACCGTTGGACATTCCTGAAACCTTCAATATTTTCTGAATAAGAGTATTTTTTTCAAGAATTCAAGAAAGATTTTGAAAAAAACATAAAACCATCGTAGTCTCTAAACCGTTTGATGCAACATGAATCAATTTCCAATAAAACTATAATTTATGGATGCCTACAAAACTGTATCAAGCAAAAGTCTGTCACTCTTCTGGTTAATGATTTAGCAATTTGATGACGTCACGTTGAAATGTGAAAGACGCCGTAAATTCGAAAAATATTCAAAACTTCTGACAAGTCCGTAGAATTATAGATAAGTAGCTAGTTAAGTTTCTGTCAAGCCATTCATTTAGAAAAAATAGGTCAAAGAATTTCACATCCACTATTTTACGAACATTTAAAGATTTAGAATGCTCGCTATGATGCAGATACTTGGATAAAAACATACTATGCGACTTCTACCGAAAATATAAAAGGCAGAATGTTTCGCTTTGAATTCCAGAAAAATCAGATCTTATCAGCCGATTTTTGGATGCTCTTTGCTGAACAGCCGAATTCGCTTTCTAAATAACTGATTTATAATATTACAATATCCAAATATTTGAATTGTACCGGGTGTCCCAAAAAAAGTATACAGATTTGGTTAACAACATCGATGTGAATTTAGCTTTAATCGATGGCTAATTACTCTCAAATTGTTCCTCGATAGCTAACTTGAACATAGATACCTCGTTTGTTGGTATTGGTGCTGTGAGAGCTGAAATATCAATCTTGAAAGCTCACTTTCTTTCGTCCACCTTCCAACCAGAGCTTTGGCCTTTTGGCCTAAGCAAGTTCCTGAGGCACATCGAAATCAATAACTGAAATTAATGAAAAGTTAAGAAAACTGGGGGGGGGGGGTGACTTCTGGAAAACAGAATAACACAATATCTAATATTGTTCAAATTTTATCAAGGCTATCGTTGATTCATATGCGCCTTCAGAATTTGCTTAAGAAAAGGCTAAAGCTCTGGTTTGCAGGAACAGGCAAATTTGAGCTTTCAAGATGAATATGTCTGCTCTCAAAGCACCAATACCAACAAACGAGGTACCTATGTTCATGTTAACTACCAACGAACATTTTTAGAGCGATTAGGCATTGATTGCAGCTAAATTCACATCACTGGAGTCAACCAAATCCGTATACATTTTTATGGGACACCTGGTAGATAAAACTTCAATAAAATTCAGCTAAAAACAACAGATCGATTCGGGCGATACCTAGGTAAAAATGTTGTATCTTACCCTCCTAATATGGCAAGGAATGGTCTCTCCGGTTGTTCTAGTACTTTCGAAAAGTAATCCAACTCTTTCTTCATAAGAAATCCTGCAGCTCTCTTTTCCAAACAAATGCCTACCATTGAGCTGAAATTATGGAAATACAATCGCTGATTCAGCAATAAAAGCGATAGAGGTCAGGAGGGAAATATTGTGTGTGATATTACTCAAGAAAGCCCAAATGATTGGGCAATTTAGAGAACCAATTTAAAGGAGCTCCATCGCCAAACAATAAACAAATCCGTAAACTCGCACGTGTCACCAATTATCTGTTGTTCATCCATTCTTTTCTGCAGTTTGTTTGGTTGCTTCACCCAAGCCACCAAAAAGTGACCTATAAAAATCCACTAATATCCGAGCAGTCGCAGAAGATATGAATGTTTGGTTGTTCCTTAGGGAAGTACAATGATTAATGCCCAAACAGCAACTTTCATTTAAAAAAAAATCTGAAAATCCTGTGTGTTATCACCTATCAAAAAACTGCAAAAATCATCGATTTGTTTACATTTAGACGACGGAGCCCCTTTAAGCCTGATTTAAAGTGTGTAAAGAGAGCAGTTCAAATCTACGCCTTTGTTAAACATCCACAAAACGTAGTTTGGAATTGAATGGCAATTGTTTCACTCTCAGTGAGGAATAAAGGAGTTCTAGAGCTTCTTTGAATCTCTTTTTTCAAAGGTAAGTCGCAGGAGCATCTCAAAGACGCCCAAGTCTTTCCAATAAATGGTAATAAAAAGCTTTAGCCCATGAAGTTTCTTGCCGTCACCTGGTAGAATCAATACTGCTGAGGATCAGAAGAGCAAAAATGGTCGTTCGTTAAGAAAGAAAGGACCAGTACAGTAAAAACCCACACATAAGAACCTTCATCTATTAGGAACCTACAGCCTGAAATAATGAATTTTGTACCCAATAAATAAGAACCAATTTCAGGCTGACATCTTAACTAGGCTCTTAATAAAGCGTTTCATTCATTCATTGGGAAATAAATGCAATCTATTTGCCAACCAACCTCTTCCGTGAACTCCAAAACATTACTTACAGAACTGTGATAGGCAGGGCCTGCAGGGGTAAACTGGGCAAGCTTAGATTGAAATGGATAGGGCCAAGAAAGAGTGTAAATAAGTTTGGCTAAGATTTAGATTCACATATTTCCCTATGTTAAGAACCTACACCCTGATTACTGGATGTGCCTCATTGCCCAAGAACCTAAACAGGCTGAGTTTAAAATCTTAGGTTCTTATGTGCGGGTTTTTACTGTATCGAGGATCAAAAATACTGCAGTTTATTGACAGATCACAGCTAGGAGAGAGACCATGGCATGGTGATCACATCAGAGGAGGCTACGAGAAATTACAAATTTAATGTATTAAATAAGTACGGTGTTCACCTGTGAGCTCGATGTGCAGTCCCAAAAGCATCATTGACATAAACATCCCCAAGCTTTGACAAAGATTCTCTAAACTTTCCAATATCTTCATTACTCGCTTTTACCTTATTGAAAAAAGAATCGCAATATCTTAATAGCAATGATACAGTTTAGTAGAACACACTGTAACATTTGTTTTTTTCTTTTTCCTCAGTAATTTATTTTGAGTAGGCAGGAAGTATTTATAGCTACTTCAAGCTAATTTAAGCCACCTATGCATACTGCATCCAGGCACTGGACCCCTAGCTTAACGTCCCTTCCGAAGGACGGCGAGGTGAGTTGCGAGGTCAAGCCTCCGAGGTCATCTATCCAGAGTTTGAAACTGTATAAGCCGCTCGGCCACTCATCTCATTGAACCTCATACAACCGCTAGAGGCTTAGCAATGGTCAAAGGCTTAACAGCATAGATTCCAAATCTTTAAAAAGGCTGGTGTAAATTCAGTAACCTATTTCTTTGAACTGAATGACTTCAAAGAAACTTTAGCTATTTCTCTATAATCCTACCGTTGGACTTTTCTGAAATCTCCAATATTTTCAGAATTGATGTATTTCTTCTTTTTCAAGAATCCAAGAAAAATTTTCAAAAAAACTTAAAATCGGCGTAATATCAAAACTGTTTGGCGCAACATGAAATAATTTCGAAGAAACCATAGTTTATGAATGCCTACAATACGGTATAAAGCATAAGTCTGTCACTCATCTGGTTTATGATTTAGAAAATTTGATGACGTCACATCCTCAAATGAGTTGAAATGTAAGATACACTGTAATTTTGAAAAACATTCAAATTTCTGTAAAGTCCAACGGTAGAATTATCGATAAGTATCTACAGTTTCTTTCAAGCCATTCAATCAGAAGAAATAGGTCATTGAATTTTACACCCACCTTTTTACGCTGAATTAAAGATTTGGAACCTATGCTAGGCTTAACAAGGACACTGCTTTGATTGGTGTAGCTTCTCAGTGTTACTAATGCCTTGCTCCATTCCTTCCTTGACCATCCCCACAGGGTCCCCCAGGACACCCACAGACACTTGCTCAAAAATTATTCCCAGCCTCCCGGTATTTTACTGTAAAGTTTTCCCTGGCCACCAGGCATTTGATAATGTACCAGCAGCTTTCGGTTGCACAGTTACTGGGAATATGCCATGTTTTCAGTGTTTTCGGGGGGAGGATGGACGAGACATAAACTGCCTTTGGATGCAAGATAGACTAAGAAACACGAGGCTACCCATTGAATAATTGCATCTTCAACATAAAACCGGTGGGCCATTGTCGGAGGAATTCGAGGATTGTGCTCTTTCTTCAAGCCAAAGAAACTGCTTCACACAATGTTTAACCTGTTCGTTTAATAACAATCGTTTCAATAACTGAACTGCCGAAACATGAACATCAATGCAAGTGGACATCAATAGTTGAAATAGTCAAGATCCTGAAGGTCTCTGGAACTTGCAAATTCATGGTCATGACATACCTGTTATACTTATCTTTGATTAGACACTAATTGCGCTGCTAATGTAGCATTTTGAAAATGAGCAACATCATTTAATGATATATTGGGTGCATTTCTCAAGCTGATTAGCGTCGTAATCTTCGTTCTGGGGAGCTTAGAATGCCAATATATACAGTATCTTACCTTGTTTCCACTTGCATCCACTCCTTTCCCTTCCTCTTCAATATGAAACCTTAGATTTTCTAGCAAAATTACACTCCCTAAAAAGAAAAAAGCTTGATTTAGCTTCACCCAAGCCACACAAAAAGTGACTATTACAAATCCCCATATATGCGGCCAATCATAAAAGATATAAATGTTTGGTTTATTCGTCTGTGAAGAAAAAGGATTTATCTTCAAAATAATGCTTTCATTGTGAAAAAATGGAAAGTCTCAGTGATCTTGCCTATCAAAAAACTGCAAATCACCGTTTTGAAAATTTGGAGATGAAGCCACTTTCACAATGCTTTCCTTCCGGAGGCACTCGTATATTTTTCCATGTGGGGCCATGCCACTGGACTCTGTATCATTTCAAGCATTCCTACTCCAGCACAGGGTATCATTTTTCTACAGCTAGCTTCATGATAGGGTGCATACTTTTCATTATTGGCTCTATAACGTGGCTGTAGACCATTCGCACTGCACAAGTATTATTCAAATCATTTGTTTGGCAACATTTCCGCATTTTCTGACAGATTTTTTAAAAATTTCAAGAGCTGCGGACAAATTTTTGTTTGAAGATACTCAAGGACGGAGTACTGTTTTTGACAATTTCACCCTTATCATTTTTGGGGAAATTGACTCCAGGACAGGGTGCTTTTTCAGATTTTTCAGCGGCACATCCTTTTTTTCGTCGTAGTCCAAGTACCTCTTGTGGGGCTTTCCTGGGGTACCCAATTGGTTATTTTCAGACCATTTCCATAACCCATTGTCAACTGTTGAAAGAACTAAATAATGCGTCCTTGCAATATCCAATCGATTCCAAAACTGTTGAAGAACCAAGGAACTGCTGTTCTTGAAGTGCATGTTTTCACTTTCTTCAGCCATAAATCAGCAACTACTTGTCAGGTTGACTATAGAAAGGTCTCAACTTTAAGTTGAAGCTTGCTCTATGCAACTAATAAAAAATAAGGAAATGTATTTCACTATTATAGTGTCAAGTTATTTAAAGTGCAGTGGGAAACCATTCAGTTTCACATCCGAATATCACTCTTTGCTGTTTTCAATATGTCCACTAAACTGTAGGCCTGGCAGATTTGGGAATGAGTATGATACCTGAATGGATTTAAAAAATGACATTTCTGTTACCTTGTGCAGGATTCTCACACACCTTTTCTACTTCAGCTCCAACGCAGTCAGATAGAAATGTCACTTCCCTGTCAATAGATAAATGGATAAAATATCAATTTGATTCTTATCTTTAAATATGTTTTTCAAAGGTACACATTACAAGCTAACATAGGGCTCAAATCTTTACAAAGGTCGGTGTAAAATTCTATTGCCGTTTTCTTTGAAATAAATAGCTTGGAAGGAACTTAGGGCTTTTTGCTTTAAATCTGCCGTGGCAATTTATTGATATCTTGATTAGTTTCAATATGGCGGCATTTATTAAATTTGAAGCTATGACGTCATCAAATTTCTAAATCCTAAACTACAAAAGCTACAGATTTCTGCTTGCCACCATATTGTAGACCTCCATAAACTATGGTTTTCTTGAATATTATGCAATGTTTCCTCTATTAGTTTAGGATATTCAATGCTTTAAATCTTTTCAAAATTTTCCATGAATTTTTTCAAAAATTATCAAATTGCCGCCATTTTGAAAAAAATAAAGATATCATAAAATTTACACGGCAGATTTACAGCAAAGTACCATAGGTTCCTTTCAAGCAATCCAATTCAAAGGAAAATATAATAGGATTTTACACCGACCTTTTTAAAGATTTGAAAGATTTGAGCCCTATGCTTTACAAGCTACATATTAAGAGGCCATGACAAGACCAATGGCATATCCTGTAAGCAGTACAAAAATGATACACAAAAACAATCATTCAAAATCAAAGGGATGTTTGATTCGCAGGGGGGGGGGGTACATAACATATTTAGGGTACGGGTATGTGCCGCCCATATGGGTGGCTTTTTGGGCCCAAAATTATCTAAACAAGGGTCCTTTTTCGCCAGATTTTCCATAAACAAGGGTGGGGTTTTGCTTAAATTCGCAAAAAATGATCAAAATGGGCAGTTTTCCGCCAAAATTTGTCATAAAAGTGGGTATCAAAAGCAAGTTTTGGTAATTAGAAGAGGGTAGCTTTCTGAAAAACGGGCGGCAGACCCCCGTCCATCCTCAAGACATGTACCCCCCCCCCCGGGGTTTGATTGCAACAGACAACAGCTATCCTGCAAAAGAGAGATGGATGAATCCCATTGTTTTTCTATATCTCGTAAAGCTTGTTGAATCTTTGAATGAACACAAAGTTCTCACCTTCTCATTTGCACTTTCAAATCAAAATATGTAAGAATGTCACATAATCCAGACTATTTTGTATCAAAGAAATTATCTACTTGATGAAACTATGTAAATTTGCCTTACTGAAGCTTTCAAGCCATCACACGAAAACATTGCAAATATACCTTTCCAGAAGTTTCTTCAGTTCCTCTGCAACCGGCTTCAAAGAAAATTCTGGTTTCGCTTGCCCATCTGGCCTTCCAAGATGGCTCATCAAAACAACACTTTTTGCTCCATTGTCCAAACAGTGCTTTATGCTTGGCAGTGCAGCAACAATCCTTTAACGATATATAAAATCTTTTTCAAAGAATGCAACAGTGATGTATTCTATAGAATGGGCTACAATACTTTTGAAGGGGTAACCTTCCTGTGAATCGAATGCCTTCATTGCTTTTATTTTCCTGGTACAAATATACAGTACAGGCCTTGCACACACAACAGGACAAGAATTCAATAAATTATGGCAAGAATTCTTAGGAAGAAAACCATGTTAATGTATGCAAGACCTGTACTGCATTTACATAACATTTAAATGATACGCATCTTGCATCATCTGCTTGAAGGGCCGGTGGGGGGGGGGGTACTCCCATACTTGACCTGACAGGATGTGCTGCTCAACAGGGTGTCCTTTTGCAGTATAAATCATGCGACAGGATGTCTCTTTCTAACGAAAATTATGCAACAGGGTATTATAATAGGTAAAAAAATTATGCGACAGGGTATCACAAGCAAAAATCGCGTTCTACGTTCTACTCTGCTATTGAGAGGCAAATTTCTATACAACAGGGTCTACTTTTGGCCCATCTTTTATGCGACAGGGTGCAGAGTGTGGAGAGGTTTTCCACACACCCCTGTCACTTCCCTAGTCAAGTACCCCCCCCCCCGGGCTTGAAGGCTACTAAAATTCTCGTAAACACCAAAAACTTTCAGCACAAAGATTTCACTTGTGATTCCTTTAAATTTAACTATTTGGTATGGATTTTCCAACATTTTTAAAGAAAGTAGAAACTAAAGTCCGAAATTTTCAGTAATCTTAATACAATAATCATGCTTGACAAAAGCTAAACAAACCTTTGGTTATTGGTAATGGCTCCATTCTTCAGGGGCACATTGAAATCAACTCTACAAGAGATCAAAGATGTAATGCACCAGGTGTCTCAAAAATCAACCCCCTTTTGACTGGAAAAGGGAACAAAACAATAAGATATTGGAGCTTTCTGAGTTCTAATATCTAAAATTTTTACATTCAACTTAAATGCATTTACCTTGTTGCATTTAAAAATTGTCCACCAAACAACATACAAGCTCACAAAGTCATTTTTCATTCAGTTTTTCATTTCTATTATGTAAGTAAAACGAGTACATATAATAGGAGTGGAGTTGCGTAACACACTAACTCACTCTCTCTCTCTCTCTCTCTCATGCCAAGAATGCAATCAGTTACCAACTGCTGTATTGTTGCTGTGCCTCCGCACCATCACATCATCGTATTTACTGAGACTTTTGTTTGGCAAGCACCAGGAAAACAAACCATTTGCACAAATTATTTTTGATGTCATGTGATCAACGAAAATTATGGAAGAAACCGTAAATATGACGCATGAAAAGTATCGGAATTGCCACAGCTTCGAAGAAGCTCATTGCTCCCATCTGAAGGTCACCATGTGCTCTTGCCTGTCTGCAATGGTTATTTGGCAGCTTCTTCCCCAAGCTTTCTTAAACTTTGTTCTGTACCAGCGTTCTTTGTACATGGCTAATGGGTCCCTTTAATTTATTTAGGCACGGTAGCCCTGTCAGTCCATAAGAACTGCTTTTCAGGGGGCCGTGGTGTCAAAATTTAGAGTACACTTGAACCATAGGTTTTTAAAAAGGACCCAGCCATGATTGGGTATTATGGGCATTTTTCAAAGTATTATACTGTACCTTTGGGCTTGAATTTTTAGTGTTTGCTTCTGAAAAGAATTACAGACGCATGTCCATGACAAACAAACACAGGAAAAATGTGGTAAGGATAGGATAATAAACTTGTGCCACATCTCCAAAATGAGAGTGCGTGTGTGCTTCTTTCTCTCTAGTTTGATGCAAACTGTATTTGACTTTTTGCAATAGAATGTAATGTGAGAATTATTCCTAAGAAGAGTAATTGCAAAACACTGAAAACGATAAAAAGGATTGATCAAACTTTCTAAAGACTCAACATGAATGGACAAAAACGAAACGTTTTCGGGGTGATTTGGAGATGTAGAAATTTACCTTTTAGAAACAGAGATTTAAAAACCGTTTACGCTCTTGTGCATGGCATGCAATTGTTGGGGATACGAATCGTCAAAGTTCAAAGCAACGGTCATCCCCCAAAAAGGAAACCTGTGATCATGCGCAGGAAGCATGTTTGGTTTTGTGGAAAGGATGTGGGCGGATAATCTGGCCACAATCCAAACAAGAATTAGCCAAGAGACAAAGAGATTCTCGCGCATGGTAATAGGTTTCCCAGCTGTTGATCTGCTTTGAACTTTACCAGCATAACAAAAGGCTCAGACAAAAGGGGCAGTCCTCGGTATCCTCAACAAGCAAGATATTGACTGGGCATGCGGTGCACATAAACTTTTCAGTCTGGTTTCCCAGCCCAATGTCTAAATAACTTTTTCTCTCATTTTATTGTGGAAAACTGCCCTAGAAACTGGATTTTGCAAAACATCAGACCCCACACCACACCAAACAGATACATACAGAAACAGATAGAGATAGAGATACATTCACATCAAACATAAAAATCTGATGGGAGAGCGAGACAAACAAGAACGAAATTATCTGTACATAGAAGTTTTTTATCTTTTTAGGGTCGTCATTTCACTTGTCATCAAATGCAAAGCCATATGAAGTGCAAGGACGCCCATTAATCATCAAATTAAAGGGGCCCATTAGCCATGTACGAAGAACGCTGGTACAGAACAAAGTTTAAATTAGCTTAGGGTAAATGCTTCCAAATAACCATTGCAGACAGGAAAGAGCACATGGTGACCTTCAGATGGGAGCAATGAGCTTCTTTGAAGCTGCGGCAATTCCGATACTTTTCTTGTTTCATATTTCTATTTTCTACTGGAGGGGGCAGTCCTTCAGCACACAAGAAGTAGTTTTTAAGGGGTCCTCGCATCCCTTGTTCGACCTAAAAGGAAAACATGTTCCCGTGGATTGATGCTTGCACAGCGGCACAGAGTCAACTCGAGTCAACTGTAACATTTGCCCCAAGAAAGTAACATTTCTAAACAGACGTTCATTTACCCCATCAAGTTATTGATTGAGGCCTGACGTGAACAGTCCCGTGTCAGGTTTCAAAAGCAGTTACAGCATTGCGATCTACAATAGACCTTTTTGCTATTCTAGAAAAATCTGAATCTACAATATTTTTATAGATTTTCTAGAATTCTGGAATGTGTACGATAGTGAAGCTCTAACCCAACCAGCCTGCAAGTATCTTCGAGGTCGAACGCGGCGACCTCTGCGGTGGCACATAAAAGCAACGTAGCCTTTGTGGGATTTGGCTTCGAAGCAGAAGTCCAGGTACCAATGAAGATATTTACACTTCCAGTATTCAAAATTGTTGAATTGAAAATCTGCCAACACTTTTGTAAAGAGAGCAACATGCAATATGGTTTATGGGCTCATTTGTGGTCTAATTGGACATGAATCGACTGCGTCACAACGTTTCTTCTAGAACTTTCGTTGATCACATGACATCGAAAATAATTAGTGCAAATGGTTTGTTTTCCTGGTGCTCTGCCAAAAGAGTCTCAGCAAATGCGGTGATCTGATGGTCACAGTCGTCACATTCTTATACCTGCGTTCGCTGGGGAATCCCCAAATTTGGCCTTTCTGCAGACATTCGAAAGGTTTCTTCACAAACTTCCCTTCATAAAAACACCGTTATTTGGCATTTTTGATGATTTTTTTTCGTTAAAAAGTAGCAAAATAGAAATCGCACGCTTCGTTTTACCTAATCTCGTTTGTTTCATCGTTTTTCCCCTTTTTTACATTGTTAAATTTAACGTCGGATTTCCTTACGTCAAACGCGGATCGCGAAAAACCTCTGCAGAATGGGCGAAATCGCTAAACTTTGAGCTGCAATCGCGAGATTTGCATGGGCTCAAAAATGTTGGTTTTGCTTCCAAACTCTTGAAAATTGATGAAATTCATATTATTATGATGTTAGGTGGTTGTTCCATGAAGTATAAAAAATATTCGTCAAGGTTTTTGTCAATTTTGCCATATTTTTGAAGAAATTCGTATTTTTTTGTTAGAAATTAAATGCTTTACTTATCCTAACATTGGAAATAAGATAGCTGAATATGCTATTAATCATTTGGTTCAATTCTCTGTTCTTTGTGTTGCGCCAAAATCTCGCGAAATGTGATTTTGTTACTGTGGGTAAATCCGAAATCTATCCGCACGAGGGAAAATCGAATGAAGAAAATTCTTTGATTCCCGTCGGTACTACCAAAACTAAAGTGCTTCAAAAATCAAATAAAAACCGAAAGGTTATCTGATACTCACGCCTGTCGATTGAAATAAGTTGATTCTTTCAGGAAAACAAACTTTTTCATGTTCATAGGCATGGGAATGGCCATTCCGACGTGGTTTCTTACAAATTTTGGAAAATTAGAGACGATTTTCCCACGAAAATCATTGTTTTGCAGAAATCTTGGATTCTTTCCTTGGCTAACATTATTATCAAGCAAACTTGATGTATTACGAATGTTTTCCTGCAATTTGGCCGTTTCTATCACAATTAGAAATTACGCGGTTGATAATTTTATCCATGGTAGTCAAATCTCGAAATACCCGCCCGAGAGAGAAAATCGAATGAAGAAAATTCCTTGATTCCCGTCGGTACTACCAAAGCTAAAATGCTTCAAAAATCAAATAAAAACCGAAAGGTTATCTGATACTCACGCCTGTCGATTGAAATAAGTTGATTCTTTCAGGAAAACAAACTTTTTCATTTTCATAGGCATGGGAATGGCCATTCCGACGTGGTTTCTTACAAATTTTGGAAAATTAGAGACGATTTTCCCACGAAAATCATTGTTTTGCAGAAATCTTGGATTCTTTCCTTGGCTAACATTATTATCAAGCAAACTTGATGTATTACGAATGTTTTCCTGCAATTTGGCCGTTTCTATCACAATTAGAAATTACGCGGTTGATAATTTTATCCATGGTAGTCAAATCTCGAAATCCCCGCCCGAGAGAGCAAATCGAATGAAGAAAATTCCTTGATTCCCGTCGGTACTACCAAAGCTAAAATGCTTCAAAAATCAAATAAAAACCGAAAGGTTATCTGATACTCACGCCTCACGCCCGACAACACCAAGCCTGAATTCTGACGTCACTTCCGGCCTCTCTTGCAAGAAAGCTGTGGCGCGAAAGTAAAATTTTGTGATAAATGGCGTCAGCAGGCGTCCCAAGTGTCCCAAAGCAAAATATCGAGATATAACGCAATAGCTGTATCTTCGCTCTTTCAAGTTCTTTGAGCATTTTGGACTCAGAGCTCCCTGGTTTTTCATATTTTTCAAAGGCCGTGGACAACTCTGTTTACAAACTCGGGATTCAGCACAGCAGGTAAGCAGACTTTTTCATAAATTTAACGTTTGTCCTTTGTTTCATGGAAATTTTGTTGAAAGTTTTGGATTCCTCGATGTCATTTTGTCCTATTTTGCCACCTTTCGCCAATTGTTGACGAAATAAACTTGTCTTTTTCTCGTCTTGAACTTCGGCTTGCAGTTTCAAGAAAATGAACTTTTGTTGGCCTAAATTTAACAGAAATTTTTTCAAACTCCAATATTTTCTAAACTAAGACAGGAATTCTCATTTTGGAGATATAACGCAATAGCTGTAAGCATCTAGTTTCTAGAAATGTTGCCTGTTTTGCTGCAGCCTTTGCCGGTTTCCCACTATTTTCAAAGGCAATTTTTCCTCGAGAGCCATGACTATCTAATCTGCGCTAACTTTACGTGCTTCCTTTTACAAAGTTGTCTGCTTTTTAGTCAGAAAACAAACGTTAACCTTGGTTGAATGTATCACTTTCGAACTTAATCTGATGTTTTCAGAAATGAAAGTATTTTAGAGTACTTGCTAGCTGTTTTGGCCGCCAGAGCAATGAGAATAATAACAAAACTTTGACTTCGCTCTCAGAGAACTTTTCGTCGGGTTTGGCCTAACTGTAAACAAACATAAAGTTGCATTGTTGCTTATTTTCTTCAAGACTAATGGGGAAGCTCTGACCTAGAAATATGAGATTTGCTTACTAAAACAATGTTATCAAGGCTACCTTGTACAAAAAATTATCAGCTTTGATTATTTTGCCTATAAATACGATAGTTTACTGCAATTATTTGCCCTTAAATCTTTTTCCTTGAGCAGGGTATTGCTGCTCTGATTTAAGTTTGCAAAGACATCTCCTATTTTGGTTTGCTGCTCTGTTTTGTACATGCAATTCTCTATGAGACAAAGTGAAATTTGCTATGCAGCAAACATTTTTAGTAGGAGGAAATAATATTGTCTCTGTTTTATTTTAGGACCCAAACAGAACAAGATTATCCTTTACCAATCAAGCCCAACCTTGAAGCAGCATTTGACAACAACCACGAAAGACTGTGTTTTATTTTAGGACCCAAACAGAACAAGATTATCCTTTACCAATCAAGCCCAACCTTGAAGCAGCATTTGACAACAACCACGAAAGACTGCAATTCTTGCCTTTTCAATGCCTGAAGACTGATGCAAAACTGATGGAACATGACTGTTGCAAACAAAGCATTCAATGAAAAACAATATTATGATATATCAAAAAATTTGAGTAATCCAATAATTGATACTCTGATGATTTTACTCTGATGATAGGAAGATGGTAAGATAATAGCAATTGAGTCATCACAAAATTGAATTTTAATGCTTCCAATTCTGAAACAGTCTGAAACTTATTCTGAATTTGATCTGCAAAGACAATTGTTTGCAAAGACAAAGACAAAGCTCGCCCGTTTCACCCTGTAGCCCCTACTGCCATGCTTTGCTTATTCATGAGTTTCTGAAAATTACCAAAAAGCAGTTATTGCCGTTGTCCATTCAGAAATAGTCATTGCAATTTCGATAGACAGCATCCTTCCCTTCCTTCCTTGTCTGTGAGTTTTTAGAGCCAACAAGAGAAGATTTCCAGACTGCATTGAGTTGCTCCATCATTGAGAGGAACTTGCCCAGTACAAATAACATATTTTCTATAATTTGCTATCCATTTGTCCATCAAAGACATCTGCCATCATAAACAAAACGATTTTAGTTCTTGATCCATAAATGTCCGAGTTCTTTTGTTGGAAGCTGCTTCTTCTTGTCTCTTTCTTTCTGGCGGGTTGGAGACTTATTTGAAAACATGAAAGCTTCTCTTGTCCTTCACTGGCAGTAAAAGGATCGCTAGTGCTCTGCATATTGGTTTATTGCTTCGTTTCGTTCAGAATTAAAAAGTTTTCTTGAAAGCAAGCAGCAAGCAGACCACGCCACTTCAAAACAATTTCTACGATATATGGCATTTTCTAAATGTCATGGTTTTCAAGGCGCTCCTTAAGTCACCAAAAACAATGAATTCGAAAAATTTGCCCAAATACGGATGAAAATCTCTTAAAATAAGACCATCACTCCTGTCAAATTGCGTGGAGTTTACCAGGAAGTTTAAATCAAAGCGATTTTAGTTTTAAACATTTCTTAGACAAATTCACTACCTTTTAAGATTAAATTAACGCGGAAAAATCACACCGCATCACTGCAAGAAACGTTCAAAGTCGACGAAAATATTCACTTCCGGTCATTTTCCTATACATTTGTATAGGGGCATCAAAGCGAGGCTGAACTCCTCGAGAAAGGTGTTGTCGGGCGTGCGCCTGTCGATTGAAATAAGTTGATTCTTTCAGGAAAACAAACTTTTTCATTTTCATAGGCATGGGAATGGCCATTCCGACGTGGTTTCTTACAAATTTTGGAAAATTAGAGACCATGGTGCGGAGGCGCAGCAACAGCACAGCTGTTGGCAACTGATTGCATTCTTGGCATTCTTAGCTGGTTCGCGGAATGCGTTCTTGGTTCGTTAGTTAGTGAGTTACGGCGTTACACAACTCCACTCCTATATGTACTCGTTTTACTTCGTACATAAAAAGGCCAGGTCCAGGAGGAGGAGGAAGGCCACAACACAAGACACAGATAGCAAGCATTTCCTTTAGCTCTGCTTACCGAATGAGGACTCTTTTCCCGGATATTTGAAGATCGCTTATTCCAGCTTTCTTTAGCGTCATCTTAGCAAAGTGAAATGCAAGTTCTTCCAAGTTGTGTGTGTTGTGGAAGGTGCAGGTTTTGAAGAGATCAGCCTGGTGATCTTTTCCACGATATTGAGCAAGCTGCCTCGATTTAATAAATCCAAACCTCGTTTCAAAGAAATTGATGACCCTGCTTTTCCATGCTTTTTCCAGGGCCGCCGCCGAGAGAGGGGCCGGGCCCCAGGGTCAGGTTTGGAAAGGGGGCCCCCGGAAAATTTTTTGGACCACGAGCTTTTATCCTTGGGCCGCACCCTCCTATGCACAGGTAAAATGCTGTTTTTAGATTTGATTTAGAATCTCAGTGGGCCCGCGGGCCCGAAAACGTTACTGAAAGAAAACTAAAACAAAGAAAAAATACATACCTTATTTTTTTGCGGACCCCCAGAGGCCCCAAGCCCCCTGGTAACTACCCTGGGTACCCCCTCCCCTCTCGAAGGTCCAGTGCTTTCCCCATCCCCAACATCGAGCCAAGGGTAACGATGGGCGCCCAATTGTTGCTACCCTGGTGCACATTACAGACTCGTGGAAACTTGTGGGCAGCCAAAAATTTCCTACTGCAGTGAAAGGGCCTATCGATGCAAATAAAGTAAAAATTCTTACCTTAGCAAACAAAGCATACAAGTCAAATCTTTCAATAGGGCATAGGGAAACATGCAAACCTTCCGATTTCACGCTTATAAGCCAATGATATCGTCGTATTCCGATCACATGACTGAAAATAAGGTTTTTGAGACAACTTTTCGAGTACCTTTACAAATATAAAAGTGGATATTCGACTAATAAAGATACAGAGCTGGTTTTACCACGAATCTATTCTACGGGCCCCACTCCACATTTGTTCTTCTGCATTTAGTTAGAATCTCATCAGGAATCGGCGTTACATCGAATTTCATTCCTTCGAAAATTGGCCTAAGCTCGAGAATTTTCCAGGAACGCTACAAGTAAGATATAGCTTTCAAAATTTCACATGTTACGTGAATTATGACCAGGAATAATATGAAAATGTTTGTTTGTGTGATTTTCGAAAATCCTTTACGGATTAAAGCTATTTGGTACCTAGAAAGCTATGGGCCTACCTTCAGCCGCAGAAGAATCCCAGTAAACCTTGGAAGACTTGCATAAAACAAAACGTTTAGCAAGGCTTAGGTCTCCATTATGACACAGCAAAATGATATCTTTGAGAATAGATTGCAAACTCATGAAGGCATTCTATCATAGCAAAATAAAGAGAACACAAAATGTTTCTCAAAAATCGCAAATCTCTGTGTCACATCGGAAAAGTACATCATCTGTGTGAAGAAATCTCCCCTGCAATCTATATTCTCAAATGAGTACAATATCAATTATCAAAGGTATCATTTGGCTGTATCATATGCGAGACCTAAGCCTTGCAAAAATCTTTTGTTTATGTAAGTCTTCCAAAGTGTTTGTAACGAGAAAACTTTGAATTGACGGCAGTTGGACGGTTTACTGCAGAGGCTGTCAACTCATATCACATTTTGTTGAAATTATCGATGATAAAAGAGTGGAAAGACATTGGATTTGTGGTGATATTATTGGTAAATGTATTCGCTGGTTATTACTGCGAAAGAGACTGACTTAATGCCGATGGGATTCTTCTGCGGGTGAAGGTAGGCCCGTTAGCTTTCTTAGTAGCAAATAGGTTTCATTTGTAAAGGATCTTCGAAAATCACACAAACAAACATTTTCATGCTATTCCTGGACATAATTCACGTAACATGTGAAATTTTGAAAACTATGTCTTATTTGTAGCTTTCCTGAAAAATTCTCCAGCATAGGCCAATTTTTGAAGGAATAATAGAATTCGATGTAACGCCGATCCCTGATGAGATTTTAACTAAATGCAGAAAAACAAATATGGAGTGGGGCTTGTAGAATCAATTCATGGTAAAACCAGCTCTGTACCTTTATTAGTCGAATATCCATTTTAATTTTCGTGAAGGTATTCGAAAAATTGTCTCAAAAGTCTTATTTTCAGTCATGTGATCGGAATACGACGATATCATTGGCTTATAAGCATGAAATCAGAAGGTTTGCAGGTTTCCCTATGCCCTATTGGAAGATTTGACTTCTATACTGTACTGCATACTCTCCTATCCTATGGAGATGCCGAGGTTCCCTCTTTTCTTTTCTTGCGCAAAAGGAACATTTGCATACAGGCTGTGCAGTGTTTCCTGTCCACAGCAAAAAGGGAGAGGGAAGCTCGGCCCCCAGGAGAGCACTCAGCACATGCACATACGGGGAGGTAAATCCGATATTTTTGGGTCAGAATACTCCAAAAAAAGTAATATTTTTAGAATCCAAGTAAACTAAAATTATGGCCATGATATTTTTTGGTATAAAATATAGTAAAGATGATATCTTTTAGAGGCAATTTCTACCTGAATTTGCATTGTTTCGGAATGTCTTATGTTCGTTTACAGATGTCAAAGTATCAAATGAGCTGATATTTTTGGGTTACAATTCAGCTAAACTGATATTTTTGGGTTGCCTGAAATTTGTTTGGGTTGACTCCCCTCCCGTATGGGTATGTGCTGAGTGCACATGCACATACGGGGAGGTAAGTCCGATATTTTTGGGTCAGAATATTGCCAAAAGTGATATTTTTGGTCCAAATAAACCGAAATTATGTTTTGATAGTTTTGGGCATCAAATATTGTCAAAATGATATTTCTGGGTTCTATCTAGAGGCAATCCTGGCCTCAAATTGCATCGTTTCAGGATCTTTTATGTTCGTTTACAGATGTCAAGGTGTCAAATGAGCTGATATTTTTGGGTTACAATTCAGCTAAACTGATATTTTTGGGTTGTCTGAAATTTTTTTGGGTTGACTCCCCTCCCGTATGCGTATGTGCTTAGCCCCCCCCCCCTGGGTTTCGGCCATAGGAAAGTAAGTATTACAAATATACCTTAGAAGTAATCATCCAAACGAAAAAACTTGAAAAGCTGAGCCAGCGGATTTACAAAACTTTTGTTTATTTTCAAAGATTGTATTCAAATTAGGATTTAGAAAAGGTGACATGCGATGACCTCTAAAATTTGATTTGTAACCAGCTATTGAATTTCAGACACTCACTGTGATTTTGAAAGTAACATGGCCGAACCCATCGCGATATTTTTTTCATATGAAACTCGAATCAGGCTATGTACAAAAACTTTCTTCGTCAACATAAAGAATTTCACTTCTTGGTACCAACTGTTTCTTCATCTGTTTCTAAATTGTTGAATGCATGAATCATCAATGTAGTTTCTATCAGTACTGCTGCAGATACTTTCTCACAGAACATTGGGTCTTGGCACCCATGACAACGTTCCCACACAATTGTCAAACGTAGACGTTTCAACCAACAATAATCAGTAGTACGGATATAATCTACTGTCCCCAGCATCTGCATTTGACATTAAGTCTGGTAATATTTGATGTGATGATATTTGATGTGATGATAATTTTGCACAAGAAACGTTGTATTGCCGGGATAGTGCAGGAAAGTGTAGATTGTCCCAAATCGTTGTTTTCCTGATTTCAACTGTCACTTTGAACTCCTTTCAAGAGGGGGGTGACAGGGGGGGGTCTTTGGTACCGGTACCACATGGTTTGGTACCAGGTTCCACCCTTTATGGTACCAGGTTCCACCCAAATTGAAAGCAATGGTACCACGTATTTCGATCGAAGGAGATAATAGCTGATAATGTAGACATAGTTTACCATCTACGAGGAGTTCTCAAAAGAGGTCTTGAAAATAGCTCCTCTAACAACGTACCAAAGGCACCATAGACAACTTGAATGAACAAATATTTCAAACAAGAAAGGAGAGAGTAAGGAGGATTGTGAGCTTTTCTTTTCCTGCCCCAAAAGCAACTGTTTAGAATGAAAATCACTTAAGATTTTTGAAAAGATAAATCCAGAGTATAAGGCCTAAGGAAGAAAATGTCAAGTGTTGTCTTATTTTGGGATCTATTGCAGGGAGCTGGGGGGCTCAAAGTTATTATTTTGCACACACGCGTGTGCAGTTTATGCTCTGTCATTCAAATATACAACATGCAGTGTATCAAAGAAATGATATACTTATGCGATAAAATCTGCTAGTCTGCGAGGCATCCTTCTGTTTCGGGTCCTTGTTCCTGCTGCCATATTTAGTTGGTAGTGCTCATCAGTATTGTCGTCGTCTGTTGCAGAGTCGTCAGATTGGGCTTCCAGAGTGGATTCTCCTGTTTCCCTTGTGCTTTCACGTGCTGATTCTTCCTCTTCATCAATATCCCCTCGCGAAAGTTGTAGAACCTTTATATAGTCTGTTTCAGAGATGATGATGATGTCATCTTGATGAATGAATGAAGGAAGAGAAGATGCATCACCTATCAAATCGTCTACCTTTACCCTGCCTTTCCCGCTCTTATGGAAGTTAAATTCATCACCCTCTATTTGATGATAAATCTCACCAGACACACTTTTTGCTCCAGTCACGACTCCTCTAGATCGTTGAAGAAATCCAAAAAATCCAGATTGAGGTGGCTGTCTAACGATATACACATATCGTTCACTGCTGCTACTGGACCTACTGGCGACATCGTTTTCGATTTCATTTGCTGCGATATTCTTTTCTGTAATTTCACCTGTGAGCACACTGACTTCATCATCGGCAGTATCTGTATTTTTACCATCTTCTGTACCATACATATAAAATGGTAAAGTTCCAGGCTTATCTTTAGTAGCGAAGGTTCGAATGTTCTGTTGACGAATTCCTTGCCCGAAGTCTGAACGGTATCGAAGTAGATTGGCTTCAGTTTTGGGGTTGTAAATCTTTCGCTTCTCCTGCTTTACAGCAACAAGCTCTGTGTAAGACATGCCTTCCGAGGAAGGCAACTGGTAACCTCGTTTCTCTCTGGTGTAGTATGGGAAGCCTGCCCACACCAGAGAATAAAGAGTATCTTCGCATGCATCAACAAAGTTTCTTGAAACATCCAAGACTGTTGGAGTAGGGTTGAAATCCCTTAAAACCCCATTGAAATATTCGTTAGTTAATGTGGTAAGGGCCTTCATTTTAACGACTGACTTGAGGTCTCGATTGTGCCTTGCAACATTGTTTTCCAATTTCTGCAGACCACGGAGAAGATTGGAAATAGAGTTGATGCTCTTCTGAGAGGGAGTTCCCTGGGGCCCTTGACATTGGCCATTCACATTAAAAAAATCCTTTGCTTTGATTACAATGTCATTTAGCATTTTGCTTGCATTACTGAGCAGTGGTGATACATCCTGTAGCCCACTTGCTGTCGAAAATTTCATTATTTCTTGATGAACATTGAATGCTTGATAGATGTTACTCAAGATCTGGCAATACTGGATAACAGGCTGAACCCCTGTTACTATTCTCAAACAGTTTGCATCGATAAAAAACAATGACTTTCCCTGCCCTGTGATTGCCATAGGCTTTTCTAGGGAACTAACACCTGAATGTCCATCAACTGACTTGCATTTTCCTGTCCCTAAGATGTTTTCAACTTCATCACTTACAGCATTGTACCCCTTTATTTTCCTTTCGCCGATATCTGTAAAGACAATCTTTCTTTCTTCCATGTGGGTAAGCCCATAAATTCTGGTGCACACAGTAGAACCATTTTTGAAAACATTCATTTTTATTCCGGTTTCTAAATCTACTGACAGCAAACCTCCCTGCTCACTTGTGTCGGCAATAAAGAGCTTTCCATTTGAAGATATCGCGAGCGAAGACACAACTTCTGTGTTACAGTAACTATACACGCATCTGCCTGTTGCCACCAGACAATATCCTTTATTCTCAACCCTAAGCTCATGAACCATCTTCCTTTTTACATCGGCAACATACAGAATGTCTTCTTGAAATGTTGCCAATACCGTTGGCAAGCCAATTTCATAGTTCAAAACGTTCAGCTCGTTTGCCTTGTGATTGGTGTCATTTAAGAACTCTTTTATATCGCGAATCAAGGCTGCTTTTGTCTTTTTGCCTGGCTGAGGGGCTACATCATAGATGTTGCTATCTGCGAATTCTTGCAGCTTTCCTTTTTTTAATTTTTCTACATTTTTGGCTGTGATTTCAAGCTGGCGTTTCAGATCAACAACTAGGAGTTTCTTAGAGCTGGTATCGGCAACAACGAGACAATTGCAAACAAACGCCAACGCTACAGGAGATTCAGCATTGCATTTAACTTGTGAAACAAAATTGGAATAAAAGATCTGGAACTGTTTCAGAGACGAGTTCTTATGAGGTTTGTTATGATAAGCGAGAGTTTCAAAATAAAAATCAAGCTTAGAAATATCCAGGGGTTCCGGTGCTAAAATGAGCTTGCTGCAGATATTTCGCCATTGCTCCATGGCAGAAATTCCTATTTACATTTGCTCTAGCACTCAGTTATCTAGGAGCTAGAACTTCATCAGGCTCATCAGGCTGCTGTTGTTCCAGAGAAGCATCATAGATCTTTTGCTGCAATGTTGTGGGGGGGCAGCCCCCTGTCTACATTATCCAGATTAAAAACCTTCGTTTTCACTGGAAATTGGCAGAGACGTAGGAACCGGGGGGGGCACTGGGGGCACGTGCCCCTCCAAGATTTTGTAATAAACAAAGGAGTGCCCTTTTTATTTTCAGGAAGTGCCCCTTTAGCTTAAAGGGGCTGGGTCACGTAAAGTAAACAAACTTCTTTCGAACTACGAATTTCCAGATTTTTTTGACAGTCCATATCACACAGATTTTCCACTATTTTTCTCAAAATGAAAGTGCTATTTTGAAGATGAACTCTTGAACTTCAGAGAGAAACAAACGAAGCAACCATATGTTGTAAGATTGCAAAGATATTGATGGATTTTTAGAAGTAACTTTATTGTGGATTCACCCCATCCACCAAAATCTGTGCAGAACACAATGGGCGCGTGCCGGCATGTGCGGGCAACAATATAGATTATAAAGATAACAGATTTGTTTACGGTTACGTGACCCAGCCCCTTTAATGAAAAAAATGCCCTTGAAGTGTCATGCCCCCTCAAGTTTGAGATGCTTCCTACGTCCCTGGAAATTGGGCATAATCGGGCAGAAATTAGCCTGCGTGCAGACTCTTGAGCAGGACGGACAGGACAGGACATAAACGAGAGATAATTCCCTCTTTCCATTCTTTTCTGACTTAGTCTGCATGCAGGCTAGCAGAAATAAATGTTTGTAAACAGCGGATTTTATCCGGCAACCCCAAACAACTTATCTTCCCCTACCATGCCCGTCGGAACTAAATTCATATTGGGGGGGGGCTGAAACTCAACGTGAGCGCACAGAGCGAAAATGGGGGTCTGGGGGCTGGCCCCGGGGAAAATTTTTCATGACCAGGCCCTTTAGATCGTTTGAAAACGCCCCATTTTTAGAGAATTTGCGTTTTCCAGCACAGGATCATGACTAATGGGGGTTTTTCCGCGAAAATTTTGAAAACAGGACTTCAATTTCACGAGCATATGGATTATTTTTGAATTTCATAATATCAAAAGTGATGGCTTGATTAATTCTGGTAACTTCCTCGAATACAGATAACTTCCTTAATTTTGGCTTTCACAGCCTTTTTCACGTACAAAAGCGAACGAACTTCGGAAAATTATTGGGGGGCTAAAGCCCCCCAGCCCCCCCCCCCGCTTTGAACGGGCCTGCCTACGCTCATGAATTCTGGGTGCCTACCTTTAGTCCAATGTCTCCAATGTCTCGTTTGGTTTTGCGATTGCATAAGAACTATTTGACACCAGTGTAGATGTAGATGAAGATCATTTTGGGCCTCATTAAACTTCAATGGCAGGTAAATCATGGACCAGAATGGAAGGTGGAATTCTTGTTCCCATACAAACTCCTTACCAGTATTTTCCTACTAATTTCTGGGTCTAAAAGATGAGTAATTTTGCCAAACAAATATGTTCACATCTAAGTTGTCCTTTGACGGACAGTTCAATTGGAATATCGTTCAAGTCTTCTATATTCCATATTCCATAGCCCACCAGACGTCTAACCTTTTTTGACTCATCTCGGTAGATCTTCACAAACAGAGCATATTCGCTGTAATGTATCATAATGCTATGTTAAAGTAAAGCTGTTCATGGAGATGTTCAAGAAACTATGAAACTTGCCTTTTACTCGGGAGGCTGGGTTTTGCATAATTCTGATGAAGTTCTGATCCCTTGTTTCCTCTTACAAATACAGAGTTGAATTCAATGTGCCTCTCAAGGATGGAAGAATTACAAACAATCACAGGTGAGTCCTACCTCTTGCTGAGAATGAGGAAGACAGCCTTAGAATAAACTTACCTCGCAAACTGGATAAGGCAACTTTTAAAATTCTTGAAATCTCAAATTTTGCAGCAATCCAGCTTCAGGATAATAGAAATTAAACGGGAAAGGCCGTATGACAGTCCCAAGCGCATACGAATATGCATCCTCTTGTGGCCTCACGGGGGGGGGGCTCTTGGCCGAATTTTGGGTAGGGGTCTGCCGCGAGCATCTTCAAATGGGTACCGTTGGCTAGACTAATTTTTACGAAAATGGTATACCCTCTGCTAGACCAATTTTGACCATTTCCTCGACCAATATTGTCAAATTTGTGCCAAATATGATATCATGACCGTTCGCTAGACCAATATTGTCAAAAAATATACCGTTGGCTAGACCATTGCTGGTCCAAATTGCAAAAAAGTATACCCTTGGCTAGACTAAAAGTCCGAAAAAGTATACCCTTGCTCGCGGCACATCCCCAGGTACCTTTACTATGGAAGAACTCCCCCCCCCCCGTGTGCGGCCTCTTGTGTGGCCATAAAAGTTATTGAACAGTAAGGTAGAAATATAGAGTTCGTTGTGATGGCTGTATGGCTAAATTGTTAGACAAAATTGACCAAGGATTTTAGGCCTGTTTTCAAGGATATCGAGATGAAGCATCTTTTATCAAATCGCTTGTAGTCTGAAAATAATGAGCCGAATTTAACAAACCAAATTGTTTCGTACTCTGGTGAAATGTACCTACACCAAGAACATAAACTTATACAGTAGGAGTCCGATAAATGGTACAGAAGCTACAGGCTTCCAAATGGCTAAAGCTAAACCGTTTTCCCGGTCAATGCATAAAAACACTCTGCCAAATAATTCAGATTGATTAGACCTATAACTATGGTGGAAGGCTTGATCAGCTCTATGAGCCTCTGTGAAAAATTTCTCAACAAATATCTACTGTCAATTTGCTTCTATGAGTAAACTATTTTCATATCACATCTGAAGGATCGTGGCTGCACTGCCTAGCATTAAATACTGTTTGGAAAATGGGGCCCAGAGTGTAGTACTGTTGAGCCACATTGGAAAGCCTGAGGGACAAAGAAGACAAGAACTGTCACTTCTGCCAGTTGCCAGCGAACTTCAGTTATTGCTTGGCAGGTAATATGTACATTGAATATCTTCTGTTTTTCTTTTTTCACTGATTATGAGCTATAGATTTGAAAAGACGTTAGTCTCCTGGCACCCCTTTCACACTCGCAAGTTAAACCAGCTCAAAACTAAACCAGGCTATCAATGCTGTGTTCTGATTGGTCAATCCAACAGACCAAAGCCATTTGATTGGTCGGAATTCAACTAGGTTTAGATAAAGCTGGCTGCTACGAGTGTCAATATGAATGGGGTATAAGTCACGCTCGAATTGACCAACAACATCATAAATCTTAGGTTATCTAACTGATACCCCATTGACGCGTGCAACTTAAAGGGAGTACAAAGACCAGCAGCCTTTGCCATTGTTTGTCTTCGTTTTTGTGAATTTCGTACAGATAGTTATTCTGGAAGCTGTGCAAAGCATGTAGCTGCCTTTGCGCCAAGCATGCTGGTTTTCAGGGGCAAAAACACCCCTTGTTTAAAATGGTAGTGAAAGCATTGAAAGGTTAGTGCGACCTCGTTTCCATAATAGCCCCTCCAAGGGTGTCATTGAAAGAAAAATTTTCACAAAAGAAAAGAGACAATTAATTTTTGTATCAAAAAACTTGAACAATATGAAATAATGCTGCATTTTTAAGAATTTTAACGGTCAGCTATCTTTGCAGCTTCTAGAATTCCAATAACTGAAGGTGTTGTGGCGCAGTGGTGTAATCCTCTGACACTGCATCCAGAACAATCAGCATGACAGGGTTCGATCCCAGGTAGAACCCCGCCATTTGAGCGTCATGACAGGGGTCCTGGGCTTGATTAAGCCTATTCTACTTCTGTGATCCCAGCGCTTGGCGCTAAAAAACTGCAACTTCGCCTTCACCTTCACTTCAATAATGTATATAGGGGCTGTTTTCTTGAGTTTTGAGGTCTTTAAAGAATTTTTCCGTGATCTAATGTTTGAAATTGTTTACGTTCTTAGCAGATTTCAAGTCAGAGTGTAGACTGTTCTAGACTTTGGTCCTACGAGAGACCATTTACCCTGTGTTACTCTTTCGAAAAGGTTGATTCCAATTGTTTTTAGATCTTTGAGTGATCCGGCTCTAGCCAACTGATAAGAACATCTCCGACACATAGAATGGGGCTGGATGATCAAAAAATTTGAGAGCGTTCGTAGCATTCATTGTTCAAACCTCTCTTTGGTGGAGAGCCAACTTATATATTTGAATTATTTTATTCCTTCATGTGCTCTATTATTCAGATTCAACCAGAGCCTGTTACATTTATTTTGAGCTGTTTGAATTTGTTGGTTACCTCTTATCAATGGAAACCTTCATGCATAGTCAAAGTGAGGCTGGATTAGTGCATTCGCTAGTAAACCTACGAAGAGAGAAGTCAAGAAAATTTTGCTTTCTATAGAGTAATCTCGGCCTGCCATAAATTTTACCCAGGGTCCTGGTGGCCATTAATTCACCAAACAGGTTTTCGTCAAGAATACAGCCTAGATACTTCACTGAGGTGTGTTTCTAAATTTTAATATCACCTCTTCTGATGTCCAGTTTTTTATTACCGGTTCGTTTATTTGTTCTGCCAAAAAGTATAGACTTCGTTTTGTCCTCTCTAAAGTGAATGCTTAGTTTGTCATCAACAAACCAATCACAAAGGGAATTAAAATTTTTATTCAGTTGCTTTTCTATTTCATTGACGTTATTGTCACTGAATACAAGACAGGGGTCACTTGCATTTAAAAGGAGGTCACAGTCAACTGCTTCAGGCATATCATTGACATGCAAGAGAAAAATGAGTGGGCCAAGAATAGAGCCTTGCGGAACTCCACAAGATAATTTCCCAGGTGATGAGCTCCCTTGAACCAATGTGAATCGGGCAACATTGCTTTTCAGGCGAGTGATATTTTTGTCAGATTGTGTTGGTTCTGAAGTAGAACAGACCTGCAGGAATCCACAGTCAGGTGAGTTTCTAGAGTTACATTCTTACACGTTGCTTGGACATTGCTAAAAATTATTCGACTTTTGATACAACTGAGAAAAAGATACCAAACCTATCATAAAATTTTCTTTTTGATCTCTTTTGTCAATTATCCAGCTATATCTAAAGATGACAAAAAGTTTGTTTCCGTTACTTAAAGGGTACGAAATAACGCCTTGAAAAACCTCATTCTGAGCTAGACTGATTACATGAGTCTCAGCTTTCCGCTTTTGATTTAATAATGTTACTGTTAATCTTGCCTGAGAAGCATTATATTGAGACTTCTCGTTATCTTTCAAGTCTACAATGATAGTTTTCGTTTCATCCTGAGATTTATGACCAAACTAGAAGTTTAAAGAGCATATGTCATGAAGCTGATTGGTTAATGCAGTACAATTCCCTCTATTGTTTATTACAAAGCACAGGATCGAGGCTGAAGTTTCATTGCAATAAAAATTCATGCAACAGAAATAAAAAGTCTCGAAACAATGGAATTCCACTCCAAACTTGTTTCTTGTATTAACCAATTGCTAATGTGACATATGCGCTTTAAAGGGAGTGTGCAATGTGCAATGGTAAATATGCCTCTCTAGAAATAGAACAAAGAAAAGACTAAGGCACAGCAGTGTTTCTTTGGTTTTCCATTGTTCACGGCACGTGTCCAAAATCGATTTGAATGGGATGTTATCAAATTGTTTTGCTCTTTGCAAATGCAAGCTTTTAACCTTGCACAAACCCTTTAATATTTAAAAAGAAATTACCCCTTATTTCATTTCATTTAATCCATATTTAAAGTTGGTATTTACAATAGTAACTAAGAACATACTAATTCAAACCAACTATTCACAAAAAATATACTTTATGCAAAAATAAGCGGCATATTTTGCAGGTGCATTTATCGCCAGCCCAGTCATTGATCCTCTTTCTGAAAGCAGAAAGTGTTGGCTCATTTTCAACACTATCATCTACGGTGTTCCAGAGGAAACTCCCTCTAAAGGACAGTGATTCTTACCAATAGCTCTCTTTATTTTCCGCAGTTTGCAAAAGTTTGGTATCCTTAGGTTATAAGTTAAATGCTTCTTTTCATGAAGTTCCAATACAAGCGATGGGTGAAGATGATTCATAGACTTGTAGGTTTGTGCCATCAACTTCTGCAAGTTTCATTACCCTTCATAATCATCAAGTGCTTTTGCAGTATGCTTCAAAACCAGGCAGCCCTAAAACGAACTAAATTCACCAATTCTAACAGGAATCAAATGATCAGCTATGCCTGGAGAAATAACTTGGTCTTTGGTCTACTAGCCTGCACAAGGAATAGAATAACATTATCAGCGACCAATTGTAAATCTACATCCTTCCTCAAATGCCCCATTGAATAATCGCCCTTCGTCTCATTACCAGTGTAGAAAGGGGAAGCTCACTTCAATAATAGCATGCAATGTCTTTGGCACTGTTGGTTTTGGTCCGCAAGGTAGCAACGCCTTAGGGTTCCGCCGAAATTGGACGTTTAGGCTCTTGAGTTATCTGTGAGCTGTTTAGATTGAATGCGTATCTTATCCTTGAACCTTCCACAAGTAAAAACGAAGAAAAAAATTGATGTGACTTGATAGAGGATACTCCTTAATGCTCTTCTTAATGCTCTTCGAAATTATCTCTTTTGCAAAGGTAGCATCATCTTGCTGGAAAATCTCAAATTTCACATTGAAGAAGAAGGAAAGGGCCTAGATGTTAATGGAAATATGGTAAGTTCAATTCACGCGTTTGCAGTTTGTTGTTAATTCAATTCAATGGATGAAAATTTCGAATGAAAATTTAATCCAAATCTATCTGTATGGCCACAAAAAGTTACCTTAAGATTCAAATACAACAATCAACAATTCGCTAGAGGCAACATTAAAGGGAATCTAAGCATATACATAAGCCTTTATATTAAAAATAGCCATGCAAAACAATAGGCCGTGACACGTGCCGCACCAAAGGGAATGTAAGGACTCAAGTCACCTGCGCTCAAATTTTAGCCTATCAGACATCATAATTTCCTGTCGATGGAGATCAGTAATCCAAATATGGTGCGGCACATGTCATAACCTTTTGTCTTCATTCGCGCGGCTATTTTCATGAAGGGCTTATCTTTGCTTAGATTCCTTTTAAGGTATATTCAGGCCTCAAGATGGTTTCAATAAATTGTTGTTAACAACTCCTTTCTCTTGTAATTTGCTTTTCTTGCATTTGTTTTGTGTAATAATTTGCAGCATCGTTAGTTATAATCACTATTTGTAATAGTAATAATGCTATTTGCTATTTGTAACTGCCCTGAAGAAGCACAGCATGGCAGAAAGAAATATTGGTGAAATATAAATTTTCACACATTTGCTGTCCTTTTTCTTCGTATTGCGGTGTTTCTGCCTGCGAATCTATTTACTCATTCGTCACCGCAACACCGCAAGCATCTTCGGATCCAACGATCGAAGCTGGTATCGTGGCCATTCCTTTTTTTTCGGAATATTTGTAATATGTAATTTGAAATACTTAAATGTAATGTTAATTCTGAATCTCTATGTTAAATGTTATGGTCACAGGGTTGCTATTTATTTCCACGCTCCTTGTGGCATCGTCTTGCGAATTTTTGTTTGTCGTTTAAATTTCATGGGAATATAAAAGAAATTCAATCAAAAATGAATTCATGCAACTCTCGGCAAATGTTTGTGATGTACCGGGTGAGTCATGAAAAAGGTTAAGGTAGCTTACCAACAAATGAGCAAACTTTTTAATGGTAAACTTTTGGTTATATATCATCACATCAAAAGAACAAGCATGCAAAGCAAAGAAATTTTTGCTAAAGAAATTTGCATAAATTTGCATAATGCTGACGTCAGCAACATTTTGCCGACTAAAAACATGCTATCATTAGAAGAAAGATTTCTCAAAAAATGACTGTCCAATTCGAGTCATATGCTGCAAGCAAACAGTCTATTAGCTTGCAGAGGGCACAGGCTAAAAAAATTACACAAAGGTATCATATCAACAACAGATTTTAATGAGGATTTCAAGATGGCGGACTTTCCTAGAGAAACGCCTCATTAGTTTCTTTGTTATTAGCTATGTTATTTTATATAATCTGAATTTTTTTAGCCCTTGCCCTTCTTTGGTATATGATCTAAGTGCATGCAAAGTCTCATCTTCAAAGTATTAGTATTCTTTGAGATATCTTTTTTCCAATTGAGCAACTGCAGTAAAAAATGAAGTCCGAGAAAATGCAATTCAAAGTTTTGTATAACACGGGCTGTTCTAGTAACCTACAGATATGTAAGGTAGGCATCCCTCTTGTTCTTTTTCTTGGTCTATATACTCTTTACTGGTATTTCTGAGCTTTTTCTCCTCTTTCCCTGTTTTTTTGTGCTCTTTATTCAATACTTTTCAATCATTTGATTGTGCGCTTATCTGAGCAAAGTGGTAAAACATCGGGTTCGATTGCAAAATGTCTCAATATGTCAGTCACCCCATGGATTTAATTACACTGAATAACTGCAGAGTTGACACTACACTGAAGTGTGACTTCTTCAACAAATTATTTTTTAGTATTTTTGACAAATGGTGCTATTTGACAACTTATTTGCGCTTTCGGTCTTTCAAACAAAAGCCTGTGATTGCTCAAATCCTCAAAAACAGGATTTGTCATATCATGGGTCCACTTTTAGGCATAATCACTTCAATATTCTATGTTTTCTCTCCAGTGATCTGTTTGCCACTCACACCATCAAGAGTCTGTTCTCCCAACAAGGATAAAATCAATTTTCAGTTGATGTCCTTAGAATTTCTTCCTCTGCCATTTTGAATGTTAAAATGCCATATGAACTTTGATAGGAATAGACAGTGCACTGCAGTTTCAAGACATGTATAGGCACCACCCATTCTTTCTTCAACATTCTTGACTTTTTGTTATCAAATTCTGGACAGCTTACCCAGCCAGCTACCAATTCAATTGATTTAAAATCTGTTCTACGGTTCAAATGAAGTGAAATTTGCAAGGACCTAATGATTTGTTGACTGTGCTGGTTGCTGTTCCTTTTTCTGGCACAGCCAATGCCAAAGCTGCTTTGATGACTGATGCATTATTCCTGCATACTTTTCTCAGCCTGTCAGCCAGCAGTTGGCCTAGGCTCAGATGATATGATGGGCCTATCTGCAGGTGTTGGTGCTTTCTTTTGCATGTCATCAACGTTCTTTAAAGCTCTCCCATTCTGTTATCAGCTTGGAGTTACAATTAATGTAGAGCTTGGGCTGCATGAACGAAGCTACAGATAAAAGTCCCGGATAGACCACAGGGCAATCATACGCTTATCTAGAAGGCCACAGGTAGTTTAGAAATGTAGAAATTAAGGGATGTTGTCCGCAATTGGCAAACTGCGCTACCCCATAAATTGGGAAAGGGGAATAAAATGGTTGCTATGACGTTGCTATGGTAAATATCACAGGATACTCCTCCTATTTCTTTAAATAACTTCATATCCAGGATTGATAGGTGAAAGCAGGTTTCATTTCCAAAATCTTCGATAAATTTACCTCTAGAAATCAAAATAAAAAAAAAATTTAAATTTTCGCATGAAATTCGACTCATTTGTTGGTAAGCTACCTTAAAGGACAAGTCCGGGGTTGGAATAATTGTTCCTAAAATGAAAGATCACAATGTTGTGAATGGTGTGTAGTACTTTTTTCCAACCTTCTCTGTCTTTTCTCTGCGAAATTGTGTATTTAAATCTGTGAAATGAGCGAAATGACGTCATTATTCATGACGTAATTTCACCCATTTCGCCTTCGACCTGAACGAGGCTGTTTTCTTACAGGACTCTCAAGTAATTTCCGACGTCACAATCGAACCTCCAAACCGAGGCTAGCCATTTTATCGCGTTTTCAAAATGGCGACGACATTGGGCCTAACTTACGAAAAATTTCGTACGAATTTACAACAGAGAAAGACATCAAAACCCGGAAAAAAGATACAAGCGATGCTTGGCAGTTGGTAAGGTTGCTTTTTGACATTACTTGTAGAAACCCCGGACTTGTCCTTTAAACATCATTTGGACCAAAAAATTAGCAAAATGCTGGCGAAGGGCCCGTGAAGGGATTGCATAAGAGCGAGAATCCTATGTTCGATTCTAGCCCGTGATTTACTTCCAGTCTAGATTCAAAAAAGTCAAAAATAATTGTCAGTCTCAGAAATAAAATTTGTATTTCACTGACACGTAAATCATGGACCAGGATCGAATATGGAATTGTCATTCCCATACAAACCCGTCGCCATTAATTTCCCTAATTTCTGGGTCTAAAACATGAGTAGTTTTATCATGCAAAGTTTTCGCATCTAAGTTAGCCATTGACTGATAGATTAACAGTTCACTTTTGAATATCGGTTGTATACTTTTTATTCCACAGCCCGCCAAACGTGATAACATTTTAACTCACACGGTATAAGTTATTTTGTACGAAATCGATTACAAGCCTTTATTTTGCAAATATTCGAAAGCTATTGGTTTTCTCGAAATGAAACAAGATGGCAAGCAAGGGGTCTCAAGATTTTATTTGTGTTTTTTATTTAAGTTTCTGGCGTCAAGGCAAATGCTGATGATTTTAAAAGATAGCATTAGATATCCAACACTAAATCATATGATTACCATTCCTTAAAACTTGGTGCTGCATACTACTGATACTTCTAGCTAAAAATTTAAAATAAAACCCGGGTGTCTGGGTGTCCCAAAAAAGTACTCCTGTGTCAAAAATCACCAAAAATTGATTATCAAACCTTTGATAAAATGTTCTTTTTGAGTCGTTGTGTCAAAGACCAAACTATATTCAAAGATGATAAAATGTTTGCTTTTGATACAGCAAGATCAAAAAATTACACGCTGGAAAACCTTATTTTGAGCTATAGTTTTTAAGCAAAATACTCAGTCTTACCCAAGAGTAAAATTTTTCATATTTCTATCATCATTGAAGTCTCTAATGATAGTGCGCATTTCTTTCTGTCATTTACGAGCAAACTAGAAGCTTTGCATGCACAAAGGAATTTATCTGGCAATCATCAGTGCTTTTTTGCAGTATGATTCAAAACCAGGTAGCCCTAAAAGGAGCTTAAATTTGCCAATTTTCAAACCAATTACAAGATCAGCTATATCTTGGAAAAAAATTTGGTTCTTGATCTACATCACAAAACAAGAGAATTAAAGATCGCCCATGTAATCAAATTTTTGTGATTTTTCAAATGAGAGTATTTTTTTGGGACACCCGGCAGAAAAATTGTACAGATTTGGTTGCACCCAACGACGATAATTTAGGAAGAATAATTGCAAGAAATTTAGATTTGAATAATAGCGAGATTTTGATTATTTTTCAAAATGAGGTGAGTGATGTGGACACTGGGTGGATAGCAGTGACGGGGACAGTTGTTTTCGTTTGTGTTTTCTCGGCTGGGCTTCTGATTTGGTCATTGTCATTGCCTATGTTTACCTGACGTGCATGTGAAACCGGCTCAAGTATTCATCCATAAAAATTGTTTACATGCAGTGATTCGTAACAGTGTATTTAGTTGTATTTTAGTTGTATGTTTTTCGTATAAAGGCTAGACTTCTCCCAAGTCTATTTCGTCAAAAAAATTTAAAGGGAAAAGCGAAATTTCGAAAAAATTTGAAATTTACTTCCAGATAGATAGACTTATTACAATTGACGAAATAGACTTGGAGCAAGTCTATGTAAAGGCCAGGGCGCAGTCATGATTTTTGCTCCACTTGGTATCGTCCTTTTTGATATTGTATATACTAGTAGTTTTGACATTGCACGTCTTAGGTAATTCGTTGTCATAAAGAGTTATATCCAAAATAAAAATATCATTTGTCAAATTTTGTGGTGAATGCTTTATTTCTGTATCTCTAACTTTGTCCATTCTTGTTCTCTCAATCTTTTCAATATTTTCAATCTCAGGTAAAAGCAAGCCAAGAAGCTATCAGAAAATTTCGAACATCGTTATCGCAATATGGAGACGTTTTTGTCAATGATGCCTTTGGAGTCGCCCATCGATCACATAGGTATTTATTGCAACCGGGTGTCCCAACATGTACTCCTGTTTAAGAAAATCATCAAAACATGCTTGAACATGTGATGGTCAAACTTATGATAAAATTTTTGTTCTGATCAGTTTTGTCAAATTGCCCAAAAATATTCAAAGGTGATCGAATGTTTGTTTTCGATTCTTAAATTTCACAAAATCACGTATTAAAAAAACCTCACTTTTAGCTTATGCCTTTTCTAAGATTTCCAACATTTTCAGATTTTTTTTATTCAAATATAAAATTTTACAAAATATTTTACATTCTACTGTACCTAATTCTAATTACTATACCGGGTGAGTCAGAAAAAAGGATCCCCGTTTGAAAGGTCACGGCTCCCTGGATATCAAGGCAATGATATCGGCAAATATATAGTTTTATGGTAGGAACGTTCAAATCTACTATAAAATTTACTTGCCTGAAATCGGCCACTCCATTCTGAAATTATGAGGGATTTTTTCGAGAAAGCCTCTTCAAATAACCTTCAAAACGTGTCCAAAATCATGCACAAATTTTCCTCACATTTCTGCCTTACAATGGCCTTACAGCAATGACTTATGGACGCTTTAGCGCGTGCTATCCTCTTGGAAGGATGAACAAGTCCTCCCCCTGGTATCGACGATCTATTCAAGGGGAATCCATTCTCCCAAGAGGACAAAATACATGAATTTATTTGAGTGTCATCAGATTTAGGAAGGAAAATTTGCTCACTGTTTTCATTCGTTTTTGCAGATTTTTGGATGGGGCTTTCTGCAGAAAATCACCCATATCGACGGGAAGAAATGGCCGATTAAGGCCGGGTAAATTACTGAACCTAATTGAACATATTGGCAATAAAACAAGACAGTTTTCAATACTATTGCTTTGATATTCGTGGAGCAGTGGCCTTTGAAGCGGGGATTCTTTTTTCTGACTCACCCGGTACAACACTGCAGGTACGATACCATGGGGAGCGAAATACAATGACTACCCCATGGCCAAACATGAAACGTTAAAAACTGTATACAGTCACATTTCGAAACAATTAGAAATTAATGGGTACTATACTAGATTCTGTTTCATATCAGATGTCAGGTCAGGGTTTAAATGGGTTGAAACATGGGGTTGGAAGATGTCACAAGTGCAAATCATTTAATTGTTGATTTAGGAAAGTAAAATGCCTGAGATCTGATGTGAAACAGAATTTACAAGGGAAAGAGCTATTTACGATAAAGGACTTGGTGGTTGCTTAGTACATAGCTGTACTCTCAATAGATCTTAATCAAAGATACCAGTTTCGTGGATGAAGCGTACAGTTAATTCGAGTAGATTTCTGTTCAACTCATCAGAAAGGTCTTGATCACCATACAATAAAGGATGCGTCAAGGAATCAGTTGAAAGATTGGGGATTTGTACAAATGGTCGTAATGATTCAACAATTTCAGCGAGAAGATTTTGTCGTTGAACATCAAAAGAAGGGCAGAGCAACAAAAAGTGCTCAGTGTCCTCAATGCCATCGTTTGTTGGGCACATTGGGTTTATGGTATCCTTAAAATTATGCTTGAATTTATGGAAATTTAGCTTGCTGAGACCAACCCTATTTTGAGTAAGGTAGGATAATCCTATTGGATCATGAATTCCAAAGACAGATTTGGCAAGGGGGGGGGGGATTATTGATAAGAGCTTTTTCTTAAAAACAGCAATAGAAGGCGCAAGTCTCAATTCAGGCTCAAGCTTATTCCATTCGGATAAACAGTTTGGATAGAAGCTAGACTTGAATTTTTCTGTTCTTGCCTTTAATCGCCCAATGACATCCTGGTCGCGAAGACGTTACTGCGAATGACGAATGATTTTCAGATTTTTATCAGTCTCCAATGATAGTGCGCATTTCTTTCCGTCATATGTGACCAAATTAAATGAAATTGAGCTGAAATAGAAAGAAGTTGGCCTGGGAATCATCAGTGCTTTTTCAAACAGGAGTATTCTTTTGGAAGACCGGATACCAAATTTCTATTAAGTACATTTTCATCCATAGTAAGTCCCTGTATAGTCTACTATTGCCACGGGCGGTAGGAAACGCTGAATTTAGAAAAAGCTTTACGGTTGATACATCGAGTTATTCCTATCCTAATATATCATTCCATACGTGATATATCGACTTGTTTTCCTTCTGTATCTAACTCTCTTGCGAAGGTGCCATTTTAATCCGATTGACGTGACTTTAAAGGCCCTAGAGTAAATATGCCACTCAAGTGTGGTAACATGAAACGGAAAACCAGAGAAGGAGTCTCCGTTTGAGTGGCATATAATTGCGCTAGGGCCCTTGAAGTCATGTCAATCGGATTAAAATGGCGCCTTCGCAAGAGAATTAGACACAAAAGGAAAACAAGTCGATATATCACGTATGGAATGATATATTAGGATAGGAATAACTCGATGTATCAACTGTAAAGCTTTTTCCAAATTCAGCGTTCCCTACCGCCCGTGCTATTGCTAAAGAAAATCGTCTTTTGTAACATAGGTATGAACGTCTCTTAGGCAACATCAATTTGTAGTTCGTAAAATGCTCGACAGCCATTGATACCTTTGTGGCAACGCTAGTCATTGTTTTCAAGAGCTGCATTCTCAAATGATGCATCCACTGTATCTACAGATCGTTTTGGTGAAGCGACTTTCCCTTGCGGCAGAGCGCTGCCATTTTGGGGAACAGCGTGAGTTTTCTTGGAAGCTTCATTTGTATGACTCCTCCGAAGAGAGCCTCGACAGGAAAACTTCTTCCAAGCATTTCCTACAAATGTGTTCATTCCTTGGTGCAGTTTTGCATAAATGAAAGGATTTATGCAGCTATTTACATTGGTTAACACAAATAGCGTATAGTTTAATATCCAGATTAAGAAACGATCAACAGACTCTCGTCGGTATGTCAACATAAAATTTGTTGCGACATAAAATATGGAATATGGCATCGTGCAAAGAAAGAATATACCGACTATGATAATGAACATTTTAACAACTTTCCTGTTTTGAGCATTCCTCTTCTTCATGCTTTCATTCTCCTCTTTCAACTTGCCTTCTTTGAGCTTTTTAATGCAAAGCCCGTACAATATACTGATGATAAGAAGTGGAAGAAGCGATCCGCTAAAGATCCACATTACCACGTAAATGTTGCTCTCTTTCGCTGTCATGAAGATACCTGCATCTAAGCAGTATGTTCCAAGTATGAGCTCTTGTGACAAAGCGTATGGCAGTGTGATTCCAACAGCCAGTGCCCATATCAACAGTATGCCAAGAAGTTTGGAAATTGCTGATATTCGAGGCTTCATAGGCGTTATGATTACCCTATTAAAGAAGAAACGAATTTTTACAGGGTGTCCCAAAACATTTGTGCCCCGTTTGCCTAAAGATTGCGACAAATCGGCAAAATATTCTCGCCAAAATTTTGCATGATGCTGCTCTTCAGATATTCAATTAAAGTTTGCAACCATCTCCGTAAAAATCCGTTGAGAAATGATGGAGCTATGACCTTCAGAAGACCAAATTTGCCTGATGACTGAAACCAGCGGTCGGCCATTTTGTCTTACTATTTTGCAATGATAAGTATCTTCGCGTGAAGTAAGAAATAATTTCTGTGAGGTCAGAAATGGTGGAACTCTCCGAGGTTTATCGGAATTTTCATGAAAGCTATGAAATTGGAACTTGCTGTTTCATTTTCAATCCATGAAGCTATTTATCGCTGCAAAATAGTAAGACAAACTGGCCAACCGCTGGTTTCAGTGATCGGGCAAATTTGGTCTCCTGAAGGTCATAGCTCCATCACTTCTGTCTTCTCTACGGATTTTTACGGGGATGGTTGCAAACTTTAACTGAATATCTGAAGAGCGGCACCATGCAAAAGTTTTGCGAGAATCTTTTGTCGCTTTGTCGCAATCTTCAGACAAATGGGTCACAATTTTTTTGGAACACTCTGTAGTTATTCCGAAAAGAGGTCTGCAAACTAGAGTGACATTTCTGCTGCAATCTGTACATTAGAAATATGGGAGAATTTTTCATAATGACATGGGTATTGTGGTCCTGCTGGGCCAAACTAATAACCTTCATATTCGGCACTAATAAGTGTCAATAAAATTTTGCGAAAAATTTAAGGTCTTTTTTCTACATTCCATTAAAAATTTACAATACAAATTTACTAGTTACATTACTTACAAAATACTTAACTACATTGCAAGGACGATGCCACTAGATGCAAAATACCATGACTATTCCGTGGTGTCACGAAAAACTAAGACGACATACATATGAATATCCAACGATAAACAACAATACCTAGGGAAAAAATTACATTCTGTCTCAAATTAGACATCAGGTGAATTATTTTCCGCGAATTAAACAACAGACAAATTCTACCACATTTCTTACCCATGACAACCCCATCACGAACTTGCAGGGGCCAGTTTTGTTTGAGCGGGCATGACTCAGTTGTAGCACGCTTTGCTACCATTCTGAAGGCTGGTGGTTCGATTCTCCCCACCCTGTCGAGCCTTCTACGTAGAGTGATGAGAGTTGCCAACTCTCCGTGATTCCAAGTCAAAATGGATCACAGTGGTCATATTGAGAGAAAGGTCCAGGATACGGCTTCCATAAGCTTAGACACCGTTTGCAATATACCGGTACAATTCTGAATCCGGATTCGTAACAAGTAACAAGCAACGGATTAGCTTCTCGTGTGCACTGTTCTTGTTAATCAGTCCACCCCAGGGGGGTACTCCCTAACTTTTAATACGGGGGGTCCATGCCACTATTTCTTTCCTGGCCCCCAAATACTAAGCCTGATGTCTTGGGGACCCCAAATATTGAGTCTATCGTTTTGGAGACCCCAAATATTGTTATTTATCTGTGGGGTCCCTGAAATGTTTTTGAATGATTTCAATTTGAGCTTCTCGATCTTTCTCAGTTTTTGAATAATACCAAAACATTTATTTCATGATTCGCAACTTCAGGGCCAAATTGCACGATTCTTCCTTTCTTCAGATTTGTGGACCCCAAATATTGAATTTTGGTCCATGTTGTAATTCACAGACCCCAAATATTGATTGAACATAAAATTTCGGACCCCAAATATTGGCATGGACCCCCCCCCGCACTGAAAGTCAATGAGTACCCCCCTGGGCAGTCCACACTAATACATCAGATTTCGATCAATGGACAAAATTTGTTCTGGAGCAACGTAAATGCTCCGGAACTGTAACAACGTTGTAACGGATCAAAACTGCACCGGTTTCGTGTAAACGTGGTCTACACCTCTCAGTGTCCTAAATCTAACTCCGGATGCATGGTAAGAAATTTAGAGAAAAGGAAGAAACAATTTTCGTTTCCTCGAGTTTCGACGTTAAAGAGGATCTTTGCATTCAGAAGTAGCCTGCGTGCAGACTCTACTGATTTCTTTTCAGAGAGGTTCTCCTCCAGTAGAGTCTGCGCAACAGCGACCAAATCCTTGTTTTTGGTCACGCGCGGTTCCAAGGATTGAGGAACTAACTCATTGAATTTGATTCAATAGAGCTGCCTATGAATAGGGTAGACAAAACACCGACACACATTTATAACAAAAGGGTTTCTATGGCTATCTTTGTTCATGCATACGCCAATTGAATATCAGCAGACTCGAACAAAGACACAGACGCTCCATCAAACAAAGGGGATATGCTTTGGCCAATCAGGAAAGGTTCCTCGTTTCTCATGAACTGAAAACAGGGATTTGGTCGCTGTTGCGCAGACTCTACTGGATGAGAACCTCTCTGAAATGAAAGGAAATCAGTAGAGTCTCCATGCAGGCTATTCAGAAGCCGTTGTTGAAAATAGCAATGCAAATAATACAATAGGCTAGGCAATGACACGCGCCTAACCAAATTTGGGTAATTGATCTGCATTGAAAGGAAATACTGATGGCATAACGGAATAACCAGACCCAGGACCACTAGGACCAGACCCTAACGGACCAGACCCTAGGGGAATGCCCTACCCTCGCTTTGACGTTGGTTAGGAAGTCGTCAAACTATGTCGTGACTTCCAAACTATTTAATAAGATCTAAAACAAAAAGGAATAACATAATTGGCACTCAAAAATTATTGAACACGGTACAGTAATAGCAACAGTAATAGTATTTTGAATGAAACTTACGAAAGTTTCTTAGCATATTGATACAGGCGGTGGGGTAGTATTTTTCGAAACTTTTAGCTTACTGTTTCCTATGAGCTGTTTCTTATAAAAATACAGGCTCGTAAGAAGAGGGGAGAGGGGCAGGGGGGTTTAAGCCCCCAGTAATTTTGAAAACAATGGTGCCACGCCACAAGTAGTAATTAGATGTATTGCTCTCTATTGTTCTAAGAACAATTCCCCCAATCAGAAGCTGCTTCCTACGGCCCTGTAAAAAGGTGAGTGCACATGCATGATACGAGAAAACAAATGCACACAAATGCACATTCTGAGATGCAATATTGTGATCATGGGATTTACCAAAGACAAGTGGGGTCAATGCTCTGGTCAATGCGTGTCTTCACAATATACATTACGAACAAATATGTTATCAAAAAGGTGCCTGCTAAATGATTTTGCAGTCCCAAACTAACTTGCAAAGAGCATGGAGAAGCCAGAATCAAGTCCAGAAATTGATTGTGGAGATGGAATACAACATGGCTGGCATCACGACGTCATTGCAACAACTTGAATCACCAAGCGAGGCAGAGAGGTAAAATATTTAGGCCATGTAATTAAATGCTTAGGCCTAGTGAGCAATAGCCTGCGTGCAGACAATACCTAACTAAGGAAAAGGTATAGTCTGCGCAACGCCGCTCAATATCGTGTATTGTGTGAGTCAGCATTTCATTTCAATGGCAGTTTGAATGGCCCTTTCTTCTTAGCGTCTGGTTATTGTCTGCAGTAGGGTAGTTGAAATTCCAGAGTATTATGTTGCTAATGAAGTTTGCCTGGAGAACAAAGTGAAACCTGAGATTTAATCACATGATGACCGTTCTCAAATCTGATTGCTTCCTCGTTTCCCGGGAAAGTCATTTTGTTGGCTGCTACAACAATACGTTTTCTTTGTTAGCACTATTGCGAAATAAATGCTGAAGCACGCACTACACAAAAGTGAGCGGTGTTGCGCAGACTATACCTTTTCCTTGGGTATAGTCTGTACGCAGGCTAAGTGAGCAATGGCTTGAGGCTGGATCAAAGTTTGTCTGCTGGTTAGACGATTTGATATACCATGCATTTTTGCGTTTGTTCTGGCATCCAGAAGGTAGAATTTACTTACAGCAGTGACTGCCTTATCTTACTTTGGAGCGAAACTTCTGTGTTGGCCGCCATTGCAAACAAACGCTGGAAGGAAAGTAATGGGTATTCCCCCAGGGTCTGGTCCGTTAGGGTCCGGTCCTACTGGTCCTGGGTCTGGTTATTCCGTTATGCCAATACTGATATCTGAGCAGGATGAGCAGGTCAATAGATATTTAAGTTTAAAACCGGGAATCATTTTATGCGACACCCTGTTTCTAAAAATGTATGATATCTATCTACATCTACATGGTTAATCAGGAACCTGAATGCTGAGGGCCCCACTGATGAAATGCGATTGGTTGCTGCATGTACAGAGCCTGCGTGCAGACTATACCCCCTGACGGAAAAGGTATATAGTCTCCACGCAGGCTACATGTACAGCCGTTTGATAGAAATTGGTTGAATTGAAATACAAGGAAGAAAGTAACGGGTAACGTAATATTCGGGTAACGGGAAAGTAACGGGACATTCTATGGAAAACGTCCGCATTTCTTTTGCTCGAAAATATGTTGTCTGAAATTTATTCGTCTGAAATTTTTTGCGCTCAACATATTTGACAACTAACCTGTAGCGGTCAGCTGCAATGAGCACAAGCGACCATGTTGAGATTGCCACAGTCAGCGGAGAGATGGCAGGCAATATTTTGCACAAAAGTGCGCCAAAATACCACTTTAAATCATTTGTTGTTAGATCTGTTATGACAAGGATTGGCACGAAGAAAGATGCAAATAGATCAGCAGTGGCAAGGGACATCATAAAAACATCGCCTCCTGAACGCTCTCTCTTCTTCCCTGCAAAAAATATACATAACGCATGTAAAATGACGCAATCACCATAGTCGTACGAACCGGTAGGGCATTGGGGGCACGTGCCTCCCCCAAGATTTTGCAATAAACAAAGAAGTACCCCTTTTATTTTCAGGAAGTGCTCCTTTAGCTTAAGGAAAAAAGTGCCCTTGAAGTGTTGTGCCTCCCCCAAATTTGAGAGGCTTCCTACGTCCCTGGCAATACAGACTTTGATAAAATGAGCTACACATAGCGTATGCGGGGTACGACGATTCTTGTCTCATTATTGTTTATACCATGAAATCGTATGTGAAAATGTACTTGTATGTGCAACCGGACACAGTAAATGATTTAAAGTGCAATCAGCAACAATAAATCAGAAGCAGTAAGATGAAGTTTATTACTGATGAAATGAAGGGTCATGCCCAAAACATCTAATCATAATGTTCAAGGCTACATATGTAAGGTGTAATGTAAGGTGTGATAGAGCATTCTGTGTTACCAGATAAAATGCGCAATCGAATGATTTGCCGAATCGTGTGCGTCATCAGATTGTAAATTACTTTTGAGATTGCAGATCAGATGTGAAACCATTATCTTTGGTGAAACATTGATTTTCAAAAACCTCGATTTTCTGCCATAAGTGGGAAAACACTTTGGCGACATCTTTGGAAGAGTGCAGTTTAGCAAGCGTTACTAAATTTCATGCTTTTCAGAGATAAGTTGCACGGAACAATCTCCTTACCTGAAGATGCATTTTAACCAAAATCTTACCTATCAAGTAACAGACGAGTGAATTTCCTGACGTCCCAAGAAGGAATATGGAAGAATAAATGCATATCAAGGTGATTCTTGCTTCCAATGGCAACAGCAACATTGATTGCTCTCTTGGTCTTTCATCCTTAGAACTACAGGAGTAATTCATTGTTATTGTTGCACCATTCGAGAACAGAGTCCCATTTGTGCTGCATGTTGTGTTACCAAATGTTTCGTTCTGAGACATGCTGGGTTGATTTGAAGTACTATGGCAATTACAATTCAAGCGACATTCAACAAGTAAATGCTAAGAAGTTGTAGCAAGTCAAGAGAAGTGATATCCCTTGTTGTATTCTTTTGGCAAACAAGCGGTAGCTTATGAAAGAGACTGGCTGATCGTTAATGTGTGCAGACAAAGAAACGTGAAACAAATAAATGAATTTACATTTCAATCATTCCAAGTGAGTAAAGAGTAAAATCATGCGTTTGAATAAATATTGTTCATTGAATATTTGAGCGATCTTATTGCCAAATGTCTTTTTTAATAGCAGATGTCTTTCATTAATATATAAATAATAAATTGCGTATTAATTACAATGCACAATCAATCACAACATTTTGTAGAATTTTCGAGTGTGCACAATAGTTTTCATTTTTTTTTCATTTAATTATACACAAATTTTTATTTATTTATGCACAAATTAACCCTTCGGCAAATTAAAATATATAACATCTATTCACAATGATAAAACCTCATGAATAAAAACCTAAAGCCCTATAAAACTTAATCCTTGCTGTTCTTCCAGGGAGTTGTGTTTGGCTTGAGAGTCTAGCTCTTTAGATGCGTTTTAAGTTGTTTTTTAAAACGATCAAGTGTCGGTAACTCGCGAATTTCGGCAGGTGTATCATTCCATGACTTGAGAGCTGCGTAATGAAAGCCCTTTTTTGCAAATTAAGTCCTATATTTAGGGATCTGGATATCCTTACAGTGCCTCGTATTGTAGGTCGAGTGAAGAGATCTTGGCTTGTATTTATCCCAGAGGTTTTCAGGGCTTAGTCTGTTCATAATCTTGTAAGTCATGACATTCCTATCGTAACGGAAAAGATTTTCTACGCTTAACCAGGATGCCGACCAGCCATCTTTTATTCTTGCGTTTGCCTTATCGAATACGCCCGGTCTTGAAGGCGTTGGAGAGCAGCTACTTTTGTTTTTGAAAGGCTATCTTGAAAACATGGAATGTGGAATACTGGAATGGAATACTGGAATCACATGGAATACTGGAATACTGGAATGCCATAGAAAACTAATTAATATTCCATGGAATGCTAATTGATATTCCATGGAATGCTAATTGATATTCCATGGAATATCAATTATGTTTCTATAGCATTCCAGTATTCCATGGAATATCAATTAGCATTCCATGAAATACTTAAAAATAGGTTTATATCCCAGACATCTTTTCTTTTTTTGATTGTTATGTCTTATCAAGCAATTATTCTCAATTAACTTTGTCGGAGTGGCAGCAATTATTCCTTTTGTCAAGGAGATACCGCCATTGTAAAGACTAAGTTCATGTTATGAAATATTTGTCGATGATCAGATAACTTTAGTATCTCAACTTAAACCAATAAATCTGTGCCAGTACTTTCCATTCACTTGATGCGAAAGGTAGAAATTCTTCAGATCCTTTTATAGAAATTTCTAAGGATCATACAATAAAGCTCTTTATCTGCCAATCAATTGCGTAATGTCTTTTCATCAGACCTGCATACCTTCATCGATTAATCTTCTATGAATGGGAACTTTAGACCCAATGCATGTGGCAAGATATTAGTTCTCCGTAAATTTCCCATACGCAGATTTTCACATGAACGCAGTTCAGTTGGCATTCTTTCAGTGCAGTAACAGATTTCTATGCGATTGCATGGTATATCAAAAGCGAATTCGCTACTTATATGCTAAAATCTTAGCTAGATATCTTTTTCAAATATTGTAAAAATTGTATAAAATTCCAAGTTTGCCATGCTGATTCCTCTCACCCAAACCTATTTGTTCCAATATTTCTGCGAAGGGGGTGTTTCCTCTCAGACAAGTACAATAGTTTAAAGGAACAAGTTTGGTCTGCACAAGTTTGACAACATTCTGTCCATTACTTTTTGTCAGAATTACGTTTAGTGCCGTCTGCAAATTTTATGGTGCACATTTTCTCAGTAAATTTCTGATTTGGAGCATTCATTGCCAACCGTTGATTATAATTAGATTGATTCGATCCCATAACAAGCGAAAGATTTGCTAAATAAGTTTTAAAATTTACAATTTTCGAAAAAGTTTCTAACACCACCTTGGTCGCAGTTTCTGGTCGGTAAAATTTTTCGTACAAAGCATTAGTTTGAAAGGCACAGCGGTCCCTCTTTAGGGCCTCTTTATCATCAGCAAAGCATGTGAGAAAGAAACGCTTTTAGTCTTATCGCTATTGAACTTCTGTCATTGTGAGATATTTGTAAGTTCACCCATCTGTTTTGCTCTATATGTTGCCTTTAAGCAGTTTTGAATTAATTTATTGATGGCATGATTTACACGTATTTCTTTTTATGAGAAACTAAGAATTGGGGCCAGTACTGAAAGTTTCTTAAAATTTTCAGATTTTGGGTACTCAGAGTTTCTTACGAGTTTCTTAGAGGTTCCATAACAATCTACATTTTCACTACTTGTGCCCTCGTGAACATTTCAAAACAATGTTTTTGAGCTTTTCCCACGTTTAGACATTACTCAAGTACCCTACGAGTAATAAGATATAGGAAACAAGTGAAAATAAAGTAAAAATATGTCAAGGATTTCCTGTATCAAAGTATATGCTTGGGGACTTGCAAGCATCGAACGTTCGGACCAATAGTTTGCGAAATCTACTGAACCAAAACTTCCATTGCCAATTCGTCGTAGATCATATAAATCTTGCCATACAAAGGCTATAAACTGTGGAATGCTTGCTCAAAGGTCTTCGCATTTTCTTGGTTTTGGGAACTTAAATGTGGCAGCCATTCTAGCAATAAGTGAAGAGCCTGATCTCACTGCGCGTGGAACAGGTCAACAGATTAATCATCATCCTACCCAACTTGCAACAACAGGGGGGGGGGGGTACTCGGTGGAGGGCACCCTACCAGAAAATATATTTCAAAAATCTGGGATCCTTTTAATCCTAGAATCCTTTGCCGTTATGAACCAAGTTTTAAGAACAAACAAGTTTTAAAGTTGCATAGTTGAGGTAAATTACATTTGAAATAAAATGCTTTATATGAAGCATAGTTTGACTATGTTTGATGAAGGCTTCTATAAGAAGCAGATGCTTTTCGCAGCAATTTGCCCCCGTCTATATCTTGCCACATGCATTGGGTCTAAAGTTCCCATTCATAAAAGATTAATTGATGAAGGTATGCAGGTCTGATGAAAAGACATTACGCAATTGATTGGCAGATAAAGAGCTTTATTGTATGATCCTTAGAAATTTCTATAAAAGGATCTGAAGAATTTCCATCTTTCGCATCAAGTGAGTTGAAAGTACTGTCACAGATTTATTGGTTTAAGTTGAGATACTAAAGTTATCTGATCATCGACAAATATTTCATAACATGAACTTGGTCTTTACAATGGTGGTATCTCCTTGACAAAAGGAATAATTGCTGCCACTCCGACAAAGTTAATTGAGAATAATTGCTTGATCAGACATAACAATCAAGAAAAGAAAAGATGTCTGGGATATAAGCAGATTTAAGTATTCCATGGAAGGCTAATTGATATTCCATGGAATACTGGAATGCCACAGAAACATAATTGATATTCCATGGAATATCAATTAGCATTCCATGGAATATCAATTAGCATTCCATGGAATATTAATTAGTTTTCTATGGCATTCCAGTATTCCAGTATTCCATGTCATTCCAGTATTCCATTCCAGTATTCCACATTCCATGTTTTCAAGATAGCCTTTTTGAAAGACTACCCCAGATAACATCGGCATAACGCAGGTGACTCTCGATTAACGCATAATATACGTTACACAATTGGGATTGTGGAACGACATTTTTCAATTTTTGCAAAGCTGCAAGACCTCCACTCAGTTTGCCTTTGGTGTGCTTAAACTGTTCATCCCAACTTAGTTTTTCATCAACTATGACTCCGAGGGATTTCGTCTTTTCAACTCTTTTGATATCAGAGTTATTTAGTTTAAGCACTTCTGGCAGGTCTAAATTTTTGGTTTTAAGTGGATACCCTATGACCATGAATTCAGTTTTTTTGGGATTTGGGCTAAGTTTGTTCACCCTCATCCACTCAGAGAGATTGGAAAGCTCTTGATGTGCGTCCTCAATTAGTTTCGCTACATCGTTCGATGCAATCGTTATATTGGTATCGTCAGCATAAATGCTAGCCTTGGAGAATTTAAGACACTTTTCCAAGTCATTCAAGTAAATGATGAAAAGAAGAGGGCCTAAACAAGAACCTTGGGGAATACCACAGGTTACATCTCTGGCTTTAGAATGCTACCGTTCAGAGAGCAGAACTGTTTTCTATTATTTAAGTAGGATAGTGATAGAGGCACTAATGCCACTCGATCGAGCCTTGCATATAAATGTACATATAGATATAGCTAGATATAGTATCATTTTTGACAATATTGGTCTAGCAAACGGTCATGATCTCATATTTGACACAAATTTGACAATATTGGTCGAGGAAATGGTCAAAATTGGTCTAGCCTAGGGTACCATTTTCGTAAAAATTGGTTCAGACAATGGTCAAATTGGTCTAGCCAAGAGTACCATTTTCGTAAAAATTAGTCTAGCCAACAGTACCCTTTTGAAGATGCTCGTGGCAGACCCCTACCCAAAATTTGGCCAAGAACCCCCCTCCCCCCCCCCCCGTGCTATTCACCAAGAGGATAACATGTGTTAACGAATGTCTTTATCGTGGTTTTAGATTGTTTTTCAAAATTAAAGATCCCAAAACCAAAATACCTTATTAACGCTAATAGAATTGTACGACTGATAAAAGAACTGTACAAGGCCCGTTTCAAATATGTCCAGTCATTATTAGTGTGGCTTTTGATGGAGAACTGAAAAAATCTTGCTTCCATTAAATTCTACCGGGTGCGCCAAAATAAACTATGATATTTGGCAGGCCGCATTAAATCATACATTGGACCGATCTTGAAGATTTATGACGTAATTAATCGAACGTGAATTAGATGCTGGGATTTTTTGAAATTTTTTTCACTTTCAGTTTTTAGAGCTAGAAGTGAGTTTCTTAAAAATTTTAGTTTTCGAAAACACTGAAAACGATCAGAAATCATCGATCAAGTTTTCTAAAGAATCGACATGAATGGGCAAAAAGAGAGCTTGTTCATGGTGATTTGCGATTTAGAAATCGACCAATTGTAATAATCTGCTGCACGAGAGTTCGTACTAAACCCCAAATCCCCCTGAAAAAATTTCCTCTTCACTCATTCATGAGGGGTACTTCGGGGTTTGCGGTATTGCGGTATCGGGGGTAAATTTTATGCGGTATTGCGGTAATGACGGAAAAAACTTGCGGTATTGCGGTATCGAGCTTTTACAGCGCGGTATGCGGTATTGTACGAAATTTTACATCCAAACTTCATGCAATGCCATTTTCCGCGCCATTTTCCTGTTGAAGAACAATACATCTTCGAGACGAATTAATAGAGGAAAGAAAAACGAAGGAGAGGGAGGTCTCTTATCTCTCTCTCCTTGTGCCTGCTCCACCTGCTCAACCTTGAAAAGGTACCTGCGGAGGAGAGCACGCAACAATTTTATCTGAAGAAAAAGAATCAAAATATTTGCACGAATCAAAACTTTAGATGTGGGAAAATCACCCCTATTTCCAAATCAGGCAATCCGACAATGTTCGACAACTATACCTATCACCACGGTAATTCCTGCTCTATCAAAATTTATCTGGAAGATCATTTATAATCAACTGTCCTAGTACCTTGAATCGAACGGCCTTTTGTGCCCACATCAGCTTGGGTTTAGGCAAGGGAGATCTACGAAACATGCAGTTACCTTACTGTCAGCAAAGTATAGACAGAACGCATCAGAACGTTGAAAAAGGGCTACTTATAGTGGTGCTGTCTATATTGACATCCGTAAAACCTTCGACACAGTACGTCATGCACCTTGCTGGAAAAATTGCCAAGTTATGGTATAGATGATGTGGAATTGCAGTGGATAGGTGAATTTCTCTTTAATAGGAAGCAAAAGTAATTTTTGATGACACCAGCTCATACGAAGAAAATGTTACATGTAGTATCCCACAAGGATCCATCTTGGGGCCCCTTCTCTTTGGGTTGATAACCAACGACACCCATATTCCACTCACTGATGCTTCTGGCATTATATTGCTTGCCGACGATACTGTTTCATATTGTGCAAGAAAGAACTCAAATGAAATAGAACATTTACTTAACAGTGAAATACAAAAAGTTGCAGACTGCTTGATGAAAATAATTAACTTTTTCATTTAACTTAAAAAAGGTAAAACTGAATTTGTGCTATATGGATTACATCAAAAGTTATTCATGAGACAAAATCATACTAGTACTTTGGTGTAGATTTGGATAACCATCTGAACCTACATCGACATTTGGAAAATGTGTACAAAAAAGCGTTAGCCACAGTAAACTTTTTATCTCGTATTCGCGAAAAAGTCAGCCCTTATGTAGCAGAATCGATATTCAAAACAATGATATGTTCTACAGTATATATTCATAATTTCTGCCGTCAATGCAGTTTTACTGAAAGCACGTCAATGAAACTTTTCCCGTCGTTCTCACGTCAAACTTTTGTCTGTAAAACATCTAACTATGATCTTGCCGACCAAACTACAAGTTTTGATGAAGGAAGGTGGATTTAGGTCAGAATCATACTGCTACAGACCGGCATACTGTATTATCAGGGTTGTTCTTAGTTTTCTAGTGTTTGCGGTATTTTGCTATTTTTTGGTGCGGTATTGCGGTATTTAGTGTCTTTTTCGTGCGGTATTGCGGTATTGGGGGACCCCCCGAAGTACCCCTCATTCATGTTGAATCCGCTAAGATTTGATGGACGTTTTTTGATCGTTTTCAATGTTTTCGAAAACGAAGATTTTAAGAAACTCGCTTTTAGCTCTAAAAACTGAAAACGGAAAATTTTGCAATATGTCCTATAATCTAATTCAGGCTTTCTGCTAAAGATTAAGTCATAAATCTTCAAAATCTTAGTTTATTTTGGCGCACCCGGTATCAATTTCTATCCAACAAACTGCAAAATGATTCCAAGTCATATAATTCATTTCTCAAAGTAATGATTGGAAATCAATGAAAATATTCTTTTGCTGCACCTCTGCAACGAAAATAAGGGGCCTAGATCTTATCTTTCTGTTTACAGCTATTCTGTTTTTCTCTTCTTTCAGCTCGATGGTTGGCATCACATTGGAACAAAGGGCGCTTGGTCTTCTGATGCAAAAGGAGCTAGGATATTTTTCAAAAATATTGAATCAGCCAGAAAGGCCATTCCTTGCCATTCTAGGAGGGTAAGTCAATCAATATTTCCCCTAAAAGATCCTTCTCACACTTTAATCAGCTTGGGAAGCCTCATATTGCTTTCTGTACTTGTTTCTGGGGGTGCAGCTAGATTCAGACAGCATTGTTATTAGTTATCGCTTTATAATCGGCTGGTGTAATCTGCATAACGCAGGTCGCACAATACAGGTTGCAGGATATTTTTTTATGGCCAAGGGTTGCATGGCTGCACCAAGGGGCTGTGACCCACGAAATGCAAAAATTACTGTCAGGGGCATTGCAAAGCGATGATACGTAAAAACTAAAATTCCTTTGAAAAGAAAATGCCATAGGATTAGCAAATCAATATCATGAATCCAATTGTTTCATTGCAAATGATTATTTTAGGATTAGCAAATCAATATCATGAATCCAATTGTTTCGTTGCAAATGATTATTTTAGGATTAGCAGATCAATATCATGAATCCAATTGCTTCGTTGCAAATGATTATTTTAGGATTAGCAGATCAATATCATGAATCCAATTGCTTCGTTGCAAATGATTATTTTAGGATTAGCAAATCAATATCATGAATCCAATTGCTTCGTTGCAAATGATTATTTTAGGATTAGCAAATCAATATCATGAATCCAATTGTTTCGTTGCAAATGATTATTTTAGGATTAGCAGATCAATATCATGAATCCAATTGCTTCGTTGCAAATGATTATTTTAGGATTAGCAGATCAATATCATGAATCCAATTGCTTCGTTGCAAATGATTATTTTAGGATTAGCAAATCAATATCATGAATCCAATTGCTTCGTTGCAAATGATTATTTTAGGATTAGCAAATCAATATCATGAATCCAATTGCTTTGTTGCAAATGATTATTTTAGGATTAGCAGATCAATATCATGAATCCAATTGCTTCGTTGCAAATGATTATTTTAGGATTAGCAAATCAATATCATGAATCCAATTGCTTCGTTGCAAATGATTATTTTAGGATTAGCAAATCAATATCATGAATCCAATTGCTTCGTTGCAAATGATTATTTTAGGATTAGCAAATCAATATCATGAATCCAATTGTTTCGTTGCAAATGATTATTTTAGGATTAGCAAATCAATATCATGAATCCAATTGTTTCGTTGCAAATGATTATTTTAGGATTAGCAGATCAATATCATGAATCCAATTGCTTCGTTGCAAATGATTATTTTAGGATTAGCAGATCAATATCATGAATCCAATTGCTTCGTTGCAAATGATTATTTTAGGATTAGCAAATCAATATCATGAATCCAATTGCTTCGTTGCAAATGATTATTTTAGGATTAGCAAATCAATATCATGAATCCAATTGCTTCGTTGCAAATTATTATTTTAGGATTAGCAAATCAATATCATGAATCCAATTGCTTCGTTGCAAATGATTATTTTAGGATTAGCAAATCAATATCATGAATCCAATTGCTTCGTTGCAAATGATTAACTGCCTCTTCTGACTCAGATTTTGATGCAGGGAAAGCGCTATTATGGAACAATTGTAATGGCATCCCCAACGACCTTGTGTGCTGTGATAAATATACTACCGGGTGTCTCGAAAAAGTACTCCCGTTTGAAAAATCACCAAAATTTGATTACACGGCCGATCTTCAATTTTCTTTTTTGTCAAGTAGATCAAAGACCAAATTATATTCAAAGACATAGCTGATCTTGTAAGTCGTTTGAAAAAGAGCAAATTTAGCTCTTTTTCGGGCTACCTGGTTTTGAATCATACTCCAAAAAGCACTGATGATTGCCAGATCAATCTTTTGTGCATGTAAAGCTTTTAGTGCATGTAAAGCTTTTGATTTGCTCATTCATGAAAGTTTATTAATTTTGCGCGATCGTCCGTCACTTAACTCTCAGCAATCTTCTATTCCCTTAGCTCTGTTTTAGGTATTGTCCTCCGGGCTTACCTCATTATTTATTTTTCACGTAGGATTTGTAAACAACGCATTTTTGGTAGTTTATTGTCTTTATGGATATAAATTTAGCCTCGTGCTTTAGGAAACTTGGTATTCTGATGATGAAGCACAGCTTTGCTTCGAAACGTCAATAATTCAACATGGCCTAGTCTTTTAATTAATTTCTCGGATTTGTCACACATGGATTTGTCGTAGTTATTAACTTGGATTGTCTTGGAATGAAATAATATAAACAATGAAAATGATTATCGTCGCAATTCTTGCTCTTCGCTTCCTCATTAAACTCCGTTTTCCTGCCAATACACCGATTTCTAAAGCTTTTAGTGTCGTCATAAATGACAGAAAGAAATGGGCACTATCATTGGAGACTTCAATGATGATAAAAAATCTGAAAATTTTGACTCTTAGGCAAGATTGAGCGTATTGCTTAAAAATTTTAGCTCAAAATAAGGTTTTTCAACGTGTAATTTTCTGCCTTGCTGTATCAAAAGCAAATATGTGATCATCTATGAATATTTTTGGGTCTTTGACAAAGCAACTCAAAACGAAAATTTTATAGTCTAAAAGGTTTGATAATCAATTTTTGGTGATATTTTAAACAGGAGTACTTTTTTGAAACACAACACCCGGTAGTTGCTTAAAATAGAACAGCGAGAATTCAATCAACTAAAAAAACTCAAGATTTGTAGTTTTTGGACATTTTAGACATCTTGGATTAAATCTTTCCGAGTTTTCCAAGTCTGCGTTTTCGTATTGGCTCTCCTTTCTAGCTCGATAACAATGTTCCAAATTTTTGTTCCATCATCGAATTTATCCGATTCGCCATAAAAACTTTGACAAACATCTCGAATCTGAATTTTGGCAAGTTTCCAAATCTCCTCCCACGCTATTTAACACGAACAATGGAACAGCTTCTGAGTCTAGTACACCCGTACCCTGGGTACCAGATTCTCTAACATTTTATGTTAGAGAGTCTGGTACCCAGGGTAGTACACCCGCTGACACAGAAGGGCTCAGCGTCATCGAGTAGATGGCACCTTGGTACATAGCCATGCAGCCCTTGGCCATAAATATTAACCTGGAACCTGCATTGTGCAACCTGCATTATGCAGATGATAGCAGTTGCCTTCAAGTCCAATCAAAAAGTTTCTTAACTGCATACAAATGATATCAAAGACTCTGAAAAATCTAGAAATTGAAGAAAAGCATATTTCAACGCATTTTTTCTATCCCATTTTGAACACATTTCGGATGCAACGCAATTTTATTTCTAATACAAATCAAGTTTCATCGAGGAATGAGGAATGTATCTGAAAAGAGTTGATTGTTCTCTACAGTTGAAAATGATAATTTCTGCAGAATTTGTAGCACTTATGCAAAGCAAAGTGAAATGGTATAAAGTGGAAGAAATTGTTTCCAGAGCAAAGATTGCAGACAAGATCAAACTGATTGATAACCTACTGGATAAAGTGGATGAATTGATTATTGGAGGAGGAATGGCATTTACGTTTCTCAAGGTTTTGCATAACATGGAGGTAAATAATATTTCTTATCATATTTATTTCATTTTTAAATTAAATTTTAAATATTCTTTCTAGAGTTTCTGCAAATGAAATGACGGGTGTCCAGAAATGATGCATTGATCTTTGCCAAAACGTAATGTCATGAATTTTGCACAGATTTAAATGAATCACACGTCATTTTGAAGTAAAAAGTCTAACTTAGGCCCCTTTTATACGAACCCGGGGTAGAATCCACCTCGGGTCAGATCAAATCGCCTCATTCAAAAACGCTGCCGTTTGCATACCATTTAATGATGCACAAGTGATAGTAAACTTTTCAATAGGAAATGAAGTCAGAAAACAGTCTATGGTTGAAGTTTTATGAATTTTAAAAGAATAGATCGTATATTAAACTTGGTTTGACTCAATTAATTGAAAACGTGGTGTATATATTTTAAAACATTTGAAACCTCATCACGTTAATGATGCTCAAGTGGTAGTAAACTTGTTAAGAGAAAATGAAGTCTGAATTTATAATTAATAGATCAGATATGAAACTTGGTTTGATTCAAAACATGGTATATTTTTTGAACATTTGAAACCTCATCACGTTAATGATGCTCAAGTGACAGTCAATTTGTCGAGAAAATATGAAGTCAGAACACAGTAAATTCCTTCAAAAGTATTCGTGATGAAATATCTGTTGATCACTGACACAAAATATTATTACGCGGTACAAGCAATTAAGATCGCACATGAAGGTCATCAGGGAATTGCAAAAACAAAGGCACTTTTACGTGAATATGTTTGGTTTCCAAACTCAGAAAAGATGGTAAAGGAGGAAATAGATAGCTGGATCTACCGGGGGGAAGAAAATATCCATCTACCTGGGGAAGAAAAATCCATCTACCTGGGGAAGAAAAATCCATCTACCTGGGGAAGAAAAATCCATCTACCGGGGGAAGAAAAATGCATTTTCTAGGAAAATCCATCCTACTACAGAAAGACATCTATTCCATTAAGGCTGATAAATTTATAGTGAATCATTAAATTGAGCTGCTATAGCAATGTATCGATTCACAATAGAATACTGAGCTCAAAAATGATTCCCAGATTACTGTAACTATGTTGTAGAGTTATAGGCCTTTATCTATAGCATCAAAAGGTTCTTAAAAACGGAGTTCTGTAATACACATCTCTAATCTAAAATAAAACGGTTGATTCTGATGCATTTCGAGGTGCTGAACACGAATATAAAAAGTTCACACCTCTAGGGGGCGCAATTTTTCAAAAACCGGGGGCCTAGTTTTGATGACGTCACAATAGTCATTTGCGAAAAAATTTGTGATAATTGAATTTGAATTGTTTAGCCCCCAAGAGATCAATCTGAGGAAATATTTTGTATTAGAAACATATGTTCCAGCTCTTATATTTTCTGATCTACGAGCCCTTAAAGTTTTCAAACATTGCTGACTCAGCTTTTTTTTCGTAATTTTTATTTTCGGTTACATACATCCAATTTTTACTTGCAAAATGTCATTCGATTCATCTCAACGAGCTCTATAAGATAGCGCTAATTTTATCTGTGTATACTGTTCTGATTTTGTTTCACAGATGGAACAAATTTCCTTAGTGAATGAACATACATGGAACAAAGGAAATTTGTTCCATCTGTGAAACAAAATCAGAAAAGTATACATAGATAAAATTAGCGCTATCTGATAGAGTTCGTTGAGATGAATCGAATGACATTTTGCAAGTAAGAATTGGATGTATGTAACCGAAAATAAAAATTACGAAAAAAAGCTGAGTCAGCAATTTTTGAAAACTTTAAGGGCTCGTAGATCAGAAATTATAAGAGCTGGAACATATGTTTCTAATACAAAACATTTCATCAGATTGATCTCTTGGGGGCTAAACAATTCAAATTCAATTATCACAAATTTTTTCGCAAAAGGCTATTGTGACGTCATCAAAACTTAGGCCCCCGGTTCCTGAAAAAACTGCACCCCCTAGAGGTGTGAACTTTGTTTAGTCGTGTTCAGCACCTCAAAATGCTTCAGAATCCAACGTTTTATTTTAGATTAGAGATGTGTATTACAGAGGTGACACGATAGCGCCTCACAGATCAAGGCCTATTATTGAACTTTTTCGATAGATCCCACCGATTGCAACGTCTCAGGTGCCAACGTCCCATTTGAGATAATAATCGTCCACTGATTGCCTTTTTATAGCAATGTTTCGATGCAGAATTGCATGCTGAGTTCAAAAATGTCAAGTAAATTGCTGTAACTGTTGCAGGTGTAGAGATATTCACCATTAATCTAACAGATTGCAATAGATGTGAGAAGTTGGTAGAGAATCACTACTACAGAAAAACATCTATTCCATTAAGGCTGATAAATTTAAGGCTGATAAGGAAGACATTTTCTTAAATCATTTCAATGAAATTTTCGTCTCCTCCTCTCACTTTTGTATCATTTTATTTCTTTTCGTAGCTTTAGTTTTGCTGTAGTTTAGTTAATCATTTTCATGTAAATGCTTTATGTTGTTTGTTAAAGCCACGTGGTTGCAATTTATTCTCATTCTAAAGCCAGTGGTATTGTCTTGTAACCATGTTCTGTTACTGTAAAATTTTAGACTGATATTTATTTTTTTAAACTCTTTGCTTTCCCGTGAATCTAAGGTCACAACGGATTGGTATCATGTAATAATATTATTTATCGATCTCTTTAGATTGGTAAGTCGTTGTTTGACAGTGAAGGCTCCCAAATCGTAAACGACGTCATGGAAAAAGCAAAACAGAAGAGAATCACGATTCATTTACCTTTCGACTTCATTACAGCTGACAGTTTTGATGAAGATGCTAATACAGAGACAGCTACTATTGAAAATGGTATTCCTTGTGATTGCATGGTAAATATCGTTTGGCAATCTTGCTCTTTTGTGATTTATTACCTTCTTTACCCTTAGAATCATAGGTATCTTTTTTCATGTAGTCACAATATTCAGTGATACATGGTCATCTAAACTACGCTGTTTAAAGAAACTAAACAGAAATACATAGTATGGTATTAAGTATGAAATAATCTTTTGTTTTACTTTTTCCTGTGATTTTTTGATGTGTCAGAAAATTCTTTATTTCTTGGCTTGGTTTATTTGATGTTTCTGGTAGATAGTACTCCAGTATTGTGAAAACAAGACAGAAAGTTTGCATCTTCGTCAGTTTAAAGAAAATTATTTTTTGATTTTCAGTTGGAATGCTTGAGAAATTCGGGTAGAGCACTTCTATGATTCAAGAATGATGTTTCGTTCGCAACTGTAAGATGGGCACGATATCAAATAAAAAAAATTGCATGGATAGCTATTGCATCTCTTTGATAGCTGTGCTATATTCAAATATGCAGCGTTTTCTTTTGAAAATCAAGAGAAATATTGCTTAAAAATGTATCATCGTACAAAAATCATCGATTTCTACAATCTGGTGCAAAAACAGAGCCTGTAGCTTTTCTGGATTATGATTAGCAATTTGATGACGTCACAACTTCAAAACTTGCATCAACACGAAAGACGCAATCAAGATATCAAATATCTCCAATGAGCAATTACAGAAAATTGTGGGCAAATAGCAGCAGATCATTGCAAATGAAGATGTTTTCTACATGTTTGAGCCCAGTAGATTTTGCCAGTGCTATTAGAGATTTTTTGTTCCATCAACAATTACAAAGATGAAGCTGGATTCAGGCAACAGGCAGGCTACAGAAATTGTATGCCACGCGCCAATTGGAGAGGAAATTCTCATTAAATTTGATGAAATTGGCCAGCTGATCTTTATCTTCGTTTACAAGAATCTTGCACAGCCCATTTAAGATTTGATTCCTTTGTTAGGAGCATCCAATATTTTATGAGACGAAGCACCTTCAAAAATTGAATTGAATATGATTTTTCCATCAATGCAAATGTCTTTCAATACTGGAAAACTTCGACTCCTTCGTAAACGTTCTGAATAAGCAATGTTCTTTTCTAGGGTCTCGATTGTGGTCCAGAATCAGTTAAAGAATTTTCTAAGGTCGTAAAGAGGGCGAAATTGCTATTTTGGAACGGGTAAGGCAGTTCCCTTTTAGTTTCTACTGAAAATCTCAGAGTTCTTTGGAAGCTTCCATTTATGGAATAAATCAAGAAGTTCCTGGTGAGTCAAAAAAGTTGAAATTTTTGGCGGGCCTGGGAATAGAAAGTACCGGGTGTCCCAGAAAAAAGTACTCCTGTTTAAAAGATCACCATAAATCAATTATCAATCCATTGATAAAATTTCCTTTTTGACCTGTTTTGTCAAAGACCCCAAAATATTTGTAGATGATAACATATTTGCTTTTTATTTAACAAGGTGGAGAAGTTACATGTTTAAAAATTTTTACTTAGAGCTATAGTTTTTAAGTAACATACTCAATCTCCTCGGGTAAGAGTTTTAAGCAAGCATTTTAAGCAAGATGCTTTACATTCGCAAAGACATTGATCTGGCCATCATCAGTGCTTCTTTGCAGTATGATTCAAATCCAGGAAACATTAAAAAGAGCTTAAAGTTGCTCATTTTTAAGCCAATTACAAAATTAGCTAGTCTGGGAAGATAATTTGGTCCTTGATCTACTTGACAAAAAAAGAAAATCGAAGATCTGTTGTGTAATCACATTTTGGTGATTTTTCAAACAGGAGTACTTTTTTTGGGAGACCCTTTACATGGCTGATTTTCAAAATTGAAACGTTAAATCATCTGTCAAAAGAAAACTTAGATATGAAAATTTTGTTTGGTAAAATCCCTTATCTTCAAGACCCACAGGCAACATGAAGATCAAGTGCTGGTCTACCCATGTCCGTTCTGGCCTAATGCTCAATTTGCAACAACCTTTGCAACATATACCTCCTGTCCTTTGTTAACTAAAGCATGCTTAGCATCAATTAAATATTGAAAGAACCATGTTTGTTCTTCTTCTGTGTTCATCTGCTTTCGTGCAGGTAACATAAGTATGAGTTTTTTTCCGGTCGAACGAAGAAAAATATTCTTTCATGCCCTGCGCTTTCCCTTGATCCTCAGTGTCCTTGGAATCATAGGGGCTCGAATCTTTTTGAAACTTTGAAATTAATGTGCAAGATTTTATTGCCCATTTTTTTCAATTGAATTGATCAAAGGGAACTTTAGGTCGATCTCCTATATTTCCAGAAAAAGCGTTTTTGATATCATAACGATACATTATTTGGTGGACATGACATGAAAGCCTGCACAAGGCTGTTTTGAGTGTGAACAAATTTCTAACTGACAGTCATCTTACCGACAAAAAAGACACCCTTGATGTACATACACTTTTTGATTACTTCGACAAAGAAATATGCAGGCCCATAGGAAGCGGGGGGGGGCAGGGTCAAGCCCCCCAATAATCTTTAAAACAATGGTATTACGTCACAAGCATTAATTAGATGTATTGTTCTCTATTCTTTTAAGAACAATCCCCCAATCAGAAGTTGCTTCCTCCGGCTCTGGAAATATGAGGAATTTTTCATCAACGATTATTCTTTGGATAAGGCATTCCCCCTATTTTCCTCACGTGTGAAGGGTGTGGCCACGAAAACATTTTCTCCAGGCCCCATCATGGAAATCACTCCGGAACCTAACTGAAAAACCTTCATCAGAAGGAACTGAGACTCACGTCTAAGTCAAATACTGCTGGCTAGCGTTTGTCTAGGCCTAGCGACAACTGTAACACTGATACCAAATGGAACATATTTGTCTTCAAGGTATTTTTGAATTCTTCCTTTACCTATTTCAGGCCAATGGGAGTTTTTGAAATGGCTAGCTTTGAGTCAGGTACGCTAGAGTTGATGAATACTGTTGCAGAAGCAACGAAGAACGGTGCAACAACAATCATAGGTATGCTGTTTAACCCTATCCAGACTAAGGGGGGGGGGTAGTAAACTTTTTCATGCAGCTCGTCGAGTATCTCTTTAATAGTCTACCTTTTTTGTGACTTTTGGTTTCTGTCTATGAGACATCTTTTCCTGTCTATTTCAAAAATTTTGACACTGATTCCGGGGGTCAACACATGACTTTAAATTGAGTGCTCCGCAAAATAAATACCGTTTAAGTCATAGCTTTGGAACCACTGGCCCTATGACAATGAGATAAACATTTTTGAGCTCGTCTTGAAATAAGCTTTCATTTGATGTGTAGTTTATTGATTTTTTGATGACGTCATCAACAATTAGTTGTTGCGCATGCGTACTGACGAAAAACCATGTTATGGTTCATTTTTAGAAAAATGAGTGACATTATATGATGCAGCAGATATTTTTATGTATATTTAGCATTTTTTGCTATTTTTAAAAGTAATTTATAATCAATTTTAGACAAAAATCGCTCTTTTTTTCGTATAAAATAAATAAATGCTGACATCAACAAAAATATTAGTATTACAAAGCAACAATTTCAAAATAAGAATTACAAGGATATAATCCCTCTATGTTTCAAATATCACATCGACATATTTTATCAATTTGGAGATACAATGCGACAAATTACATGTGGTTTTACACCCAAATTAGCAACATTTGCTGACGTCAGCACTTAATCACGTGACATAAACAAAAACAAATCACATCATCTTGTTTGCCTTATCATGTTTGTTAGTTGTGCCAAGTTTCAAGTCTCTAGTACTTATGATTCTATGAAAAACCAGGGGCTAGTCTCCCCAAAGTTTCAAAAAGCCTAGTCTGGATAGGGTTAAGGGTTTGTGTAAGCATGGGTAGTTAGACACTGCTGGTGTGCATCTATGGAGAAGAGCTGGATAATATGTATCTGCGGGGGAAATTTTTACAGTACTGCGGAGGAGATACCTGCGGGGGAAATTTTTTATTGTACTGCGGAGGAGATATCTGCGGGGGAAATTTATATAGTACTGTGGAGGAGATATCGGAAGCGTTAAATTAATATTTTCGTCCTTTCGATATCTCCTCCGCAGTACTGCAAAAACTTTCCCCCGCAGATACATAATATCCAGCGCTCCTCCATAGATGCACACCAGCAGTGTCTAACTACCCATGGTGTAAGGTTGCATTGGCAAAGAGCAAAACAATCTAAAAATATCCCATTCAAAATCGGAGTTTCGAAGTTCCACATGCGCTGTGAACAATGAATAGCTAAAGTTCTCTTCGTTCTAGCTATAGATATGCCTATTTACCATTGCATTGCACATTTTCCCTTTAAAATTATGACTATTCGGTGTACTCTCTTCTGTTCGCACTGATTCATGCAATCAGTCATTCCCAAGCAATAACTATCATCTTCTACTTCTTTGGTATAGCCGTAGCCTCACATACCTGGCGAGTGATACATATAACTTTGATTTTTGAAACAGACAATTGAATTTGAATTAAAGTAAATCATGGACCAATATCGAACTTAGAAATCTCATTCCAAGACAAACACCTTTCCAGCATTTTCCTTATGTTTCGTTCTAAAAGATGAGTAATCTTATCAACAAAAATGTTGACATCTAGTTTAGCCTTTAACCCATTGATTTACAAGTTAGTTTTGAATATCGGCATAGACGTAGGAGACAGGGGGGCTGGGGGGCTGCAGCCTCCCCCCCAACGTCAGAAAAATTTGCAAAAATCAGCCTTAATCGGTCAGAAATCCGTCTCAAGTCGGGCAAAATTTTCTAAAGCAATGGATATTTTATCGGGCAGCCCCCCCCCAAAGTTTATCTCCCCCTACGCCGATGAATATCGGCCACGTACTTTCTATTCCACAGCCCGCCAAACGCGTTAACTTCTTCTTGATTCCCCAAGTATTGATGCACACCATTTTTCTCCTATCACTCCTTCTTATACGAACTGCAGAAACTGACTTCTATAACTGCTAAATCAAATAACTGATTTTAGGCCCATTGTTATTCTTAGGTGGCGGGGACACAGCCACTGCTTGCAAACAGTTTGGGAAGCTTGATGAAGTAAGCTACGTCAGTACAGGAGGAGGAGCAAGCATCGTTTTACTTGAAGGTGAAATCTTGTTGTCTGTAGACTCAGTGGCGTAGCCAGGGTCCTGTCTTTGGGGGGGGCAAGATGCGAGCGAAGCGAGCAAAGATGGGATTCCGGGGGCTTGCCCCCGGAAAATTTTCGGGGGCCACGCCCTTTAGAATGCCAGAAACACCCTCTTTTAGACAAAGTCACCCAGAATCGAAGAATAAAAGGGCTAAGTTCATTAAAGTTGCAGATGAAAATTTAGGTACTTGGAGTTGCCTACTCCCAGGACAAAAACAAGAATAGGCCTGAACAAAACAAGCAGATGAAATAGGTTCATTAAACTTTCGATGCCATTTTAAAAAGCAATCAATGACGGCTTCCCTTCTTCTTTTAGTCTTATTTGAATTCTAATCAAAATATTGTAGTTTAGAAACTCTAATGTTATTGCTAACATCAGAATACCCATGTCATGCGTGGCAGATTGATTGGAACACTTGTCAGCAGAAGGGTTGATTGACCCATCGAGGGCCCACGAAGAATGCTAAGGGTTTGGGCCCATGAAGCAGGTTTTATATCATCGTTCGCCAACTTCAATTTTTATTCGTCTGTCGTCTTGAAACTCTTATCAACACGCTAGAAAAACAGCAAATGCTCGTGCAATTGAATGGTGACGTTTAGTGAGCATAAGAAACAAAGCGATTGCAGCGGCGTGGCCAGGATGAATAAAGTAGGGGTATGACAAGGAGGGGGCCTGGGGGCGAAGCCCCTAGGAAAATTTTTGTGGCCACGCCCTTTAATGTGGCTTAGAATTCATCTCCCACGATCATGCTTGCCTTCAGTGACAAGGAAACCTTGATCGTTTTGTAACAGTTATCCTATGAATCAGAGCACGAGGAAATTTTTGAAGAAAGACCCTTTACTTTGGCTTAGAATACATCTCCCAATATCATGCCCATGCTTGCCTTTTGCGACAATGAAGCCTTGATCGTTTTGTGACGGTTATTGTGTGAATCAGAGCACGAGGAAAGTTTTTGAAAAAAGATCCTTTACTTTGGCTTAGAATGCGTCTCCCAATATCATACTTGCCAGTGCCAAGATTTGAAATTTATCGGAAAATTCTTTCCCAACCTGTTTTAGATGAAATTTTTGAGAAGCGCACATTGACTTTCATGGCATTTTCGAAAAGAGAGGCACTGTCGATAAAAATTAAGGAAGGCATATATAAATGCTAGATGCATCTGGGAGTGTAAAAATCGCGATAAAGTAGACCCGATGTAAACAAGTGGCAGCATGTTGCCAAAGACGAAAAGTGTAAATACACATAGTAGTGCAAGCGAAGCGAGCAGAAATTTCTGAGAAGCACTTAATTTGATTTATATTTTTTCCCAAATAGATGCAATACACAGTTAAAGGGGTGCCTAAGTCGGGTTCATTGATTTTAAGAAAGCTGCAATGCCTGGACGTGATAAAAAGCCAAGCGGTAGTAAGATGTTATACGAGACATACTATGATAGATGTTTGGAATTGCGAGCGAAGCGAGCAAACATTTTTGCTATCCTTGTTGACTTAAATGATGCGAAGATGCCATGTATTAGTTAAAGGGATTGACTTCCTTGTCCCCGTTTGACATTCACAAACAGCGCTGCGACAACTGTTGGCGGTAAATACAAGTTACCCCCCCCCCCTTCAGTTTTTCAACGGATTTGGACGGATCACGAAAACCACCTTTGGTACCCCCCCCCCCCTGGCTACGCTACTGTTAGACTGCAACACTTTGGCTCTAAAGCACCGTATTCGTTGATCCTATGGCTGTTTTGTCCCCCCAGTTTTCCTGTGCCCGTGAACGTTGTTGCTACTGTTTCACCCATATTGGCAGGACACGAGGATACAAGGAATACCGGGTTTGGGATCAAGAGGAGGAACAAAGCTACAGTAGGAACAATAACTACTGAGTTCTCTTTACATACATATACAGGGTATCCCAAAAAAATTGTGCCCCGTTTGTCTGAAGATTGCGAAAAAACGGCAAAAGATTCTCGCCAAACTTTTGCATGATGGTGCTCTTCAGATGTTCAATTAAAGTTTGCTACCATCCTCATGAAAATCTGTTGAGAAATGATGGAGCTATGACCTTCAGGAGACCAAATTTGCTCGATGACTGAAACCAGCGGTCGGCCATTTTGTCTTACTATTTTGCAGCGATAAATCGCTTCATGGATTGAAAATGAAACAGCAGCCTCCAATTTCATAGCTTTCGTGAAAATTCCGATAATCCTCGGAGAGTTCCACTATTTCTGACCTCATAGAAGTTATTTCTTACCTCACGTGAAGCTACTTATCACTGCAAAATAGTAAGACAAAATGGCCGACCGCTGGTTTCAGTCATCAGGCAAATTTGGTCTTCTGAAGGTCATAGCTCCATCATTTCTCAACGGATTTTTACGAGAATGGTTGCAAACTTTAATTGAACATCTGAGGACCAGCATCATATAAAGTTTGGCGAGAATTTTTCACCGTTTTGTCGCATTCTTCAGGCAAACGGGGCACAAATTTTTTGGGACACCCTGTATAATCCAATATAAAGTTGCGATGACATGTTGCCAGCTACACTGCTGCCAAAATTACTCTATTGATATTGCACCACAGAAAATGGAAAAATTCTAAAACAGAAAATGGAAAAATTTGCAAAAATCCCTAGAATCTAATTCAGGCTTTCTGCTAAAGGTTAAGGGGGAGCTATACCTAAAATCACTCATTTTTGGCTAAATTTTCAAACCTCTGTGCAGCCAGTGTCCTAAGACATATGCATTTGACCTGTATCTCATTTGACAGGTGTAGCTGTTAGGTTTCAGATGGGCAAAAAAATTTTGAAAAGTTCCCCCCTAAAATGGGGGAAAAGCTTGGTTGAAGTTAGGTACTTTGCGGATTAAATTTTAAGGTTGATAGTTGCCCCACCAGCTTTTTTCAAGCAGTGGCTGTCACAGAGCCATGAAAGTTGGCATAAATACTGATTACAGATTGAAGAATGCCCCTATGTGGCATTTTCTAAAATTTTAATTTGGTTGCTATGGAAACGACCAATGACAGCGGCTCTTTCAATTTGTATGAATTTTAGCAAAACCTGAGCACATTTTCAAAAAATGGCTCATAGGGGCATTCCTTGATGTGTCAGAGGTATTTGTACCAAGTTTCATGCAAATACCTTCTAAGGATATGAAAAAAATGATATGGGGCAATCACATGGTACCGGAAATTGCTGTTCTGAGAAAACTGCGATTAAAGTTTATCAATTGTTCTGACAACATTATTAGTGACATAGGCTTAGTATATTTTCAATCTATGTCTCCTCTCTGTGTTTATTTGTTCAGTCCTCCTCTGTTTTGAAAGAGATAATCCTTGATCCTCCTCATAAAATGTCTCTGCCTTATTTATCATCTCTTCTTATCTCTTCAGCCGTTCTTCTTCTTGAAACTTTGTTGACAGATTACTTGAGGGGCTCATCTAAACTTTTGCTTCAGTCCTGCTCATGGACATGACTGTGCAGTTCTTTTTTCAGCTACCTGCATCTGCATAATGAGTACCACTTGGGATACTGAAATTATCCATTATAACACACTTTAAAGTTGCACCAGCATTGCATTGCAATGCAGAGCCTGCTGCTATCTCAAGTTAGGGAGTAGGCCCAGGCCTATATTCAAATTTGGGAGTTGAAAGGCAAAGGCTCATCATTTGCCTGGGTGAGAAACCTGGCAAGCATCTTCTGAGCAACTTGGCACTGCTTAATCGATCAAAAAGAGTAATTCAGATATCTCACTATCATCAGTATCTAAATTTATCGAGTTTCTGCAATGTTTATATCATCCGCATTCCGCAATATGAATATTTGGTGCTGGTCCACAACAAGGCTTAGGCCTATCATTTTCCACTTCTTGCGTGTTCTTTTCCTTCAATTTTTTGCCCTTGAAAATCTTTCTTGGTACCGCAATTTCCTCTTAACTCGATATTTCTTTCCTTGCCTGTCTCCTCTGGATATTTTCTTCTTTCATTCGATTCCAAGTCGCACAAAATTGACTCAGAACTTTCAGCAATGCAGCAGAAATCTTCACTCCATTTTGCTTCGCTTCAAAATGCAAGTTTCCTGGAAAGTTCCCGTATCAGTCACAGGGAAACAAGGTTTAAAGCACAAGGAAGCAAGGGAATATCCTTGGAAGCCAGTTTTGGTCACTGGGGGAGGGGAAATGGGGCACTTTCTAAATATTTTTAATAAGGTTGCCATGGCAACAAATAGTCATTCTTGCGACCACTCTCATAAAAAGTATCTTTTTACAGGGTTTTACAAGAAATATAGCTTTGGGGACTGTTTAGATACACAGTCAAGGCTTTAATCTATCATAAACATCTAAAAACAAAAATTGACAAAAAAAAATCAAAAATTGACAAATGCCAAGGTATAGCTCCCCCTTAAGTCATAAATCTTCAAAATTGGTCCACTGTAGCATGGCATGCCAAACGTGGATAGTTTATTTTGGCGCACCCGGTAGTAGGTATATTTTTGAAAAGAAGCAAAGGATATTTTGTCTTCTAGGACGCAAACTACCTGGCGTTGTTTCCCTATCCGACAAAGATCAAAAGCCAAGTCACTCTCATTTCAATACAGCATTATTGCAACTGACTGCTTGAGAAAATATCGTTTTGGCGGTATATGGTTTCTGCATGGATATAATTTAGCCCTGATGAAGACTTGAAGTAGATACTAGCAACCAAATTCTGGCACAAATAAAGATAAGCAAATCCAGAAATCTCTACCCTCGCTAACAACAGTCACACACTTTGGACTCTTGAATCAAGTCAACGAACACACAGGGGCGCACATTAGGGGGGGTGTGGGGGGGTGAGACACCCCCCCAATAATTTCTGAGTCGGTCCAAAAATTTTCTGAAAAGGGAAAAGTCGGTCCACGACAAAATCGGATGGACCAACTTCGTGGACCGACTTCGTGGACCGACTTTTTCATGGACCGACCAACCACGACGAATCTCGAAAGGTCCACAATAGTTTGAATCAAAGTTGGTCCGATTTTAAATGTTTTGGGCAAAGGTCGACCAATGACGACATTTAGAATATTCACAAGGAGTGCTTGACAATAACTGGGAGAGTCGTTCTAAGCCAAAGCAGAGGATGGCATTTAAAAAAATTTCTTAGATGCATTACAAAATTGCACAGGCTTCCATTTTTAGGGGCAAGCAATCATTGGCTTGTAAAAAGTGGTCTAACACAAAATGAAAGGTGTTTGTTGTGAAAAGATTGTCCCAAAGGAACAATGCTGTTACAAATACTCAAAAACTCCAACCTGGCACTGGGGTGCCGGTGGTGGTAGTTATGTGGCGTTGGAAAACATACACTTGTGTCTGAATCCCAAAAAAGAAAGGAGACATGGGTTACAAATATTATCCATCAAAGGTGGTATACGCTTCTACCAAAAGCTAACACTGCTGACACTATGATAATAAGGGAAAACCTTCTTAGAGGACAAACACACTAAAGCAAGTCGCTTTTGCTAGGCTCGGCGGTAAAGAAGTCGTTGTTCTTAAGATTACGCCTATACTTAAAACTCGAAGTCCGTGATGCATTCTAAGCCAAAGTAAAGGATCTTTCTTCAAAAATTTTCCGCGTTCGCTGATTTATAGCATAAATGTCACAAACGATAAAGGTTTCCTTGTCGCTAAAGGCAAGCATGATATTGGGAGATGCATTCTAAGCCAAAGTAAGGGATCTGTCTTCAAAAATTTTCCTCGTGCGATGATTTATAGCATAATTGTCACAAAACGATCAAGGTTTCCTTGTCGCTAAAGGCAAGCATGATATTGGGAGATGCATTCTAAGCCAAAGTAAAGGATCTGTCTTCAAAAATTTTCCTCGTGCGCTGATTTATAGCATAACTGTAACAAACGATAAAGGTTTCCTTGTCGCTAATGGCAAGCATGATATTGGGAGATGCATTCTAAACCAAAGTAAAGGATCTGTCTTCAAAAATTTTCCTAGTGCGCCGATTTAGAGCATAATTGTCACAAAACGATAAGTGTTTCTTTGTCGCTAAAGGCAAGCATGATATTAGGAGATGCATTCTAAGCCAAAGTAAAGGATCTGTCTTCAAAAATTTTCCTCGTGCGCTGATTTAGAGCATAATTGTCACAAAACGATCAGTGTTTCTTTGTCGCTAAAGGCAAGCATGATATTAGGAGATGCATTCTAAGCCAAAGTAAAGGATCTGTCTTCAAAAATTTTCCTCGTCCTCTGATTCATAGGATCACTGTCACAAATTGATCAAGGTTTCCTTGTCGCTAAAGGCAAGCATGATATTGGGAGATGCATTCTAAGCCAAAGTAAAGGATCCTTCTTCAAAAATTGTCCTCGTGCGATAATGTATAGCATAATTGTCACATAACGATCCAGGTTTCCTTGTCGCTAAAGGCAAGCATGATATTGGGAGATGCATTCTAAGCCAAAATAAAGGGTCTTTCTTCAAAAATTTTCCTCGTGCGATGATTTATAGCATAATTGTCACAAACGATCAAGTTTTCCTTGTCGCTATAGGCAAGCATGATATTGGGAGATGCATTCTAAGCCAAAGTAAAGGATCCTTCTTCAAAAATTGTCCTCGTGCGCTGATGTACTAGCATAATTGTCACAAAACGATCAAGGTTACGTTCAGTCGGTCCGAAAAAATTTAGTCGGTCCAGGGCATGTTGACACCCCCCCAAACAAAATTTGAATGTGCGCCCCTGCGAACACAGCAAAACAAGTGACTAAGTCTAAAGTGCTCGCTTGAGGGTACCATTTATGCTATTTGAGGAAAGACAGTTAATGAGGTTAGTTAACTGTATGCATTTAGACTATCAGAGCGCGTACAGGGTGTCCCAAAAAAAGTGTTTGACGTTTTATTGAATATAAAAAAATAACGAAATACTGAACGGGCTCCATGGTAAGATAACCATATTTCTGAGATTTCAAATTAATTTTAGACACCAGAAGCTAGCAAATCGGCTAAATATTCAAGGAATTACGAGCTTTCAAGTTCAAGTTTGCGCGAAAACTAAAACTAGACGCCCCTAAATTGCATAATTAGTGAAAATAGAATCTCGCTTATTCAAAGCAAGTCAAATGGAATTTGAAAAGCACTTTCGATAAACTAGCTCTCTATAACTATAACATTGAATCAAGGTTATGGATGCTTGGAGGAATCCTGTTCAGCACAATTTAGAATTACCCCATCTCTCATTGATTACATTTTCATTCCGTGTTTTTCGATACTTGCAGTCTAATACAGTCTAAGTAAATTTTGGCAATGGTTATTAAGTTATAAGAATTCAATAACTTTGGAATTCCTATTTGGTTTGCTCTGATATCGACGAGAGGTAAAACATTGGACAGCCTTCTTTCATCTCGATTTTAGGACGTCTTTTTGGAAACAAGTCAGTTAGGGCGTCTGGTTTCAGCTTTCGCACAAACTTGAACTTCAACAGCTTTTAACTCCGTGAATTCTTAGCGGATTCGCAAGATTCTGGCGTCTAAAATTAATTTAAAATCTTAGGAACAGAAACATCTAACCGGGAGCTTGCACCTTTTATCGTTATTTTTCAACATTTAATCAATCTTCGAACAATTTTTCTGAGATACCCTGTATAAATGCACCAATTCTGCCCCATTCCCCCTTAACTGATCAATTGTATTAGGTCCTTTAGGTCCCATATTTAGCCTATCAGTTGTTCCTAAGTTACCATTGTAATTTAGTTTATATAGTTATAATTATTGAAAAGGTTGTTCTCAATGAAGCAAAAGCCAAACGTCAAAATGTGCTATATTTTTTTAAAACCTATGTAAAATCTGGTTATCGAAAATTCTCGAAATTTGTTGTCGTATACGCACTTTTGATAAGAGAAAAAATTTAGCCAGGACTAAGATGTTCTAAAAATTATTAGATATCGATTATACAGACTTCCTTGGAAGTTATTTATTAATATTCAATCAAAAATTTTACAATACAAGATACTATTTAACGCTAAACTTATAAAACTACTTTACGACACTACAAAAACGATACCTTGGAGAGCAAATGTCTATGGCAACTCCGCAGCCATTACGTAAAACAAAAAGTCTATCACATTCTCAAGTTAGACGTCATCGAATGAAACAATTGAATTGATCATTCGTGGCAAATTTGCGTTGCCCAGATCTCGTGTGACTTCTAATTTCAGACAGACTTTTAAGATTATTGAATAAAATTACATCAAAGGACTACAAAAAAATAGACATATACGAGAAGGGACTTCGTAATTTGGTGGATGCATTGCAAAAAACCAGGTTATATTTATTAATTATATATTAATATATATTAATTATATATTAATTATATTAATCAAACGGACCAGCAGTGTTGTGGATGTAACGCAGTGGTAACTCGATTACACGTTTTTTTTATAAGAAACTTGGATCAGCACTTAGTACTAAAAGTTTCTTAATTTCGCATGGAAATTTCGGTCTTTTAGCAGTAAAAGTTTCTTAATTAGTTTCTTATTTTTTGGGCCTAAAATTGCGATATTGTTCAATTTGAGGCTTCTTCTCGACAAATGGCTCCCATTTTACATTGACATTGTCGTCACGAATAAGTCATGCACATTCAGGCAAAAATTAACAATTTTTGTAGTTGAAAGTTAAAAAAAGATGAAGGTACCTTTGTTAGAGAGACATAGAATAAAAGAAACATACAGAAATTGAATTTTAAGAGTTTCTTAACTGTTCTTGAGCGTCGTACTAGAGTTTCTTAAATTTTTGGCCATCGTAGTACTAGTTTCTTATAAACCAGTTTCTTATAAAAAAAAACGTGTATTGGATTGGATCATCATGTGGTCTGGAACACAGGCTAGAAACAAGTGGAAATAAAGTAAAAACATACTAAGGGCCACTAAGGATTTCCTTTTTCAAAATAAGTAGTTTCTCAAGCTATATTTGCCCAGTACTTAAGCTTCTTACTTGTTTGATCATCTTCGAGTTGAGTTTCTTAATAAATGGTTTCTTGCAGAAAAAATACGTGTCTTTGGTCTTTGAGCAGTGTGTGCATGAGGCCTTTGAACCGTGGTGTGTGGTTGCTGTTGTAGTTGTTCGAAGAAATGAGCTCTTTTGTGCAATACATGATGATGTGAAGGACAAAGGGACTTTGCACGACAGCAAACCTCTCCACGGTTATGGAAATTTTGGATTTTACATCGTAATCTCTCAGTCTTTGTTTCACCTAAAACTTGTCTCGTGAGGTAGGATTATTACGTTGTTTGTACGTTAAAATGTGATATTTTCAGACATTTGCTACGAAAATGGGAGACAAGAAGATCTCAGATTCCTTTTCAAGTACCTACGGTTATTTTACCAGCGTCACTGCAGCATTCTATAGAGAAATCAGCTCATAAGTACGGACAATAACATGCAAGCTGCAACACAATTTTCAAACAGTTTGTTTACAATCGAGAGCTCTCAAGAGCCTCTTCCAATATAATCTCTCGCAACTGCTTTTCAATTAGTAAATAGCAATTCTGGACTTTTCATACACTACTGACTATAACGTTGACTACAACGCTGACATCAATAGCTTATCACAGGTAAAACAAAGTGCAATTACACGTATGATACATCGCGAAGATCTTAGATCAAATAAACTCGAAATATACTGCAACAAAAAGTGAGCAAGAACCATATCAAGACAAGGGCGCACCCATGGCAAACGATCGACCCACAAGTCCTTGGAAAAGGTGGAGTGCCTCGTCGTTTCTTTTTGATGATAATGGAAATTACTTGACACCTAATGGTAAAGAAGTTCAGAGATCGAGCGACAGCACTGCAAACGAGGTAAATTTCGTAATTTTGCATAAACTAGTTTGTGGTCTCCCCTTGCAAAATTAATGCTATGTTTTCTTGCAAAATGTTCTTTAAAATGGAAATAAAATTCCGTTGCCGAACATTTAAGAAACATTTAGGCCTGGGTTACACGATACCGGATTGCTTTTCGCATCGGATTGCTTTCAACCCATCTGCGTCAAAATCGCACCGTTTTCATTGCAGTTACACGACACCGGATTGCCATGAACCCATTTTTGATTGCAGTTACACGACACCGAGTCACCCTGCACTGCGAAGTCTAAATCTATTGTCTTTGACAACTGCGAAGCCCAAATGGAATGGGGTCACATCGGATTGGTGCAGTTACACGAGCAAACGGAGTGGGGTCACACCGGATTGGTGCAGTTACACGAGATGGTATGCGGAGCGGAGTGCATCGGATTCATTTTCACCTCACCTCCAGAGCGGAGTGGTTTCACTCCGCGAAAACGGAGTGGAGTGACACCGGATTGCCTCGGTGTCGTGTAACTGCACCCCCCTATCCGATGCGAAAAGTAATCCGGTGTGTGATGAATCCGGTGTCGTGTAACTGGGGCCTTAATCTACTGCATATGTTTGAGAAGGACAATACGAGAAAAGAGTTGAATTGGTAATTAGATAATATCACGGCAAAGTAATTGTTGAATTAAGCTCTGTTCTTATGAGAGTGGGATCCAGCACTGCTATTTTGTAATTTTATGTTTTGAATTAAACTGAAGCTGAAGCTGAAGTCATTTCTTTACCAAAAGTTGTTCTGTCATATTGTCAACCTGTCTATGGAAAGTGTGGCACTTGCACAACCAAGAAAAACAATAGGGCATTCAAAATAAACAACAGGTGAACAATAGAGAACTCTTCTTGCATACTCGAGCAGCGTTCTCGTCGAAAATTGTCCTGCTTTCCATACTCGCAATTCTATGACGTCATAATTGAGCTTTGTTGAGAATGAATTCAGCTCAAATCTTGTCCTTGATAACATAGGGCTCAAATCTTTAAAAAGGTTGGTGTAAAATTCTATTGCAGTTTTCTTTGAAATAAATGGCTTGGAAGGAACTTAGAGTTTTTTGCTGTAAATCTACCGTGGCAATTTATTGAAAACTTCCTTAGTTTCAAGATGGCAGCATTTATTAAATTTGAGGCTATGACGTCATCAAATTTCTAAATCCTGAACTAGAAAAGCTACAGATTTCTGCTTGCCACCATGTTGTAGGCCTTCATAAACTATGGTTTTCTTTTAGGTTATATAATGTTTCCTCTCTTAGTTTAGGATTTACGATGATTTAAATTTTTCAAAATTTTCCATGAATTTTTTAAAAATAGTTAAACTGCTGCCATTTTGAAAAAAGCAAGATACCAAAAAATTTCCACGGCAGATATACAGCAAAGTCACATAAGTTCCTTTCAAGCCATCCAATTCAAAGAAATATGCCATATAATTTTACACCGACCTTTTAAAGATTTAAAAGATTTGAGCCCTATGCTGTCCTTGATTTCAAGTAATTCCACCATGCAGATTTCGAATCTGCCGTCAATAAACCTTTATTTTACTCAGAAACGAGGATTTTTGGACATTATTTAGAGAAAAAATAGATATGTTTTCAATACCTAAAGACATGCCACATATCATGATGTAGTCAAACTCTGTGACGTTAATAATTAATGATTTCCGTGTTCCAAGTTCTCGAAAAATGTCCTCGATGCCACAGTAATTGCTACCAGTACCGATATTGTTACCAGTACCGATATACGATATTGTTCAAATTTGAGGCTTCTTCTCGACAAAGGGCCTCCATTTTACATTTACATTGTCATTACGAATAAGCCATGCACATTCAGGCAAAAAATTGCCAATTTTTGCAGTTAAAAGTTAAAAAAGATGAAGGTACCTTTGTTAGAGAGACATAAAGTAAAAGAGACATACAGAGATTGAATTTCAAGAGTTTCTTAACTGTTCTTGGGCGTAGTACTAGAGTTTCTTAAATTTTTGGTCAGCGTAGTACTAGTTTCTTATAAACCAGTTTCTTATAAAAAAAACGTGTACGCTGTGGATCTTTTGTATTCTTTTAGGCCTAATGTGATTTTCAGACAGTCTGAAGTCTGAAATTGCTGCATGCCTGCAAAGAACCCTGGGTGACAACTGACAATGGCTTTTTGAGGTTTCTTTGATTTGAGATTACTATTCTCGCAATGTAGACTTTCTCTGATTTCTATTTCAATGTCTTCTTGACTGATTGCTTTGCGTTGAGGAACCACTACTGTACACTCATTTCTTATTTGAACTGCCAATGACGAATTGTATGGCGCACTCTTTGGAAACAATCAAAAGTCTATTTATCCCATGAGCTGTCCTCGATTAATTTTAATGAGTAGTTCCTAACATTCATAGATTTTCCAAAAGTCATACTCCAAAATTTACGAACCATTAAAAATTCATACTCTAAGATTGTGACAAAGATTCAAAATTTTCACCAGTTGTGTAAAGTAAGATCAAATTTAATGCCCTAAAGAATAATTCTTCTAAATGGCACCCCAAAATTTATGTCTATTTGTGATCTTACCAAGAGTGACACACTTTCATTTCATTTTTCATTTTAAACCTATTTACCCTGGGATACAATTCAGTATACGTAGTTCTAATAGTTCTATCATTCTAATTCTTTCATTTTTCTTAGAAACGTAAGCTAAATACACGTTTTTTTATAAGAAACTTGGATCAGCACTTAGTACTAAAAGTTTCTTAATTTCGCATGAAAATTTCGGTGTTTTAGTAGTAAAAGTTTCTTAATTAGTTTCTTATTTTTTGGGCCTAAAATTGCGGTATTATTCGAAGTTGAGCCTTCTTCTCGAGAAAGGAATTCCATTTTGCATTGACATTGTCATCAAGAAGAAGCCATGCACATCAAGGCAAAAATTTACAAATTTTGCAGTTAAAAGTCAAGAAAAGATGAATGTACCTTTGTTAGAGAGACATAGAATGAGAGAGACATACAGAAATAAAGTTTTAGAGTTTCTTAACTGTTCTTGAGCGTAGTACTAGAGTTTCTTAAATTTTTGGTCATCGTAGTACTAGTTTCTTATAAACCAGTTTCTTATAAAAAAAAACGTGTATGTGGTTAAAGATTCACAATTTGTGAGTAATATGACTGGTGATTTTTTATGATTAATGTGATCTTTGTGGGATTAATGTGATTGATTTATGATTAGAATGTGATTATTTCCAAGAGAGTACGTGATTTTAAGCAGTGATTTGCCTTGCCCCTCAAATCCGAGCTCAAATCAACCCATATGATCAACCCTATGGATTAATTGAAAACAGAAGACATGTTTTCAAGTAGAAGACATGTTTTCAAGTAGCAAGGGGATTACGTCATCAAATTAGGTGACAACTGTGGTGAAAAGGTTATTCGATTTTCGATTACGTCATTCAAATTATTTTCTTTGCCAAACTGTTCCGTGTCATGGAAGACGAGTAGTTCCGAACTATCATGCTCCAAAGGATCTTTAGAAGCAGCAGGACCTTTGTGTTAGTTTAGTTTTGCCATGAAAATCTTTTTTCCTACTCCTGCAGTTCAAGTAAACTCTAACGCACGCATTTTAGTCTATTTGAATTTTGTTGTTCAAACGCTTCTGTCCTTCTGCAACATTGAATACTTCCAAGAAGCCAACCTTGTCTGCAGGGCCTCTTGTCATATTTGGACGGAGACGAAAAGGCCGTCCAGTCAAAAGGCCCTGGGGACGAGGTTGCCAAGCAGTGCCATGGGAACAAGGACAGAGGGACTCGCTCCTTTTTATTGACACCCAGATGCAAAGCAATTTGTGATTGCAGACAAATGGAACTCCATGCTCGGTTGGTCAAGATATAAACAAAAACAAAGCAAGCCGCAAAAATTGCCCTGAAACCTGGGTCGCTAGTTCACTCATTGTGCATTCAGCACATATCGAAAGAAGAAGGATATATCTAAACTTCTGTCTCGGGCATTTTATTTTTGTCGTACAGAAGCTGAGCAGTAAGTGTTTTAATTACACCTAAAAAGTACGAGAACTGAATCCCCTCCCAATTGGCTTCTGCACAAAATAGATAAAATGGCTGTGGCAGAAGTTTAGATATATCCTTCTTCTTTCGATATGTGTAAATGTTTGCTCTTAAAAGCCCTTGGCTATGAACACAATGAATGTAAGTTCAGAAAAACCGTGTTTATCTGCAGTGGTCCCCTTCTTGACCTACCTCGCCTAGAAGCGGACTTGCTGTGAGGGCGTTTGTAGGCCAGGGGGAGAAGAACACTGTAGGTAACAGGTAACCACATAACAGTTTCATGAATATAATCGGCAAATCAGTACCGTGTATGAGCTGCATTCCTTTTGTTGCATCAATGTGAGCATGAACAGGGCTGTGAACTACAGAAATGTGTTTTGTTGATGGCTAACAATGAAGTGCGGCAATAATGCGACTAAAAGGCCGAGAGCGGCATCCAGAATGCGTCAAGAACGACGCTTCAAGTGTCAAGTGTGAATTCCCTCAAGAATAGCACATCCCCGTTTTTTCAAATATACTAAACACCCCCCTCCCCCTCGAAGATAAAGAGGTAAACCAACAAATCACTTCCCTGCTGGTGTGGTGTCCAGTAGTATTCAAACCCAAACGTGGTCATTGACAAGCGATAAAAGGGAGTCAACAAAGAAGAATTCCTCCGTGTGAAACTGGGTGTGAAAATTGCAGTAACTGCAAATCCGACCACCTGGATAAAAAATTCCAATCTTCCATCCCTTTTGTTTTGAGGTGCCCTCCTTTGCATGAGAAAATTTGCCGGTGCGGTGAAGGTGAAGGTGAAGTTGCAGTTTTTAGCGCCAAGCGCTACAAGCGCTGGGATCACAGAAGTAGCGAAGAGCTAACCGAGTCCTTGACCCCCTGTCATGACGCTTAAGTGGCGGGGCTCTACTAGGTGTCGAACCCTGTCCGCCTGACTGTTCTGGCTGCAAAGTCAGTGGATTACACCACTGCGCCACAACACCTTCAGGTTGAAATTTCAGATTTTGAAATGTCCTCAGAAATGTCTGCTATTTTGTTTTGCGTTTAGATTGATTTTCAGGCCAGTCTGAAGTTGTGCTAGCGTCACACTACTGCACAAGTCAGCTGTGACAATGGTTTCGTTCGAGGAGCATTTTTTCGTCTAATAAATCTCGTACACCTTTCCTTTCTCAAAAACCCTATTGTTTTCCAAAGAAATCTTTCAAAATCATTCCGTTCCCAAGAAATCTCATAAACTCTTTTTTATAAGAATAATGTTTATGAAATGTTCAGGCTCAGAGAATCATCTAATTTTTAAAAATATTGCTCATAGCCTCGGCTCGCATATTTGTGTCTCACTTCTCAGGTTGCATGTTTTGCGATGTTCATAACAGAATCATAACAGATTTGAAAAATATAAGAATATCGAGGCTGGACAAAATTTATAGTATTCTTGTAAAAAAAGTGTACGCTGTCTAAGATTCTCGGTTTTCTTTCTCGTGTTATGGATTTAGGCCTGTTTTCACAGTGGCGCCAAATGATCAACAACGCAAGCTATTAATGGCACCAAATGGTGCAGTATCACCTCTGCAGTTCTCCCCAATCTGAAAAAATCTGCATTAGTGAGAATTTCAGGTCAACCTGAGTTTTTCAGATCGGACTGAAAGGGCTGAAAGGCCAAAAACGAACTCAGACCGGCACGAATTTCTCTTCACAAGGCCTCTGCGGAGGAACTTAGCTTTTAGAGCATGACATTTATATTTAAAAAACGTGCTCGTGCTCCGTTCAAACATGAAATAGAAGTCTAAAACGAAGGAGCAAAAGGGAAAGCAGGCATAGAGGCAGCTGCAAATCGAATATATCCAGAAAAAACTATTTCTCCTTCAATACATCTATCGTAGACGAATGATCTAAACCCAAAGGAAATGGCCAACGTCACTGTCAATGGTAATATGAACGGTAGCAGCAACCATTCTGATGAATACATCATGATGGACCATGATGCAGACGTTGAAGATGGCCTAAGTGCCAAAACACTTTTTGGATCGGGAGATGGGCTTACTTATGAGTAAGTATCTGATCTATATTGCCTTTTCTTTTTAATGGGATGAGCAACATTTAACGCTGATATATTCAGATGGCTGGTTTTTTCGTGAAAGAATCACAACAAGTACAAATAGTCATATGAGAGTCACTCGGATTGTTACTTTCTCCTTTCGTTGTGTGTCCATCTTTTGTTTGTTTGAAAAAAGACGTTTTGGCTTTGAGAAGTTCTTCAGCTAGGCTACTATTAGTCAGTTTCCCTCGTAAAGATGGCGGAAAGACGAGAAGGTTTTGATAGCCCTAGGTTTATTCAGTTTCAGGGGGCCTCATTGAGATATTTTTTTTTAATTTGTTTTGTTAGGATATTAGATTAAAGACAAATGACGGATATATGGCGCCTAGGTTATAAATAGAACAAAACATAGCTGAGTGCTTTCATTTGTCCTATTGATTTGCTAATCTCTCGAGATCATCAAATACAATGAAATACAATAGGCTATATTTAGATTGCCCAGGCCCCTGATTTAGATTGCCTTATATCTCGGTCATTTGTCTTTAATCTCTGATAAACAGGTCGATAATTATTTGAACTTAAGTCTGGGAATTTTTTTATGAGACAATTATTATAATAAAGACCTGGCAAGCTCTGGCACACAAGTGGCAATCCTATTGATTACTTTATCTCTCAGCATCCAATGATAATTCCTGATTAGTTTTTATGTAATCTTATTGTACTTTTGTCATCTTCTGCACAGTAATTTGTCATTGTAATATTCTGTAATATTTTAGTAAATTTTGTTACTTTAAAGGATTTTGGTATGTAGTGGAATTTTTAAAATGAAACTGAACGGATGGTTAAAGGGAATAACATGAAAAGATGAGATCTCATAGGTTTATGAATAGCCTATTGTATTTGTTTGATAATCCAAGGGCTGATGAAAGAAAGCCAAGGCAGCATACAGTTCAAATCCTTATGGTATTGTCAAGTCAATGATACAGACAAGCAAGTGAGTGATCAGATATGGTTACATAAGCTTCTAAAGCTGGCTACACCCTTGGTGGTAATACCATCACAATCCCACTTCCAGTCAAAATTGAAACTGTCCCATCTTTGACTTGAAGTCTTCTCCATGGTCAATTTGATAAAAACCAAGGATAAAATCTTTTTTTAGTTTTCCCTAAGATTTTCTTTTCGTTCATTCATTCATTAGTGACTTCATTATTCTTCCTGGATACATTGATTTTGCATCTGCTGATGTGGTAAGTGTTCAAATTGTCAAACCATTTTAAAAGATTTGTAAAGGTGGTACTTGTATGAAAGAAGAATTTTAGCTTGATTAATAAACCTGTTGAAATATATACAGTATGCCATTTTTTGTGCATCTCAAGTTTAATTTTTTAGGCAACCAAAAATGCATGCTACAGTACATTAATGATGTTCTACATCTATTTGGGTTGTAAGGAGGTCAATCTGTATTCAAAGTTTTATGAAAATGATATTCGTCGAGGGGCAAATCACTGCTTAAAATCACGCACACTCTCAAAAATAGTTACATTTTAATCACAATTTAATCACAAATTAATCACATTAATCATAAAAAAATCACATTAATCACGAAAAATCATCAGTCACATTAATCACAAATTGTGAATCTTTAAACATGTTTATTTGGATACGTTTCTTAAAAAAATGAAAGAATTTGTATGTCCATTTCACCGTTTCCCCAAATTAATGTGAATACACTGTCGAATAAGCTCAAAAACCTAAATAGCACAACAGCGCATGATTCTGGTGACCGTGCGATGGAGCAAAAATGAAGCCTCATCCTCATGCCAAGGTCACTAGGAAAACCATTTTGTTGTTGGTGCTATACATTTGACTGCCAAGTTGCCAAAATTTGTTTATATGACTTGAATTTGATTGACGAAAAACTTGTTAAAAGGAAATTCCAAATTTTGCGTTTTCCATGTCAAACGTATTAAAAAACTCTGCCAAATAGACCTTTTAGCTATTCTACAAAAGAGCCTGGATCGAGCATTATTTTTATACATTTTTATACGCGACGTTCGATCGAGTGGCGTTAGAGCTTCTATCACTATTGTGCATATTCGAAAATTCTACAAAATGTAGCAAAATGTTGTTCAATTCTGATTCTTTTCAGAATAGCTAAAAGGTCTATTGGCATGATAGTCTATGCTTTGATTTATAAAATTTCTTACAGTCATGTTTTCCCTATTTATACAATTTTTACAGCATAAGAAGATTTGAGAACATTTTGGAATATGTCATTAATTTTAGAATAATCACAAATAAATCGCTGAAAAATCAAATTAATCATACAAAATCAAATTAATTTAATCTTGCACACCATTTTCAGGAGTGATTTTTCCCTCGATATTCGTTACCTAGAGATGCAGGATGTTAAGCTAGGGCCAAACTTGGCAACAATGTTGCCCGACAATGTTGCTTGAAATTTTTTTCATTTTTGTGTTGTCGAAACATTGTGGCCAAACTAGGCAACATGGTCATGCAGCATATTGTTGCTGTTTTTATCAAAAGGCGTGCCAGGTGGCTTTCCGCGCCATATTGTATTTGAATGCAAAATTTAGCTAAAATATGGCAGAATGAAAGAGAGCTGTAGCTTGCTTGCTTTTACTGGAAGCCTTAGATGAGGATGAAAGTTAGAAAAAAGGGAAATTAAGTTGAATTGTTGCCCAACATTGTGGCCAAAAAAACTGGGAAACATCAAACTGAACGACAAATGTTGCCAAAAAATGTTTGAGCATGTTTGAACATTTCGGCAAAAAATTTTCTAATGAATTTGTTGGCCGACAAAGTGGCCAAACTGGGCAACATTTGAGCAACATTTGCATTTTGTCCATGTTGCCCGACAAGGTTGTCCAGTTTGGCCAAGCCTTTAGGCTTCCTGTTAACAGTGCTGCACATCAGTATCTGAAACTGTTCACATGATACCTGCACAATTTGAAAACAGCATTAAATTGTTAATGGGTAGGCCTTCACACAAAAATCCACATTTTACAGTAGGTGGCATGATTTGAAATGGGCAGAATTTGAAAACGGAACCCTGACCAATACATTTTGAAAACAGTGTCATGTGAACACTCAAAGAATACTGAAAATAGAAACTTTTTCAATGTTTTTGAATCACGGCTGATTGATTCTTTAGGCCTTGAAGAATATGTTATCCTTACAATTAATCCTCTTAATCACAACAGAGACTGCAAATTGATTGGTACCAATTGAATTTTGTATGTATCTTTTTTAATTGCCCTGGTATCAATTCTCTTTCAGAATCTTACATCATCTTTGACAAAAAGGATCACTTTGAAGACACCATTGGTCAGTTCCCCAATGGATACCGTAACTGGTCAGTTATCATCAATACCATTTTAGTATTGTGGCAGCAACAAAACTTCTATCTTGAATTCATGTAACAAATTTTGTTACAGAATATGTGTGAACCATAAACTGTATTAATGATAAGCTTGATGTGGAGAGATTTAGACAACAAAGAATACTAGAATAAATTGGAACTTGCTGAGGCCTTTCAAACTTGTGTCCTCATCTCATACTGACGAGGACACAAGCCCAAAAGGCCTTTAATTCTTTGGTATTATTTATTGTTATCAAAATCTCTCTACATTAAATTTACAGTTATGCATTTTACCAATGCTCCTCTACAAAAGTATATTTACTGTACGTAAGTATAACAGTCAATTTCATTTTTTCTCAACAGAATCAGAAATGGCAAAGATTATGGCTGTAAGTCAAACTTTGTTCATTAACTTTGGTGACTGATAAGATTTTTACCTATTAGGTTAAACGCAAACTTTACTTATGAAAGAAAGATTAATACATAAAGTGCCACATGAAGTTAGAACTTACCAGCCACACTTTAACATGCTAACATGCTATTGCACATCATGCAAAGTGGTGAATACTGTAACTCACACCTGCCTTTATTTTATCTTTTGTTATTTGTCACGTAAAGTAAATTTTTGTGTGGTCTATCATTGTTTAATTAGGGCAAACTGAATGATGGCTCCTACTTTTGTCATACTCTGGATATAAAATGAATGAAGTTTCACATGGGAACATTGAAAGGATTACGAAGTTGCAGACAAATGAAAAGCTTTGTTTCTTCGCTTTGATAAGTTGCTTTACACGTGTATTGATTGTTTGACCTTGTACATTACATAAAATATTATTTCCTTCTTTCAGTTGCTTGGAGGTATTGGCATAATCCACCATAATTGCCCAATTGAATTCCAAGCCAATGAAGTCCACAAAGTAAAAAGATTTGAGCAAGGTTTCATAATGGATCCTATTGTTTTGAGTCCTTTGCACACCCTCAAAGATGCTCTAGAACTGAAAAAGAAGTTTGGCTTTTCTGGGTTTCCTGTCACAGGTATGACACTGAAATGTAATGTTGTTAAAGCATACCAAAAAGAATAGATCAATGCTGCTTTTTGTCAGACACTGTTTCTAGGGCCTCAAAAATAGATTGATTTGATCCATTTTAGATCTTCTGTCTAACCTGCTATGAAGATGGAGTGTATTCCAATTAGCACCTTTGAAATATAGCCAAATGTAAACATGTTGTATTGAAAATGCATTGTGTCTTTGTGAACACCGAAATGGAGATATTCGAAAACAATCGTTTCACCTTTTTTAGCTGTCTATGACATGCACAATGATAACTATTAATTTGAAACGCACAATGCACATGCACAATGATAACTATTAACTATTAATATGTGCTTACAGTATATGAATGGAACCAAACCTGAAACAAGCACTTTCTTCAGCAGTAGGAACAGATCTTAAGACAGGCTAGGTATCTGGCTGCTATAAGGCTGTAGCACTGTGGTTTACACTCTAAGTTTACATCTAAGCAGGCCTGGCCGTGAGCATTTTAGCAGGCGAGCGATACATCGCTCTCCTCGGTAAAGTCAGGCGGGCGATTTTCAGTCTCCCGAAAATCCTCAATAAAAGTAGTTGAATAAACGAGGAATGCACTATTGGCCTTAAAACAGCTAACTTTGCAAAACGAGAAGGCGACTCTCCGACAGAAACGAAGCCATAGTTTATATAGTCACAAATCAACCACACTTTCACCAACAAAGTTTTGAACAGTAAGTTTTGACTTGGAAGTAGTTAACGATTTTGCAGGAGGAGATAAATAACAGTCTGGTGTAAAACCATTCAAATATCAAAGCGCGCTTCGTTTGTTTTTCGTTTGACTTGTGAAGTAGTTAACGATTTTACAGGAGGAGATGACTTCCTGAGAGATTAAAAGGTGATGAAGTTTATTTTGAGGTCAAACTATAAGGATTAATTTCCTATCAATAGTTTAGTTTTACTTCAAGAGGTGATGAATACATGAATGAGTGAATGACATTGAGGCGGGCGGTTCATGTGCGAACTGACATTGAGGCGAGCGATGAATCGCTCACCTCACCAACCCGAGGCGGGCGTGGAGGCGGGCGCGGGCGATCGCCCGCCTTAAACGGCCAGGCCTGTCTAAGTACTCATTTATAGTACCAACATCCAAAGAAGTTAAGTTTTTTCATTGTCTCAACAGAAAATGGGAAAGTTGGTGCAAAACTCATGGGTATGGTGACTCACAGAGACACAGATTTTGCCAGTGAAGAGGAGGCTAATAACTCAGTAACTCAGGTAAGACAAAGAAAGGACTAAAAATTATGCAGAATGCATGAATTTTAGGGTAATCAGATTCTCGAAACAAAGATTTGATTAATTTGACCTTCAGGGTGCGTTTGATAAAGAGGGGTAGCATTAGTTTGGTTTTTGAAGCTTCTTATCTTAGCATCTCTATCTGCCTGAATCACTGCTGAAGATGAAAATTGTGACATTTGTTTAAATCTAGTTTTAGGGGCCGATTACATGGAGTGGGCTAGCCCTGTTCACCGAGATGAAGGTTTTCACTTGGGATCCTGGGGTCAATAGAATTTACTATGTTTCGTATATTTTCGATTATGTGGCAAGCCGGCTGGCCCGGTTAGCCGAGATCCTGTCTGCTGCCTTCCAGGCTAGCCCGGCAAAACGGGCTGAGAGTTGTACATTTTTCTCATGTAGTCGATTTCAGACCGGGCTGGCCTTGCAAAGCGGGCTGAGAATTCTGAAAGCATGCGCTTTATGAACAGATTATACTATTATGGCGCCAAATATTTTACAGCCTGGGCTGGATTTCTCCATGTAATCGTTTAGGTCCTCTTAGGAGAGCTAGCCCGCTTAACCGGGCCAGCCCGTTCCATGCAATCAGGCCCTTAATAGTATATTACTGAATAGCCTGGATCATTGTGTAGGTACCAGATCTTCAGAAAATGATATTTGAGCTAAGTTTTTCAAGTTTTTACCCCTCAGAAATTTGTTCATCATCAGAACTTTAGCTGTTCATGTTTCTCATTCATAGGTAATGACTCCATTAGAAGACCTTGTTGTTGGCAGAGCTGGCATACACTTGAGAGAGGCTAATAGTATTTTACAAAAGAGCAAGAAAGGTGTGTATCCATTTCAAAGCAAAATTTTAAGTACAAGTTTTAAAGTATTGCAAGTGGATTAAGGCATGACACCATTTCACATTGGAAAATCCAAAAGTAGCTTGGGTACATGGAGGCACTCTGTCACAAGGGGTTTTAGAAGTATTAGCATGTGTCAAACTGAAGTTAGTCATAAATACTTTCAATCACAACTTTCAGAGGATAGAGCAGTCAGTGTCTATACAGGTTTTAGGAGCGAGTGCCTTATTACAATTGTTAGAGTTGAATATTCGCTGTTTGCAGTTGCATCATGCAAGAAAAAGTTTCTTGTATTTTTCTGTGACTAAATTTTTGCTGCTCTCTTTTGAATCAGCATGTCTGTGCGATTATTTGTTTGCCAGCTACCGCCTATTTTTTCTCTCTTTACTTTGGCAAATGGAAGATAGAATACACGTGCATTAAAAGTTCATCAAGAAAGCAATTGAAATTTCTTTGCACAGAAACGAGGTGTTTTTGTGTTTTCATTGATTTTGCCACATCATGCCAATGATGTGATGCCATCTTGGTGAAGTTTATAGATTTGGGTTTCTGAAGAATTGCAGCATCTGTTTATGAATTTCATGTGATGCAAACATTTGTAACCAAACATCTTTTCTTCTGCAGGAAAATTGCCAATAGTCAACAGTGACGGAGAACTGGTATCACTGATTTCCAGAACCGATTTGAAGAAAAACAGAGAATTTCCTCTTGCTTCTAAAGATGAACACAAGCAACTTAGAGGTATGTTCGTGAATTCTTTATTTCTATGCTTTCAAAATCCTATATAAGGCCCAGTTTAAACATCATTTTCTTGCCGTGTCTAATCTAACAGATGCTGCTAAAAACTTCTAAATGTAAATTGAATTCAACAAAAAACGATGTTTAAATCACTTGCCGTTTTGAATTGATAAAACAGCAGGAGTTCACCAGCTCTGTGGCATACCCGGTTTAACTTTAGACTGATTACATGAGTTTCAGTTTTCCGCACTGAATTGGATGATGTTTATCGCTTCAAACTGAGGCTCGCGACAATGCAGCTTCAAAACACAGACTAATTTAGACCAATTCAATTCAGATCTTTCACAATTCTTCAAATGCCTGAAGGTTTTTGGCGTGCCCGGTTTAGCTTCACAAAGGAATAACCGATTTAGGGCAAGTAACTAGAAGTCAAATTGAACATGCCATCTAGTAAAAATGAAATTGCCGATGTTATTCCTTTCTTCCTGTACTGTAGCCTCTCAAAGGTGAAATGTTCTGTTTCTACCTATCTAGTAGTTATAAGTAGCGCATGATATTTCATCAAATATTGTTCTTTTTTTGTAGTTGGTGCAGCTATAAGCACACATCCAGAAGACCGTCCAAGATTAGAAGCACTGGTTCAAGCAGGAGTTGATGTGATTGTATTGGATTCATCACAAGGAAATTCATGTTATCAAATTGAATGTATTAAAGAAATGAAAAAGGTGGGTATGATATTAAAATGTAATGTTAAAGATGATTTGAATGTTTTAGACCTTCTCTGAAAGCATTTTCCGTCCAAGGCAAAGTATGCAACTTCCATAGATGCAACTTCCAAAGTTGTTGAAATGAGGTTGTGTTTTCAAAAATAGAATCGTGCATGGCGGTTGGTTTTACATGAAGATGGATGCACTTGCCATTTTTAAATCAAGGTGATCGCTGCTTCTTTTGAAATGACGCACTTTTCCTAACAGGTCTATCTTTCATCACTTTCTGAATTGAGCATGCTTTGAAATTGTCACCACAGTTGCAATTGTCACCGCTATTCACGAGAGTCAACAACTCTACCCTTCGTTCTCTTAGAAACGCTGAAGTCAATCTCAGGTTGCCAGTATTAAAATCGGCAGGGGGGCAGAAATGTTTCGCGTACCGAGGCGCCAAACTTCGGAACAGCCTTGGCCCTGAGATCAGAAATACTTCATCCCTGAGATTGTTTAAAAAGAAGGTGCAACCATGAATTTCACTCACCAATTCTTTTCTGTTTTCTTTCGTTTATTTATGACAAATTGTAATTAGTTTAGGTTAAGGTTTTATAGCAAATTTCGTTTTTATTGTAAATTAGCAGTTATTTGTAAGTTTTTAGCATTGCCCCCTGTAAATCAATGATTATTATTGAGGGGCTACCATGGGTAAAAAAGATGAAATCAAATGAAATAGTCAAATCAAATCAATTGTTCAAGTATCTGGTGCTCTATAATGCTGCCATTACAACAAATGGAGGATCGGTTCTTCAAAAAGAGTGTGCCATTTGTCGTTAACAAGAACATTTTATAGCAGGCAAACGGTAGATCTCAATTTCATTCAATTTATTTCATTCTATCATACATGCCGGGTTTTTATAAGTTAGTTAACAAATATGACTTATTCTAATTCTAAAGGAAGAAGGGCTTCAAATTGAATGTAATCTACAGTAAAAACCCGCATATAAGAACCACCCACTTATAAGAACCTAAGGCCTAAAATGTTCTAATTTCACCCCATTACAGAAGAACCTATTCATCCTGAAATTTAAGGAAGGTTCTTATCTTAAAAAAGTTAAATGTAAACTACTGGTTGGTAAAATGTGATAAAATGTTTCAAGAGATTTAGCTAGATACAAAGCATTTGTAAAAAATTCCTTGTTTGTATATTGTTCTTTAGAAAATTGTGTCATGATAATGAGTAGGGGAAAACCTTGTTTTCTTATATTTGGCCTAAATTCCCAAAGATCTGTAATTAATTCTTTGATAAGAACCTCTTTAAGAACCTTGCATCCTGTTTTCAAGAATAGTATCATATGCATAAGAACCTAAACAGGGTGATTTCAAAATGTAAGGTTCTTATATGCGGGTTTTTACTGTACTTATTTCTGAGCATGAAAAGATGTCGAGAACAATGACTTTGATTTTTGTGCGTCAGAATAAAACCTTTGGCAATCTTTATATAGAAGTCCACAAGAAACCCCCAGTTGAACCATATCAAATGCAATAAAAATCTTAAAAGATATAAACCAACTTTCAAACATTTCGCCTTCACAGTTCACTCCTTAGGTAATTGTAAAATATCACGCTCCTGGTAAAGCAAAGCAAAGCTTTTCAAAAAGCTGACTAGTTTTTTTAATTTCGCAAGCAATCCAGACAAGGTTGCAGTTTATATGATAATCATAGACTGATTACAAGTTCTTACTTATTGCTATTGATAGACTGATGGACGCTAAAACTACGACTTAAGGACTTTCACATTGAAAATTAAGACGAAATTGTTTCCCTCGATTTCATGTCCGGATATGGATACCATAGCAACATTGTACGAAATGCTGAGTGCTCCAGGAAATGGCTGTGGGTCTCAGTTGTTGGCTTAACCCTCAGATGATAAAATGCCTCAAAATTCAAGTTTTAGTGACGTTAGCAGTGAACAAAAGCCACAAGTATCCAGATGAATGTTTCCTCGATCCAAGAATCAGCAAATCTTTCACTTTTAACCAGGATTTCCTCATTTTGAATGCCATTTAACTTTCGTGAGTTCACAACAGCAATGAGAATTTCCAACTGTCGAGGGTTTCCATACTACTCTTCAACCTCATTTCAGTGCGAATAGAAAAATCGGTGCCCTGTGAAAGTCCATAAGTCCCAGTTTGAGCCAAAAATGTTGTTGTTGTTGTCCTTGCTGTTGTTGCGATAATTGGGACTATCTCGTTAATCTCTGATATTCAAGCATTTTGTTTTCTTTCATAGAAATATCCACATATAGATGTTATCGGAGGCAATGGTGAGTATTTTGATCTTGTCGTGTTCTTAAATGGATTTGTATAAGCGAAGCAAGTTTTTCAAGAAATGTAGATCTTTATATGGAATGACTACTTTGCAGCTGTTTATTTCTTTATTTAAAGCTTTTAAAGCACTTCGCATTGTCAACAAACAAAGTTTTTTCCCAATTTCGATCGTTAAGTAATGAATTAATGTCTCCATGTTTGAAGAGCATCTTCTCCACCTTGTCCCTATTACTGTGAAAAAAGCCTGGCATCAAACATTGCAATACAGGAATTTCTCTGCTGCAATGTTGCAAGTGAGGCTGCAGCTGTTGAGAAAGTATTCCTTCTTTTCATGGGAAGAGAATTTATCTCCAGATAGTATCTCAGTGAGTAAAAATGGACAGTTCGCCTGGTTATCGGATCAGAAGTGGATGCTGTCTCATTTATTAAGTAGATTTAATAATTCTGAAGGCAAATTTCCTTTTCTTTACATCTGCTTTGCTGCCAAACGAATTCTGTTTCTGATAGTCTTCCCTTTGTGCTGTAGCACCCTGTATGCCTTGTTTCAATTTGTTGGTAAAGGAACAGGACATTTTTGTCCCAATTTTTTATGTGAAAGTCCATAAGTCCCAGTTTTAGCAAAAACTGTTGTTGTTCTTGTCTTTGCTGTTGTTGCGATAACTATCTTGTGAGCATAATCCTCGCGGCATCTTTAGGTGTCTCATCTATCTGTGCTCGTTTGAGAGTCAAGCAACTGCCATAAGGTCGAGGGAGTTCTTCTTTCTGAGACGCCTGTGCTGTTCTTTTTCTTTCTTTTAAAAAATTTGATGTAGATTTTACCATTGATGTAAGTGGCTGCCGTAGTTGGAACTCGATGACATCATGTCCTTTCCAGCTATGGCAGCCACAGAATATTTATATTTCGTTGTAGTTGGTTGTTTTTATTTGTGATAAAAAAACAGGACATTTTCCATTGTTTATATATTTCACACGTGAATGACTCTGAATCCGATGAAATGCCTATTTTGTAGGAATCTTGTGAAACACGATCTTTGTTGGAGTGGAAAGACCGATTTCAACAAAATATTTTTCATATCTAAATAAGCTTTTCTTCTGTATAGAGAAGTTTAACCCTATAGTGATTGGGCTATCTGACACGTCCTACTTAACTCTTGACTGGAAATAGATAGAGAAACCAATTTTGGTGTACTAATAGCCACAGGCTGAGAATATAGAAATTGTCCTAAAATTAGTCGTCATTATTGCTTGCGTCAACATTTTTCGTTGTGATGAGTCTGTTATTTTTTAGGGCTATTTTTAAATTTTGTACCACGAATCATTTGTTTGCATTTTTCGTTGTATGGTCAAGAAAAGTGGCAAAATCGGCCAAAATCAACAAAAATGTGATAAAATTTAATTTGGAACACAATTTCCATCCAAACATGAAAATTATGATACATTACATTAAATTGCACTACCATGCAAATTGTCTTCCAAAATATTGCAATTTAGCTACTTTTTTCGAGAAAATTTACATTCGCGAATTGGCAATTTTGTCAGAGTCAGTTCCGGAAAATTGTCTCCCTCCCCCTCATTTGTCAAAATATTTTTATAAAACTTCTCGAGTCGTTCCACAATAAGTAGCTGCAAAAAGTCTGAAAGTTTCCAGGCAATAATTGTTCTCCTGGCAGAGTTATAACAAAAAGTGTACCAGAGGGAGGGGGCAAATTTGCCCTTCCCCAACCAAAATAGGGTTAAGGAAAAGTATTTGCAACATAAGCTACATCAGTAAAAATTGGCCAACACCCCACGTTTTTTCCGACTCTCTCAGTACACTTTCTGCTATTTTAAGCGGAATATCGTTCAAAGTTGAAACCATAAGCACTTGACATATTTCTCATCATTTTCTCATTTCTTCACTTTTACACAAATTAAAAGTCCAGAAAAGCAAGCCTTATTCGTGTTTGCACATAATTCTATTATATGATTTATGATTTATGATTTTTCTAGTGGTTACTGTATCACAAGCAAAGAACCTGATTGACGCTGGAGTAGACGCTTTGAGGATTGGCATGGGTAGTGGGTCTATTTGTATAACACAAGAGATAATGGCTGTTGGTAGGCCACAAGCAACTGCAGTTTATAAAGTCGCTGAATATGCTACGAAACGAGGTAGATATTTTATTCTTATTATCTTATATATTTATCTACTATCTTTCTTGGAGGAACGCAAACCCTGCAGTACTGCAGTATCGCCAAAGGCTGTTCAGCAAATATTTGACTGCAAGCGAATCATTACAAAAACCTTTGCAAGTCTGTAGTTTGCTAGCTATTTATCTAAACAAATGATTTGTGGTACAAAATTTGACTCTAGCCTTAAATAATAGACTCATCGTATTAAACCCATAAACGCAACAAAACACCGTAATCTGTAGAAAGAAGAATGTTAGCTCCTATAAAAGAACAACAACTAAAATAAACTTTTGACTAGAGAGAAAACTGTTCTGAAAGGAAAGAAATGAGTTAGTAACTCACCAGTAACTGCAATAAAGAGCTATTTATCGATTTCCATCAAAATTTCTTTCTATTGTTCATATGAAAATGTCAAGCCCAGATTCGGATTTAGCACTCAAACTTTAGTTCAGTTTCATGTTTTTGAACTGCTGGTGATTGTGATGTTGATTTTATGGCGATATAAAGTTTAAAAACTTATAAGGGATTTGACCGTGAAAAATCGTTCAGGGTGAAACTTTACACCCTGAGTCATTTTCACGGTCAAATCCCTTACAGGTTTTCAAACTTTGCATCGCCATAAAGTCAAAATTACTACCGACAGCAGCATAAAAACTTGCAGTTAGACTAAAGTTTGAGTGCTAAATCCGAATTCGGCCTCTAAAATTTCGTATCAAAGAATTTTGAATATTTTCCAAAACGAGGCTGTATATTGAATTGGTGTAAGAAAATGAAGAAAGCTATGTTGTATCGTTGAAGAACTGCAAGCAAAGATTTGAATCATGTACAAGGTGTCCCAAAAAAACGCAACAGATTTGAAAAATTGCAATGCAAAGTGTTTCATACTCATCAGCCAATAGTTATTTTTATTCATATCTGCCACAATGAGATTAAATTTGATATATTTTTCAGTATTTTTGGTAATTTGGTTGTGGAGTTAAAAATCAGTAAACTTCGAAATCGCCCCCAGGTCAAAACCAGAGCTGCTGTATTAACAATGGTGAATCATAATGTCAAATTGTAAAACATGAATATCTCTGCAATTACAAGGCATTGCTGACAAACACACGATTTCATTAAACAAGGAACAGACACTTTCATAAAGATTTCTGTCAAAACACAGTCGTACTTATTAAGTGTGCATGATGGTTGCTTACTTTTCCTAACATGACTTAGGCCATTGTTAGATGTATACTTTCAATTATAAATGGGCAATGAAAGCTCCCTTGAGAATGGATAACTCATGAATCAGTAAGGGATCTCTTTGTTCAGTTTCTTAATGAAGTTGTGTGCTTGTTCGTAATTATGCGAAGTTTCAAATATTGCAATGCTTTTTATTTTACAGTATACTTTGCACTAATGCTGGTAGCTCTGGTTTTGCCCTGACAGCAAATTTGAAGTTTGTTGATTTTTAACTCTTCGATCAAGTCACCAAAAATTCTGAAAAATATATCAAAATTTAATCTAATTATTGTAGATTCAGATAAAAATTATAATTTGATTATTAATTTGAAACAGCTTCCGTTAGAAATTTTTGAATCTGTTGCGTTTTTTTTGGGACACCCGGTATGTTATATCGTTGAAGAACTGCAAGCAAAGATTTAAATCATGTAGACATCAAGAATGGTAATACAAATTTGTAATCGAATTTGTCCTCAATACATCTCAATTTCTTTTATTTTTCTGTAGGAGTTCCTTGCATTGCTGATGGTGGAATTCAGAACGTTGGGCATATAATCAAAGGGTTATCTCTTGGTGCTTCGACCGGTAAGAGTTGGTTTATTGCAGTTTTGCGACGATGAAATTTTGATTAATTTTTGGATCCAGAAAGCTATATTTATCTTCATTAAAACAGTTGGCATTTCATTTTACAATCTCATTGGCAATTTGGATCAAATATGTGGCATATTTGAATTAATTGAAATAGATTTTTCAGATGTTTTGATAAGAACGAATTCTTCAAAGAGTCAGCAGCAGCAGATTTTTCCTTTTTCTATAGCCAAATATTTCTTTTTCAGTCATGATGGGCTCATTACTCGCTGGAACCCAAGAGGCACCTGGAGAATATTTTTATGCAGATGGAGTGAGGCTGAAGAAATACCGAGGTAGGTTTTTTAATTTCACCTCACTAGCTTTCCTAATGTTAACTTTCCCATTTATATTATATGGCTAGAGCCTTTAACAGCCATGAAAAAGTCCTGCATCGCAGGTTTAAATATTGGTAGTGCATATATTTTATGGATTTATCATCTTTGCTTTTGTTTTATCGTCTTGGTTTGGTGTTTCCCCTACAAACGAAATTAGGGCGTTTAGGCTGCCTTCCTTTCCACTAGCCCAGAGCAAAGTAAAGGTAGATTATGCACATATGCACGTTGCATTTCCACTAACCTACTTAATGCAAGATAAGTTCGTAAACGGTGCGGAATTGATCAGATTTAAGCCGGGCATCTTTAGACCCACTTGAGAGTTGATGGAAACGCCTGAGCTGGACAACTTACACGTATGTTTTTATGGGAAACTGCCCATAAGAAACTCAACTTTCAGATTGCCAAAAATTAAGAAACTCCAGTGCTAGGAAACACAAGTTAAGAAATTATTTATTTTGATAACGGAAATCCTTGACATTCTTTTACTTTACTTTCACTTGTTTCCTGTATTACATTACTCGTAAGGTACTAGAGTAATGTCTAAACACTGGAAAGACTTAACAAACCTTGTTTTGAAATGTTCACAGGGCATGCATAGTAAACATTAAGATTGTTATGGAACCTTATCACTGCAAAATAGTGAGACAAAATGGCCGACCGCTGGTTTCAGTCATCAGGCAAATTTGGTCTTCTGAAGGTCATAGCTCCATCATTGTTCAACGGATTTTTGCGGTGATAGCAGCAATCTTTAATTTGATATCTAAAGAGCAACATCATACAAAAGTTTTGCTAGAATCTTTTCCCGTTTTGTTGCAATCTGCAGGCAAACGGGGCACAATGTTTTTGGGACACCCTGTTGATTTCATTCTTCGAAATCAATATTCGATTATTATATGATTAATATGCGCATAATCTATTGTAAGCGGTCACACTACCCTTGCCTTGACTATAACCCCTTCTTATTTTATCTCATTTTAGTTTTAATCTGGGCTATACTGGTTGAAATCCATGTCACGGACATTTCAAACTTTAAATGAAGGAAAGTAAATAAACATTGTACGAGGCTTGTTTTCCAACGATGTTTTCCAGCTCTCATTTTGCGTTTTGTTCTTTTTAAGGTATGGGGTCACTTAGTGCAATGGAAAGCAAAGGTAGCCAAACGAGATATTTCAGGTACGTCGCAATTGATATATTTTGAGGTTTTTACGGCACTAATTGGCCCACCAGAACATTATAGAGTTGAAGACGCACTGAGATTTAATTCTTCTGCCAACCTATATATTTTGTATTCTCACAAAAACAAACGAAAAATTCAGTCTATGGGGCATTTAGTATCGACTATTTCACATACGATTTCAAAAGTCAGAGCTATTTTGTGTAACTAGCAATGGCAAGCTCGAGATTGAATGTCAAAACGATATGTGAGCTGCTTTTTGATGGAAACCCACACCTTAACCTAATTGAGAACAGAGTTATCCTTGAAGGAACCACTTCATTCACTGGATCGACTAAGAGGCTAAACGGAAAATTGCAGAGTCACTTTCACAAAAAGAGACAAAAAGTCCCGTTTGTTCGCCTTTGTCTGAGATTGACTTTTTTACCATCAAGGGACTCAAAATTTCATATGAAATTGCAAAAAATGCTTTTTCGTGAAAATTCACGCTTTGGGCAATAGGTGGTTTTCAAGCAAGGATTTCATGGCCTTTTCTCTCTTGGAATAAAGATAATTCCAGAAACTATTTTGATCTTCGATACAGTGACGCAAAAAGCAATTTTTTTATCTGTAACGGAATTAATTTTTGGTGATTTTTTAAACTGTTCACCTTTTATTCGGTTACCCGGTGGTTACTTCATAGTTACTATGGCATTTTAACAATATGTACATGTGTGGAAAAAATAGCGAGCCACGGCACCAATGGTCCCAGAAATTTTTTCAGGTCTCCAGAAAGAAAGAAATGCGAGAAGAAAGGAGAATTGATGATTCGATTTTGCGTGAAAATCCAATATTTTCTCTTTGCATTTCAAAGTAAGTCTTTAGAAATTGGCTTGATGTTTGGTTAATTTAGGCTGTCTCCAGACTACAACAATACTGTTTATAATTTGGTAAGTAGTCAGTCGCAAAGTCAACAAAATTCGCTAAACATCCTTTACAACTGAGATTGAGGATTACTGACCAATCTTCAAAATCTGTCCCACGTATTTCTATCACGGCCTGCAAAAAATGGATTCTTGTGTAGACCACCCTGCTGTCATAGAAAGTTTTTTCAACGACTTTTCGGTCCCAGAAATTTAAATATATTTTCCACCCCTGAATATGTAGTCAAGCAGGAAATAGAGCATACGTTCCAAATCTTTAAAAAGGTTGATGTAAAACGCTAAAACCTTTTTCTTGGAACTGAATGGCTTCAAAGAAACTTTAGCTATATCGCTATAATTCTACCGTTGGGCTTTTCAGAAATCCTCAATATTTTCAGAATTATGGAATTTTTCTTCTTTCTGAAGAATTCAAGAAAATTTGATAAAGAACTTAAAACTATTGTAGTTTCTAAACCTTTATGGGGAAACATAGTACAATTTTCAAGAATACAGTAGTTTATGAATTGTCTACAATATGGTATCAAGGACAGGTCTGTCACTCTTCTGGTTTAAATTTCATGACATCACATCCTAAAATGAGCTCAGATAAAAGGCTCTGTAATTTCGAGAACTATTCAAGAGTTTTGAGAAGTCCAGTGGCAGAATTAAAGATAAGTAGCTAACATTTCTTTCAAGCATTCAATTAAAAATAAATAGGTCCTAGAACTTAACACCCACCTTTTTACACCGATTTAAAGGTTTGGAACCCATGCTGAGAAGTGGTAGTTATTCTTTCCCTTTTCATTTGCAGCGAAAGTGACAAAATAAAGGTAGCACAAGGTGTATCTGGTAGTGTACAAGACAGAGGCAGTCTGCATAAATTCATTCCGTATCTAATTGCTGGAATTCAACATGGCTGCCAAGACATTGGCTCAAGATCATTATCAATTCTACGGTAGGCTCCCTTAGACTCAATACATGTCGTTGTTTTGCTCTTTTGCTTTTTAACTGATACAGCTACAACTACGACTCCTTCTCATACGCTTCCAGAAACGGAATAGCCTCGTTCTGATATCATACTGGGCGAATAAAAAATGTTGGGCGTTTGGCGGACTGTGATTGTGCGTTTAGCCACCTGATCGTCATGAACTAAGTTTTCCGTGGAACATAGATCTAACATAGATCATAAACCTTTCTGCATTGAAATCGGTCACTTGAAGCATCGGTCACTTGAAGCATTAGTTATGAAATATTGACTTCGTAAGACCTTGTATGGAAGTCTTGCAAACTGATGAAATCTTTAACCAAGCCCCCTCAGCATCTTGGCTTTGCCAAAGTTACGGTACATGTGGTATTATCAGGAGCGACAGAATTAGTAAGGAAATAGTGTTATCAGCGAGCAGAGAGCCCATTGTGATTTACAGTGCGTTGAAATGGTTGAAAGAAATCTCTTCAGAAGACAAGAAGCATACCTTTTTGATATCTTTCAAACATATCCTTATTAAGTACTATATATTAAGTTGTATTAAGTTATATTCTCATTAAGTACTATATATTAAGTTATATTAAGTTATTTTAAGTTATGTTATTAAGTATTAAGTTATGACCAGGCATCCCAGGGGAGAAAACACTATTCCCTAACTATTGCATTCTCCCCTGATAATACCACATGTACCTGTAATTGGCAAAGCTAAAATGCAGAATGGCATAGTTAAAGATTTCATCATTTTATAAGACTCCCACACAAGGTCTTACGAAGTAAATCTTTCTTTAAAAAATGCATCAAGTCACCGATTTCAATGGGGAAAGGTTTACCATCGTTAGACTTTAGACTGCACGGAAAAATTTAGTTCATGGCATTCGGGAGAGACTAAAACTGTGACGTCACAGACCACGAAACACCCTACGCTTTTTATTTTATTCACCCGGTATATATCTCAATATGGGCTAAATCACCTGCTATTTTATACTCAAAACCACTGAGCCTAAAACGCCTCAAAATGCAGTTTTTCCAGAACTGCTGAACCATAATTCTAGGTATCATTACTCAGATGAATGTTTCTTCAAGGCATAATTGCGAAAAGCGCCTTCCTCTGAGCCATATTCTAATTAGCATACAAAACGACAAAATTTGTAGCCGATTGAGATTTGCGATGGATTTTAGAGCTCCAGGGAAATAAGGCCCTCTTTATAGCAACAACAACAACATAATTTTAATTAGATGAGCGCGAGTAGAGGGTTCTTGTTGAGTGAGGCTAACGTTTCCTTTGGACTGCTTTACCAGACAATACAAGGAGTTAAAATAAAGCCTCTGTGGCCCCGATTAATTTCCTCCGGGTTTGTTATTATCCGTTTTTGGAGACATCCGTTTAGGTATGTCCACATTGATCCACTTGATTATAATTACGGAGCGAAAATATCCGTTTTTGCGTTCACATTGCTCTGGTTTTGTTAAACTCGTTGTAAAATGTTGCAGCGTTTCAAAAACCTTCGTTTTTGTGATGCGAGAGATCCGATGATAGATGTGTAGGTTTCTGTATCGGTTACTTCTCTGCGACCAGAGGCGCCGCTATGAATTCTTTTTATTTCTATTTATTTTTATTTATTCATTTCTATTCATCGATGCTATTTACCTTTATTTTGAAACTCAATGTTTTCTCCTTCTAGCAAAGCTACATATAGTGACAAACTACGGTTTGAACGACGGACGTCTTCTGCCCAAGGCGAAGGAGCTGTTCATGGTCTTCATTCGTAAGTAAAGTAGAGTCATTGGCTGCGGTCGCACTATTGTATGTTTCCGTTGTAATATGAATTGCTTCACTTTCTTGCAATTTATTTTTGTTGCCAGAAAGTACGGCAACATAACGGTACAATGACACCCGGTCACACAGTGATATAATTTATCATATGACAACTACGCAAGACTGTGATTGGTTCATTATCCAAAGCAACGCTAAAATATAGGTCGAGACCTTGTTTTGCCCGTTGCTTTGCATCTGATAATTTTTTTCATGGAATCAGCTCTCAGGACCAAAGCGCTGTAACAGCGTTGTATGTGAAAACGAAATGCGGTCACATATCACAGCGTAGTTACCCCGTTGTTTTGAAGGTATACAACGAGGTAAAAACGTCCAGTGTGACCGCAGCCATTGTTTTATATGGCGCATCTTTTTACAATTGCAGTTGGTATTGTACCTACACGTACATTTTTGTGATCCTTCAATTTTACCTTTTCCGAAATATCTCGCTCCTTTCCACTTGTCCTTCTCTTTATTTTCTTCACGAGGAACATCTTTTCTCATTTTGCAACTTCAATTTGAATATAACTCTGGGACTCAACCTTTCCAAATTTCTATGTGCAGAGGCATTAATTTTTTATTTAATTTTCGACCGAATTTTTCGTTCATATCTTTCAACACGTCTTAAATATCTGCCACTCAGATTGCCTCTTATGGCCGTAATTTGTTTCTCCCCGTGTTTTGTCTTTGTTTAAAATATATGTCCCTTAGCTCGAATGTATGGGCATCCTCGCAACGCTCTCTTACTTGAGCGTTCATTTCCCCGAGTAAATTGTATCCTTTTATCTCAAATTTATTCGGATTTCTTTGAGAACAGCTACATGGGCGCAGATGAAAATCTTTTCTGGTTCAGGCAGATTTTTGAATCGATAACTATTGAAAATGAATAGAAATATTTTAGATGAAATAAAATTCTTGAACTCTTTCAATAAAAAATCCTGATTAACCATCGTAAATTTCAAACGATCTCAAAATATTTCTTTCTATAAGAAATATTCTTTTTTGAACCAATAACGTGCCTTTGGTTACGGACAGCCTTGCTTTTGACACCCTTTATCGTTTCTAGCCAGTAGCTGCTTTTCTGTAACAGACTTGAGTATGGTATTTGCATTTATATACAGGGTGTCCCAAAAAAATTGTGCCCCGTTTTCCTGAAGATTGCAGCAAAACGGCAGAAGATTCGCTCCAAACTTTTGCATGATGGTGCTCTTCAGATGTTCAATTAAAGTTTACCACCATCCCCGTGAAAATCCGTTGAAAAATGATGGAGCTATGACCTTCAGAAGACCAAATTTGCCTGATGACTGAAACCAGCGGTCGGCCATTTTGTCTTATTATTTTGCAGTGATAAGTATCTTCACGTGAGGTAAGAAATAATTTATGTGAGGTCAGAAATAATGGAGCTCTCAGAGGATTATCGGAATTTTCACGAGAGTTATGCCATTGGAGGCTGCTGTTTCATTTTCAATCCATGAAGCTATTTATCACTGCAAAATAGTAAGACAAAATGGCCGACCGCTGGTTTCAGTGATCGGGCAAACTTGGCTTCCGGAAGGTCATAGCTCCATCATGTTTCAACGGATTTTCATTGGGATTGTGGCAAACTTTAATTGAACATCTGAAGAGCACCATCATGCGAAAGTTTGGCGAGAATCTTTTGCCGTTTCGTCGCAATCTTCAGACAAACGGGGCACAATTTTTTTGGGACACCCTGTACATACAGCAGTAGATCATCTATGCTTTTATACCTTATGATGCGATTTCGAATCGAGAACTGCCATGCCTAATAACTTAAGAACGATGAGACATTGTAAATAACTTGCTGAATGCATTTTTATTAGCGGGCTGAATTATGCTATTTGTCATCGATAAAGTGCTCGATCATCTTTCCTTTTATACTTCGCAAATTGATTTCAAGTCGAGAACTGAAATTACTAATAACTTGAGAACAATGAAATGTTGTAACAAATAGACCTTTTGTTATTTTTATAAATTTTTACGCCGAGGTTCGATCGAGTGGCATTAGAGCTTCTATCACTATTGTGCACGTTAGAAAATTCTACAAAATGTAGCAAAACATCGTTCGATTCTGATCCTTTTCAGAATAGCCTAAAGGTCTATTGCAAGATTGAATGACACCAGAATGAAACATTGTAACAACTTGCTGAGTTCATTTTACATTCAAAGATTATCCCGATAACTTATGAATCCAAACTGTTTCTGTTTCTAGAATTAGTAACGTCAGAAATATGAAACTTTGCAGCAAGTTTCTAGATTCAAAGCTTATCCCAGTGAATTATGAATAGAGAATTGTTTCTGTTGAGTTAGCTCTTTAATTTATTACATAAACCATGCCTCAGAAAAATGTGCTCTGTTTACCTTTATATTTACAAAATACTGGAACTATTAACGTTGCCGACAAAATCCTTTGAGAAGTGTATTGATTCTTTCTAACCAAAGGTTTACTGTATTTGTATTCATTTTAAATCCTCTTGGTTAGAGAAGAGCCTTCAAAATTGTAAATAAAAGCTTAATCTAAACGAATACACTTTTCCTGTATTTAAACATTAATCAGCCCAAATGAAATTCTATTTTTTGATTTTACTGAGAAGATCTTATAAGAATTGTTGCTGATTCCTGTTGGTTTAAATGAATAACCATCCGAAACGATTTTGATTCTTGATGAATTCGTTTCAAAGCTCTGAGGACAATCGTGTTTGCATGTTTAGAATCACTCATTTTTCACAAGAAAGTAAGGTCCGGGACTGGCAAACAGTTCCTTTAATTTTAGGGACATTTTATGGCCAAAAGTTTCTTATGTGTTTTTTACATTTTTTAAATAATGAATTTTTGTAAAGGGCTTTCAAGGTGCTTCATTAATGATCACATAACTCAAGAATATTGATCAAGCAGCCTGCCAAACGCAATGTTGTTGGTTTGAAAAGATTTCATCACTCTTGAGAAGCAAAATAACTGATGGATGCATGCCATCGCCTGCTGCACTTGTGTTTCACATCACCATTTCTTATCCTTGGTTATCCCAAAATTCAATTCTTAACTATCTGTTTCGCTTATGAACATCGGAAAACCAGGCAAAGTTTGTTTTTCAAGAGAATACTGAATCTTCTGGTTTTGAGGCAGCAAATAACTTTTACTTTCATTCTCCATAAATCAGCAACTACTGATCAGATTTACTCAAACTTGGTGTCAACCCTTAAGTTGAAGTCGCTTCTATTAACATTATTAACAGCAACAAAATTGGATTTATGGGTGCTCCGCAGAAACCACTCAAACACCGAGCATGTTTTTGGGACACCTCCCCGTGCTTATTGCCCTGCATATTGATTTGCAGAAGTTATTGATATTCTACTCTGTTAGACTCTTACGGTCTTCTTGTTATCCACTATTCGCAGTAATAGGGACAGGGCAAAATTTATTATATTACATGGCCGGTGGAGAACAAAAATTCTTGCAAAAATATCTGCTCGCCCTGTATGAAATTATTCCAAAAAAACCAACTGCCTCGTCACCCTTTCCTTAAAAAAAATGTATTTGCCCCGTATTCATGAACAACAAATGTTGTATAGTACCATCGATGAATTAGCCAAAGACCATAACAAAATGAATTCTTGTCCTTACGACAAGTCTTTGTCAACGAAGAAATCGACTTTTGAAGATGAAGAGAAATGACTGATGAATCGTTCTTGCAAGTAACTGACAAGGAGATTTTGCGTCATGTTCATACACATCTTTCCAAAATTCTCAACTTGCATGATCCACAATTTTGGCCTCAAAATGAGCCATTTCATATTTCATACTTCATCTTTAGCTTATAAAAAGGTACAGCCCCGTTCATATTTGCATTGTAAAAAGTGTTGACCCAGTTCTGTACAAGCTAAAAAAAGTAGTTGCCCCGTTACGTTTTGCACCGGCCATGTTATAAAATAAACATTGCACTGTCCCTAAGAAGCACACAACTTGGGTTCTTTGCCGGAAGGATTCGAGGCGATTAAACACACAATAATTGAGCGAAACGCTTTTCTATTTTCCAAAACACAACTCACAACTCGAACCTTCACAACTCACTTCACTGCGAACTCAACTCAAATTCTTCGCACGAGGCGGCCCTTCTTTCAAAATCTAAAACGAGGTTGATACAAAATGGCTACTACAATTACTGCATTTCAGTCTCTTACAACTCTTCTCCCTTCCAGGTACGAAAAGAGGCTGTTTTGATCATTCCGCACCTATCACATGTCACGAGAGTAAGATGTTATGATGCAAAGTAGAATTCAAAATGAATCAAAGAACAGGACAGAAATGGAAGGGGTATTTATAGAGTTTTTGAATCGGGTTATTCAGTAAAGTAGAATATTAGATATACATTGATCAACTGTACACTTCTGTTAGTTGGTACTGGGTTATCAAGGATCAAATGGACACGCACTTTATCGTTTTTCATAGTTCAAAGAATTTAAGTTACTGTATATGAAGTTCAGTTTGTTAGTTTTATAGATTCTTTTGCTAGGTAATTAAAGTTTTTCATCTCAGGCGTAGGTGCTTTATAGATTGGATATACTGCAATTTTAGGCAGCGATGCTTGCGCACGACGGTTGTCTGCCAAATTTCAGGTAGGAAGGGCTTGCTTGAAGGTACCGTTGGCCAATTTTCCCGAACATAATGCACTTGGCTGGACTAATTTTTAGATCAACAGTGCCAAAATTTGCTTTTCTGACCGGAAAGAAATTCTGACTGGAAATTCTGATTGGGCTGGTAGTAGTGGCCTCCACTTTGCCTTCTAGACGAAAATTTGCCACATTTTGATGTTTACCGAAATTTGGCCTTCCCTGGACCAAAATCGTCAACTAAGTCTACCCTTGCCTGAACCAAAATTGTCAGGAAGTATACTCTCGATTTTTTAGCCCCGCCGTCGTTCTCGACATCTAATAGACCTTTTAGCTATTCTAGTTGTAGATTTATCAAGCCGATTGGTTAAATTTGGTTGAACTTTTTTCAACAAATCGATGCAAAGTTTCGCCCGTCAACGGTTTTTCGCATCAGTTAGACTTTTGGAAGAACACGTCAAATGATGTTGATTGTATTATTTTAAGTTAGAATCATAATTTATTTTTATTTGTAAATGAAAGAATCGAGGCCTTCAGTTAACTAGCGGGAGTTGGGTTTGTTGTAACCTTCGTTTATAAAAAGTAATGACTTTAGTTAAGTTTTTCAATGGGAGCTTCGTAAGATTGACATTATTTGATCTGAAACTTTGAAAAAGATCGAAGTCCCACGTAAGAAATGGCAAGAGTTTATTGGTATTTAACAAAATCTAATTAATCTTTAAAGTTGTGTGTCTCATTGAAGTTTTAGACCATCAATCTTTTTGCTGCTCTTCTTTCCACGCTTTGTTGCTTTTAAGTTGCCAGAAAGTTGATTTTGCCAACAAACAATTTCGGAGAGTTGTTCCTTAATATTGTCAACATAGGGCTCAAGTCTTTAAAAGGTCGGTGTAAAATTCTATTGCAATTTTCTTTGAATTTAATTGCTTTGAAGGAACTGGGGGTTTTTTGCTGTAAATCTGCCGTGGAAATTTATTGATATGTTCATTAGTTTCAAATTGGCGGCATTTATAAAATCTGAGGCTATGGCGTCATCAAATGCCTAAATCTTGAACAAGAAAAGCTACAGATTTCTGCTTGCCACCATATTGTAGACCTTCATAAACTATGGTTATCTTGAAGGTTATATCATTTTTCCTCTTTTGGTTTAGGATTTACGATGATTTAAAATTTCTCAAAATTTTACATGATTTTTTTCAAAAGTAGTTATTGAGAAACATAAAGATATCAAAAAATTTCCATGGCAGAGTTACAGCAAAGTACCATAAGTTCCTTTCAAACCATTCAATTCAAAGAAAAAGTTCATAGAATTTTACATCCACCTTTTTAAAGATTTGAGCCCTGTGCTCAAACGCTGTAATTCCAAAAATAATATTATGATATTAAAAATGCTCTTTCTGGAACAATGGTATATAACCTGAAGTTCCCTTCGAGCAATTCAATTGAAATAATGGGTCAACAATGTTAACACCCAATAATTTTGAATTTTTGTAAATATTTGACGCCTATGTTGTACTTGCTAGGAGGGGCTCGGTACTCAAAGGGGCTGGGTCACGTAAAGTAGACGATTTTGCAGTTTTTGATAGGCCATATTGTAAAGATTTTCCACTATTTTTCTCAAAATGAAGGTGTCATTTTGAAGAGGGACTGTTGCATTTCGTAGAGAAACAAACGAAACACTCATATATTATACGATTGCAGAGATATTGGTGGATTTTTAGAAGTAAATTTATTGTGGATTCATCCCATCCCATCCACGAAAATCTGTGCGGAACAGAATGGGCACGTGTGGGTGACAATATAAATAATAGATATAGCAGGTTTGTTTATGGTTACGTGACCCAGCCCCTTTAAAGGGGCACCTGTTAAAACTGGATAGTCACTTTCAAATCTTGAAACGGCCAAGAGAAGGGTACTTTACGTTTTTGTCAATTTTTCGTCTTCTTTTTTTATAATGAAGTGTTATCTTAAAGATAAATCTAAGAGTAACCAAACATTCAACTCCTAAGATTGATTGCTCGGATAGAAGTGGATTTTGACGGTTAATTCATGGTGCCTGGGTTAAAAGAGCCACCAAACTCGGACTGCAATGGTTACTTGCCTAGAACAATGCTCTTTAAGCATAGGTTCCAAATCTTTAAAAAGGCTGGTGTAAAATTGAGTGACCTATTTCTTTGAACTGAATTACTTCAAAGAAACTTTAGCGATTTCTCTATACTTCTACCGTTGGACTTTTCTGAAATCTTCAATATTTTCAGAATTAGAATGTTTTTCTTCTTTTTCAAGAATTCAAGAAAAACTTTCAAAAAACTTAAAACCATCGTAATTTCTAAACTGTTTGACGCAACATGAATTAATTTCGAAGAAAACCATAGTTTATGAATGCCTACAATATGGCATCAAACAAAAGTCTGTCATCCTTCTGGTTTATGATTTAGAAATTTGATGACGTCACATCCTAAAATGAGTTGGAATATAAAATACGCTGTAATTTCGAAAAATATTCAAGATTTCTGCAAAGTCCAACGGTAGAATTATAGACAAGTATCTAAAGTTTCTTTCAAGCCATTCAATCAGAAGAAATAGGTCATTGAATTTTACACCCACCTTTTTACGCTGAGTTAAAGATTTGGAACCGATGCTTGCTGTTTACAGAGTTGTTCAATATTTGGCGACGGAACCTTTTTAGGGAAGAAATAGGGCTCTTTCGAAACTTGGGAGGGGTATGTTGCTTCATATGCCTCTCCCCTTCCCCTTCACGATGCAGACACTTGGCTGCGGTTGAACTGGGGAATTGCTCCCTAGCGGCGACCGCAGCTTAGGATGTGCGTGTGGGGGTTCCCTCGCGCAGTGTCCGTCGTCTCTCTGGGAGGTGGGCGTCACTCCGTACCTCGTAGGGAAGGCATGCTTTTATCTTGTATATAATCCACTAAATGTTTTTATTGATTAGCTTTAGGAATTAATTTGTAAATTTTTGCAATTTTTTGTAAAGTAGGCCTAAATTAGCTGTAATTTAGCTATTCTTTTTATTTTACTTAGCCTACATTAAATAAATTATTGATGATGATGATGATGATGATGATCCCCACGGTCCCCATGTCTTGGTGCTTTCGAGAAGAAATACCACGAGAATAACAAGAGACAAGTTATGATACACTTCAATTCATTCATGATAACTGTGTTAACAATATAAATCATCATCAAGTACGTTTTATTTACACTGCACATCTACAAATACTCAACTGACGTGATCAAGGTAGTTCTAATTTAACCTTTCATTAGCAAGGCAGGCCCCGTGAAAATCAACCACTTGGCCTAAGGGTCACCCTCCTTAATAAATTGAAGCTGAAATATGAACATCGTTCACTAAGAACCGAGAGCGAGGTTGAGCTAAATCAACCCTTGCAATTTGATGGATTCGCCATTGCGTCAAAATCATGGTGATCGTTCAAACATACTGATGAAGCCCTCCGGAGATGAACATTTTGAATTAAATCCCTCTCAAATTAGTGTTCACGCGAAATGTCCACGAAAAAAACAATCTAAATGTTTTGAATCAGTATTTTTGCGTCATCGCGAATCTCGTGACATTTGAGATAAGACTATAGTAGTACCAACCATTTGACTCGGCGAAGTCGAAAAACGTATTCTTACCATTGCCGTCAATGGGGAAAAGATATCGAGGTTTTCGGTTGTTCGGAAGGATCTTATGGGCGGTATTCTCCGTAAAATTTCTGAAAAATGTCGGAGGAATACATAGCAGGTAGAAAGGTACGCAACGAGAAATTAAAAAGCAATGGAACGAAAAGTTATTATCTCGACAGTGAAGCGGATATTTAACAAGGGACTGGCGCATCCTTGCAGCACATGCCTTATTGGGGCTTGCCAATTAAAATAGACCCCAGGGCTATCAAAGTCTTGTTGGTCGCACTAAATGTCAGGTGAGATTTAAGATGACGCAACATTACCCCGGGGGGGAGGGGGGTACTTAGTATATTTTGCTGACGCCATGTGCACTCCTTTCCGGGTATCGTTTTTGCCTCTTTTTTCTAACGCCGGGTATCAAAAGGATGCAATTTTTCTAAAGCTGCGTTCTCAAACGAGTTATTTCATGTTTTTCGACGAAGTTTTACGTTTAAGGGTATGCTTTTTGCCGATTTTTTCTAAAGCCGGCTATCATTTCGAGGGAAAATTTCTAAAGCCGGGTGAAAATTTTTTTCTTTGGAGTGCACCCCCCCCGTACAATTGAAAGTCAAGTACCCCCCCCCCCCCCCGGAACATTACTCACAGAAAACTCGCTACTTATTTTGCCTGACATCTAATTTGAAACGGACTTTGCGCCGTCTGCATCATTTCAAATAGAAGTCTTCAATGCATATCATTACAGGGCCCCATTGCTACCTTTTGGGTCCCGAGGCGTGGTGGACAACAACAACACACAAGTGAAACTACTAACAACACATACATCAACGAAATTATTCTTCCTATTTCAACAGAAATCTGACCAAAACTGGCATAAAAACGTAAGCTGCAACATTCAGATATGATATATGATGGTGGAATATATTAACAAAATATGTGAGGATTTCCACAGTCTATATAAAATAATTCAAAAGGTCATAGCGTGGTACATTTTTCACACTACACCTAACATGCAAGTCCTTTACAATCGCATGTTGTTGTCTGGTTTACGTACTATACGTCATCTAAACTAACCCCAGACTATCGTGTGTAGGATTTGATTAAAAATTTGTAAATCTTGAAGGAAATAGTGGTGACCATTTAGTGATTGATTTACTACTTGGTTTACTCATTCACTATTGCTTGATATTGCAATTGGGTACATTGTCAAGGAGTAACTTAACTATATTACCAGGCCAAAGCGAGTGTGTGCAAAATGAGTTTACAAAAAGGCCTTTACCTTTAAAAAAGACACTGTGTTATAAAATGCTATTTTGCAAACTGTGGAATTAGCCTTTCTATCAACAACATGTGCTTGCATCTGAAGCAGACAAGAAATGCTTTGGACTGAAGTAGCATTCTTTAAGAACCATTCTAACCCATGGTCCTTTGCAGGCACGCTGAAATGTCAGGCTATCTGATAATAACATTTGGCCTGTGGGGAAACAATGGGTCCACACTGTAGTAGTTGAACCGATAGAAAAATGTCAGTTTAGTTGAACGGTGCTATCTACTCAAATACACTCATTTTTTTTATAAGAAACTAAAGTCCGGGGCTGGTAGGCAGTTTCTTAAATTTTTGGGCCATTTTGCTACCACAAGTTTCTTACGTGTTTCTTATATTTTTATTGCCGGAAGTTTAGAGTTGATTTTGTCATGTCTAAAGGGCTTTCAAATTACTTAGTAAAATCTCAAAACGAGTAAATAACATGATTCACACTCAAAATAATGTCCAAACAGTTGCTGTAACTGCACAAGGTCAAAATATTTTTGAGTGTGATAGGAAAATTAAAACTGAAAATTGCAGAAGTTTCTTAGCTTTTATCAATTCAGGTAGGGTTGTTTCTTAGCTTTCGAAAAATTGAGCCTACCGTTTCTTATAAGCGGTTTCTTATAAATAAAAATGAGTGTACTGCATTGTGGATCTATAGTTTCTACGAAGGCCAAATTTTGGTTTTCAGACAAGTCTGAAATTCTAGCGTGCCCGCAAAGGACCCTGGGTGACAATGGTTCTTTGAAACCTAAAAATGCTCAGAACAAGGTATTTTGTAGGTAGAACATTCCTAGAAAAAATTTGGAGGGAGTCTGTCCCACCCCCCCCCCCCTGCTCCTACACCCATGTGGGTACGTGTCCCTATCCTAGCCCGTGCAACAACTTTTAAGCTACCCCATACAATTAAAAGTCATCCCCATTGGGAAAACATTGTATCTTCTCAGGATTTCACCTTGGCTTTCGGCGTCCACCCTTGCATAATACTGTCATTTGCGCACTGCTCTTTCGGTTGCTGTGAAATCACATCGCTTGCAATATTTCAATAAATACATCCCTATAGAATCCTCTCTGAGATCTACGTTACTTGCAATAGTGTACATTTTTTTCTACTTCACAGGTCTGACATTTTAGATGACAACACCAAATAAACTGACATGCACAAGAGTCCCGCGTCAGTTGTCTTTTTACATGATAACCACGGCCACAGCATAGCAACTGGCAACCATCGAGTCCTTGAGAGGTTCGGTTGCATTGCCTCCCTTTGGTGCCATGAGAGCCTAGTCTCACAGCTCTCGTGCAATAGTCTGGGGAGCTTTTCAAATAAACTAAATCCTTTTTAGACACTTTCTGATACTGTGGGTACTTCTCGCGTAATTTCAATTCCATATCACCTTCACTTTTCGTTGTTCTCTTCTGTGAAATTTCAGTTTCGATTGCACTTGAGTATTGGTCTTTCAATGCTTTCCCGACAACTTTGAAGGGCTTTAGTTGTCGATAACATGTCTTCGTTGAACAACCTTTCGATAAACCATGACATCGGCACTGTACAAAGGAGTTGTCCATCAGAGCCTAAAAGTAAACAAGAGTCTTTCAGATGTTTACCAAAATAATACAAAACATGAAACCATCTATAAGCTTCACGAAAACAGTAATTGCTCCGCCCCCGGGGGCACTATGATGTATATCTTGGGTACCAGGGACGTGCCATCGTCGGGTTGCTTTTACCAATTTCTGGTATAATGAATGGTATCTAATTTTCGATTTTGGACAAGAGAACGAACAAATAGGCCATTTTTGAAAACTTGGTATACGGTCAGGTTAACATTTCGAGCAGGTGTAAGTTTTGGGTATACATTTCGAAAGTTGGTATAAAGAACGGATACTGTATGTTTTTGAAGATTGGATGGTAGGCCTCCAACCAAAATCTGGTCAAGGGTCACTCCCCCCGGGAGTTGTTCCTGTAACAGTTGTATCCCTATGCCCGTTAAGGTTGTTGTTGTTCGTTCAAATCTGCAGGACACATGGATACAAGGAAAACCGGGCACACGGAAACAAGGAGGAACAAAAATGCTGCAGGAACAACAACCACAGCGTTTCTTAACGTCCATGCACCAACTCTAAAAAACTGACCACTTTCTAAGGTTCGAGGAGAAAATCCTCCATTTTTGACAAAGTGCTTCTTGTTGGCTCATTCCAAACAGAAATTCACGCTTCAACTTTCGGTTGTCACCTTGACAGACTGATTACAATATCGTAGTTATCGCTATTGATATTCATACACGCCCTAACTACGACTTACCATCCCACATGCCCAAAAATCGGATTCAATTTGCGACTTTCACACAAGTCCTGTGTATAGCAATGGTAGCCTACGTGGTACCCTGGGTGCCAGAGCCTTAAAGGACAAGTCCGGGGTTGGAATAATTTTTCATAAAATGAAAGATCACTGTGTTGTGAATGGTGTATAGTACTTTTTTCCAACCTTCTCTGTCTTTTCTCTGCGAAATTGTGTATTTAAATCTGTGAAATGAGCGAAATGACGTCATTATTCATGACGTAATTTCACTAATAGACCTTTTAGCTATTCTACAAAAGAGCCTGGATCGAGCGTTATTTTTATACGCGAGGCTCGATAGAGTGGTGTTAAGAGCTTCTATAACTATTGTGCAAATTCGAAAATTCTACAAAGTGCACTTTGTAGAATTTTCGAATATGCACAATACTGATATAAGCTCTAACGCCACTCTATCGAACCTCGTGTATAAAAATAACGCTCGATCCAGGCTCTTTTGTAGAATAGCTAAAAGGTCTATTTCGCCTTCGACCTGAACGAGGCTGTTTTCTTACAGAACTCTCAAGTAATTTCCGACGTCACAATCGAACCTCCAAACCGAGGCTAGCCATTTTATTGCGTTTTCAAAATGGCAACGACATTGGGCCTAACTTACGAAAAATGTCGTACGAATTTACAGCAGAAAAAGACACCAAAACCCGGAAAAAAAGCTACAAGCGATGCTTGGCAGTTGGTAAGGTTGCTTTTTGACATTTAATGTAGAAACCCCGGACTTGTCCTTTAACAAAAAACGAGAGACGAAAAAAATACGAGGCTCTGGCACCCAAGGTACCTGCGTGCAGACAATATGCTGAATGCCCTCAGTAAAACCCCGATTACAAAACGGCTATCGATTCGTGTTTCTAACGACAAATGAGGCGCACAATGAAACGCGTTAACCCTATTTTAACCGGGGGGGGCGTTTTCGCCCCCCCCTATCGGATTTTTTTTAATAGCTCCCAAACGATGGCACTTACAATGCTGAAACTCCTTGACTTTTCCTAAAATTTAGTTGGCAATCAGAAAATAGAAATTTCAATACCTATTGTTTGACCACGTGACCACCACATGCCCATATTTGGAGAGTGGTCACAAAGAAATTCTTTAAAACGGCTCTAATTTCCTCCTTTGTTACTAAATCTCAACAATATATATACCATTCGATTCGTCTTGATGAGTACTTTCATTTGATATATAATTTATTCATATTTGCTGACATCAGCAGTTTATTATTTCTATGACGTCATAAATATTTATGACGTCATAATCCTAATGAATGAGTAATTTTTCATGCAAAACTGATGGAATTACCTCAAATATCGATAAAGGTACTTGATTTCACCAATAATATGCGAAATTAATGGTTTAAATCATAATAGACCTTTTAGCTATTCTGAAAAGAATCAGAATCGAACAACATTTTGTTGCATTTTGTAGAATTTTCGAATGTGTACAATAGTGATAGAAGCTCTAAAGTCACTCGATCGAACGTCGCGTATCAAAATGTATAAAAATAACGCTCGATCCAGCTTCTTTTGTAGAATAGCTAAAAGGTCTATTATTGAGCTAACAATTTTGCATTGAATCAAATTTTCATTATTTAATTAGTTAATTCATTAGAAACCACAAATATCCGTATGAAACCATATGAAACTACAAATTAATGATATCATTCATGTATTTGGATGGTTTTTTGCCAATTTTATCCAAGGGCAAAAAGACGATTTTTGTGTAGATAGGCCTAAAGTATGTGGTGCTTTGGCCTTGATCGTCTCAATTCCATGGCCTGAAAATTTAATATTAACGTGTTCATTACCTTTATACAATATTCATTCATTTGTGTTGTGTTTTATCTGCGTCTTCATTCCTGTTCTCTGCAATTTAAAACGGTTTGCAAGCCAAATCGAAGCACTCTAAACATCCGCCATTACAAAATCTTGTTCTGCTCACATGTGACACACAGTTGTCATGCGCAGCGAAATTGTCTTCTGCGCGAAATATAACTGAAGAGGGAAAGGATGGGTGAGACGCAAACTTTCTGCTAATTCTACGGCTTCGCATGAGGCGAGAAACAAATATTTGCCATATAAGGTAATCTGTCCTGACAACTTATTTGGGAAGTTAGGGGCCCAATGCAACTCATCTTGTCTTTTGCACCATCGTAAATTCGATCTTTTACGGCTGTTGAGGGACTTGTACTTACTTTAGTTAGGGATGAGTACAAATAAAAATTGATGAAACCTTTGTCTTGCAACGGCGTTGAGAGCTATTGTATAAATATTTAAACTATTATCTTTGTTACGGAATGTCGTATTGCGCAATGAACTTACAAAAAATCGAGCATGAGGTCAAATTTATTTTTGTGTGTGCTTATTTGTTCCGAGTTTTGTTTGGAATAATAGAAAATAAATTTTTTGTTTGAAAGAATGCTTATGATATTTTATCATGCCTTGATGAAAGCAGTAAGAATGCCAAGTATTCCATGCAAAACCCCAGGGTGACCCCCTTGAGTTAGCCTAATGACCCTTCGTAGATTAGAACAAAAAAGCAAAAAATCAATGTCTCCTTATAAGAAACCGCTTGTAAGGAACCGTACGCTCAACAAATTACAATACCTGAATTAAAAAGCTAAGAAACTTTTGTAACTTGCAGCTGTTATTTTCCATGTAAACGATGAAAATGGCGTTGTCTGTGCTGTGCTAGCAGAAGGCAGCTGCCAATTATTCTAGCATGGGCCAGGACCACTCAAAATTAAAAAATATATTTTTCTATAAAATTATAAATCATATAATTATACGGTCTAATAATTATAAAATGTTGCCTCTCGCCCTGCTGGCCTTGCATCTGAATTTTACAAAGAAGGCATCTGTTAGTGCAGTAGGGAAAACAATCGTTTATTGTTGATAAACAATAGGGTACCTTATGGGAACGATAAGCCACCAGGCGAAGAACGATAAGCCTTACAATGGCCCTCTGGCCGTGGCCATGACCGTTGTTAAACCTGTGGCCATGGTTTTGGGGAATGACCAAAGGAATATTTACGGGGGTTAAAAGATGTTATTTTTCATAAAAAACATTTCTTTAAAATGACGAAACTGGTTTTAGTTTTAGACCATGTCGTCGAATTTGCATGGTTTGTTTGTATAGAGTAACCCCCGGATTTTCTTACAACTCCTCCTTGAAACCTCGTTTGGATGAAAATAGAACAATAGGTCAGATTTCTCGCCTACGTACAAACATTCCTTGAAATACTGCGTTCTGATTGGATAATCCAGCCCATTGACTTACCCCTTCTTTCTTCCTCCCTTCCTCCTTCCTCCGATCTCCCCTTCGCTGCGCATGACAACTGTGTGTCACATGTGAGCAGAACAAGATTTTGTGATGGCGGATGTTTAGAGTGCTTCGATTTGGCTTGCAAACCGTTTTAAATTGCAGAGAACAGAAATGAAGACGCAGATAAAACACAACACAAATGAATGAATATTGTATAAAGGTAATGAACACGTTAATATTAAATTTTCAGGCCATGGAATTGAGACGATCAAGGCCAAAGCACCACATACTTTAGGCCTATCTACACAAAAATCGTCTTTTTGCCCTTGTTTTATCTAGCTATTTGCTAATAATTGGCCCTTTTCTGCAAATAGCTCGATTTTCTCAAAATTTGCATTGTTTTTGGTTGCCTAGCAACCAATCACGTGACTATTGATTGATTGATACTATTTTTAGATTCTCCTTTGTTCAATTATGACACAGTGCAAGTTTCATTGTCATAGCTGTTATATTTGCGGAGAAAAACAGGGGGGGCGAAAAACGCCCCCCCCCCGGTAGAAAATCACTTTTTTTTTACCCGGTTAAAATAGGGTTAAAAAACTACAAATGCAAATACAAATGGTAGCATGTCTTACCCGGCGCCCAGCTTCGTTATTGTGCAAATTCATCAGTACTCTTGAGATCTGCGAAATATCCTGCGTGCCTGCCCCCGCACTCAATTCTTCCTTCCCATCAACGAACGTCTTACTAAATTTATAACCATATGGTAAATTGTCGCCACAGCCAGCCCATAAGAAAGACTTTTTGAGGCCATCAGGCCGTCGTTCTTGGCTGCAATGACAGTGAGATGTTATTTTTGATTCCATGCAAGCTCTGCTGATTGCATGAAAAGTTCCTGCTGCAATTATCGCATGTACGAATGCTGCTTCTCTGTGGCCTAGAAAAGAAACAAAATCATTTTTAGAACCTACTGATAACATATGCCTTGGATAAAGATGAGATCACTGGGGAAATTTCATAACGGTCAACCAACTAGGGAATCGACATAGTTAAAAGCTGGCCCGGGCCAAGTCAGAAATATATTCTATTGTATTTGACAACTTTGACACCTGCTGTGTTATTTGTGGCGGAAGAAACAAGGGGTTTATGGGCGTTTGTTCAGACTATTTATAGCAGCTTGTCGATATAGCTAAGACTGTAAGCAATAGCTTACCCTGGGTGCCAGAGCCTTGTTGTAAGGCCTTGGCACCCAGGGTACCAATAGCTATGCAATGTAAATCAAAGTTCGAGGTCGATCAGATCAAAAGGTAAATGGCTTGCCTCGGTTCTGTTATCAACATAAATGATGCCCTTTAGGTAATAAGGTACGTTATTGGTGATTGAGCATTATAAAACTCCACGAACTCCTTTACTTCTTGTTCAAAGGTAGTGGGTATGCAGAGCTCATAAACCACGTTTTTACCTTCAAGCAACATTTTCACCTTCTTGGGTCTATGGCCCGTCATCGAGGCTTAGCACACCATGAGAAAATCTTACATCGCCTGAAAATAGTTGCCCTGAAGGACAATGATATACAATGGATACGTTTGAGAAAGGAGCTCGTGATTTTCTTGGCCATAATCATCTTGGTTTTGATATCATTTAATTGGTTAAATCTTTAAACCTTCAAAGCCTGGTTTTGCGGGATGATAAGCCTGATAGGGGTATCTATATACGGATCACACTTCACGGTACTAATAAACTAGATAAACGAAAAGCAATCATGGAAGAATTAGCTTAACACAAGTACACTTAATCCATTTAACAGCAGATATGTGAATGAAATCACAGATCCAGGGATGATGCTATTTGCGAGTGACAAACTGTCAAGTTGGCATCAATCAAATTGTCTTCTGAACACAAATCCAAATACTAAGAGGTTGTATTGCTGCTGCTACGTACAGACTTGCCCAAAGTCTATTTCCTCATCTGTAGTAAGTCTGTCTGAAAATAAGATAGTGTTGACAAACTAGACTTGGGGCAAGTCTATCTAAGTACAGACTTGCTCCAATAGACTTCTGTTGTAAAAAATTCTTCAACAATTTCTTCAACAATTTCTTTAAGATTTAGAAAATAAAAGAGCCGAAAGCGAATCAGTGGTCGTTTTGCAGACTATTAAATTTCTGAAAGTTTTTTGGACAGCTTATATACATCAATGGACATACAAGGACATTTGCGACGGTCGTTATCTTTGCCTAAGGATTTCTTTATCTGGTAATCGATTTTGCAGTTTAAATTGGGATTGAGGAGATCAGCTGTGTTCAGAATCTTGTTGGCAGGTACATCTGCATCCACTGCAGAAGCCTAAATCATATTTACCTGTCACAACGCATTGGCCCTATTCTTGCAAGCTTTCTTGCTCTAAGTCTATTTCGTGGCTCAGCATAAGCGCTAGGACACTGTGACAACTACGGGGGAGAAAGCTGCGGAGGAGAAAGTTGCAAGGGAGATACGTTTTCTGCCGCAGCTTTCTCCCTATAAAGTTGTTCTTTCCAAACCCTGTCCATCATAAAAAGTGACGCAAAGCCACAACCAAGAAAAGCTGTTCGTTGGTCCAAAGATGAGCTCTTCACGTTTCAAAGCAGTGCTTTAGAAACTTAGACTCACGAAATAGTCCCAGTTATCGCAAAAACAACAGCAACAGCAACAGCAATGACAACAACAACAACAACAACAACAACAATACATATTTTTGTCCATCAGCCTATCAATAGCAATAACTACGAACTTGCAATCAGTCTAGTAGAAACTTACCTAAAGGCATAAAAGGTGTGAAGCCTCTCATATGATTCAGTGGAAATGTGCAATTCCATCTTCTATCTTTGAATTGATTTTGACATTCATCCAACGCCATTTTGCTTCCATCAACAATGAATTCCATATGATTTCTGTATTTGTTACAAAGGACTTGCTGTCGACTTGAAAGTCCTCTTCGTGATGAACATATTGATAATGGCTTAATTATAAAGCAGTTGATTGTGACACAAAATGAAATAACCCTGCCAGAGGAAAAAAAGCAAATCATCAAAAGCACAGTCTTTAAATTTCATTCGAAAGCTTACCTTCCCATCATGCTGATTACCCGAGCCCCTGGTATCCCTGCCAGTAAACCTTGCACAACTGCGACTTAAAGGGGCTCCGTCGTCAAAATGTAAACAAAACGATGATTTTTGCAGTTTTTTTAAAGGTGATATCACGCAGGATTTTCATATTTTTTTCAAAATGAAAGTTGATGTTTGGGCATTAATCATTGTACTTCACTAAGGAACAAATCAAAAATTCACATCTTCTACGATTGCTCGGATATAAGTGGATTTTTAACGGTCATTTTTTGGTGGCTTGGGTGAAGCCACCAAACAAACTCCAGAAGACAATGGATAATTGGTGACACGTGCGAGTTTACGGATTTGTTTACTGTTTGACGACGGAGCCCCCTTTAACACTGATTACAGCGAGTCCCAGTTATCGCTCAGCAACACAAGACTACATCCTGCCAAACCGAGGGTACATCAGTTTGGCGGAGGAGCGAAACTATGACTTGTAATCAGTCTAACAGTGACTCATAATGAAACAATGAATAAGATTACCCTGCCTAGGCCATTCTCAGTCTTCCCCCCGCAGACAAAATGCAGCAAAAAGCCCATTCGGCAGACGGTTCGTATAAAACTCACACTGTCTTGTTTATTGAAGCTTGAATCACAACAGCATTTGTCGAATCTTGCGAGGATTGCAGCCGAGGGGCAAATCACTCATTCGAGAAAAATCTCGAAAAATCTTCAAAAATTCCAAAAAATCTCGGAAAATCTTCCAAAATTCCAAAAAATCTTTCAAAATATTTGAATTTTAAGAGATCTTTGAAAATCTCAAAAATCTTAAAAATCCCTCAAAAATTCAAGAGATTTTTAAATCCCAAAATCTCGTACGCTATTTTTGGAGTGATTTGCCCCTAGATTGCAGCAACAAGATCTTGTGGCAAGGGCCTAAATTCAAGTTTTTCAGAGTAATGTTACGAGTCTCTGACGACAGAGTCGATATGATTCACCCAGAAGAGCACAGGGAAACAAGGCTCTCGAACAAAAAGTTTATTTCTGACCCACTCAGGTCAATAAAAGGAATACTATGTGCAATACGGGCAATGGGGCCTCACTACACACGGAAGAAGGAATCTTGTCGAAATGGATATTCAATCTCAGTTGAGATTTTTCATTCATATTAGCTAAACAAGACACCAAAGTGATTTCTTTGGAGTACAAGCAAACTGTGGGGGACGCTTCACACTGAGAGTAGGAATCCTGGGAAGCTACGGAAGAGCTCTGAAGAAAGGAAATCGAGGAGGGGGAAAAAGAGGGGGGAGGGTATTCTTTACCCCAAGCCAAGGTCTCCACAGATTTCCACAGATTCCCAGGATAATGGAGCATAGCCATCCTTTAACCATTGATCAGCAGACCAGTGTCCCAGTCATGGTGACAAGTGACAGTGTGTCATGGTCAGATCTCAAATAGAGTGAGTCTTGTACGTCAAGATTCATCCCTCCCCTACTTTAGAGAGAACCAAGAGAACCTTGGACAGCATTTCACCAATCGAACCCTTCTCTGCGTTTCTAGTTCAATTTGACTAAACACAACATATCCATATCCTTCTGTTAAAGAGAAAGCCAATCAAATGAGCGAAAGTAGCAAGGAAGTATAATTTTGGTTTTACGGTGATAACGTGTGGTCCTGGGCACGAGGTTAAGTCTCGTAATAAGTTTAATTGACCACCAAATTGTCGATGAAATAAGGACTGGACCTCGAATCATATCCTTCTTTTCTACATATCGTTTTCTCAGACAACGTGGTTGATGCAACCATCATACAGTGTCATGATTTACGAGCATTCCTTTGATTTTGTATGAGATAATTTCAGTGCGTATCAGTTTCATTATGTTCAGAACATTTAATCCGTATTCATCGTGTAGCCTCTTGTCTTCACAGGTATTTTCCAGGACAGTCGTCAGGAAATTCGCCTTTCAGTCACATTCAACTTGTCTGATATCGTGTCTCCGCTAAATTGAGGGTCAATATTAATCGTTAATGAAGGGCAATCAAGCAGCCTCGAATCGAGACATAATCCGAACACGAGGTTGTGACTTCCTGGAGTTCGTCTCGTCACTTTACAATAGACCATTTTGACAATTAAACAGGAGCCTGGGGAGAGCGGTTTGTATTGGCAAGTGGCGGACACAGACTGGTAAATGGCTGCCATGAAGCTTCTGGTCTCAACTTGGCTGAAACACTGCCATTGCTGCCATCGTCACGAAAAAGATGGCACCCCGGAGAATTTGACCAAATCCATCGCATTTCATAATATTATCAGCAATGCTACTCTTGGAAGGTGTGCTGCTGCTCATCGCTGACGCTGCGTAAGACCTGACCGTTGCCAAAGCCAAGAGCTTTAATTCATGATTCAAGACAGCAAAATGGGTAATAGTTTACTCAGGCAACAACATAGAAGATTTTGTGCCACATCACCAGGGAATAATTACCATTACTGCCAATGTTTTCAGAGATAATCATTACTTCAGAGTATAGCTTGTAAAACCACGTTCTTAAACGTTCTCAGCTTTCAAAAAGATATTACTAATTTTCCATCTCAATAGGGCTGTGCTGTGCAGATCCATAGCATAATAAACCATTTCGACATTCAAAATTGGAGAATGGCGGATGCAGGTTGGTGAATATCTGTATCAAAAATTTGATTTATCTAAGGTCTGTGTTATAGCACGGTCAGTCGTCCTTTGGGCTGGGTTTGGAATTTAAGTATGAAAACTTACAGTAGGCCATCTCTACACTGAAAGATTGTAGTGACAAAAATGGCAGAACGCTTCCATCTGTTGAGACTAGTATGTGGCAATTATGACGTAACTACACAGTGGCACCTTTCAGCATTCACAGCGCTTCAGCTAGAAGAAGTATATCTGCTTAGTGCTTCGATCAGAACTGAAGAAAGCGCATCTACATCGATGCAGATGATATAGGATCATCTTAAGTGTGAAGTGCAAACATTTATAACTAGCTTAAACATCTATAAGTCACTCCCCTATTGTATTGTTGCATTTGCCAATATCCTTGACGAGTGACAGTTATGTATAACATACGTGGCCATAATATTGTTATAAAACATTTGACATTTTCTTCACGATTTACATCATGCATTGCCACTACATTTCTGATTGATTGCTATTCACTACGGTATAAGTTTTTATTAGCTAATCAATCAAACTTAGCCATTTTTACGTTTGAAATCATTCTTGAAGAACGTAAAGAAAACGGCATAACCAGGATTTGAACTGTGACTTTTAGACTTTCTACGTTAACCCCCCGGGTCAATCCTCCGTTTTATCTTGCTATAACTAACTGGCAGCTAACTTTTTTCCAAAACATCTTTTTGAGGGAAACATTTGAAAAGTTATGGGATTCTAGAACATCGATAGTAGATTTGTGATTTGTATTGTAAAGTGAGAGGAGCCTCTTTCGGTTGTGTGAAGTATCTCGCTACCTCCTTATCAAAACAGGGAAATGGCTGCTCCAAACAACTGTTCCCATCAGGGCGGTATGAAGCATTTTAAACGTTATTAAACGTGGGGGGGGTGACACTTCTAGAGCACCATGTTATTAAGCTAAAGAGGCACTTCCTCAAACAAAAAGGGCACTTTTTTGTAATAATTGCAAAATCTTCGGTTCCAAGACTGCTTCCATTGCCTGCTTCAACAATATGAGGATAGGGCGCTGACAGCCAAGAAAATAAAGATATTTCGTGGTATTTACTGGAAACGTCAACGGGTTAAAAGGCGAACCAGACTCGCTCACTGATGCAAGAGACCTGCCCAGACAAACATCTTCAAACTTTGAACTCTTGTTTGAAAGATGGAAGAAAAATAAACCCAACAACTATCAAAAAAATTGTTTCACATTTGCCTCAAGCTTTTGAAATTCCCTTGGCAAACACTCAGAGCACAAAAAGTTCTGTCTCCAATTAGGAAACAGCTGGTTAAGTGCCACCAGTCTTGAAAGGGCCTTCAAGATTAGCTGAGAGGAGGTCAAGTCGCAAGGAAACACAATCATCTGCGAAGAAAGTTTATTTGCTAAAATCTCAGTAAAATGAACGAAAAATTTTTCTTGAGTTTCATGTAACAGCATCCAATTCCTGTCAATAGAATTCCTTTCAGAAGCATCATTCCTGAGAGGCTGGAGGCGTCAAAAATCAAATATGATTTCTGTAGCCTAGTAGCCCAGTGGCCCAGTGGCTAGATAATACTGATCTTTCCGCTACTCAGGCATTGGCATTGGGTAACACGCGGGGTAACACTTACCGTGAGAAGAATCGCTTCAGATCAGACAACCTTTCTATGATATCGGACAGCATCAAGTTAATCTTAAAGTGTTCGCAATGCTGTTTCAGAAAGAAAGAGATGTTTTCTCCGCAAGAATCATACTGAGAGCCTTTTTCCAAAAAAGGAAACGAAACGAAATGATTTCGGGGGGCAACATGCATATTTTGGATACTGGGGTCGTGCCATCGGGAATGGCATCGCTTTTCACGATTTTTTTTAGGAATGGCATTGACTTTCACAATTTTGATATGAATACTGGTATCCATTTTTGGGTTTTTGGTATAACGAGCAAATAAACAGGACTTTGTCGAAAAATTGGTACAACGTTCGAATCTGACTAAGTGCTCTCCCCTCCCTGGGGAAAGGATATCTATCTAACTCATCTCAGACCACCTTGCAAATTTTCAAGACAAGATTTTTGCTTTGCATGAGCTATCTGGTGTATGAAAACGGCGCTAAATCGAACTTTCCGAAAAACCAGAAAGGACTTTTATGAGCTTAAACCTGGCCTATCATTATGGACAACATTCTTCGGCGATCTACCTCGAATAGCGGTAGAATCATTTGTCAACAAAGCGAACTCAGAGCTGTCAGCCAAATGAAAGATTTATCCTCGATGTGCGGTCCAAAAGAAATCCTAACATTTTCCAAATCTTATCGTTCCTTATCAGACCAAATGAATTCCCATAAATTTTACAGTGATTGATAACCAAGGTAAATTATTTCATTATTTGACTTTCGCCTCGGTGGTCCTCGGTGACTGTTCCCTTCGGAATCTATAATAAACATTTTTAAAATCCCGAAAGTAAGGAAAAGAACATGTGGAGGCGATGTGCCTTAGATTACCATTACGAAAATACGAGGAGAAGGTTTTAAAAATCTATGCCGAAATTTCAATCCCTTTCAAATTCCTAGACTCTGCTGTCTTGGGAAAACAGACAGGACAAATACTATATCCAGTAACCTGGGAACCAGACTATCTAAAAAAAATGTGTCTGTTGGTTCATTAGCATCTTTCCCTGATCTTTCCTTACCTGGTTTGCTGTCTGGTTTTGCTTGATTTCGCTTTACGGCCTAAGTCTCAAACTGTTACCGCGCTTTGAAAGTTATGACCTGAGAACTAGTCCTCAGGACGATGCAGCCTTTCCACGACTCTGCGTCTTGAAAATTAGGCCACAACAAACGACAGCAAGCAAAGCCAGATTGCAAGAAGGAGAAAGCCAGAAGCAGAAAGATACTAACGAGAATAAACAAGGTAACTAATGAAATTTATCCATTTTGAATCCACAATACCCTCATGAAATTACATGCTGACCATGCTGCGAGCCTCGCAAAAACTTCGTGTAGAAGCAGCGCACCATTCGGCTGCAAAGGGTCCCCCAAAAAGGAGACAATGCGGAGACAATGATTAGAATTAGCATGACGACAGAGAGACAGAGAATCAGGCCCGTAGGAAGCTAGAGAAGGGGGCTCAAATGCTCGAGACTCCAATAATCACGTCACAAGCATAAATTATTATTTTGCTCGATTGTTTTCAAAACAAAGGTCCACAATCAGCAGCTGCTTCCTACTTCCCTGCAGAGAATTAGGAAGCCCTGCTCTTTCCTCTTACCTGCTCTCTGTGAAGCATCCACTTAGGAAATAACGGACAATTATTGCAAGTAGGGGTTTCCCAACATATATTATCACGGCACCGCTGAAAGTTCTCCTAAACAAGCTTTCAAGAAGAGTCCAAACCACTTCCTCCCCCTTCTCATGTTCAGGACGGGTTTAGGATGATGTGCAAAAAGATCGATTCAGTTCAATTTCATGATGATAACTTGCAACAATAATAATAGGAGGGTAATTATACTTTATAACACAGCAAATGAATCACAACAACAACAACAACAACAACAATAACAACAACAACAACAATAACAACAAAGACTCATCTAAGTATATGACAAACAGAACAGGAACCAACCTCGTCCCCAGGGCCTTTTGTCATGTTGGGGCGGAGACGAAAACCATGTAATCATGATGGTACAAGCTAGGGGGTGGGTAGGCGGAAGCCCCCAACATTTGATTGCGTGACAAAAACCTTCGACAACAAGAAAAGGAAGAATATGGCAAAAGATGTTCCCCAGCAGATGTTCCCCAATTCATTTAAAAGGGCACCTTCTCCTTCCTCGCACGTCCTCCGCGAAAACTTCTTTTCACAAAGTCACTTTTCCCTTCACTCGAGTCAGTGGTTTTTCTCCAGTACACCAGACCAGAATAACCAGGAATCAATTCATTCAATCAAATACGATCATAACATGGGGAGTGCAATCGATATAACACTTCATGGCAATGCGGTGCCAAATCAAATCGATACTCTTTTGACAGTTCCCTGTTGGAAATGTCCAACGCCTAGCTTGAGTAATAATGTTCTATTTACGTGTAAAATTCTCATATCAAATTTATGTATGCACTTTACTAAACACGTACCATCTTTGCTTTCTTGACGGACTATTTTTTAAAGAAACTAAACATTTGACCTAACACTGGTTGTTTCGCTTTAATTTCATGCATTTCAGTAGCAAAAGTTTCCTGAAGATTTTTTCAAAAATGAAGTTTCTTATTTTGAGAGTTTTGGCAAAAATTTTCGTTACGAACTGTCTTATGAAAATATTTGTGAAAATATTTTGTAATGAAAATTTCTGCAAATTCTTATGCGGTTTATATCACAGATGATTTCATCAAAAACCCAACAATCAAAGATAAAAACAATTTGTTTTTATCTTCCATGATGTATGAATAAATCTGTCTGAAACTAAATAAAATTCAGCATATAAAAACGAATTTCATTGGTACTTACAGAAAAACACCACGAAATAGATTGGCCATCATGTCTTCCAATCTTCTAACGTAGCAAACAGTGTGTAGCAGTGATTACTTCAGACCTTCACTATCAATGACCGTAGACTTTCACTATCAATGACCGCGTCCCATTCCAGACTGAGCCTGCAACAGAACAGCACTGCGTCTTTATAAAAATTCTGGTATCAAATGAAATTATAAACACGCTCAGGTGTAACAAATCAGCTATATAATTTCACAGCTGTTCTTTGCGTATCACTAAACGATTCTCTCTGAAACTTGCTTCTTGTAATTCAATTGCAATTCTACACTATGGCTCAAGCTCTCGCTACAAGACAGTGCTACACAACGCGACTGTCAACAGGTTCGTTCCGACAAAAATCTGCACAGGGGAGCGCGCAGCTCAGCAATTAAACTCTTTCCTGCCAGTAAGATAAACTATTCAAGCTATTTGCAAGTTGAATGACTGTGACATCAGGGGATGACCGAGGTCTGTCTTGGTAAAATTCATCCGATACACGATTTCACCTTCACAGACAGACCTTCACACTGTTCACAGCTAACGTCTGGAAAACTCACTCGTACTAATAATGATACAGCACTGAATAAACTCTACAGCCAATTAGAATTAATCCCAACGATTAATGCCAGTGGCAGTGGCGTTAACCCGGGTGTTAAACTCCGGTCCAACCAGGGCGGTCATTCCCAGCCAGGTGTTCCCGTCTCGGGTGTTTCAGTACTTGAAGAGGTCTCAACTTTGTAGGGACGTAAGGCAAGTGTCCCCAAAATAACCAAAGCTAAACCTTTGTATCTTTGCAGTCAAGAGTGTATTTTTATTTCACTTTTCAAAAGGTCATGACAAAAACAAATTCCTGTCTCCGGAAATGTGGTACTCTGGGGTTTTCTTGTTTGCCAATTACTTGACTTGCCCCAGTCGTCTGCAAGGAAAAGATAGGTCGTCCTTTTTTATCTTTCAAGGCGACTTGGGTAATTCCAGGCAATTAGTGTCTCAATTCCCACTTCCTTCGAGTTTGCATTGTTCGTCCATTGTGCCTGTTCTATTTTGGAACTCTCCACTTTGCGGTGCGGTGATAGAAAGCGTATATGGGAAAGTGCAAACCAAACCAAGCTTCAGACCCTTCCGGAATAAATAAACAGCAACTATTCTCGTATGTGATCGGGCCGGCCAAAGTGATTTTGACATTGTGACAAAAACTTCACCCGGATGCTAAAATCGTTGCGGAAAATTAGATTTAATGAATTCCGGAGGTGTGTCTTATTTTACCCCTTATTTCAATCTAAAGAGGGACAAAAGTGAAGTTATTCTATTTCTCGACAATAAGGACAATTTTATGAAGAACAAATCGTTATATCAGGTCATTTTAGAGTAATATCCTTTTAGTTCGGTCATCAAAACATTAACCATTTTAGCCTTTGTATATGAAAACTGTATCAGAGACCCATGATGATGTATGAAACAGAAGTGGTAGCCAGTAATCACGTGATAAATATACCAAAGTCAACTCTGTCATCTGTCAAACCAGGGTGAGGAGAATACTTCTTTGTTGAGTAACTGATAGTAATGGGGAATCTTTTTCGTATATCCATGGGTAGTTAGACACTGCTTCTATGGAGTAGCGCTGAACGAATATGCATCTGCGGAGGAATATTTGGAGTAGACTAAAATGTATCTGCGGAGGAATATTTCTTTAGTTCTGCGGAGGAGACATCGAAAGACCGAAAGCGGGTAAAGTACAGTTAGGCTCATTATTAAGCTCAATCAGTTGTTGAAGGATAGGAAACAGAAAAAGACGCTGTTATAACTCATCATGAAGTCAATGTAAGTACACATGCGGCGTCTAAACTACCCATGGTATATCCAATAGAAAATCAAGGCATCGGTTTTTGGTGGTTGTAGCTGTTGTAATGGTCGTCCAACAGAATTGAAACTTTTAAAAATTCACCAATATTTTATTGTGTTAAAAGTGAAGTGCAAATTTCAAGGAAAAGTTTGAAAGAAAGGATCCATTCTGAAGTCCTAAAATACACCAAGTTATAACAATGGAGGGAAGACATCTTGACTCGAGATCTTGTCTCCCGCCATCCTTGTCCCGACTGTCTTCAAAAAAGCAAATATAACGTGATGTATCGCTTTTTGGGCTTATTTAAAGAAAGGGCGTGGATAGTAGCCGTGGGGAAATTGGAAACAAATTTAGTGATCGATTCAGATGTCAGTGAATAATTAATTTAGTTCTTTGGAAAAATTGAAGGCAGACAGTCTGAAATTAACTCAAATTTTTCTTCTTGTAAACATCATTGACACCATCTTCTGTACTTGGCAACTGAACATTTGCCAGCAAAGACTGTTGGTGCCACAAATTTTTCGCAAACAATCATGATAAAATCTTGCTTCTTCTTGATTAGCTCGTATTGGACCACGAAGGGCGACAGGTAATGGCCTAATGGCCTGGGGAAATTGCCGTCAGATTGTGATCTGCGTAGGAGCTTGCCTGCATACTCAGAATCCTTATACAATAATATTATGATGATAGTAAAGAAATATTTGATAAACAGATAACATCGATTTAATCTGGCATAAGCAATATCTCATATTGTAAGGGGTAGTGTCAATAAAGACTTAATCTGGTTGCAATATTTCACACTGTTGGGGGTTGCATTCGAATTGTGAGCTTTATCACGTACAAACAAGGTTCACCCAATAAATAAAAAGCAAAGAATTAGACATATCCTACAGTCGTGATGTCAGTATTTTACTTTTCCTGAAAAAATTCCTTTAAACTTGGTTGTAGTAAGATAGCTACACGTATTTTTTTATAACTAAGAATTTGGGCCAGTACTGAAAGTTTCTTAAAAAAATTATCATATCTTGAATACTCAGAGTTTCTTACGAGTTTCTTAGAGGTTCTATAACAATCTTCCTGTTCACTCAACCTCGTCCCCAGGGCCTTTTGTCATATTTGGACGGAGACGAAAAGGTCCTGGGGACGAGGTTGCCTGTTCACTGCCTGTGCCCTCGTGAACATTTCAAAACAAGGTTTTTTAAGCCTTTCCAATGTTTAGACCAAAATAAAGTTTCTTAACTTCAATTTTCCCAATACTGGAGTTTCTTAATTTGGCGATCTGAGAGTTGTGTTTCTTATAGGCAGTTTCTTATAAAAAAATACGCGTACTTGCTGTGGTGAGAAAGGACTGCCAGCAGTTTTTTCTCACCACGGCAAGCAGTTATGGTGCGACGGTGTGACCTCTACCGGGGAGGAAGAATTGAAGGAAGAAAATAGTGATATTTCTTTTCTTCAATACTTCTCCCCTTAGAGGTCGCACTCGCACTGGAGACCAGCGCAGACGAAATGCCTGGAGAAGTATCGGGAAGAGCCTTCATTAGACTTCATTAGATCTTCATCGTAGTCCCTCGAATTTGTTTCATGAATCCTTCATTTATTTGAGCAATTCAATTCAATTAATGTAAGTAAGTGAACACATTCGTCAAGGGTCTACTCCACATCAATGTTTCGTGAATAAATCTCGACAAAGGATAGGAGCCATCGGAAACTCAAATAGCCCTACTGTAGGAAACCCCGAGGAAACTTGTAAAAATATGACTTGGAGACCTTCAGCCTATAGCAATTGGTGTCTATGGAGACTGGTGATAAATATCGAAAAAGAAGGCCAGTAATAATGTATCTGAAAGAAACTATTCAAATAAATTTAATAGAGGTAATTCAAGTTTCGACTTACAAGCAATTGAAATCTGTTAACAAAGTTATGCCAAAAAGCATTCATATTGACATATTAATCACCTTTTAGCTAATTGGAACTATTTCTTAAATCTAACACACATAACGGTTAAAAAGAGCAAAACCTTCAATTGTCTATAAAAATTATGAGTACCATTTTCCTATAACCACTGCGTGGGTGAGAGCAAATTTTTGGATTTTGCTGAATGGACTTAGAAAATAACTGGTTTAGGATAAGTGCTAACATATCACGTTTCTGAATTATCGGAGAATAATTTCGGAGTTAGTCAATAGTCTAAATGAAGAGCTTTTAGCCTGGAGGCCTTCTCTGGATGAAGCATGGGTAGCTAGACACTGCTGGTGTGCTTCTATGAAGGAATGCTGCAACTGTTCTGTACCTGCGGAGGAACAATTTCTATAGTTCTGCGGAGGAGGTAACGATGGACAGAAATTGAGAAAACGATCCTTTCTCTCTAGCCTGCGTACCCCCTGCGTACAGACTCAACTCCTCGAAAGTATAGATTTTCGAGGAGTTGAGTCTGCGTGCAGGCTATTTCTCTCAATCTCTTACTCTAGCTCCTCCATAGTAGTAAATAATGTTTTCCTCCGCAAAAGAACAAAGCTGTTGGAATCAAGCACAACTGCGGCGTCTAACCATGGGTATTGTGGACACAATTTGTGTCGATCGTGTCCACAATACCTGGCCTAAATGTTACCAAATGAATAACTGTAGTTCGTTACCTTGCTTGTCTTCATTTCATGAGTATCTCTGCTTTTCTGCTTCGGCAGCCATATGCTAGCCTGCGTGCAGACTTTACTTTCCACTGCGAAGGAGAGCCTATGAGGATCTTGTAAAGTCTGCGAATTAGCGTCCATTATCGAGTTCTGAATGAAAAGTTTCTCCTTCGAAGAGGAGCTCAATCTTGCGCAATAGATTGACACCTCAAACAGGAAGGAAGAATAATCCCTATCATGCGAAGAGAATCCCATCCCACCCACAAAACTTCAGAGCCTGCAAAACTGCAGAGGTAATAGGCATGAAAGACTCACCAGTGATTCAAAAACCCCACTTGCTGACACATGTCTAAGCTAAGGGTACTACCAACACACCATCAGCTCATCAAATGAAAGTTTAGGCCCAGCCTGACCTGAAGTAAACATTCTGTCCTCGGAGTAAACTAGTAAACTTTCAAAGAATAGCCTCGTGATCGTTGTAGACTTCCTTAACCTTGAGAATATGCTTGACTGTTTATAATTCCTTTCAAAACAAAGTTTCATCCCAAGTTATCAAGTCCCGAAGACAGGCAAACTGGGTGGCACACTTCATCATCGGCGAACTCGTTCACCACGCACGGCAACTTCCTCAATTTGAAATTTACGAAAACGGTTTCGTGTTGTGTCGCAAACAATCACCACAAAGGGTTGCGAAAAACGTGACGATCCTGTCGGCTTTTGATTGGGTCCTTGGAATCTCAAACTAGATACTGATTGGCTAACAGACAATAGCCAGACAAAGGCGAGTATCATTGCGCAAGATCTCAGAACTCAATAATGGGCGCTAATAGGCCTTTCCCATAATTACGTCATCACCCGAGCGGCACGCATTGCATCATGGGACTTGTAGTTAAAAATCCGATCTCGTGTTGTGATTTGTATGGAGTTGTAAGGAAGTGTGCGGAAATAAGTGGTTTAACGTGATAAATATTGAAGAAAAACATGGAAAGATCTACTGAATTTACCGATGAGTATGTCTCTAATTAAAAAAAAAAACTCTAGTCTGGGGATCGGTGCGACAGAATGGCTGATTCGAGAAGTTTTAGTGGAGGAAGATTACGAATGTTCAACACGGCCTAATGTCAACATGACATGGTCAAGGTGAACGAAAATGGGCAAAGAGAAGGGAAAGCTGTCGTTCGGGGATTCACATACTGTGTTCCTGACTGCTTTATCAGAAGTAGACGGAATCCGGAACTTTAATTTTACAATTTTCCCAACGGAAAGAGTGCAGAAAAGCAGGAACTACGAAAGGAATGGTTGCACATGATTTCGCGAAAGGATTTCAAGGACCCAGGTTTTACTTTGACATTTTGGCATAATTTATCTGTACTTTGATTTATTTGTGGCCCTCTGTCTGCCCTTTCTCGTTTTTAGGTTTTGGCACAATAGTGGGAATATCATTCTTGTATGTTCTTTGCCCCAACGAAATGGTTTGAACACATTCTGTTGCCCAACTTTGGCGCCTTGAAATCCTTTCGCGAAATCATGTGCAACCATTTCTTTCGCAGTTCCTGCTCTTCTGCACTCTTTTCGCTGGGAAAATTGTAAAATTAAAGTTCCAGATTCCGTCTACTTCTGATAAAGCAGTCAGGAACACAGTATGTGAATCCCCGAACGACAGCTTTCCCTTCTCTTTGCCCATTTTCGTTCACGTTGACCATGTCATGTTGACGTTAGGCCATGTTGAGCATTCGTCCTCTTCCTCCGCTAAAACTTCTTGAGTCTGCAATTCTGTCTCACTGATCCCCGGACAGAGTTTTGACAAAAGCTAGGGACATACTCATCTGTAAATTCAGTTGATCTTTCCATGTTTTTCTTCAATATTTATCACGCTAAACCACTTACTTCCCCACGCTTCCTTGCAACTCCATACAAATCACAATATGAGATCAGATTTTTAACTACTAGTCCCATGATGCAATGCGCGCCGCTCGGGTGATGACGTAATTATGGGAAAGGCCTATTCGCAGACATTACAAGATCCACCTTGGCTCTCCTTCGCAGTGGAAAGTAAAGTCTGCACGCAGGCTACCATATGCTTGCTTACTTTCTAACGGCCTAAAGTTTGAACTTTGAACAGTGCCGCGCTCTAAACTAGTTCCCAGCCCGGACCGCGCATTCCTCCAAGTTCTCAGGCGATAAGTTTCAGAGCGCGGCACTGTTCAAAGTTCAAACTTTAGGCCGTTAGAAAGTAAGCAAGCATATGGCTGCCGAAGCAGAAAAGCAGAGATACTCATGAAATGAAGACAAGCAAGGTAACGAACTACAGTTATTCATTTGGTAACATTTAGGCCAGGTATTGTGGACACGATCGACACAAATTGTGTCCACAATACCCATGGTCTAACTACACATGGATGAAGGTTCAATTTTAGCTGTTCTGATCATTGCTACTTGTTTTCAGAGACAATAAACTGTATGTTTTGAAGCCACGGACAAAGAAGTACGCTAAGTTTGGGACTGTGGTTAAAAGAGCCATTGTCACCAAGGGTCCTTTGCGGGCACAAATCAAAATTTGGCCTAAGCAGAAACCATGGATCCGCACTACAGTAGTTGACCAACCTCGTACCCAGTGACAATGAAGGTTTTCCGTGAACTTCAATGCCTACATTGACAATGTAGTATCTGTTGAGGTCTAGCCTCATATTGAAAACAACAGATACCCTTGGGAACGAGGTTGGTAGTTGAATGATAGAAAAGTTTACTTTAGTTGAAGTGTTCAATCAGCTCAGTTGGTGCACTGTGGATCTACAATTTCGATTCGGGCCAAATTTGATTTTCAGCTGTTCTCTGGAGTGCGTTCTAGTTTTGTTGTGTTGTGTAGAAAAAGAGCGAGAGTGTAGTGAATCGTGCAGTTTTAGGCCGAGTGTGGTGTGGCATGCATTCATTCATTCGTCTGGATAAAATTTTACCATGGCCCATTTCATTATTTTGGGATTTCATTTGGGAGGGAGAGCAGCAAGAACATTGCGGGATGATATTGAGAAGGACCTGAATGTAAAAAACAAAACAAAAAAACAGATGACATGGATGTTTGAGAGGCCATCGCCCTGTGATGGCCTGAAGGGCTAACGATGATGATGATGATGATGATGACGTTGACGAAGATGATGATGGATTAGAACTTGATTCAAGTCCTACGTCAATATGTTATATTTTGAGTAAATCTAATTAACAAGTGTCCCCAACAGATAGTGCAGACACTCCCATAAAACTGTTTAGAGCAATTAAGCATAATTAACAAGATAATTACCAAAGTGCCATAGTAGACAAGTTGCTGCTGACGTCATAACATACAGTAATGCTGCCCTGAGTAATTACCGGTAGAAAAGAACTGTAGTCAAGAAAGAGGGAAGCCTTGGGACATATTTTGCAAAACAATAAGGAAATCCATTTCGTGCCAAGATTGCTGAAATCTATTGGTATTTCTTGGAGGCAGTTTTGCGTTTTGATGGTACATTTGCCACACACGATGGAGGAAAGGTGCATTTGATCATGATTTGATGATTTGTTGATTTGATTGATTCCAGATTCCAGCAGGAAGATTTGCCGACCTTTGATGTGCAACTGTCAAGAAGTTGGTGTGAAGACGCTGGTGTGTGCGATGAAGAATGAGGCAAATCATGTGTGGCCAACAGTTCATTTTATTTCAAAGACTTCAAGGAGTGTATCACTCTCCACCCAAGAAGCGTGCGAGATTTCTGTGAGAACGACAGGATTTCTACCAGATTTAAGTACGGCCCTAAATGTCCAAGCCCCAGAGCCAGACAAGCCTTGCTAGCAAAAGCAATGCAGGTCGTCGCAGAAGGAATTATTAGCAAATATTCAATATTTGAAAACGATATTTCCTATACTTAGGGGCCATCTAGGGGCCATCGACTTTTGATTTTCGTATTTTTCAAGGGCGCCGGAGCCACGGGGGCAGCGGGGGCAGCTGCCCCCGTTGCCCTAGTGGTACGGGGGCAGCGCGGGGGCAGCAAAGTGCCCTTTCCAAAAAATGCATTTCACAGAACTATTGATTAATCGCGCCTGTTAGTTGGAAGCGAGTTGTTTCTCGTCCGCAGTCACAATAATAGAACGATTCCTTCTGCTCTCAAGATTACAGTACGTTCGAAGGACAGTAGCGTCGCCACGGGGTGGTCTGGGGTGGACATGTCGACCACAGTTTTCACAGAGCCCATCTTATAATTTCTCGAAATCAGTCAAAAAGATTGGGAAGGGTAGATTTTTATTGACTTAAAACTTTTGTGATAACTGGCCTTCCTCCTGAATTCTCAATTCTTTATTGAAGATTTCGAGAAAGGCCTTAAAATTTAATTTCTAACCAGTGGCGTGGCCACGGTGGGGGGTATGGGGGGCAATTGCCCCCCCCCCCCCACTTTTGTCAAAAGATGGTCCTCGAGATTCCTCTAAAACCGAGGAGAAAATAGCTGGGTATAGGTTGGGTAAGAATTTTCCGAGAAATGTCGAATCTTCCATTTTACCACTGGCAAGCATGACATTGGGAGATGCATTCTAAGCCAAAGTAAAGGATACTTCTTCAAAAATTTTCCTCGTGCTCTGATTTATGGCATAACTGTCACAAAAAGATCAAGGTTTCCTTGTCGCTAAAGGCAAGCATGATATTAGGAGATGCATTCTAAGCCAAAGTAAAAGGATATTTCTTCAAAAATTTTCCTCGTGCTCTGATTCATAGGATAACTGTTACAAAACGATCAAGGTTTCTCTGTCAGTAGAGGTAAGCATGATATTAGGAGATGCATTCTAAGCCAAAGTAAAGGATATTTCTTCAAAAATTTTCCTCGTGCTCTGATTCATAGGATAACTGTCACAAAACGATCAACGTTTCTCTGTCGCTAAAGGCGAGCATGATATTGGGAGATGCATTCTAAGCCAAAGTAAAGGATATTTCTTCAAAAATTTTCCTCGTGCTCTGATTCATAGGATAACTGTTACAAAACGATCAAGGTTTCCTCGTCGCTAAAGGCAAGCATGATATTGGGAGAGGCATGCTAAGCCAAAGTAAAGGATATTTCTTCAAAAATTTTCCTCGTGCTCTGATTCATAGGATAACTGTTACAAAACTATCAAGGTTTCCTCGTCGCTAAAGGCAAGCATGATATTGGAAGATGCAGACCCCCTCATTTTACATTCCCCTCCCACTTAATTTGCCCTGGCCACGCCGCTGTTTCTAACCATATTTTTTCCTTCCTCGTAAATAAATGTATGATGTTCTTCTCTGTTTCGATTTTTGTTGCACAAAAATGCACGCTGTTGTAAAAAGTACTGCTTGAGATGGTTGCTTTTCCAGAAATATCTAAATAGATCAAAGTAATAAAAAGAGCATTCCCATCATGTTCTCCGAGTGTCTGAAGGGCGTTTCCTACGTTTTCCGAGGTTCTAATGGGCGTGGTCAGGAGAATTTTTTCTGGGGGCTTTGCCCTCAGACCCCCTTATACCTTTCCGCCCCAGCTTTTTGGGCTGGCGACACCCGTGTCGAAATAGATGTTGAGCACAATATCCTAAATGACGATTCCCGATTATTTTCAACGGCAAATTTTGACACCCTAAGGTGCCCTTTCTGCGATTCCTGCCCCCGCCGCATCATGGAGCCTCCGGCGCCTCTGGTATTTTTGACGATGTTTGGCCGTTATGGGGGGAGGAGATTTCACCCCTCGGCCGCTAAGAAATTGAAAAATCGTATGGAAATCTCCTTAGGGCATTTTAAAAAACGTGGATAGAGAAATTCACAAATAATGCAGAATGCAGAGGTAAACGGTCTTTCTTACAATACCTCCCCATCGGGCCTATCTTTGGTTGAAGTCCAGCTGAGTTTCACAAGATCTCTATTTGCTGCTCCCAAAATTATATTTTTGACCGAACATTTTAGGCCGGTTGGAGGCACTTTGGTAGATGGCCGTTAAGGGAGAGGGGGTGGGGGTTCCGATCTTAACGGCCAAATGCTGTTTAAGATACGAAAATCGAAAGTTGAGTCGATGGCCCCTTGCGATGGCCGATGGCCCCTTAACATCAAACTTTGCATGATGTGATCCTTTCTTTGAATTTTTCATGTTGTGAAGCGCATTAGCTTATGTAAGACAGTAAGACATGCATTAAATTTCGGCACTTTCCAAAAGCATGTATTGATCAGATCATTAGCATTCTCTGACTGAAAATTGAAATGCTAAATGTTTCTCGAGATAGTTTGAGATGCCTCACAGCCAAGATTTAAAAATTTCGCTAAAGTCTTGATGCTACAATATATATCGAAAACAAATCAATCACAACATTCGCACGCACGATATACTTGTAAATCAAACAACTGTTTACGCTTTAAATTCAATGAGTAAAGTTTTCAAATATTTTCACGGCGCCCTACCCGTACAAAGGACCTCACAGAATCACGTTTTGTTAAAATTCCTTGAAAAATCAAGAAACAGCAGTTTGAAATTGCGACGCGCAATAAAAGTTTGTTGTTATCTCTTACTCTTATTTTCGGGTCTGACTGAAAGAAGTTGATAGATATAAAAATCTGTGAATTGGTTGACTGCACGCAGACTATGGATTAAGGTATCAATCTTTGCAATAGGCCAGCACAGAAATGGAAGTATGCCTAAGATCAAACTATTCTGCTCTATGTATTCCGTACGACAGTACAGTACGCTAACGGGTTTAGGAAACAAAAGTTGGATGGTTTTGCGCTCAACTGTGATATTTAGGACAGATCATAGACCTAAGCCAAATATCCAATTCAGTTGCAATGTCAGAGATCTGGAGTATAAACAAAGAATAGCAAAAAAGTACGAAACTGAATGCTGCAACTATTGCAGTTAAGGGGACAGTGCAAAATTTATTATATTACATGGCCGGTGGGGGTGGAGAAGAGAAATCTTTGCAAAAAATCTGCTCGCCCTGTATGAAATTATTGCAAAACAACCAACTTTGAAATTATTGGAAAACAAACAACCAAGATTTTGTCCTCAGAATGAGCCATTCTATATGTAAAACTCCACCTTTAGTCTATAAAAGTCACTGCCCCGTTCATACTTGCTTTGTAAAAAGTGTTGACCCAGCTCTGCATAAACTCAAAAAAGTAGTTGCCCCGTTGCTTTTTGCACTGGCCATGTTATAAAATAAACTTTGCACTGTCCCTAAGGGCAATTACTCCTTAAAAATCACACACGCCTTTGAAAAAGACTTTTGTATTTTTCAAGAAAATTCTACCAAACTGTCCCCAAAATCATAGGCGTTTCCACAAAGTTCATCCAACCTCAGAACTGTTTAAAAGAGATTACACGAGTGACACGCACCTCCGCTACACTACTAACAAGGTCAAGATTTTCGGGAACATTTTGTCACCCGGCTAGATCGTTTTGAAAAGCAGACATTCGTTGAACTTCTACACATATTAAGAAAGTCAAACTCTCCTACAGTATTTCAGTAAGCTACTCGCTGTCTCTTCATCCTCAGTAAAATCTTGGCGAAAATCCGAAGTTCTTTGAAGGTACGAAACACCGCAATGATTCGTAACTGTTGATATTAACTCAAGATGGAAATTAAGACAATATCAAAGTTTCTAAATATATCATTTTATATTGCTCCCTGCTTGATGATCCTCTTCTCGTCATCCTATTAAATTTTCAACCAAATACGACGAAAAATTTCAATTATTTCATCCCTCTAAAAAAATCAAAAGCAGAAAGAGAGCTGGATAGTGGATGGAGTGGATGATAGAAAGATGGAGCAAACTTTACCAATTCAACCCTAATGCCTTCTTTTTCAGAGATAGAGTTTGATAATCTCTTTAAAATCAAGTTCAGATTTATTGGCAATCTCAATGAAATACAGAAGGTCATCAATCCGATTATTTCATGAAATATTGAAATGTCGATGCATGTCACAGGTTCTTGTCACAAACGGCGTATCACTCGGCGAAAAAATCAGATAATGTCAGTAAACTTGCAGGCAATACTTACCGAGAACTTCTTGCGTCTTTTACCAAAGGATACGTGTGAGTAAATTCAGTGGTAAGCAACTTCTTCGCTGACTGGTTGTTTACGTGCTCGATGCTCGAGGAAGGATCACTTTCCTGCGTCCTTTTCTCAGATGTGCTCGACAATAATAAGGGAAGCTCCACAGTGCTCCGATGATTAATGGAACGATGCAATTCTAAAGAAATTACGTAGCAACCGGAAACCTTTATCTTTCGTTTTTTCAAAGATAGAGGAATCCATGAATTAATTTTAGGCCTATTCACAAATTACAATACGAGTCATGTTTCCAAAGAATGTCACAGACTTCAAGCCTGAGGAGTTAGCCTTGTTCTGCGCTGTGCCGCTGTGCTGTGAAGGATAAAACGTTTATATGCAGTCGAAATCTGAAAGGGCCCATCTCTCTTTGATTCTATCCCCAGCTTTGTTCTGAGCTAAACGCAATTCCTTTCCTTATACACTCGCTCTGTTTGCGGCTGTAAAGCTTTGATAAATTTTTTGTTCATCATTTTTTAGGCATTACCACTCGGGATGGAAATGCGTAAACATCCTTCAGTTTCGCCCATCCCAATAATTATATTTTGGTACAGCTCTTTATGCTATATTTAGCTGTTGTTACACTCACGCCTTATAATAAGGGTTGAACAAGAATGACAACTTTTCATCTAAAAAATATGTTTTTTTCTGTTATTAATTTCTGCTGATAGGGATGCGGCACTCATATGACTTGAATAGAATCAAGTAAACACTTTACAACTGCGTCAGGTCCAGAAAATCCAGCATTGTTTCATCGTTTGACAAAAGTTTGACGCCAAAAGAACTGCTCCTGAAAGCCTTCGATTCTTTGTATGCGAGAACATCTTAGCCTGCGTGCAGCCTCAACTCCTCCTCAAAGGAAAAGTAGTCTATTTTTCCTTTGAGGAGGAGGCTAAAACATCTCTGCATATGGAGAAACTGAGAAAATAGATCAGCTCCTTCGCAGTGGTTCCAACACTTTCAAAGCACCACCTGAAATGACTAACGTAGATCTCCAATGATCATAGTATGCTGTTCAATCAACTGAAGACGAGCAAGTTTCTCGCCTTTACTTGAAAGTGAAGGAAACAGGTACATTAGGATTAGATATGGCAATGTGATTCATTAATTAATCAATTATTGCGCGAATTATTGCATTCATATTTTAATTTAAAGTTGATATTTACATAGTTTTGAAAGAATAAAACAAATTTACACCAACTATCTACAATATACCTAAAGTAAGACATGTTAATTTACAACTGAAACTTGCTTCAGACATGTTTCAGAAAAACCATATGCATCTTCTTCAGATATGTTCAGACCTTCAGTTGTCTACAAAAATGTTCGATTTTTATTGATACGCAAGGCTTCCTTAATCCTCAAAATCCAACATGCACAAATATTCTTATTAGAGAAACAACTATACTATCTCTATAAAAGTACCCGTGAAATCTCGTTGAAAAAACTTATGGAATCTTTTACTGTTTGACCTGCTGCAAAATCTTAACATTTTGACACAATTAAAGATGCAAGTAGTTTATCCGTAACATATCTTTAAAGCTCAAAAATATTTTCTTCAAGTCATGCTCGTTGTACTAGGCTAGCAAGAAATTTCAAAAACAGGGGGAAATGAATATACTCTTTCCATGGGTGGCTAGACACTGCTGGTGAGCTTACATGGAGAAGCGCTCCAACTATTATGTAGCTGCTGTGGAATAATCTATGATTCTACGGAGGAGGAAACGGAAAACCGAATAAACGAGAAAATGCTTCTTTCTCCCAATCTCAGTTACGCTAGCTCCTCCATAGCAGTAAATAATGCTTTCTCAGCCTGGTTCCCTGTGCGTCAACTTTACCGCGTTCGCGTGAGGATACTGGGCGCCAGGGAAGCGATTTGTTGACGCCTGGACAAAAACCAGAAACGTTTTTTCTCAAACTTCTCACTCCTTATTTGGAAAGCCGGTTGTGTGTGGTGTGGTTTTGTAGACTTTTCTTTTGGGAAACCTCCAAGGACTTGTCTTTTTATGTGAAGAACAAAACTCTTTCGCTCATTTCAGGACGTTCGATTAGTTTCCCTAGAGACGTTCTAGAATCCGAAGTCCACAGCAAGGCTTCGCTCGTTCTTTGTTAAAGCACGGCATGGTTACGGCCCATGGTTACAGTTTTTGTCCAGACGTTATTTTGGACCGCTTCCGTGGAGCCTAGTCCCCCTAGTCGAAAATGACGTCAGGGAACCAGACTGATGCTTTCTTCCGTGAAAGAACAAAACTGTGGGTAAATGATGTCTTCCATCCTCTGCAAAAAAGCTGTGGGAATCAAAATTGATTGGCAAATGGAAAAAGGATAACAAATAAGTATAAGTGCATTCTTTGCTCTTTCCCCCACAACTGAATAATGATAGCTTGGCCATGATACAAAAAAGCAAATTCAATAATTCAAAAATCATTGTCAAATCACAAACTCTCTTTGCAAATTTGAATAGTTAGCTTTAATTTCCATTCCAGCTAATTTTCAAGTGGGGGCTAACGTAAAGAAAAGAAACATTCACAAGGAATTATTCCCCTGTTCATTGCAACTATTTTCTTCATCACCCACACACAATTTTCTTATCGAATAGGATTTCCTAAATGCCTATTGCCTCAATATAGGCCGACACTTTAAAATATTTTGCCAAATATGGTAATAATCCTGAAACCATGCTATGAAAGATACACAACTGTTCTTGCTTTTGTTGTTGCTGCTAGATTTACAACGTCTAATATTTTTGAATTAGTGCGAGGCGGCGAACGAAGATATAGGGATCTGGGGGCGTAGCCCAAGCACATAAGTAAGGGCACACTCTTATGCTGAGAGGACAACCTCAGGAAAAGCCCTTATTTGTCTATCGAACTCTAAAACTAAAGATAACTACATAACCCATCCTTTGACACTTCCTAGGCAAACTTAGACTTGCCCCAAGTCTGTTTTGTCAACTGTAATAAGTCTAGTACTGGAAAGCTAGACTTTCCCTTCCCTTTCCCTTCCCTTATTATAGTTGACTAAATAGACTTGGGGCAAGTCTAAGGCAAACTCGAAGATTCACCTCGGAGAAAAGTGATGGCTTCTCCCACCCACCCCATTTCCCCTTTTACTCCGTCACACTGGTGATAAGATGGTTTCATCTTTATTTGATGGCCTCAGGGTAAACACACCCAGTAAGAGACACTTCTAAATAACGTTTATGCTCGATTGTGTGGAAAATTCTAAGTATGTTATCAGTGAGGCATTGCTGAGTCTAAAACCATGTTTACACTGTACACGGTACAGTTTTGAACCGCTAAAAATTTCTCTGGTTCAAGAGCGTTTACACTGATCCAGAAAAAACGTTTTCTGAAGAAGAAGGAACAAAACAAATACGGATAAGCAAGAACCGGCCAGAACAGAACAGTGTAAACTGGGGGCTGATCCGTTGCACTTTTGTTTGGGATCTAAAGTTGTATCGGTATACAGAGTAAGCAGGATGTCCAAACAAAACATTTTGACAGGAATCGAGAGGCTGACAATTAGAGAATGGAAAAGCAAGACGGAGAATATCAAGTTCCGCAAGAGACAATGTAAAGATAAAATTGCACTTCGGAAGGAAGAAGAAAAAGAAACCAAGCACAATTAATGGAAGTGAAACTGAAAAGATCTCTATTTTCGTTCTCAAGATCAACGTTGATATTGGCAAAAGGTTCTTTTGGGTGAGGTTTACTGATTTTGGGTAGACATAGTTTTTCCTCGCCGTGATCTTGCAATGGTATCAGTGAACAGTGGCTTGTGAGTAGAATAATTTAGTAATAACAACGTCAGATTTTGTAAGACAATAACATTAGTTGCATTTGATTGACCCCAGAATTCAAAACGATCAGCGATCGCAGACGAAGGAAATTCTCTCAACCAGTAATTCAAAACAAGCAAAGCCGCAATAGCTTCTCTGAAACCCAGGTAGCTAGCTCGCTCGTTGTGCATTCCAGAAATTGTTTTCAAGAGCAAACATGAGCATATATCGAAAGAAGAAGGATATATCTACACATCTGCCACGGGCAGTTAATTTATTTGGTTCAATAGCCGATTCGGAGGCGATTAATTCTCTTATTTTTTGGGGTGCAATTAAAACACTTACTGCTCATCTTCTGAACAAAAGGAATAAAATGCCCGAGGTAGATGTGTAGATATATCCTTCTTCTTTCGATACATGCTCATGTTTGCTCTTAAAAGAAATATCTGGGATGCACAAGGAGCGCGCTAGCTACCTAGGTTTCAGAAATGGCTTTGTTTGTTTTAAATTACTGGTTGAGGGAATTTCCTTTGTCGGCTATCGCTAATCCCTTTGAACTATCTTGATGATACACAAGCTAAACTCTTATGTAATACAACGGTGTTGGCAAATTTCAATTATTGCCCTTTGATTTGGATGTTCTCTTCTAAAGCTGCAAACAAAGAGATTAATAGAACACATAAACGTGCACTAAGGGTGCTCCATAAGGATTATGATGCATCGTTTGATATGTGTCTAAGGAGAGAGGCAGATACAACAATCCACGTCAAAAATCTCCAAAAACTGATGTTAGAAGTATTCAAAACTCTGAATTCGTTGAATCCATCATACCTTTGGGATTTTTTCAGTACTAAGCAAGTGGAATATAACCTTAGGATCAAAAATTTGGTAAAATTGCCTCAAATAAAAACACACACTTTTGGACTACACTCTGTAACCTTCAGAGGCAGCATCCTTTGGAATGCACTAAGTGACGATATTAAAACATGTGAAAAAGTGGCAGCTTTCAAAAGGAAAATAAAAACATGGAAGGGGGCAAACTGCAGCTGTAAACTATGTTGTAAATAGGATATTGTATTATACTTTATATTATGTAATTATTTTTAGTTGTAGTTGGTTTAAATTAGTTGATGTATATATTATGCTGATAACTATTGTAAATACCAACTTTAAAGAATGATAAAATGAAAAAAAAAATGAAAATGAAATGAATTCAGGTGTCAACAAAAGCAACTTATGCTATTGTGTTACACAATCTGTACTTGTTATATATTGTAAATCTTAGCTAAATGTATCCAAACACATTTCCGGCTTTTTTAATAAAGTACAATAGCATATTATCTTTTCTTGTATCAGTCTCTTTGTCGAGACGTCTTTCAATGTCTTCGCTGCTATTTTCATGCCACTGAGAGCAAATCAATCCAAGGCTATCCTTTCATGAATGTAACATGAAGATGATCAAGGTCAACATTAAAACATGCAGAACTTGCTGATCTTTCCACGCCCAAAGCACATTTATTAGATGTCACATGTAGATTAAGTAACAAAACCAACCTGATGTGCAATTATCTTAGCATCTACAGTGTCCTGCATCTTTGCATAAAGTTTCGATTCATGTCAAATGATTTTCGTTTATTTTTAGACTTGAAATCAAACGTCGAATGAATAGTTGAATAGACAAAGTGAATAGCTTAATAGCTTAGAAATGAGACTGAATCTAAATGTAAAGTTTTTGTCATTTAATGCATTTAGTCCTTGCTTCAATGAATATGAAATGCATCTAAAAGCATTCTTGCCACCCAAAAAAGTATGGAGGCGTTTTAAAGATGATAGGATCATGAGAGGAACCATGCTGTCCTCTTCTCTTCTTCGACATTTCAAATTTCACAACATCTAAACATAGAAATTGACGTTACTAGAAATTAATAAGATGGAATTATCAGCAAAGGAAAGAAGACTAAAATGAGCTAAGAATTCCGGGGGAGAGTGAGAGAAGTTGTCACAGAGCCAAGCTGTCACGGCCTCATTGTCAATCAATTGCTTCATTGTTTTTTAGTTTTGCTGATGTAATACATCTGATGTACTCATTAAAAATATAACAGCAAGACTTAAAACAATGAAAGCAATTGATTGAAATGAGATTATGACAGCTTACTCGTGTCAATGAACCCCCCTACAACCAAGAGCTGCATGAAATGTGTAGATATGGCCCAGGTTAGACCCGCACTTGTCCTTGTAGAGAAAATCAATCATACCATGCTTCTTCTCATGCTCCCATTCTCTTCTTCCCATCTTCTCATGCTCTTCAGCGATCCCTGACATTCCAATCTTCTCTACTCATTTCATCCACATAATCTGTTCTCCTATTTTTGTAGCCTATTGTTTAGCCTCTGCAAACATTCGCCCACAGCGTTATTACTTTGCCTGCAGCGCAGCCGCTCCCCAACTCGCTCGCTTTTCTTTACCTCCTCCGCACTAGTCTAGCAGTCTTATCTGGGTTATCTCGCAATTTTGAGGGGATTTAGAAGCATAGGTTATAGGTTCCAAATCTTTAATTTGGCGTAAAAAGGTGGGTGTAAAATTCAATGACCTATTTCTTCTGATTGAATGGCTTGAAAGGAACTTTAGATACTTATCTATAATTCTACCGTTGGACTTTCCAGAAATTTTGAATATTTTTCAAAATTACAGCGTATTCTAAATTTCAGCTCATTTGAGGGTGTGACGTCATCAAATTTCTAAATCATAAACTATACGATTGACAGACTTTTGCTTGATACCATATTGTAGGCATTCATAAGCTATGGTTTTCTTCGAAATTACTTCATGTTGCGTCAAACGGTTTAGAAATTACGATGGTTTTAAGTTTTTTTGAAAATTTTTCTTGAATTCCTAAAAAAGAGGAAAAACACTCCTACTCTGAAAATATTACCGATTGCAGAAAAGTCCAGCGGTAGAATTATAGAGAAATAGTGGAAGTTTTTTTGAAGTCATTCAGTACAAGGAAATAAGTCACTCAATTTTGCACCAGCCTTTTTAAAGATTTGGAACCTATGCTGGATTTAGATGAATATGAAATGTGGGTTTCATATCGCTCTTGATACGAAACCCCTATCTCTCCGAAGACTGAATCACAGTATCTCTTTTGATTCGAAGATCTATTTTTCGTTGTGCCTGTGAAAAGGGGTTATGAAAGTCATGAGTAGATCATATTCTAAAACTCCCAAGAAGAAGATAGTGCAGTAATGGATTTGAGCATCTGCTCCTAATTTTCATCTATCAAAATCATAAGATGAAATAGCCTGCCAGCTTACTAGTAGGGGGTGTTATCATGGTGAACAGTAGGCAATGTATTATATCATTTGTGTAATTCAAACACTTTAATACCTAGCTGCTGAATTAGGAAAACGAACTTTAAGCAGAAAATGTTGTGCTTTATCCTTCTCTTTTGGATATATGCCCGTGTTTTCATTTACAGCCCTTTTCACATGCACAGTGAGTGAGTTCGCCATGCAGCTTTCTGGGTCTGCTTTGTAGTTGCCTCTTAATATATTAGCTGTCTGACTTATCGGTCGTATAAATTACTATCATTTGAAATAGATTCAAATACAATATGAAATTCGATTTGAGACTGCAAGAGATCTTGGAGAGCACAGAGCACGGGGTCGTTAAGATTTTCTTTCTGTTTGCAGCATAGCAACCATGATATGTCACATTGCAAGCATGACTGTCATACCTCAAGCTAAGCTTGATATTTGGGGTGAAGCTCATTACACTTATCCCAGCTTGTCTTCAAGGCTGATCCCCTAAATTCTATTCTTCTTAGGCTCCTAATAAGTTGAATTTTAGATCTTTAATTACATCGAAATGAATGGCATGAATTGTCAAAGCGGGAGGTGTCGATTAAAGGATGAAAATATGGAAGATTTTAAGATGGAGTTTATGCTAGAAGAAAGTTAACTAAAGCGTTGTTTCTTTATTTCAAGCTGATATGAAAATCGGATCATCAGGCTTTCGTCTTTGAAATATGCTTCTTCTGAATTCTGGAAAGCATGCCTCAAAGAATGTAATTTGCGTCAGACATGAAATTGCACAGATTGAAAAGCACAGCAGTGTTCCACTGAGACCGGTAGTATGTCATTCTGAAGAGAGATCAGCCATACGAGTTTCCAGTCGTGAGAACTAACGAGGTCAAAAAAGGATTCGTGTTTGCATACTGAAACAAAAGAATGATTTCAAATAAAATGTTTGTGATTGAATCGTACAAATCGTCACTATGACATGTTTTAGTAGCTGAGCATAGGGCTCAAATCTTTCAAATCTTTAAAAAGGTGGGTGTAAAATTCTATTCCATTTTTCTTTGAATTGAATGGCTTGAAAGGAACTAATAGTACTTTGCTGTAAATCTGCCGTGGAAATTTTTTGATATCTTGATTTTTTTTAAATTGCGGTAATTTAATGATTTTTGAAAAAATTTATTGGAAATGTTGAAAAACATTTAAATCATCGTAACTCCTAAATCAAAGCAGGACAAATCATACAACTTTCAAGAAAAGCATAGTTTATGAAGGCATACAATATGGCGAAAAGCATAAATCAGTATCCACTCTGGTTTAGGATTTAGAAATTTGATGACGTCATAGCCTCAAATTTAATGAATGCCGCCATTTTGAAACTAATCAAGATATCAAAAAATTTCTATGGCAGATTCACAGTAAAAGACGCTAAGCTCCTTCCAAGCCATTTAATTCAAAGGAAACCGTAAACAAATTTTACACTGATCTTTTTAAAGATTTGAGCCCTGTGTTTAGTAGGTAGCTGTAAAGCAGTGCATTTGTAAGTTGACTCGTAATTGTGGCCTTAGGCCTGCAGCAAATTGACTTCCTGGGTTGCAAAATCTCTCAAAAGCTCCCCATTATCGGAAACCTACGAACGCTTGGAATTGTAGAACCCTGCCACGATATCTCACTCATCTTGTTGAAAAACCGGGTGTTCAAAGCGCTTTCTCGTTTGCAGGGTAGCTGCGTTGGAGCAACAACTTTGATACCTCCGTGTTTACTTGATTCTGAAACATAAGTCTTCGAATAAAATTTTGACACCTTGTTTGTAAAAATTTACCACACGCTTGTTGAGATAAAGCCAATGAAAAGTAACATTGAAGGTTACTCCAAAATCAGAGGGCGGAAGCATACCGGGCGTCCCAACAAATGTATACAGATTTGCTTGACTCCAGTGATGTGAATTTAGCTTTAATCAATGGCTAATTACTCTCAAAATGTTTCTCGATAGTTAACTTGAACACAGATACCTCGTTTGTTGGTATTGGTGCTTTGAGAGCAGAAATATCAATCTTGAAAGCTCAAATGTGCGTCCACTTCCAAACCAGAGTTTTGGCCTTTTGGCCTAAGCAAATTCCTGAAGCACATTGAAATTAAGAACTGAAATTAATGAAAAATTGAGAAACTTCCCAATGGGTGACTGTGGGATGACTTCTGAAAACAGAATAACACAAGATCTAATGTTGTTCAAATTTTATCAAGGCTATCGTTGATTTATACACGGTGCCTTAAAAAATTGCTTAGGCCAAATGCTAAAGCTCTGGTTTGCAGGAGGAGGCAATTTTGAACTTTCAGGATCTACATGTTTGGTCTCAAAGTACCAATATCAACAAACGAGGTATCTATGTTCAAGTTAACTATCGAGGAACATTTTTAGAGTGATTAGACAATGATTAAAGCTAAATTCACATCGCTGGAGTCAACCAAATCCGTATACATTTTTTGGGACACCCGGTAGAATTTCTATTTTGATTGGCCGCAGCTATCTGTGCAAATGAGAACCAGATTACGGCATAGTCAATAGATTACGACAAACAAGGTTTAAATTTCAGCTTCTTGGCTTACCAAACAGTCACTTTTCACTAAACATGGACAACCATCAATAGATGATTGTGCTAAAGATGGCGGAGAGGAATTTTTTACCAAGATGCACTGCGTTCTTTAATCGAATTCCTATAGAATCATTAAAGAATCTTTATTAGAACGCATTGCATCTTGGTGAAAAATTCCTCGCCGCTATCTTTAGCGCAATCGTCTATTAGCATAGGTTCCAAATCTTTAAAAAGGCTGGTGTAAAATTGAGTGACCTATGTATTTGAACTCAATGACTTCAAAGAAACTTTAGCTATTTCTCTATCATTTTACCGTTGGACTTTTCGGAAATCTTAGATATTTTCAGATTTAGAGTGATTTTCTTCTTTTTCAAGAATTCAAGAAAAAGTTTCAAAAAAACTTAAAACCATCGTGATTTCTAAACTGTTTGACGTAACATGACGTAATTTCGAATAACACCATAGTTTATGCACGCCTACAATATGGTATCAAGCAAAAGTCTGTCACTCATCTGGTTTATGATTTAGAAATTTGATGACGTCACATCTTCAAATGAGTTGAAATGTAACATACGCTGTAATTTCGAAAAATATTCAAAATTTCTGCAAAGTCCAACGGTAGAATTATAGATAAGTATCTAAAGTTTCTTCCAAGCCATTCAATCAGAAGAAATAGGTCATTGAATTTTACACCCACCTTTTTACGCCGAGAAAAAGATTTGGAACCTATGCTTCGTCTATTCAGCAATCACATGAGAAATTGTCAGTTCTGTCGGCACTTGCAAAGCAGTTCTCCACACAGAAATAGATAAAAAGTTCCTTGGTAGTTTAAAGCGACTAGTAATGTCCTAATGATGATTGTTACAAGCTTTGTGTAAATTTTTAATGCATGTAGCGAATTTGCTTGCGGCTGTTTCTAGGCTTGGATAACAGGAAAGCTTTTGACATATTCAGTCAGTTGTTGTTGTTAGAGAAGCTCTGCCATGTTAATCTAAATATTGCATTTATAAGGTAATCGGAATATAGAAAGGATGCCCTGTTCTTTAACACATTTCAATGTAACGGATATGTGAAAATGTCACTACACAGGAGATGTTGAATGTTTTCATTTGCTCTTTCTTTTAGTCCGTTGTGTACTGCGGAAATCTGGGCCTAAGATGCTTTGCTAAATCCAATTTTCCCATGCCTGGTTATTTTCGAGTGCTCCCATTGTCTTTAGAGGCAAAGGTTCACGAGAAAGTAAAGAGAAGTAATGAAGAATGTTGTCGATATAGACACTTCATTGTTGACGAAACTGAGCCATGCAGAAGAACAGTAATTGGACATTACCTCACACGCAGCGCCCTTTCTCTTTTGGCGAATTCTGTCCTGCAGTTCGCTTCGATGAATGCACCAGAAGTACTTGTGATGCACAGAGTTAGTGTACATTTAATGCAATTTAAACGTTATTAGAAACCAAGCCAGTACTATGCAAATATAAGTTCTGCAAAAAGAAAACGAAGCTTTTGCTTTTCAGAGGCAACATGCTCGGCAGCGATTAGTTTCTCTCCAAATTTCATTTCAAGCAGTATGCCTTGCCCTTGCCATCTCTTGGTTGGCCTTTGTTGTTGCCATTTTCATGGCCAGCCAAGAGATGGCACGCGCAAGGCATGCTGGTTGAAACGGTCCCTTTACGCCTAAGCTGAATATTTTTTATCCTCCTACTTTTGTACGGTCAATGAAAATTGCCAGATAAGCTCTGAAAGAGAAGAAATGCAAAGTGGAGTAGCGGTTTTTAGCGCCAAGCGCTAGGATCGCAGAAATATAAAAAGACCTAATCGAGTCTGTGACTCGCTTGCTATGATGCTCCAGTGGTGGGGCTCTACCTGGGATCAAGCCCTGTCCGTCTGATTGCAAGGTCGGAAGCAGGAAGCTTTACACAGGGAGCTCCCTGGTCGGAAGATTACACCACTACGCCACCACAAATTCATTAAACGAAGCAAATGCTTCCATTGAACAATGCTGTATTAAAGTATCGTCCATCGCACTATCTTCAAAGATTTCTAGACTTCCATTCCTAAAATTTCGAGGAATTTGCATTGTAGCTGCAAGCTGCATGTGGTAATGCTAGCAAATTAAAATTCAGTCCACAAAATTCGACTAACTTGTTTTCATCCATCCAATCAATACATTTATGTTAGATTCAGAATCATTCTACAGCCATCCATAAAAAGCTATGTTTTCTGATTCCGAATTAGACTGATTACAAGTTCGTAGTTATTGCTATTGATAGACTGATGGACGCTCAAACTTTGAGCAAAGAAATGTTGTTGTTGTTGTTGTCGTTGTTGTTGTTCTTTTTGCGATAACTGGAACTATCTCGTGACTCGAATTCCGAATCTCAAAGTCTTAATATTGTTACACGGAAACAAAATGTAGCAACACAAACAGAGCTGCGTGATTGGTTACTTCCGAAACAATGTAGTACTAAAAGTTTCATATAGGTTGTCTGTCACTTAAGTCGTCAAATTTAAAGCATCATAAATCTAAAATGTCATTTCATTGTTCAACAAATCAATGCTAAAACGGCAATTGCTGAAATGAACGGAAAGATATTGGTTGCTACTCAGGAAAATACATCAGTTGGTTGTTATGGTGTTTGCTGCTGTTCCAAAATGGCTCATCGACCTGGGTGGTTATAAAGATACATTGTATCATTATCTCTCCAATAAGCATCCGCTACACCAACTATGGCTACACCAGCAAAACAACACAAATTCAAATACAATTGTGAAACCCTTTCTTGCAATATTTACCTAATTTTTACGTTCACATAGCTGGGGAGCAGAGAAACTGCTGTTTTCAAGTAACCACATATTTCGACTTTCTTGTGCCATGGATCAGTAGCGACTGGTCAAATTAAAAGCACCATGCTCTTAATGGGTCGAAATTTCGGTCGAAACGGTGATTTTGAAGTTTTTCTTATGGGCAATATCACACAGACGTTTACTGTTTTTTCGAAAATGAAAGCATCATTTTGAAGATAGATCTTTATACTTCACAGAGAAAAAAGCTAAACATTCATATCTTTTACGATTGCTTGGATATAAATGGATTTTCAACGAGCATTTTTTGGTGGCTTTGGTGAAGCCACCAAACAAACTGCAGAAAACAATGGAGAACAATGGCCACGTGTATGCTTCTTTACAAAAACAGGACAATCGAAGTTATAGCCCGGTTACAGCCCCTCCATGGCAGCATAGTCACATCATGGCAGCCACATAAAGGGGCAAAATTTTTGGGAGACCCCATAAGATCGCAAATTATGCACCAAATTCAGCGAATCATGTGATTTAACATCGTGGAAAGGTTGACTTAGATTTGAAAATATGTTGTATTCAAATTGATCATACAGTTCGAGTCGAGGGCAATTTTTTGTAAAAATGCTCAACCAGGAAGGAACAGAAGTCTATCTATTAGATTTTATTCGAAATGTTGGCTGCAAAGCAATGACAGCGAAGATGATCATTTTCTAAGCATGGTTGTTTGCAAGTACACAAATTTGCCATGCAAGTTTCAGTTTCACGAAGATAATTCTACAATTATCATCATTCTGAAGATGAAAGCTGTGATTTTAAGTCATTTCTAACGTAATTAATTTTACAACAAAATCGCCCAAAGTCAAGAAAAATTCGGACCTGTTTTCGTGAAACGAAGTTATACCTCAAAAAGCGAGTCTTGAAGCTAGCCTTCCATTTTGAAAACAATCTAAATTTCATATAAATTGGTGATTTTGAAGTCGCAATGACTTTCGTTATCATCTAAATGGCCGAAGACTTCTACAGCTGCTGTCACCACTACTCTTCAATTGTGTATGGAAAGAGTAATTTTGTAAACAGAAAAAATGCATTCTGATTGCAGCAAAGGAAAAAACAGGGTTGATAATTTCCTATCATGAAGATATCCAGGCAACAGGAAAATAAAATGGAAGTTTACACTTTAGAGCTGAGACATTTCTGGAAGATAAGAGAGAACAGCAAAACATTCTAGATAGAGTATTAATTTCGTTTACAATGCTTTCTAACTTCTTGTCTTTATAATACATTCCATGAATTTCAGCGACGCAAAAAATTGTCGTTGCGACTGTGAAAACATTTAAGAGACTTTCTAAAAATTTTTGAGGAATATTAAGATCGATCACCAATGGCGGATATTTGGCAACGCCCGTCCTATTCGCACAATACATATTAATGTTATCAAGACCAAATTGTTATTATGACGCCGATGTCACAGTCGCAACGTAGTTCACTGTCGAAGTAATGTCATGACGGTATCTCTACGCACAGTAACACTAGTTTGAAATAGGATTAAACGATGGAAAAAATTCTAATAGCTTCATCAAAACTGTTTACAGCAAATGGGTAATGTTCGAAGTAGAAAAAGAGGATGCTAAAATTGCATTTTTTCGATTTCTATAAATCAGAATGCAAAGAGGCCAAAATAACGCATATCACCTAGATTTTGGAGACGGTGTGGCAATGGACGATCGACTTCTGATTTCGTCATAGATATCGCTACTACCACCTTAACCACTACCTCCCTTGCTGCTCAAACTAGGACTCATGATATTACAGCTCAAAAACAGGACTTCTCTGATATACAATTCCATTACAGATGCCGTCAAGGAATTTCTTAAAAGACTGATTACACGTTCGTAGTTATTGCTGTTGATACACTGATGGACGCTAAAACTACGACTCATGGCCATAGGCTTCCAGAAATTGACATGGCCTAAATCACCTGCTATTTTTTCTCAAAACCACTGACCCTAAAACGCCGCAAAAAGTTGTTTTCCTGCAGTGCTACACTGCAAAACAACATATCAGTACTCAGATGAATGTTTCTTCAAGCTAATGAAGCAAAAGACTCCTGCCTACAAGTGATATTCTGCTTGTTTATGAACGCAAAAGATCTCCTAATTTCGCTCGCTACTTCGAGATTGTGATCGTTGCAGCCGTTCAATCGAACGCGTGTTTGTTTGCTTTAGGGAGCCTTACACTCACTGGTTTGCCCTTACAGGCCAATCTGATCAAGTTATTTAAAGTGTTGCACCCTGATTGGTCGGGGAACAAATTTGTTCCCAAAAGGAATTTTGTTGCCGTTTTGAGAAGAGTTTGGCACAATAAGGCCCTCACTGGAGCGACGACAACAACATCAATTCACTTCAATGAGATGAGCGTAAGTTGAGGATCCTTGTCTAGTGAGGCTATTTCTTACCATGGTCCCTTGTGTTGTTTTGCTTCATCAACCAATCAAATCAATCGAAATTCTTTCAGATACAACAGATAATGGTGAAAATCCCTTGATGCCATCTTTAGTGCAGCCGTTTATTGCTCACCTCATACATGTGAGGCGAAAATTGCGAGGGCAGCAAGCTGCTTTTGAAACCCGGCAGCACATGCCTTAATCTCAATGAGAATAGCAGTGACTATCTATCTTCGAAACAGAGACTTTAACTTTTATCGAAACTTCTAGTTAACGAAATTTCTTTCAAGCAAATCGAGGAGGGACAACATTGTAAGCAGCGCAGTTTGCAAGTAGTTTAAGGCAGGTTTAAGGTATCTGGTTCGAGTTCTCGAGGTTAATCTGCACTTTCCTTGCAAAGGGCTGTCGTAATTTGATGTATATTGTGGAGCACTTGGCAAAGCATTAAAGAGCCATTGTCAACCAGGGTCCTTTGCAAGCACGCTGCAACATCAGACTGTCTTGAGAATCATATTTGGCCTAAGCAGAAAATATGGATCAACACTGCAGTAGTTGAAGTGCTACAGTCAAACTTTCCTATCAGTTTAACTACACGTATTTTTTATAACAAACTAAGGTTCGGGGCTGGTATGCAGTGACTTAAATTTTTTGGCCATTTCGCTACTAAAAGTTTCTTACGTGTTTCTTATATTTTTAAAGGGGCTCAGTCGTCAAAAAGTAAACAAATCCGTAAACTCCCACGTGTCGGGGATTATCCATATTTCATCAATTGTTCTCTGCAGTTTGTTTGGTGGCTTCACCCACAAGCCACAAAAAAGTGACCGTTAAAAATCCACTTACATCCGAGCAATCGTAGAAGATATGAATGTTTGGTTTGTTCCTTAGTGAAGTACAAGGATTAATGTCCAAGCAGCAACTTTCATTTTGAAAGAATACGAAAATCCTGTTTGATATCACCTTTCAAAAAACTGCAAAAATCATCGTTTTGTTTACATTTTGACGACGGAGCCCCTTTAAAGCCGAAAGTGTAGAGGTATTTAGTTTTGTAAAGAGGGCTCCCAAATTACTTAGTAAGATCTCAAAACAAGTAAATAACATAATTCGCACTCAAAACGATGTCCAAACAGTTGCTATAACTGTAAAGTGTCAAAACATTTTGAGTGCGATGGGAAAATTAAAATTGCAAATTACAACAATTTCTTAGCTTTTAAAATCCAGGTGGGGTTTTTTCTGAACTTTCGAAAAATTGAGCCTACTGTTTCTAATAAGCAGTTTCTCATAAAGAATACGTGTATTGCAATGTGGATCCATGAGTTCCACTGAGGCAAAATTTGATTTTCTAACTGTCCGAAATTGCAGCGTGTCCGCAAAGGACCCTGGGTAGCAATAGCTCTTTAAGGCCTTTTACAAATAAATCCGAGGTTCTAAAAACTGTCAACAAAATTCCATAAAAATGTCTGATACCCAAGGACGAAATAGATACCGGGTGTCCCAAAAAAGTATACAGATTAAGTTAACTCCAGCGATGTGAATTTAGCTTCAATCAATGGCTAATCACTCTCAAAATGTTTCTCGATAAATAACTTGAACAGAGATACCTCGTTTGTTGGTATTGGTGCTGTGAGAGCAGAAATATCAATCTTGAAAGCTCAAATTTTCGTCCACCTGCAAACCAGAGCTTTGGCCTTTTGGTCTAAGCAATTCCTGAAGAACATTGAAATTGATAACTGAAATTAATGAAAAATTAAGAAACTGTCCAATGGGTGACTGGAGGATGACTTCTGGAAAACAGATTCTAATATTGTTCAAATTTTATTAAGACTATCGTTGATTTATATGCAGTGCCTTAAGGATTTGCTCAGGCCAAAAGGCTAAAGCTCTGGTTTGCAGGAAGGCACATTTGAGTTTTTAAGATTAATATGTCTGCTCTCAAAGCACCAATACCAACAGACGAGGTACCTATGTTCAAGTTAACTATAGAGGAACATTTTTTGAGTGAATAGACATTGATTGAAGCTAAATTCACATCGCTAGAGTCGACCAAATTCATATACTTTTTAGGGACACCCGGTAGATAATAATGATTGGCTGAATTTCAGCATGTAGCTTGTGATACCTATAGCGTAACTGCTGCGAAATGGAGATTTATGATTTAGCAATGACTGGCAAAACTAAAGAGCTTGTCTACAAACCGTTGGCAGCGGAGAACACAAAGCCTCTAAATTCTGCAAGCCTTACAGATGCAGAATGAACTGCTTAATTCGACTCGATCGTATAAATCCTGAGAATTAACAATGCATAGAAAAGTATCCAAAAGAATTAAATACCAAAATAATATCACACCACAATACGATGTAACATATAATCCTCGTTTTGGGTCAGCAATGTCATCAATATTATAACTGATTAAATTTTGTTAAGACTGGTACTGTGAACTATTTCTCATAACCCATCACGAAGTTGAATCACAGTTAATCATAGTTTTCTAGAAAAATAGATCAGATTTAAAAGATTAGTAATACATCTCTTGTTATCATAACTATAAATGGAACGGGACCTTCTTTGTCGAGTAGAGAGGTTGCTTTGAAGACTACGCAGATTTTTTCTGCATGATTATATGGTTCAGCTAATGCTCTTAAATGAGACAGTTTTAGGCCAAAACCAAGAAAGAGCAGCAGACTTCTCCCAGGACAAACACGGAGAAAGGTTGGACAAGCTCGTCTCATATTTCCAGAGGCTATTCTGCCTAAGTCAGTGAATTGCAGGGCATGAAAACCCACCCGACCATGCGACCGGGTGGTCGCAGGAAATTTCCCATTACTAATGTCCTGCAGGAAATTTTTCAAATATATCCTGTTCATTCATGCTCTGATATCCATTTTTTCATAAAAATGATTAGAGGTATCATAAAATTAGGCAAAATTGACTGATCGAGATATGTCAGTACCATTTATGTTTATAGTGTAATAACAAACATGAGATCAGTAAAGAAAGTAACTGAACCCAATGCAAATCATGATAGTTTCTGTGACTGGGTTCAAACTTAATTCAAATCCAATGTTTGACAAATGCTATGGACATGGGGATTCAAAATAGATCGTTTGGAACCTTTGAAACTTGACTTCTTTTCGAGAAAGCTGGACATTTTAAGTATTCTATGCTTGCAGGATTTTGAGGATGATTTCTGTCCGGTCGCAGGAAGGAAAATATTTTTTCATGCCCTGGTGAATTGAATGCTTGTTTATCCCCCACTATGGGGACAGAATATCCCGTGGCAATGACCGATTTTGATGTGAATGATCGTCATTCTTAATTCATGGATTCATTCAATATTTCAAATCAGGGAGCGTTGTTCGTTGTATAGAAAAGGAAGTCACAATAAAACAATTTTAGACTATGCGTGAACTAAAATAACTTCAGGAACTTCAGAATAAAATATTAGTTGATCTGGGTCAGAAAGAACTTCAGAGAGCGACAGAGTAATAGATTAAAAACTGTTTAAGGGTCAAACCGATCAATATGAAGTCAATATGTGACACGTGATCAAATGAACGGTTTGATCTGTAAAAACATGCATACTGTGATAAATCAAACAGCTTCTGGGCCTAGTTTCAGAGAGCTGGTCACAAAAAATCTTTCCTAATAGGCCTTTCTTTATCAGAAGGAATTCCATAACGCTAAGCAAATTGTTTGTAGAAAACCTACTGCCAGGGAAAGTTGAAGCCAATCATAACCCTTGGTTTAACGCTCCTAGTGGTGAAAGTAAGGAAAAAACACATGCCGAAACACTGCGAAGAACCTCAAATGCAAATCCTGTTATCTGAATCTGACTTGTAAGACACGGTACAAAGCCTGGTCAGATTAAGTATGGACAGTTTTCAGATTTTCATTGGTCAGATTTCGAAATTTGTCACCACGCAGTTCGCTTCGCAAGTTCCTAATGCTCGCTCTACGTCTAGAACTAGACTTATGACGATGAGTCTCTTGTTTCCTTGTGCTCTTTGACTTCAAGATGGCGTTTCAGTCAACAGAGACTCATGATATTACTCTGAAAAACCTGACCCTATTAGGCCTAATATGCTGGGATTCCTAGCATACCAATCAGAATGCAAGATTTGGCGAAGAACAATCAGTTTCGAACCTTCGATTCGATTGACGCAGCTTACTAAATTTGAAGGAAGTTGCTGCAGCAGGTACTTGAAGATTTCTCTGCAATGTTTTGGTCTTAAAAACGTGGAAATTGCAGCATTAAAAGACTTATTTTGCACTCACCAGGTAAAGTGAACTTTCTTTTTCAGATGAATACCAAGTTTTGTTGATTAAGTGTCTGCTTACCGTGGTTTCTATCGCATTTCCTTTCTGAGGAGTGACCGTTGAACAGAGCCGAAGCAGTCGTTCGATCCAGATTCGATCAATCGAATGCAGAAGATAGGGTCAGGTTTTCAACTGTTTCATTATGAGTCCCTGTGAGCAAGGTACCGCAGGGATACAAGGGACTCATCGTCATAAGTCTAGTCTAGAACCCTTAATTTAAAACAGAAAATCTAAACTTATATGACAGAAGCAACACTTTCATTTTGTAAGCTTTTTTTCCAAGCAGCAAATGTGTCTTCACTGTACCAAAGGCTTCATGAACAAGGATCATAACATATCAATGTCCTTAATTTCATGAACGGAGAAAGCCTCAAAGAGACGTCGCTGAGTCAAACAACCATTTTCCCGATACTTAGCAACTGGTCTGTTGCAACTAAATTCTGACAAGTAAACAAAAATCAAGCTTACTTTTAATATGTACAAACAGATATGTTTTTACATCAAGCAAAAGCTCATTATACAATATTTGCAACTCAAACCCCACAGCCTGTTATCAAACAGATCACAGAAATGAACCCAGTTTCTACCAAAAGGTGCATCAAATCTTTACACAACAGTTTCATTACTATTGATATGAATACCTTAGTCATCGAGCTGGCAGAGTAATGCAACCCCTCGTTTCACCCAATGACTCTCTGGATCTTTCGTGGGTACAGTGATCGGCAATACATAATTGGTTGAATGTCCAGTAGTTGATAGTGTTCCTCGTCTTGCACTTGTTTTGTAAACTGGACATGAATATGCCAATTTCTTTTGAAATTCAGTGACTTTCCCTGCAAATGACAGAAAAACACACATTCAGTCATGCTTCTTGAAACGTTTGATAGTTGGCATCTTTTGCCTTTCCTGTCAAGGCATTCAATTCAAAGAAACATGCCATAGAATTTTAAGGCTTTACGCCCACCTCCTTTAAAGATTTTGAACCAATGCTGCCATGTAGCATATAGATTCAAAGCTATCTTAGAAATGTTTAATGAAATAAAAATCAATGTGGTTTAGTTTAAAAATGCAAGCTAAGGACGTTCATAGACTATATGATAGGTGTTGTGTTTTCGTATGAAGAATATTGTAATGCTCTACCGGATGATTAAAGAACAAAATAATCCTCGTTTGTAAGGCAACTGCTCCCTGAATATCAAAGCAATGATATTCGAAACTGTCTTGTTTTATTGCCAATGTCTTCATTTAGGTTCAGTAATTCACCCTGCTTTAAAGGCAGTCTGTCATGCATCAAATTGGGTGACAAGAACAATATACAGAAGAGGAGAATTGAATGGCTGCTGATCCTACTGACTTTCTACGACCGTAGAAAGTGATAACGATCAGCTCTGCTTTATTCTAAATACACAGAATCACAAAGTGATTCATTGTGTTGAGCTCTGACTTTATTGCAGCCAATCAGATACGTGACAGACTGCCTTTTATCAGCCATTCCTTCCCGTGGATATGGGAAATGTTCTGCAGAAAACCCCTTCCAAAAACCTGCAAAAACGAGTTAAAACAATGAGCAAATTTTCCTTAGTTTTCCTTCCTAAAAATAATGACACTCAAGTGTATTCATGCATTTTGTCCTCTTGGAAGAATGGAATGCCTCTGAATAGGTATTAGTACCAAGGGGAAGATTCGTTCATCCTCCCACGAGGATCATAGCACATTCTAAAGCGTGCAGAAGGAACTGCTGTAAGGCCCGCGTAAGGCAAAAATATTAAGGAAAATTTTTTCTGATTTTGGGCCTGCTTTGAAGGTTTCTTGAAGAGGCTTTTTCGAGAAAATCTCTCATAATTTCAGAATGGAGTGGCCAATTTTAGTCAGGTAAATTCTAACATGGATCTGAACATGTCTACCATTAAAGTAAATGTTTGCCGATATCATACTCTTGATATCCAGGGAACTATGAAATTTCAAACGGAGATTCTTTTTATTGACTTGACTCACCCGGTAATTGTACAAATCAAACGAAAGTGAACATGAAAGGTAAGCAGACAATTGCAAGCTGTGGATATTCATAATTGCTGTTGTTGTGCAGTGTTTGGAAAACCACTAAGGCTCATTATCCTACGGTGATATATCCTTAAAGTGAATGACCTGAGATATATAGCACTTGTCTATAAATAGGAGAAAGAAACACCCAATCCCTCTATCGTTTTCTTCAGCATTGCTTCATTCGTCACGAGCTGGATTATCAAATACAATAGGCTATCTATAAGTCTATGAGATCTCATCTTTTAAGTCAGGCTACATATAAACTGTAGAGGGTTTTTCTATCTGTTTTTATACCATCTGATATTGGACACATAAAAACACTGAAATTTCACAGCTGCCGAGTACACTTTGCGAATCTGACCAATAGAAATAAAGAAATCATGAATTGTTACTGGTTCCTATAGGCCGAGATGTTGAAGTTGACTTTTGCAAAGGGCGAATTTCTAGTTATTACAGTAGTCTAGTTGTTCTCAAACCAGTCATACAACGCCATAGATCTGTTCCTTGCTATAGAAGCGGGGGCGAAATTCTATCCGATGGTATAATTCCGTTGTTATCTAGAAAATTTGTCAAGTAAATGTATCTACTATATCAATGTTTCACATAACAGCAAAGCTTTTGGCTTTCCAAGACAGTTACAAACTTCTTGCCTTAGTAATTCATTTTGTCAGCAGAGGATTGAGGTAGTATCCATACAGGATTGACAACCAATTACACTTTTGATAGATTAATCATTCTAGAAGCATATTGCAAATTGTCAAGGTTGGATCAAGATATCCATAAAAATTCGCCACCTTAACTGTCAAAGGTATCAAAAATTCTTTATCACAATTAAAGTAATTAGCTGCCAATCTTGATGGATACGACCTCAATCCTCAGCTGACAAAATGAATAGGCAAAAGGAGGTCGTTTTAAATGGGTGGCAAAACCAAAATTCAAATTTCAGCTCCAAGCCGTCATTCAAAATGAGCTGGAAGCTACGTTATAGCACGAGACAAATTCTGTTTTGATTGATAGAATGAACACAAACGGTTTAACAAAATAACTTCATATTTCATATCACCCATGATCTTATACCGGGTGTCCCAAAATGATGTATTATCGTTTGATTGCTTTTATGTCCATAACCAGTGAACCAATTTTCAAAACATTTGTTTTATCCGATTGCCGACAGACTAAATTGTGTTGGAGGATGTTGGTTGCAATTTTACGCCGATGTCTTCTTGTCGGAAGAAGATCGACAAACCTGCTTAAATTCAAGCCTTAGATGGCATGAAAAAGGAACGACCTACTTTTCCAGTCAACATTTTATATGTGATACAAAAGGCTGAACTTATGTGTCGTTCAGAGAATATGTGTCGTTCAGAATACGACTTGTGATAATACTGAATTCAGAGAATACGAATACCAGTTCAGCCTTTTACTAGAAAAATAGACCGTGTATTTCTCATGCCATCTAAAGCTTGAATTTGAGCAGGTTTATCAATCTTCTTCTCGACATTAAAACGCCGTCGTAAAACCTATGGTAAAACCACAACCAACATCTTAAAATACAATTTATCCTTCATGCAACCAAATACAACAAAGTTTTTGAAAATTGGTTCATTGGTTATGGACATGTAAGCAATCAAACAATAATACATCATTTTGGGACACCCGGTACACCCTTCGTACTAACTCATACTATTGTAACTGCAAAATTACTGTCAACGTAAGTCAATTTCAGCATCCCATACTATGGGAACTAGTAACCTTTCATCATTTTTATGGGTCAGATTTATCATTTGTACTTGGCAACTTTGAAATCTCAACGATTTATGCACTATAAATGTCCTAGTATGGAAACAGAGAAGGGATATCGTAAGCACTGTCAAATCCGATCACCATAGAGATCTACCGTATGTATATGGGTTATCAATGCAAACAATTTCCGACGAATAAATTTTCAAACAAAACGTATGCTCGGACAAACATTTTAGAGAATTTTCAAACGGCTATGAAATGATCTGACCACAAAGAGTTTCGGACATTGGATTGTCAGACGTTTGAAATGCCCAACCGAATTAGCGTCCGAAATTTCTGCGTTTAAGATATTTTGCACTACAGCAGCTGATGATATAATGTATCACACAAGAATGAGTAAAATATTCACCGCTGATAGTGCTTTGAAATGATATGACCAAAAATGCTACCGGGTGACCCAGAAAAAAGTGACCGCACGCAATCTGTTACAGAAAATTAAGTAAGTGGCCGATTGAAATGCTTCAAACGTTGTTCTGTCGCTAACAGACTACCCTTTGCTATGAGTATCTTGCGCAATTTTTCTGGCACGGTAAATTTCGAAAATTGAGGATTTCGAGGAAAAGGGCATGCCTGAAATTCTTAAAAAAGTCGTCAAAAACAGGGAATCGATTTACAGCCGTTTCAAATCTTTAAAACAACGAGGAGCGTGTTTCATTTCAACCTGGGAATAGGCAACCCAGTTGGAAGTCTGCAGAGCAAGTTTATTGTCCCTAGGTACTTAAAGATATTCTTAGGTCAAATGAAACACGCTTCTCGTTGTTTTGAAGATCTGAAATGGCTTTAAATCGATCCCCTGTTTTTGATGACTTTTTAAGGATATCAAACCTGCCATTTTCTTCAAAATCCTTAATTCGGGAACTTTACGGTGCCCTAAAAAAATTGCAAAAAATACTCATAATATAGGCTAGTCTTTTAGCGACAGAACAACGTTTGAAATATTTCAATCGGCCACTTAATTTTTTTCTATAACAGATTGCGTTGGGTCACTTTTTTCTGGGTCACCCGGTACATTAGCACAAAAATGTTTGAAATTACCTGGCTTTATCCAAATGATAGGCATCGCATCATGCAATACTTTTGGTAAGGATTCCGCAAGCACTCCACTAAAAAGTAAAATAAAAATAAATGATAGGCATTGCATCATGCAATACTTTTGGTAAGGATTCCGCAAGCACTCCACTAAAAAGTAAAATAAAAAGAAACGTAGTTCCATGATTTGCACCTTTTCAAAGGTTTTCTCGGCTTTTTTTGTATTATGAAAAGTTCTAAGCATAAGGTCGAGTTCAACTAGAAATCTGTGTAATGCATCGAATAAGTTAAGAGTCTCAAGAACCATGAAATATCAGAGTGAAACCTTTTATGGTCCTCAAAATCTAATATTATATTTGGAAGTACCACCCCATCATGTGTCATATCCTGTTAAGCAAAAGTTCCAGTTTTTCATCAATTTTGAAGTGATTTCATTTAGTCACGAATAATTTTTTAGTATAAAGACTAGATCTGATGCAGAAATTCATTTGACTAAAATCCATTACACCGTTTCAGAGTTACGATCATTCTATCCGGAGCGGTTTTCGACAAGTCTCAAAATATGAGAAATCATGATAAAATTTTCAGCTAGAGAATTATGAAAATCGTATGATTCAACAGACGATGACGCAAAGATGGTGGAAGGGAGCTTTTTACCACGATCCTTTCAGCAATTGCTGAAGGGTTACCCTCCCTATTGATATGAAATCAAATCAAATCAAATCAAATCAATCAATCAATCAATCAATCAATCAATCAATCAAATCAAATCAAATCCTTTGTATCACTTTGAAGTCGATTGATATCATTGGTCGATCCTTAGGGACCGTTCATTATTTACAGAGGGGTTGGTACTGCAGAGAAATGTTTTCTTGTCCAAAAAATCTTCTTACCCAACTCTAAAAGTGACAGCAAAAACACCTACCCAACAATTTTCAGGTTGACAAAATTTTGTCCAACCCCTCTACCTATAAACATGGTTTCAATGTCAAACGATGTAAATTGTAAATTCAATACTGTAAATATTGATGACAAAGATGAGCAAAGTAGACACTGAAAGTGAAATGGATAATGTTGATAATATTGATAATGATATTGAGATAATTTTGGACTTTAAACATTTGGTATTAATTGGTGGGAAAATTTTGTTTTTCCAACCTTGAAATTACATGAAAGAATATTTACCCAACCTTTTTAGGTTAGAAAATTTCTCTTACCCAACCCATTTCTCTTCGGTACCAACCCCTTTATGATCATGGTATGGGTATAAGACACCGTTCATCACCTTCAGCATTATTGTCTGTTGCAATCCACATCAAGGTTAGTTTCTGCTATAAAATGATTGGCGATTCATTGAAATCGGTCGAAAGTTAATGATTGTACAGTTTGGAAAATGCTGATACATCATTTTGGGAAACTCAATACTTTCGCTAGGGCTCAAATCTTCAAAAAGGTTGGGGTAAAATGTTATTACGGTTTTCTTTTAATTAAATGGCTTGGAAGGAACTTACGGTTTTTTGCTATACATATTTATTGATATCTTGATTAGTTTCAAAATGGCGGCATTTATTAAATCTGAGGTTATGACGTCATCAAATTTCTAAATCCTAAACCAGAAAAGCTACAGATTTCTGCTTGCCATCATATTGTAGACCTTCATTATAAACTATGGTTTTCTTGAACGTTATACCATTTTCCCTTTATTGGTTTAGGATTTACGATGATTTAAATTTTTCAAAATGTTCCATGAATTTTTTCAAAAATAATCAAATTGCCGCCATTTTGAAAAAAATCAAGATCTCAAAACATTTCCACGGCAGATTTACAGCAAAATACCCTTAGTTCCATTCAAGGAATTCAATTCAAAGAAAAATGTCATAGAATATTGCACCCACCTTTTAAAGATTCGAAAGACTTGAGCCCTGTTTAACAAGGCATGACAGATAGTGGCGTGCTTCTCTCAAAAATAAAGTTTCGGTACAGTCTCCGGTACATCAACCTGTCTAATGCAACTTAAAGGGTCTGTTTCATCCAGCATGCCTTGCACGTGCCGTCTCTTGGTGGACCTTTGTTGTCGCCATTTTCATGAGCCATGAAAAAATGGCGACAACAAAGGACAACCTAGAGACGGCACGTGCAAGGCATGCTGGATGAAACAGACCCTTTATGTACCATACGGTAAATCCCCGCATATAAGAACCTACAAAAATAAGAACCTGCAGACTGTATTTCCTTAATCATGCACCTTCTTATTAAGAACCTGTGTCAGTTTAATCCATCAATCAATATGTTTTTATCACAAGGGCAATAAAGTTAATTTTTGATTTGCTGTTAACATTTGGACCTCCTCCCTTGCTATTTGTAAGCTTACGATTAGATATAAGGTTGCTAATAACATCGCCAAGACAAATGAAATGTTTTAAAATCTCTTGGTGATGACTCCTTGGATGATCCTTTGTTGAAAATTTGCAAAAATGAAGTTTTAAATCAGAACCATTAAGGACCTTTCTACCCTGAAATAAATCTAAGCACCTTTGAAACAAGAACCTAATTCAACCTGGCTCTCAAAAAAGTAGGTTCTTATTTGCGGGGATTTACTGTATAGAATTAAATGAAGGATAAACGCACCTCGCTCTGTCCCATCTGGCACCCTCTAAAAACAGTCCTGTAACATATACCCCATCATCTGGTCCTTTTTCAGCAGATTCCATCGGTAAAACCTAAAAGAAAACCGGTCAAACAGTCAGCAAGTCCCCTCTCTTTCTGTCTTCCGCCAAGCATATGTCCTTTATAATTTAAAGCGTCCAATTAAAGAACTATAGGAACTAGTACTTACTCTAAGAGCTCCACACTGCGCTCAATAAAGTAAAGGGAAACCTGACAACTTTAAGACTATTTATGAGAGGAGATCTGTGCTAAAGCTTGCAAAGATGTAATTACCTCGAAATCGAATCCGAGTAAATCAATTGGTATGGTGTACTTTCTTGCAAAATTTTGTTTGGCACCAGTTAAGAAAGCCTGAAACAGAAACAATAAGTAAAAAGTAACGAGTAAAATGTTTCATTGCGTTAGACGTATTGCGTTCATCGTACTTTTACTCCCTTCTTACTTACAGTTAACATACAAGAGTGTTTCATAAGTTAGGCCCAAACTGGCCTGATTCTCGGCGAAATTTTTACAACTGAACAGCAAAGCGGAAAGCGACAATTTAGAGGCAAGCAAGTTTGTCACATTAGGACACAAAATACATCAACATTTGAGCAAGATGACATCCCTTTGCACCAGCAGCGGCTCAATTTAATAACTTTCACGGAAACTGCCGGGAAGTACGATACACTATTCATAACAGTGTGATCTTTCGAGCCCTTTTAGCTATTCTACAAAGAGGCCTGGATCAAGTGATATCGTTATACATTTTTATACGAGAAGTTCGATGTAGTGACGTATGAGCTTCTGTTACTGTTTTTCACATCCGCAAATTCTTCAAATTTATGAAAATTTCGCTCCATTGAGATGCTTTTTAGAATAGCTTAAATGCATAAACCAAGCCTGGATTTTCCCCTTAAATAACTAAATATTATAAACATTAAGTACTGAGCGAAGAGTGTTTAAGGGATAAAATAAGGAAAGTACGAGATTGGTGTTCACATTTTCTGATTAAATCTATACCTGAGTAAAATAGAACCCAGAGATCCAGAACACGGAGGGCTTTCCATAATCGTACCAGTCCTGAAGATACAGAAGAAATTGATATAAATACTAAATGATGGATTTACAATACACGAGACTCCAAGAGAACAATGAACAATATAGTAAAAACCAACATAAGAGCCTTCCTCGTATAAGAACCCACAGCCTGTGATCATTCAATATTTGCTCCTTGATGAGAGAACCTTGTCGCCTGCGTATTCATAGGTTCTTATTGTGAAGGACGAAAGCACCGATACAGTTTTAAACTGTGACAATCTGAAATTTTAATTTGATTATCGTGTGAAACAAAACAGTTTAATAAATAGTGTTTCTCATTCTTCTAAAATGCCTCAACAAGTTTGATTCCACCACAGTGTTGATGTTCCATCTTCGCAGTATTTTGATTTTAAACCTCAGCAGTATTTTGATTTTAAACAGAGACATTTAAAGATTGCAAACAAAGTGGCAATGTTGTAAAAAACTTTTTGAAAGAATTGAAGAGCCTAATTTAAGGACCTAAATGATGATTCCATGAGTGTCATCCTCTGCATCAGAATCAAAACAGATTTTTTTGAACAGGTAGGTTTGAAAATAGCCTTAAATAACGGACTCATCGTACTATACCCATAAACGCAACAAAAATACTGTAATCTGTAGAAAGATAACTGTTAACTCCTGTAAAAAAACTACAACCAAAATAAACCTGTAACTAAAGAGAAAACTGTTGAATCCTGCAAGAGAAAAACGAGTTAATCTTAAAACCTGAAAGGAAAGAAATAAGTTAGTAACTCACCAGTAACTGCAATAAAGAACAACGTTGAATAACCAAAAACGCTCATCAGTTCGGTTCGTGCGAAGAACAAATTAGCTATACAAACAGGTCACTTTTATTGCCAGTAGAAAGGGAGAAAATTGAAAATCGCATGTCAATAACACCTAAGCCACTGATTGGCTAAACTCCTTGGAAAAGGTGTATTCCTATATTCCTATGTGTCGGTTTTTACTGTACAGGGTGTGGACAACTTCTTAGAAGCATGGCCCAGTCATGTGTGAATTATAACATAACCAATCAATAAGATGAATAAAACAGTACAGGTATATGTCAATAACATTAAAATATTTGAATACAAACATGCTTTAAAAACTACCATAAGAGACTATTTTGTTTCTTGTGTTTAAAGGGAATTCAAAGAACAGCAGTCTTTGCCATCGTTTGTCTTTGTTTTTGTGAATTTCGTACAGTCAGTTATTCTGGAAGCTGTGCAGAGCAAGTCACTGACTTCGCGAAAAACATGCTGGTCTTTGTACTCCCTTTAAGTGAATATGATGTCAAAATAAGTTTATCAAGCCACGCTAGCGCCAGACTCATGCTAGCAGGATGGACCCCTGCTAAATTTTCTGATTTGCAATCCCAGTCAAGTTTAACGCATAATGACCAAAGCAGCATGGGTATCTCCATAAGAAAAAGCAAATTTTCTGATTTCGACGTAGTGTCATACAATCTTTCACAATTATCATACCAAAGGATCATAGGACACCGCAGCAGATTGATGTGCTTTCTTCGTAGAACAGCAGAGAACAAACATTTAATAAAAGCTTCTCACGTAACATTATTGTCTTGGACATTTTATTCAAAATTGTTGGGGGTCTCAAATCAACTGCTTAATAAGGTTCTGTAGCAAGCAATCATATAAATCTGAAAATATACCTGTAGAAACTTGATCCTCGCCAAGAAATCATTGATGTAGCTACCAAGCGGTTTAAGACTTGGGTAAGAGCTCTTTGCCCAGAAATCAGGAACCTAAAAAATCAAGAAAAATGTTGACATAAGGCGTCAAAGAGCTGAATTTATATCTTAAAGAGAGAGTGGTATGATAGTGGAAAGTGAAAGCATTTGTCTAAAATCGAAAACGTCATGATCCTAAACTATTTGTTACAGCTGAGTTGTTAAGATGGACAGTGCTTTCGAGCGTCTTATCAACCAGGGTATCATGTGTAACGTACCCTTTCCGTTACACATACAAATTTTGATCAACACAATACTGTAACTAACTTTAAAACATTAGATGTAGTACCCTTAATTTCGTTTAAATTTGCACTTGCAAAAACGTCATGATCCTAAACTATTTGTTACAACTGAGCTGTTAAGATGGACCGTGCTTTTGAGCGTCTTATCAACAAGGGTATCTATGTGTAACTTATCCTTTCCGTTAAGCATACAAATTTTGATCAACACAATACTGTAACTAACTTTAAAACATTAGATGTAGTACCCATATTTCGTTTAAATTTGCACGTGTAATTTATGGTGTTAGGTTAGAGGCGACTCTGTATTCCTTGTGTCTATGCACCATAAGAATATTCAATTCGATTTATTAACCCAGTTCCATGATTCTAGTCTTAAAATCATAGTGCTATCATACAGAAACCCAATCCTATAAGTACTTATTAAAAAATTGTGCATCTATACAGTATATGGTGAAATCTATCTTTGACGAAAATACGAAATTGAAATGTTGGTCTGCAAATTACCTTGCCAACGATAAGACTTGCAGCTACTTGCTCCAAACTTGATGACATAACAACTAGACCCTTGATTGCCTTTTGCAGGTTGACCAGACTCGATCGAATAACGCTAAGGAGCCTAAAAATAAACGTGGATCTGATTTAAATCTGCATTGCAGGAGCTTAATGATCAGTAAACTTAAACATCTTCAGTGAAAGCGCTTAAGAATGTGGATTCGATCGAATAGACCTTTTAGCTACCTAATCTGAAAAAGAGTCAGGATTGAGCGATATTTTTATACAATTGTATACGCAAGGTTCGATTGAGTTGCGTTAGAACTTCTATCACCGTTGTTCACATTCGAAAATTCTACAAAATGTACCGGGTGAGCCAGAAAAAAGTTCCCACTTTTGAAAATTCATAGCATCAAGAGTACTGGATGGATTGGAATGAATCAATATTCGCTTGACAGCCAAAAGATTAAAGTATTTTTGTGATTTTTCTCGCCTTGTTACAAGCATTGGAAAAATTGGTAAATTCACATGTAGAAAAACTTCGTGGTTGCAAAGTGACTGAAAAAGGCATAAAATACTTGATCAAATCATAAAGGACTCCTCGCTCAGAACCTCAGAGAAAAAGCAATTTCTCATGGGTGAGAGATATCGTCTGTACATTTATTACCATGGGATTGAAAATCTTTAGTATCTGTCAGAGAATCTATGTCTTATTACTCTTGAGAGAGGTGAAATGCCCGTGTGTAGTGTTCTGTGTGATGAAAGTCCTAACGATTTGATCAAGTGTTTTAGGCCCTTTTTCAGTCATGAAATGAAATTTTTATAAAGTTGAATTTACCTATATTTGCAGTGCTCGTAAGAAGACGAGAAAAATCACAAAAATACTTTGATCTTTTGGCTTTTAACTAGAATTTGAATCATTCAAATCCATGAAGAACATGTGGTGCTACGAATTTTCGAAAGTGGAAACTCTTTTCTAGTTAACCCGGTATAAGACATCATTCAATTCGAACGTTGTTTTAGAATAGCTAAAAGGTCTATTAGATCAAATAGATGATCAAAACAGGAACTCTGTTATGCTTCGGGTTGTGCTTATTGCCATTGAAAACATCTAAAATAGGCTTAGTAAAGTCTTCGTTGATATGAAATCTGGACTTTTTGACAAACAACGTTTACTACAGCATCTCAGACCTGGAACAAATACAGTCGTTGTGTGGCATCAAATAGACCTTTCGACGAGATCGAAGCGAAACGGAATACTTTGCTCTATGTGAAATTGTCGGTGTGGATCTGTGTTATCAGCTTCATAGGCTGGAACCGTTAGTTCATAATAAGGGAAACTTCCATAGAAGAGGAATGACATCAATGAAACCAATACCTGTTAAATCGTTCCATTTCTTGCACAAGGACTGTGTTCATACTTTCTTCGTATAAGACAGGATACTGTTCTTTCGCAGTTTCCAGATCATAATCTTTTGGGAGCTAGAGAAAATGGGAAAGGTGAGTTCCTTGTATCCCTGAGGTAAACCTTGCTCAACCTCGCTCAACTGTTGACCGAAGCGCCATGTTGAAGTCAAAGAGCACAGGGAAACAAGGGACTTCAGGTCATAAGTCCATACAAGGACTACATGGCTGGAATTGCTAAATTATGCACTGAAATCTTTTCTATTGTTGCTCAGAGTACTACTAGAGTTATGGGCGATTTCTTGAAGTTTTCAGCTAAACACACAGCCTAAATAGAGTAGCATCGCCCTTGTTTAGCAACATGATAATATAATAAATAAATGATTTTAGAACCGAAAATAGCTGAGATGTTAAAAACAAGACGTTTGAAGCGTGTACTCTTTAGCCACCCCAACGATCAACACATATTTTCTGTAGAATCCTTTGATGATAACTGCTCCTACTAAGCTATTATCCTTCATTTTCATTGAAAAAACCATGGTGTATTTCTATTGACCATGAAAAAACAGTATTCTTCTGCCTTCTCTCGAGCAAAGAATTCTTAGTATCGACTGTCAAAACGGGCTAAACTCGACTTCATCGCCCCACTTGTCACTAGAGAAACTGATGCACTGTGCCATCTCAAAGGCAACGTAACTCAAATAGCAAAAGCTGCAATGACCGTAGTTTATTAAAAAACATTCGCGGGAGAGAAATTTACCTTCGAGAGAATGTCACTTGCTATCTCGAGGAGCTGCAATGACCGTAGTTTATCAAAAAATATTTGCAGGGAATAAATTTACCTTGGAGAGAATGTCACTTGCAATCTCGAGGAGTGTTTCTTCTGTCTTTTTGCCTGATCCTCCTCCTTTACCTTGGCTTTGAGTCAACAGAACTGAATCAAACAGCTACAAGATGAAGATGTGGGATACTGTGATTGCGTATTCATCGAAGTAAAACAATTGGCGGATAAACACGAGGATAAAAATAATGGGTTGACAGAAATATCTTTGTTCTCGTAGGAAAATACTTCCACAAATGGTTCTTAAATTCATTGAAATTGAAATATGCTACTAATACTAACATTTTGTTTCTCTGTGCAGTTACATCAGGTCCCAAATTAATTTAAGAGATACTGATCATTATAGAGCTGGTGCTAGATAACGTAAATGCTCTATTTGGCCTGTCTCTTTATCAAGATCCCCCTCTCTGATAGGTCCTCCCTTCTGAGCCAAAATTTTGAATAGCTGCTTCTCTCAATCAAGCCCCATTATCCAATCCGAGAGGTTACCAAATGTTTTCCATTCATCTGGCTAAAACAATTTGAGTCCAAATTTTTCATACGGTTTTGGATTAAAACTGCGTCGAAATAGTGCACTTGACCAGCAAAATTGTACGTTAATTCTGACAAATATGAGTTAAAAGACCCAAAAAGCTATCATCTGAAGCCTTGTCATTTGAATTATGGATAAGCCCCCTCTTTGGAATCTCCGAAATTAGAACAAGCCTCATTGGGCTTCATAGAGCTTTTACCACAGAACAATTTGGAATCTGTTTACCATCCTGAATTTCAAGCATGCTTTCCATTTGTGCTGTTTGGAATGTTTTTTTCAACATGATTGAATAGACAAGTATGGGGTCTCGTGTTTCAATTAAGAGGTTAATACTACCGTAGAATCACTTTCCATGACATTTGGGCAAAAATAAGGAGTATCTTGAAACAAAATTGGGCAAAAAAGGAGGTTTCTTAAGTAGTGATTCATAAACTTTTGCCTGTGAAAACATACGAGCCATGATTGCCAAAGGTTCATTTGAATCTTTATATAACTGAGCAATGGCAATGAGTTGTAGGATTAGTATAGATAAGTTTAGCTAATTCTTATTACTACCAGGTGCACCAAAATAAACTATGCATGTTTGGCAGGCCATAACAAATCGTACATTGGACCGATTTTGAAGATTTATGACTTAATCTTTAGCAGAAAGCCTGAATTAGATTCTAGGACTTTTTGCAAATGTTGCCCTTCTCTGTTTTTAGAGCTAGAAGCGAGTTTTTTAAAATGTTCGTTTTCGAAATCATTGAAAACGATCAAAAAACGTCGATCAAATTTTAAAAGATTCAACATGAATGAACAAAGAGAAAACGTTTCAGGGGGATTTGGGGGTTTGGTAAAAATTCTCGTATAGCAGATTACAATTGGTCGATTTCTGAATCGCAAATCACCGCGAACAAGTTCTCTCTTTGTCCATTCATGTCGATCATTTAGAAAACTTGATCGATGTTTCTCGATCGCTTTCAGTGCTTTCAAAAACCAAGATTCTAGGAAACTTACTTCTAGCTCTAAAAATTGAAAATGATAAAATTTGCAAAAAACCCCAGTATCTAATTCAGACTTTCTGCTAACGATTAAGTCATAAATCATCAAAATCGATCGAGTGTACGATTTATTGTGGCCTGCCAAACGTGCATAGTTTATTGTGGCGCACCCGGTAGAAAAACTTTTATTACTCAGGCCACGCTTAAAAACCCACGTTGCATTTCTACTAATAAAATCAATGTAACAATTAAGCAATAAATATACATTAAAAGTCAAATTTCGGACGTTAATAGTTTCAGAAATTTCATACGTCCGAAAATGTTAATGTCTGAGATTTTTGCAGTCCGAAAAATTCAGTGTCCAATTTTTTTGAAGCGTAGAAAAATCACAGCAAAAATTGCTCGTGAAACGCTTTTTATCAAAAAAGAATGAGGTGAGAGTATTAATAAGTGACGAATATTATATTTTCTTAAACTAAATACAGCTTAGCAATCATTTTCATCATCCTCAACAATGATCATTTGTGGAAATTTCTGACGAAGAAAGAACCCTTAAGATGAGCCACCACGATCTATAAATGTATGACATTTCTAGTATGAAATAAGCTAAAATAAACTAATAAACTCTCAATATCTAGTTTTTAGTCGTCCAAAATGCCGTGAAAGACGTCTGCAAATTTTTTGTCCGGAAATATTTTGCCTGAAATTCATTCGTCCAAAATTGTTGGCTTTTAATGTATGGACAAATGAGAAATATATTACTATTCTTAGATGTAATAGGAACTAGTCTATGCTTACCTGTCTCGTTTCTTGCAGATCTTTTGCAATATCGACATTCTCATGCATACCAAATACCTCAGGATATTGCGTCATGGGTAATTCCTACGAGAAAAACAGTAAGTAAATCTTAGAACCTACCGATGAAGAAATATTTAATAAAATATCACTAAGACGTAGGTCTGAATCAGAAATATCATCAATGAGATGCCAGCCTCTATTGCTATTAATGGCTGTAGAAGATGATTGTGATCTAGCAGTACTCTTCCCCCTTTTGGGCCTGTTTACATGATCCCATCTTTCCGGGATATCTCGCCTAGCAGGAATATCTCGCCAAGCCAGGACGCTGTTTGCGTTTACATGAGAGACAAGAGGCGGGACAGGATAAAAATTATCCACGCTTATTAGGTTTCACTGATTACCATAACAAAAGACTGATCATTATCGCATGCGCAGAGACGTTAGTTTCATCCCGGCAAGGTGGGATGTTCCGCCTGTTTATGTTTACATAGAGAAAACCATCGCGCAAGACGGGATATCCCGCCATGCCGAGACGTAATGAAATTCCCATGTGAACGCAAAATGAACATTATATGGGTTTCTATAGGCAGCACGGGCATCCCGTCTAGGCGAGATATCCCGGCAAGGCGGGATCACGCAACCAGGCCCTTACATTGCAGAAGAAAGGCAAGATTAGTTGTAGAAACTCGTCTGTTGAAATCGGTCATTTTCTTTCCGTATCTATTTGCGAATTTGTAATATACCTATTTTGATGCACAGTATCGCTAGTACAGGAACTTTCTTCTTCCTGACAATGACAATTAAATCAACAGTCCCAAAGAAATCAAAGATCAATTGCGATAATGTTTCCTTTTGTGTTCAAACACAATGCATACATTGTTTCAATTTTATGGTAGGGAAACAGTATGTTTGTCATGATTTAGAAGTTCACAAGTGCAAGAATATGAATCTAATTGAAGGCCTTTCTTAGGAATATTGCGAACTACCATTTTACTAAAATCACTTGTAATTATGGAACAGAAAAACTTATTTTAACCGAAAAAATTTCACTTTCTAAGTTAGCCCTTTCTCTATGGAATGAACTTTAAAGGCAGTCTGTCACGCATCTGATTGGCTGTAAAGTCAGAGCTCAACACAACGGATGTCTTTGTGAATCTGCATATCTAGAACAATGGAGGGCCAATCGTTATCACTTTCTATGGCCGTAGAAAGTCAGCAGGATCAACAGCCTTTCAATTGTCTCATTCTTTGTTTTGACATCATCATCCAGTCAGATGCATGACAGACTGCCTTTCATGGAACGAATGTACAAAGTAAACGGCATCAATAAAAACTGGCAAACATTCAACGTTTGTGGTCAAATTCTAGCCTATCAGATATCAGTATTTCCAGTTGACGTGGATCAGTTACCCAAATATGGTGTGCCACGTGTCATGGACTATTGTTTTTGTAAGGTTATTTGTTCAAAGGCTGATATATGCTTGCATTCCCTTTAAAAGTGCAGACGTACCTTGATGAACTCAACGTAATCTTCATATGAACTTTTCGGTGGAGCATAATATGTGCCACTTGGTGAAAACTTGTATTTTGGATCACTGACCACTTCTGGATGATAGAAATCAGCGAGTATGCTCATCAAACAACGCCTAGGAATCAGAAAATAATCATGAATGAATTTTGATGACTAGCCAACAATTTGGTCCTTGCAGAAACGGAAACTACTTTTGCGTACAAAGTAGAAATAAATGGTGGGTTAGGAATTTAGAAAATATCAAGAAAAGAGTTGGTTGGTCGAAATAGGATGGCGGTGCTGTGGATTCACATCCCATACCCAGTTCAGTTAATTTTAGTTCAGTTCAGTTAATTTCTACACTCGCAGCCCCTCAGACTTTCTTAGCAAATACATTAAAAGCCAAAAATGTCAGACGAATAAATTTCGGACGAAATATTTTCGGACAAAATGTTTTCGGATAAATAATTTTCGGACGATTTTTTAAAAGAATTTTTGACGTTTTTCCAGAAATTCGGACGACTAAAAAATTATATATTTTCAGTTCATTTTTTGGTTATTTATTTCATACAAAGAATGTCATACATTTATAGATCATGCTTTAATTTAGGGGTGCTGCTGGTCAGAAATTTCCACAAATGGTTATTGTTGAGGATGATCAGAATGATTGCTAAGATGGATTTAGTTTGCGCATTACTTTTCAATGCAAAGCATTTGTCAGCATGGCATTACGTTTTCAACAGGTGGAAATGTTTTGCTGTAATTTTTCTATGCTGCAAAAAATTTCGGACACCAAAAATTTCGGACTTCAAACAATTTTCGGAGATAAAAAATTTCGGACGTATCAAACTTCCGAAAATGTTACCGTCCGAAATTTTTGGCTTTTCATGTAATCTCATTGAGAGCAAAAAGATTTGCACACATAACTGCATTTCTAAAACCACAATTACAGTATGATTAGTAGATTTATATTTCATTTTACATTTTCATTTTAAAATATTTATTACAGGTTACAAAGTTTAGATATGCTTTTCAAACTGACATGTATAAAGTAAAGAAAAATTAAAGGAGTAAGAGTGAGCCAGTGATATATGCCTTATCCACATTTCTAAAAGGAGCATTAAAAATACGAAATGAAAACAGTTCCTAAAGGCCTTACTGCCCTCAGACACTACTATTTCTGGTTGTTTTCTGTGATTCATATTATTTAGTTACTGTTAATTTTAGTATTTAGTAATAATTGTTGCTCGAGTTGGGCTATCGTATTGCTGCTATACCTCGTATGGAAGTAATGCATTTGCATTTAAATAAATAAATGAATTATCATTATTACAAATTGATGCCTAGCCTTCTTCGAGGCGTTGTATTTGATTGATCAAGAGCAAGGACCCAAAAATAGAACGAAATGACTGTCGTATGAGACATAAGCAAGAAAAGTTGATGCAAGTACTTTCAACAAGAGATTCTAACGTAAGATGATAAAGATAAATACGTTTAACCTCCTGTGTTTACCTGTCATTATCATCTGTGACACGACCACCATAATTGCATTCTCCAGTCAGGTATGTTATTGCATCGAACGGCACCTGTTCATATTCATTTATAAACATCTGTAAGGACAGAAAACGAGTCATATTAGGTAAGAGCTGAAGAACGACGCTAGAATGAGATGATGCACAAATGCTAAAATCAATGTTTACTAAGCACCCCGTACCAAAATAACGGTATAGTTCAGTTCAGTTCAGTTCAGTTCAGTTCAGTTCAGTTCAGTTCAGTTCAGTTCAGTTCAGTTCAGTTCAGTTCAGTTCAGTTCAGTTCAGTTCAGTTCAGTTCAGTTCAGTTCAGTTCATATATTTCAAATTCCACTATATACAATTTATAGTCCTAACTACCAACTATACAAACACATAACTAAACTACAAAGATAAAAGATAAGTTGATGAAATACGAATGATGAAATAACGAATGAAATAACGAATGGGAGGGCCCCTTGAAAATCAGCTCTGCTGAAGGGCAACCCTTAAATGAAATATATGAAATGTGAAATGATATTACAGCCATGTTAAATTCATATGAAGAATCAAGAAATCTATAAAGCATCCTCTGGTCACAAATTGAAGGTGTTGTGGCAGCATAGCCTCCAAATCTTTTCTTTTGTCCGAAGTTCCCCTGGGACGTTGACTCATCCTCTGATCAGATTGCGTTTTCTCCTAAAATTGACCAATCAGGTGCCGTCATTTCATTACTTCCGCGTTTCGCAGCTAGATTTAGGCCATTTTGAGTACCCCCCAATAAAAAAATATTGCACGCTCGAATAAATCGAATTTTTTGAAACTTTCAACGGAAAAAGGATGCTTATACATAGGACCACAAGTGTTCATGTAACCCCCTTGCCATGACCTAGGATTAAAAAATTACGGCGATTTGAATGTTTGTCTTTGGTATTTTTTCAAACAGGTAGCGGCATCCTGCTCAACCTCCCCCCAAAAATTAGTTTTTCAGCAAAATTATCAAAAATATACATATTTCCATGAATAATTCTTCCGAAATTTCCGAAATTTGCGCTTTACTTCGCATTGAATTGCGAATTTGCGACACCTCCAAACTCTGTCCTTCTTCCCTGGATGACAACTTATGCCTCTCTCTGGTCTGGACCCAACATAACAGGAAAAGGCGGGAAAAGAAATTACCATTACCATTGAAGTTGAAGCAAAGTATCGAAATAACTGCCAATATCTTTAATTCCCGCGCTTGGGGTGGAGTGTGAGTGAAACCAAACTGACAGCATTTCAAAAAATTCTCAAAGAAGACGACCGACGGCATTGCATCATTGCATCAGGAGCGATCAAGATCACGACGAAGTAAGTTTTCCTTCTACTTCGTCTTGCAGTGAGGGCATTTCAAATTTTTACATTCTTATCAAAAGACGATTTTGACAACGATTTCCGCTCAATTTTTACAAGAAAGAAGCCGCCTGTGCTGTGTGAAATTGTAAAATTCAATTTTGTAAAATATTAGTATCTAGGAGACAAATTCTAGGAGAAACTTTTACCCCGGGAAGAACTGGGGTCAAGTTTGTTGTAAAAGTTAGTGCACGAGTTTCTAAGAAAATAAAAATTTGGGCCAGTTGTGAAAGTAATAAATGTTATCAGATTTTGAATAGCTACTCAAAGTTTACCTGTGCCCCCGTGAACATTTCAAAACAAAGGTTTTTGAAGCCTTTCCAATGTTTAGACATATAACAATCTTCATGTTTACTACCTGTGCCCCGTGAACATTTCGAGACAATGTTTTCTAATGTTTAGACTGTTCTCAAGTACCTCCCGAGCCCCTTCTGAGCAACATGATACAATAACCAAGTGAAAATAAAGTAAAAATATCCCAAGGACTTCCTCTATCAAAATAAAAAGTTTCTTCCCAGAACACGTATTATTTTATAAGAAAGGGTAAAAAACTCAACTCTCAGATCGCCAAAAAATTGCAAAACTCCTGCACTGGGAAAATATAACTTGAGAAACAATTTACTTTTATAAAGATTAAGGAAAACCTTGACATATCTTTATTTTATTTTCACTTGTTTCCTGTGATGCTTAGCATTGGAAAGGCTTCAAAAACCTTGTTTTGAAATGTTCACGAGGACACAAGTATAAGGAACATGAAGATTGTTATGGAACCTCTAACAAACTCAGAGTACTGAAATTCTTTTCAGGAGCTTTCAGCACCGACCCAATTCTTAGTGTTTCTTTTAAAAAAGTATGTGTACAGCAGTTTCTAATAATATTTGGCGATCTGAGGGTTTCGTTTCTTAAAAGCAGCTTCTTACAAAAAGAATTCATGTAATGCAATTGTTGACATTGTTGGTAATTGTTGTCTGTGAAATTACTTTGTTTTTACAACTCCAACAAACCTTTTGAAGACTTTTGATTTTAGTTGGCAAAATTCTTGTATATTCTCTCTTGTCGAAACATATCATCAGGCAGTCAATGCAAAAAATTTGTTCATGGCGTGTTTCTTTCAATGATGTGAATGCTTTGAAGAAGATGCTGCCAAGTCCAAAACGCGCTTTCACATTTTAATAAAACTGTTGTCAAGCTCCTCCAGTCAGCATGCATTGCATTTAAACGAGATTATTCTTTTCCTTTTCCCATTTTTAAAGAAACATTTGAGACGATAAATGATTTTACCAACAAAACATGACGACACCGCCACCGTTAACGATTTCTTTTCCCGCCTTTTCCTGTTATGTTGGGTCCAGACCAGAGAGAGGCATAAGTTGTCATCCAGGGAAGAAGGACAGAGTTTGGAGGTGTCGCAAATTCGCAATTCAATGCGAAGTAAAGCGCAAATTTCGGAAATTTCGGAAGAATTATTCATGGAAATATGTATATTTTTGATAATTTTGCTGAAAAACTAATTTTTGGGGGGAGGTTGAGCAGGATGCCGCTACCTGTTTGAAAAAATACCAAAGACAAACATTCAAATCGCCGTAATTTTTTAATCCTAGGTCATGGCAAGGGGGTTACATGAACACTTGTGGTCCTATGTATAAGCATCCTTTTCCCGTTGAAAGTTTCAAAAAATTCGATTTATTCGAGCGTGCAATATTTTTTTATTGGGGGGTACTCAAAATGGCCTAAATCTAGCTGCGAAACGCGGAAGTAATGAAATGACGGCACCTGATTGGTCAATTTTAGGAGAAAACGCAATCTGATCAGAGGATGAGTCAACGTCCCAGGGGAACTTCGGACAAAAGAAAAGATTTGGAGGCTATGCTTGTTGTGGCACAGTCGTGTAGTCTTTGACATTGCAGTCAGAACAGCCAGGCGGACAGGGTTCAATCCCAGGTAGAGTCCCATCATATGAGCGTCATGACAAGGGGTCGCGGACTCGATTGGGCCTATTCTACTTCTGCAATCCTAGCGCTTGGCACCAAAAACCACAACTGCACCTTTACCTTCACCTTCAACTACTCCTCAGTTCTAAAAAAATGCGCAAAATTCACTGCCAAAGAAAAAGGCTAAACGAGCAAACAAATCTTCCAAATTCGTTTGGACGGAGATAAATCGTTAGATATTGCTGATTGAAAATCAAAAGCAGTTTAATGCAATTATAATTGCTTTCATTGTTCTTACCTGCAACTGTCTAACACTGATTCTGAGATCTGACTCATTGAAACCATAAGGTATGTTCCATCCCATGGGACCAAACTTCGTCCTTTCTTGAATAACAGCATGGAAAAAGCATAGCCCATACAACAACTTTTCCCAAGCCTAAGATTTGAACGTACTTAGAATGTGAACAAAATCATACAAATAGAAATTCAATAGTGCAAGATGAATGTAAAATTTTGTCATCAGATTTAGCATTGAAGATCATGCTATGCTGCGGAAATTACAAATTGCAATCAAAGAGCAATTACACGAAAGAAGACGAATGTCCTGATGTTTCTTGAAGACCTTCTGCTGCCCAACAAGGGCTGATTTTGTAATACAATGGCAACAGTTGCATTTGATTCACACCTCAATCCAAAGCGATTAGCGACTGCAGACAAAGGAAATTGTCTCAACCAGTAATTCAAAACAAACAAAGCCGCAAAAATTTGCCCGAAATTAGTAGGGGAAACTCTCCCCTTGTACAAGCGAAAGGTGGTTTTTAAGAGAAGTTAAGCGCTTATAACGAAAGATAAAGGGTAAATCTAAAGTTCTGCCTGGCAGATTTTGTTTATTTGATTCAGGAGCTGAGTAATTGTTTCATTTGAGCCCTAAATGTGCGAGAATTGTAATGCCTTTTGCTCAGCTTCTGAATCAAATAAACAAAATCCGTTGCACCATACATTAATATTTTCATAAGGAACAGCTTATAAGAAAGGGCAGGCTTAATTTGGCGAAACTTAAGAAACTACGCTACCTGAATCAAAAAAGGAGAAACTTTCGTAATTTGCATTCAAAAAAATTTTGAAACTGTTCAATAATAGCAACTGTTTTGACATTGTTTCCAGCAAAACTAAATCTACACTTCCGGCATTAGAATATAAGAAACTCATTAGAAACTTTTGGCAGCATATCGCTCGTAGCCTGCTATAAACTTGGGGTAGAAATAAGGTTTTCTTACCAGCTCTTTTTTGGCACATCCTGAAAAGAATGTCTCATCTGAAATTGGATCGGACGAGTATGACTGTAATAGATTTTGTCGCAGGCCTGTTGGTGGCTCATTTGTCATTTTAACTCCATTTTGAAGCACTGTCACCGGGAACTAAAACGAAAAATAAAACACAAATTAAGAGCGTCGTAATTCAGCCATTTGACACACCTGTAGTTTGCAAAACATCAGTAAAACTCAACATCAGCAATGAAGGTAGCTTACAACTAAAATTCTCAAGAGTATGGCCACATGACTTCAAATGAGTAAAACAAACCTTAGCCGATTAGGTCTATTTATGTAAAAAAGGAAAATTTCAAAATACTTCTTGAAAATCAATTTGTCCAAATGCAAAAAAGTGTGGTTGGTTTCGGATTTTGTAGAAACGTCCAAATGGTCTCTTGCGCATCTCATCTGTAAAATCAATTCAATTTGTTCACAAATTTTAGTTTCAACATATTCTATGTTCTATTAAAAACGAAAGAGCTCCTAGCGTCCAAATGCGATTTTCACTTCACATGTGCGGATTGCTTGGCCAGCTTGTGCAAGGCTCAGATCACGTGACACGCTGAAAGGGACAACAGAGAGTTCCACCTTTGAAGTTTCCCCCTCTCTTCGCAACCATTGTTTTACTCTGACAATGGTCAAATCTGTCTGTTAATGATTTGAATAGCCAGGCAGATAGAAGTTGGATCGCACCCATTCAACAACTTTATGTCGAAGACTTTTCAAGTAGGACTAACAAGGGCAGATTTTGTAATACAATAGCATGAGTTGCTTTTGTTGACACCTCAGTTCAAAGCGATTAGCGATTGCAGACAAAGGAAATTCTCTCAACCAGCAATTCAAAACAACTACAGCCGCAAAAGTTTCTTTGAAACCCAGGTAGCTAGCTCGCTCGTTGTGCATTCCAGAAACTGTTTTTAAGGGCAAACATGAGTGTAGATCGAGAGAAGAAGGATGCATCTACACATCTGCCGCGGGCATTTTATTTGTTTGCTTCAAACGCCGTTTAGGAGGCGATTCAATTCTCTTATATTTTGGGTGTTATCAAAACATTTACGGCTCAGCTTCTGGATCAAAGAAATAAAATGCCCACAAGATGTGTAGATATATCCTCCTTCTTTCGATCTACGCTCATGTTTGCCCTTAAAAATAATGTTTGGAATGCACAGCGAGCGAGCTAGCTACCTGGGTTTCAGAGAAAATTTTGCGGCTTTGTTTGCTTTGAATTACTGGTTGATAGAATTTCCTTTGTCTGTGAACGCTAATCGCTTTGAATTGAGGTGTCAACAAAAGCAACTCGTGCTATTGTATTACAAAATCTGCCCTTGTTAGTAGGACTGCAAATGACTTCAGAATTGGAGCTAGTTAGCCGTTCCTTATAGTCAATGAACGGATTTCAGTAGAGCTGACCTATATATAAGAGAAAGAAAAAGCCTACCCACGCTGTTGTTTCTCTAGCTAAGCATTATCCACACACGTGTCGAAATCATCAAATACATAGGCTAATTTTAGACTTAAATGTACAGCTCTTGAGTTAGCTCCTTATCTCCGTAAGCCAATTCTAAAATCTCATTCTGCAGCTTAAAGGGAATAGACATGGCTATATCGACAAGCTGCTATAAAAAGTCTGTAGAAACGCCCACAAACCCATTGTTTCTTCCCCCACACAATGACACAACAGGTGTCAAAGTTGTCAAATACAATAGATTAAATTTTTACTGAACTTTAACAATGTCGATTCCCTAAATATGTCCAGCACTTACCTTATCAGAAGGATAACTAGTAAGCCAAAGTCTGAAGTCCCCATGGGTTGTATCAAGTGTCAACTCTTCGCAAATCTTTTCAAGCTGTGGCATCCATGAAACGGCCAAATGACAATTTTGCAATACAACCCAAGTACCATTCACGACAGCATCTTGTATCATTTTAGCAGCAATGGGACCCTAAACGAATGAAACGGCTAAATGACAGATTGCAATACAACCCAAGTACCATTCACGACAGCATCTTGTATCATTTTAGCAGCAATGGGACCCTAAACGAATGAAACGGCTAAATGACAATTTTGCAATACAACCCAAGTACCATCATTCACAACAGCATCTTGTATCATTTTAGCAGCAATGGAACCCTAAACAAATGAAACGGCTAAATGACAATTTTGCAATACAACCCAAGTACCATTCACGAAAGCATCTTGTATCATTTTAGCAGCAATGGGACCCTAAACAAATGAAACGGCTAAATGACAATTTTGCAATACAACCCAAGTACCATCATTCACAACAGCATCTTGTATCATTTTAGCAGCAATGGGACCCTAAACGAATGAAACACCTAAAAAACAATTTGAAATACAACCCAAGTACCATTCACAACAGCATCTTGTATCATTTTAGCAGCAATGGGACCCTAAACGAATGAAACACCTAAAAAATAATTTGAAATACAACCCAAGTACCATTCACAACAACATCTTGTATCGTTCTAGCAGCAATAGGAACCTAAACGAATGAAACACCTAAATAACAATTTGCAATACAACCCAGCCAAGTACCATTCACGACAACATCTTGTATCATTTTAGCAGCAATGGGACCGTAAACGAATGAAACACCTAAATAACAATTTGCAATACAGCCCAAGTACCATTCACAACAGCATCTTGTATCATTTTAGCAGCAATGGGACCCTAAACAAATGAAACGGCTAAATGACAATTTTGCAATACAACCCAAGTACCATTCACAACAGCATCTTGTATCATTTTAGCAGCAATGGGACCCTAAACAAATGAAACGGCTAAATGACAATTTTGCAATACAACCCAAGTACCATTCACGACAGCATCTTGTATCATTTTAGCAGCAATGGGACCCTAAACAAATGAAACGGCTAAATGACAATTTTGCAATACAACCCAAGTACCATCATTCACAACAGCATCTTGTATCATTTTAGCAGCAATGGGACCCTAAACGAATGAAACACCTAAAAAACAATTTGAAATACAACCCAAGTACCATTCACAACAGCATCTTGTATCATTTTAGCAGCAATGGGACCCTAAACGAATGAAACACCTAAAAAATAATTTGAAATACAACCCAAGTACCATTCACAACAACATCTTGTATCGTTCTAGCAGCAATAGGAACCTAAACGAATGAAACACCTAAATAACAATTTGCAATACAACCCAGCCAAGTACCATTCACGACAACATCTTGTATCATTTTAGCAGCAATGGGACCGTAAACGAATGAAACACCTAAATAACAATTTGCAATACAACCCAAGTACCATTCACAACAGCATCTTGTATCATTTTAGCAGCAATGGGACCCTAAACAAATGAAACGGCTAAATGACAGATTGCAATACAACCCAAGTACCATTCACAACAGCATCTTGTATCATTTTAGCAGCAATAGGACCCTAAACGAATGAAACGGCTAAATGACAGATTGCAATACAACCCAAGTACTATTCACAACAGCATCTTGTATCATTTTAGCAGCAATGGGACCCTAAACAAATGAAACGGCTAAATGACAGATTGCAATACAACCCAAGTACCATTCACAACAGCATCTTGTATCATTTTAGCAGCAATAGGACCATAAACGAATGAAACGGCTAAATGACAGATTGCAATACAACCCAAGTACAATTCACAACAGCATCTTGTATCATTTTAGCAGCAATGGGACCTTAAACGAATTAAACGGCTAAATGACAAATTGCAATACAACCCAAGTACTATTCACAACAGCATCTTGTATCATTTAAGCAGCAATGGGACCCTAAACGAATGAAACGGCTAAATGACAAATTGCAATACAACCCAAGTACCATTCACGACAGCATCTTGTATCATTTTAGCAGCAATAGGACCCTAAACGAATGAAACGGCTAAATGACAGATTGCAATACAACCCAAGTACTATTCACAACAGCATCTTGTATCATTTTAGCAGCAATGGGACCTTAAACGAATTAAACGGCTAAATGACAAATTGCAATACAACCCAAGTACTATTCACAACAGCATCTTGTATCATTTTAGCAGCAATGGGACCTTAAACGAATTAAACGGCTAAATGACAAATTGCAATACAACCCAAGTACCATTCACGACAGCATCTTGTATCATTTTAGCAGCAATGAGGCCTTAAACGAATGAAACGGCTAAATGACAAATTGCAATACAACCCAAGTACCATTCACGACAGCATCTTGTATCATTTTAGCAGCAATGGGACCCTAAACGAATGAAACGGCTAAATGACAAATTGCAATACAACCCAAGTACCATTCACGACAGCATCTTGTATCATTTTAGCAGCAATGGTACCCTAAACAAATGAAACGGCTAAATGACAATTTTGCAATACAACCCAAGTACCATTCACGACAGCATCTTGTATCATTTTAGCAGCAATGGGACCCTAAACGAATGACACGGCTAAATGACAAATGGCAATACAACCCAAGTACCATTCACGACAGCATCTTGTATCATTTTAGCAGCAATGGGACCCGAAACGAATTAAACGGCTAAATGACAAATTGCAATACAACCCAAGTACCATTCACAACAGCATCTTGTATCATTTTAGCAGCAATGGGACCCTAAACGAATTAAACGGCTAAATGACAAATTGCAATATAACCCAAGTACCATTCACGATAGCATCTTGTATCATTTTAGCAGCAATGGAACCCTAAACAAATGAAACGGCTAAATGACAATTTTGCAATACAACCCAAGTACCATTCACGACAGCATCTTGTATCATTTTAGCAGCAATGGGACCCTACACGAATGAAACACCTAAATAACAATTTGCAATACAGCCCAAGTACCATTCACGACAGCATCTTGTATCATTTTAGCAGCAATGAGAACCTAAACGAATGAAACACCTAAATAACAATTTGCAATACAACCCAAGTACCATTCACAACAGCATCTTGTATCATTTTAGCAGCAATGAGACCCTAAACGAATGAAATACCTAAATAACAATTTGCAATACAGCCCAAGTACCATTCACGACAGCATCTTGTATCATTTTAGCAGCAATGGGACCCTAAACGAATTAAACGGCTAAATGACAAATTGCAATACAACCCAAGTACCATTCACGACAGCATCTTGTATCATTTTAGCAGCAATGGGACCCTAAACGAATTAAACGGCTAAATGACAAATTGCAATACAACCCAAGTACCATTCACAACAGCATCTTGTATCATTTTAGCAGCAATGGGACCCTAAACGAATTAAACGGCTAAATGACAAATTGCAATATCATCTTGTATCATTTTAGCAGCAATGGAACCCTAAATGAATTAAACGGCTAAATGACAAATTGCAATATAACCCAAGTACCATTCACGATAGCATCTTGTATCATTTTAGCAGCAATGGAACCCTAAATGAATTAAACGGCTAAATGACAAATTGCAATACAACCCAAGTACCATTCACAACAGCATCTTGTATCATTTTAGCAGCAATTGGACCCTAAACGAATTAAACGGCTAAATGACAAATTGCAATACAACCCAAGTACCATTCACGACAGCATCTTGTATCATTTTAGCAGCAATAGGACCCTAAACGAATTAAACGGCTAAATGACAAATTGCAATACAACCCAAGTACCATTCACGACAGCATCTTGTATCATTTTAGCAGCAATGGAACCCTACACGAATTAAACGGCTAAATGACAAATTGCAATACAACCCAAGTACCATTCACGACAGCATCTTGTATCATTTTAGCAGCGATGGAACCCTACACGAATTCAACGGCTAAATGACAAATTGCAATACAACCCAAGTACCATTCACTACAGCATCTTGTATCATTTTAGCAGCAATGGAACCCTAAACAAATGAAACGGCTAAATGACAAATTGCAATATAACCCAAGTACCATTCACGATAGCATCTTATATCATTTTAGCAGCAATGGAACCCTAAATGAATTAAACGGCTAAATGACAAATTGCAATACAACCCAAGTACCATTCACAACAGCATCTTGTATCATTTTAGCAGCAATGGGACCCTAAACGAATTAAACGGCTAAATGACAAATTGCAATATCATCTTGTATCATTTTAGCAGCAATGGAACCCTAAATGAATTAAACGGCTAAATGACAAATTGCAATATAACCCAAGTACCATTCACGATAGCATCTTGTATCATTTTAGCAGCAATGGAACCCTAAATGAATTAAACGGCTAAATGACAAATTGCAATACAACCCAAGTACCATTCACAACAGCATCTTGTATCATTTTAGCAGCAATTGGACCCTAAACGAATTAAACGGCTAAATGACAAATTGCAATACAACCCAAGTACCATTCACGACAGCATCTTGTATCATTTTAGCAGCAATGGGACCCTAAACGAATTAAACGGCTAAATGACAAATTGCAATACAACCCAAGTACCATTCACGACAGCATCTTGTATCATTTTAGCAGCAATGGAACCCTACACGAATTAAACGGCTAAATGACAAATTGCAATACAACCCAAGTACCATTCACGACAGCATCTTGTATCATTTTAGCAGCGATGGAACCCTACACGAATTCAACGGCTAAATGACAAATTGCAATACAACCCAAGTACCATTCACTACAGCATCTTGTATCATTTTAGCAGCAATGGAACCCTAAACAAATGAAACGGCTAAATGACAAATTGCAATATAACCCAAGTACCATTCACGATAGCATCTTGTATCATTTTAGCAGCAATGGAACCCTAAATGAATTAGTGTATGATACCCAGTTGTAAAAAAACAATCTATCTCACTGAACATAAGGCTGGCCAACAATCGTATAACAGCCTTGAAGAAGTCCTGCGTGACAGGATGAAATATTGAAAATTTGACCTTTAAATTTTTACATATTTGCTGTTGTATGTTTTCGTCGTATTGCGGTGTTTCTACGTAAAAATCATGATCACCAATCTTGGCCAAAGGTTATTGCACATCACTCAAAAGAGGGCTAAATCTTGTCTCTTCTCAGTTATAGCCAGTTTCTGCGTTCAAAACCCCTCCCCTCAAAAAAAATGTTGTATTTCATACAATGAGACATATTATTTCAAAACATATCTGTCTGTTGCGTTATGAGCAATATTGACTTCGGGAGAAAGGAGGGAATATTTCGTTGACAAGAAAGAATTATGTTCGTTATCCAATAACTTTTAGCCACGACTGAAGGATTCTAGAGATAAAACGAGGAAGGATGTTGAGAATAGATGTGATAAGGAAAGCAAACGAAAATTTCACAGAAATTTTAAGTTTTGGGCACATAATAGATCTAAAAGAAGGCTCTCAACGCAGACTCATTCAAGCTAAAAAATTACGGAATCGAATCGTGACCAACATTTTCAAAGAGTGTCGTAATGCTTCTTTATCAAAGTATACCCTCTAGGCCAGTCTACAGTGCTGGTAACAATCCATATAGGTAACAATGCTGGTAACAACCCTGCTAACAATGTACACTGCTGGTAACGATCCTTAGACTCGTTCAAATTATCTAATTACCACCTTGTACAAAACGGCTTACAGCTTTAAGAGTACTGTTAACATAACATTGGTTGTAATTATACCCATGATCATTCATACCTGTCCTTGACCAAGCGAGATGGCATTGAATTTATCACCACTGAATCCTTTGTCTGCAGCAAATTTCATCAAACCTAGATATGGCAAAAGAGAAAAGCATCAGACAACGGATAAATGCTGGACATATTTTCACTTGTGATTAGGAAATTCAACTAATCCGTCAATCATTTCACTGTTGCGACGTCTTTAACCGCGGAGGTGTGACAACGTAGACTTCAAGGTTGGTAAATCGCTATACAGTGGAACCTCCATTAACGGAAATCTCTATACAATGGACAGCTTCGAACAACGGCCAAATATTTTAGTCCCAATTTACAGTATGAAAAAACATGACACCTCCATACAGCGGACACCTCTCTTCAACGGACAATAACATTGCTGCCACAGGTGTCATTTATAAGGAGGCTCCACGGTACCGCCTTGCTCAAAGTAGTACAACGACCGGCTAAGATGAAGCTACGAATTTATGACCCATACCGAACTCTCGCACTATGTATCTCATTCTGCAGAAATTCTTTTCTAGCGAACGAAAAGTATACTAGTTGCTTGGGACGTACCGTTCCTCCTTAAAGCTAGAGTAGAAGCTACTTCCTTGAATGCTAAATCATGAAAGACAGCTAATTCTGATACTTAGTGCATGTTTAAACACACGGTCCAGGTGAGGACGTTGTGAGTCAATGAGATGCTTCAAATTCTTCCAGAAAAAGCGTATAATACGGTGGCAATACTACGGTTCAAACGGGAAAGAGGAAGACCAACATTAAAGTGGTATGATTACCTCAAATCAAGATAAGGCTCAAATCCTTATTGGTTAAAAGAGCGTGTGGACATCATCCAATTTCATGCTTGTTAGCCAATGAGATCACCGCTTTCTAGCCCCTGGAGACAAAATCGGTCGTTTGAGGTAAATTTTCTAGTACCCTCACTAAAACTGAAATGGATGCTAAAATACTTCAGTTATTTGCAATTTTTTTTAATAAATCAGTTGTGGGGATGTCCGTCCAGAGTTGTTTACATGTTTAGGCACATAGCTTGTTTGGGGCCGGAGCTGCGTTCATTTTCCGGTCGAAGAATATTTACCTTCGTTGAAATATCTATAGAAATCGCTACAAATGAGATATACAGATAAGAATTTCAGCAATTATGCATACTGACCTGAGCAATAACCCAAACTCCTTCACTGCTATCATATCTCAAAATTGGAGGCAATTTCTAATGATTTCTGGCAGAGATATCATTTCGGCCTAAGTTTGTCCTCGCTTAAAACCCATTCCATTGCACTTAAAAAGTTATGGTAAAATTCTAGAGCTGAATAATGCACTTACCCATGACTCAGGCACCAGTTTGACTTCGTTTGCCTTTTTTACATTAGCAAATTTTTACAAGAAACGACCAGTTGTGGGCGAATTGCAAAAACTTTCCTCGGTCCATATTTTTCTCTGCACAGTCTATACGCTTCAAACAACAAACAGTGAACTTTGTATCATAAAAGTCTTGCAACACAAAACATTCCTTTAGACCGATTCCATGCACCTTAGCGAGGCACTCGTGACTTGTTTTCACGCATTTGGTTCCATCAGTCAATGCAAACAAGCAAAAGAGCAAAACCGGGTATCTTTTTTAGCGAACCCAAAATGATGTTTTGTTCTTTTTATGTTTTGCATTGATTGAAATAAGAACGAAAAGAACGAAATGCGTGAAAACAATTCACGAGTGCCTCGCTAAGGTGCATGGAATCGTTCTATAGGAATGTTTTGTGATGCAAGACTTTTATGATACAAAGTTCACTGTTTGTTGTTTGAAGCGGATAGACTGTGCAGAGAAAAATATGGACCGAGGAAAGTTTTTGCAATTCGCCCACAACTGGTCGTTTCTTGTAAAAATTTGCTAATGTAAAAAAGGCAAACGAAGTCAAACTGGTGCCTGAGTCATGGGTAAGTGCATTATTCAGCTCTAGAATTTTACCATAACTTTTTAAGTGCAATGGAATGGGTTTTAAGCGAGGACAAACTTAGGCCGAAATGATATCTCTGCCAGAAATCATTAGAAATTGCCTCCAATTTTGAGATATGATAGCAGTGAAGGAGTTTGGGTTATTGCTCAGGTCAGTATGCATAATCGCTGAAATTCTTATCTGTATATCTCATTTGTAGCGATTTCTATAGATATTTCAACGAAGGTCAATATTCTTCGACCGGAAGATGAACGCAGCTCCGGCCCCAAACAAGCTGTGTGCCTAAACATGTAAACAACTCTGGACGGACATCCCCACAACTGATTTATTAAAAAAAATTGCAAATAACTGAAGTATTTTAGCATCCATTTCAGTTTTAGTGAGGGTACTAGAAAATTTACCTCAAACGACCGATTTTGTCTCCAGGGGCTAGAAAGCGGTGATCTCATTGGCTGACAAGCATGAAATTGGATGATTTCCGCATGCTCTGGCAACCAGTAAGGATTTGAGCCTTATCTTCCTCAAATCAATGCATTGACAGAAACAATTGATACCAAATGAATGAAATGGCAACGGATAGAGCTGAATGGAGATTATATAGTCAAAACATCACCAGGAGGGATCGTACGACCTGAAGGACGTTAACAACAACGGTCTATCATAACGATGAAAAGATTTGAAGATTAACATTCAAAGACTTACCTGCCATAGGATCAGCCCCAGGTGACAGAATGAAGAGCAGTGGAGAACACTGGTTTGAGTCTGCGTAGCTCTTCGTTAAGTCAAATGGAGGAGGTTCAATAAAATGGCGACCAAGCTTTTCTTCTACAAAATTCTTCACCAATGGAATAACCTAAAATCGAAAGAACAGATGGTATTACTCTAACGTATTACTCATGGTATTACTCAAAAGAACAGAATCAAAAGAACAGATGGTATTTCTCATTTCCGATTTATGATTACAGATATACAGATTGCAAAACCATCGGGGCATAGAAGGCGTTGGTTAAGACCAGCGGTCGAATCTGGAAAGATTCTCACGTGTTCAGAAGATGCTGTTTTCAATATGACAGCAACAATGTGTGCCTTTTCGTGTGAATGGAAGGCATATGGGTAATAATTTCATGCAGTGACGGACATTTGGGGGCAAGGGGTGCAGTCGCCCCCAATGCTGGCTACAACAAAGATCATATGTTCGAGAACAATCGAAATAAACGATTTCTTTTCACTGCAACAATAGGTTTGACCCCAAATACTTCGCAAAGTACTGATTTCGTGCTGTTTTAGAATTTTACCGGTATCATATACAAGTTACTTTTCCATGAATAATTTTTGAAGGAAACAATTAAAAGTACCATAGCGGAATTAAGCGGAATTCGAGCTCGCATCACCGGACTAATGTATGTCTGTCTGAGCTCCCAAGGTATCGATTCTCCTCAGAGTATGTCCGTTTATATTGGCCATCGCAGTCATCCATCAATGCGCATGTGGCCTGCCTAGAGATATTAGCTTTCATTCAAAACTTGAATAAATGACTGATCAAACCTCAGGATGGCTAACATCAATTCAATTGACACGCGCACCATGTTAACTTCTCAATATTCTGTCTTGCATCGGTAATTCAAGAGTCCATTCACGTTAGACATAAGCAATTTAAAAGATTTCTTGCATTGGGTACAAATGATATTGGGTATTTCTGCATTGGGTACAAATAGTATAGACTTTGCTTGAACATACCTTATCCGGACGAAGACAACGAATAGCAGTCATCCTTTGGAAGTCTGTCAAACTTTCACTCCATGGATTTGGTAATATCTGCTTGTGGGGTTCTTTGCTATCAAAAATATTTTGCCATTCTGCAACATTTGCAACGAAGCTGTCTCTGTTGGAAAGAAAAATCGTAAACATTGAAAAGGATTCAAAAATCAATCGAAGCGAACTTAGTCCTAGTATCTTCATATTGAGGTCATTTTAATACCAAATGTCTGCAGCTGCAAGGGTCACATTGAAATTGCCCAAGCCTTTCCTATACCTATGCCATACCTAAAACTCTGAAGCCAAAAATCTAAGAAACCTAAAAACCTCAATATCATTAACCTCTGCGAAAAAGGGAAGGAGAAAGCAGGAGAGAGTTGTATCATCGCCAGCTGGAAACGACGTCGCAGTAGTAAAGCATACCGAGGTGGGCAGAATTCGCCCCCCCCCCCCTGACTTTGACCAATAGCAGTCCAGCATTCTATGTGACTCGGAACGACAGAAATCCTACACTAAGTTTTCAAGAACGCTGAAAATCACTTTGCAGTTTTTGAAAAACTAAAAGAAAAGAAACCGCTGTGAATGAAAACTCAGTCCACGTTGCCTTTGAAACATCATCGAAACATGGAAGAATGAGACTAGTGACAAAAATCCTGTTAAATTCATTCAGTTCATTGACATTTCATGACACATCCAGGTATTATGATGACATTCCAAGTATTACGCGTTCCAAGAAAGACAAATCAGGCTAAATATAAAAAATTGTTTGATTTAAAAGATGTTTAATTAATTTTCGAACGTTTCGAACCAAGCTTAGTTCATCTTCAGCGAATAAATAAACGGTACAAGGCAAATTTAAACCCTAAGATAAACAAGTAATCCGAGGAAAACAATCGAAACCTGGTTGTCATTAAGTTTAACAACACGATTAAGTCAACTTTTTGTTCACTATATGTGCATGATGTGGAAATTATCAATGAAAACGATTTTGCAATGATTCGTACCGTAGTCCTTCGAAGCCCGGAAGATCGCACATTCTGCAAATTTCATCCCAAGATTTATCAGATAACCAACTTGGATCAGGATTTGGAATCTAGAAGAAAAATGTAATTATCTTTCAAGGTTTTAAAAAGATGCTTCTCTTTAAAAATCATCAAATGCCAATAAAAATAAAGCTTTGATAAAGCTTCAGTGCAGCCGTCTGAATCTTATTACCATTGAAGGTACTTTACCTGCTGGTGTTTAGAAGGGATCGGGAGGGGAGGGGGGGGGGGGGTTGACATTAGAATGCTTCAATTTACCGATAAAAGAGGCCCAAATATTTTGGTATGGAACGTTGGTTAGATGTTAGATAGTTCATGGAAAAAATTTGTAGAGGGATACGCCTATAGATGGATATCAGACAGGATTATCAATAATAAAGAGAACTGTACTTCAAATGAACGCAAATTAAGAGCATGAATATAAAGGAAACTAAGGCACTCAACTTCTGAAAAGCCAATGACCATAAAAAGTTGCTTTTCATTTTCGAACACTAAGCTAAAATAAAAAAACCTGTGTTTCCTATTTTACAGATATCTGGTATCGGCCTAATGTCATCATCACAACTGGTGCAGCATAGCAGATATCAGAAGCTCAGTAGGGACGATATGCATTAACACATATGAACAGAAGAAGACTCACTTTATTCTCCAAGCCAACGCCACCAGTAAGGAAGAAGATAAACTCGTCATAGTCCAATTCTTTCTTTGGTCTATGGGAATGACATTGGATGATAATTAAAGCTAGGACATCTGTCAGACCAATAAATAAAAGTGGCAAAGAAAATAACTGACTCCGTCTTTAAAATTCGGAGTAAACTCATTTTCATCTTTGATTACAAAGTCCTTTGTAATCTAAGAAGGGGCTCCGATGTCAGTCAGAAAGTCAGAAAGAAAGAAAGAAAGAAAGTCCGTCACGCTCGTTAAAACAATTAATTAACGTTTTATCTCTGCTAATTGGCACTGAAGTAAAGAAAGCGCACAGAAAGCGCATGCAAGACAGAAGTTTCCCGCGATCCTATAGCAACATTTGACGTCGGCTTATTTCATGTTAGACAGATTTGACACCGTAAGATGGATAAATCACCACGATGTTTACCCTGGCACAACAACAAATTTACTCAGAATTGGCACGTTCTTGACTTCATTAGCAGCTTAATGATGTTAAAACAATCGTTTTCTAGAACGAACGCATCATTAGCCACTTATTGATAGTATTCATTATGCAAATAAGTCAACCTTGGTGGATGATGTAACCGGCGGCCTACACAGAGGCTAGCATTCGCAGCATCACCGAAGGTAGAAGGACCGTCCTCCTACACAGCTACGGATGCAAACGTCGCAGGTGAAGTTGAGGGAAAGGTCCAGAATTCCAGCAAACAATGGCCCCATTGACTGGGGGAAGGCACATGATCACACTGAACTAAAACATCTTCATGCATATGATTCTGCACGGAGGTTATTTTCGTGACTGCTTGTCTCAAACTAGATGCCCGCGAATAGAAACATTCTGCAGGGTTCTGCATAAACATAAGTAATTTTGCATTATCGGAAATCTCACATGACATCTAATTTGAGACATACAAGGCGCTTGATTTTCTATTGAAGGCGACTTTAGCAGCAACACTCATCTCTCTGACTGTAGCTAAAAACAGCATCAACGATCATTTGGGGTTATGAAGAAATCAATTTTCAGATTTTTTATAATTCAATAACACCGTTGTATTACTTTATGCTATCTTAGGCCAAGGAAGGCTACCCTGTAGGAACTGTGTTTATTCCCAGGACTGTTTTCGTGACATCGTAGCTACAGAGACTAATTGCTGTCCTGTCAAGCTGACGTAAGAATAATTTTGTGCTTTCAAAGTCCGGTGTTGATGTAATACGAGATCAACTGTTATACGAGATGACCACAGGGGGCCAGAGAGCGTGATTATTGATTGGTCAACACTAACAAAAGTTAGAATTTGAAAATCACTGTAACTAAAGGAAGTTTTCTTATGTTATACACGGATTAACAGGACAGCAGTTGCTCTGTGTACTATGTCACGAAAACAGTACTGGGAATAAACACCGTTCCTACAAGGTAGGCGTCCTTGCTTAGGCTCTCTAATATCGCAATGCGTTTCACCAACATTTCCAAAGGTTTCCAGTTGATACCAATTAGAACAAGACAGAATACAGACAGAAAGCTGAGAGATGACCCAAGCACCATCGTTGCAATTTTTCATGAAAATATTACACAAGGTGGAATCACCATAACTCATATCACAGGGGGCCATGGCGCATGAGCTACCTGGGGCACTTTGAGGCTCTCAGGGGCAATAAGCACAGAAGCGATAAGATGCAATATGCATTTAGAAATAAAGTTTTGCCTCACATAACATCAACAGCAGCAAGATGGATCAATTTACACGGTACTTACAGCAAGATATTCGAGCATAAGACAAGTGAGAACAGTAGTTTGTCTTTTTCAAACAGGGATCTGCACACATTGCAATATAGATTGTATGTGAAATGATCTGTCAAATAACGCAATCTTCTCTCTAAAATCTTTGATTTGTTGCTACAAAAGAAAATATCAATGTGATTTTTTTCAGCCAATTAAAGACCTTCGACTAAAAGAGTTGAATGTGAACTTCTGAGCCAAATTCAATGTATTTTGCTAACTCTGCCTTTGAATGAATATTTCATTCATAAACAAAGGACATGATCAGATTATCCTGATAAGAAAATAATCATTACAGCACAAGCAACATTGTCTTAGACATCGTTTGGTCCTATAACGTAGAATATGCATCCAAGAAAATCTCAACCATCGTTTAATAGTCACAAATGATATTTTATAAAGCTTCAAGGCAAAAAGTCCTGATCTCCTTTCGCACAGTAAAAATTGACACGCAAACAAGATCCAAAGCTCATTTTAAGAATTTCAATTCCTTTTTGCGAAGGATAAGAAGCAGTCAGTGGAGAATTACTGGCCTAAAATGTATATAAATATGCATTGTTCAAAGAGACTTTCATACCAAGAATTTGGAGCACCCCTGATACTTGATATCTAGCAGCTCCATACAGTAGGTACCAAAGCATAAAGGCGCAGTTTGGCTCCTTTCCTTTATACAGATCTCATGTTGTATCTGACACCCTTAACAACTGCATTGTGCAGGAAATGAAATCAACTAACCTGTCGTGTATTGATGATATGAAGAGATTAACGAACCAAGTTAGTGAATACTGATACATTGGATCAATGTTAGGAAGATCGGTGATTGAAAAGAAGAGCACGGATGAATGGGCAGCAATTGGACGATAACCAAGACGAGATTGATTGATTTTCTTTTCAGTCTCTTCTGCAACCTATCGAAAAATAAAGTAAGAGTTAACTGCAGTCGAAAAGTGTGGAACGTTCTATAATGCTCTTTTGGAACTAAGGAACTAACACCGTCAAGCAACGGAATCAAACTTAAATGTGCATTATGATAACCTAAAATCAGTTTCAGGGAGAAACATCAAAGGTTTAACAGTTTTGAGAAACCCCTTTTTGTTCTATGACATAGCCAATTTTTGCTGCGCAAAAGTAAAGCCAAGGAGGGTAAAACAATTGAAATAAAATAAAGTGCAAGATAAACCCCGATTTTCGTTTTGAAATGAATATTGCATTACCACAACAAGTTTCATGAATAAGTATTTCACTGAGAAACGTAGACGTAGCAACTGGTTTGTTAGCCTGATAACCAGCCCATTATTCTATTCTAAAGGACGTACCTTCTGCTTCTTGCTAATTTCATCTGATAAAACCTGCAAAGCAAAATTCGAGCATGGTGAGTTCAACGAACAGAAAGATCCACGAGATGTGCCTATGAGATGGTTAAAACAGGATATGTCTTCCTTAAGAAGGAAATCGGACCAGAAAAGATATTTGGCTCCGTGTGAGGTAGATGGAGAAACGAAACATAAGTGCCAATATTGTTTTTTTGCGTAGCTTTCTTTGAATTCCACCCGTTGCATATTGTCTCTTACTTTGTCTCTACGTACAATCGGAAGCTCGATTCGATTCACAAAGACACATAGCCCCATATCATGGCATTGGCATACACTCTATTCTATCTAAGGATATTTCTTCTTTCTTCTTTGGAGTTTCGTTTTCTGTTTCTGTCTGTTGTCATTCTTACTTAGATAGTAGATACACAAGGATTACTTAGTACACAATGGGCGATCCTGATACATGAAGACTGTTTCAGACTTGCTAATTCTAAGTTTTAAATCAATTGTAATGCTTACCTTGGTGCTTATTCTTGTGCTTTCAATGCCGCTCGAAGCTTTTGAATCTGCTAGGCCACTTTCCAGAGTATTTCTGAGGCTCAGTTTGTAGTTGGTTGTATGAATCAATAACCACAACAACCAACTACGAGCTGACCCTCAGAAACACGCTGGAAAGTGGAGTGGCCAAGCAAAATCGAAAGCTTCGAGCGGAATTGAACGCACAAGAATAGACACAAAGGAAAGCATTACAATTGATTTAAATCATAGAATTGGCAAGTCTGAAACATTCTTCACGTGTCAGAATCGCCCATGAGTTGAGTACACAAGTTACTTCTCCATAATATATTTGCTCGTAAATGAACTAGCCAAATCAGCTCACGATAGACCGATTGACTAAAACACAGACAAATTGCAGCGGTGAGACGTGAGGTAAAGCTAAGCAAGTTTTGCCATAAGAATCAAAACTGCTATCAGGCAACGTTAAATAAACAATTAAAGTATGATGATATAATGCTGGCACAGTAATTATGATATGATAGATTATATTTACCTTTGATGAATCAAGAATCTTGATAGCAGATTCATCCTCCAAGATATTACCCTCTGATGAAGAGAGGGTTTCTAGTATCTTATCTTCGATCTCTTTCAGTTGCTTTTTGTTTGATGCACTCTGCACAATTAATGCTTGTCTTTCTTCTTCCAGTTCAGGCCTTAGGTAGAAAGAAATTGTTAGTTAAACAGAACGATTCTGAATGATAAAGTTGTAAATCCATTTGTCTGGTTCCTTAGATGTTACTGATTTTGTCTGCGTTGTTTTAGGGCTTTTGTGTCGTCCTACCGTTAAAAAGGAATGTAACAAAGTGAAATGATATACATTATCAATTAAATCTTTGGCGTCTCCGTATGTAATGCAAAAACTCACCCTTAAAGGGAATATAAGCATATATAAGCCTTTGATAAAAATAACCTTACCAAGAAAATAGGCCGTAACACGTGCCACACCATATTTGGGTAACTGATCTGCGTCAACAGGAAATACTGATCTCTGATAGGCTAGAATTTGACCGCAAGTGGTTTAAGCCACTTTTATATGCTTACAATCCCTTTAAGAAAGATTTAGCAACTCATAAAGTACAGTATCTGCCAAGCAAAGCGGGGATTAATGGTTTTTAAGTTATCAAGACAGGCAGGCAATCACAAACGTTTGAAATTTTGAGCAGAACAGTCATCGTTTGTGGAACAATAGCTGCTCAATTTGCATGTAGAATGGCAGCAAGGGCGTTTCAGAAATTATTGTTCACAATATTTCTCAGTTTGTCAATTACCGTAAAAACTCTATCTAGCCCCCTGTTCTATTAAGCCCCCCCTCTAATAAGCTTCTCCCTTCTAAGCCAAAATCTTTATTAAGCCCCCCACTTATATCAAATGCCAGAGGTTACCAAATATTTTCCATCTATTTAGCTAAACAGGTTTTCATGCTGCTTTTGATATGGTTTAGGATATCAAAAACTGTGTCGAATTTGCGTATTTGACTCGTAAAATCGTATGTTAACTATGCAAAATGTGGGGTAAAATAACTAATAAGCTATCATTTATATCCTTGTCATTCAATTTTGTGAAAAAGTCCCAATTCTCTAATGAGCTCCCCCGCTCTAATAAGCCCTCCTCTCTTTTAAGCCCCCTCTGAAACCTCCAAGATTCAATAAGTCCCCCCCCCGGGGGCTTAATAAAGCTTTTACGGTAAATCAAACTAAAATGTAAAGTTCGATGGGTCTTGGAAGCGTTAAGCTTTTTAATGACATAATTGGCTTGGCCAACTTTTCACAGTTTGCAAGAAGATAATACAGGGTTGTATTGTTCTGTCAAAATAAATAGAGTAAAGTGAAATTACATGCTTAGATATACGGTGAAAAGTAATGGGTTGCTATATGAAGGAAAACACCGACATAAATGATTGAAATTTCATAACCAATCCAGCTAGGTATTTGCCTGGTTTCTTTACAGTCATTTAGCGTCCTTTTCGACATAGTTTTACGCAGCTAAGTTCGTTTTCTCGCTTGCGCCCACTGCAAATCGCCACAAGAGTTGAAGTGAATCGCCTCATTTTTACTACAAGTTCTTTAATACGCATACCTTGCTCTGTTTATCATGATGTAAATGGCCTGTTTTCTTTCTTTAAAAGACAATCTTACCTTTCCTTAGCAACAACGATACCAAGAAGCTGATCCTCTAATCCCTCGGGTGTAATCATAAAATTGACTAATGTTACTTTGGTAGCAATTTCTGGTAGGTAATGAGGATTACGTAATTTTGTGGTGATGTAAAGTCTGAAGTCTTGAGAATATTCAATCACATTTTCACCAAGACGAATGCACATTACTCCACCTGTCAGAAATATAATAGTCTATTCTGTGATGACTGAAATAATCATGTTAAGAGACAAGACTTTAAGTATTCTATTTGGACCGATGAAGGCACACACGGAGCGACTATGAGCAGCTAAACTTCGTATTGAAATGAACGCCTGAAGCACATACTCTCGAATACCGAATAATCAGCCCCTCCCTCCCCGTGTGTTGATTTTGAAAAAATGTCCAGCCCCCTCTTCTATTCCAAGACCCTTTTTACTAATTCTTGAAAAATTGAAATGACAGTGAATATAATTATTGAATATGAATATATATGTGTTCAACTAAGAAAGCGATTATTTCCAATTTTTCCAACCTCCCTTCATTGTTCCAGCCCCCGATTATCATCACATCGAGCCAATTCCAACCCCTTGATTATTCTCACTTCTTCTCTGTAATCCTCTATCACCGAGCAAGTTTGATTAAACATTCTACCGGGAAACGAATTCTAAATTCTCCAAGCACTATCATGTGTCCCAAAAAAGTACTCCTGTTTTTGGCGACTGTTCACACGGGAGTACTTTTTTAGGACACTCGGAACCTTACCGATAACCTAAAATGAAGGTCTGCAATACACAAGAAAAGATGCTCATTTACCTTGTTTGAAGGTTTGTTTTAATAGCAATGGCTCTAAGGTAGGATCCAAGTCTTCTGCAACATTTTCAATGAGCACTGGAGTTCCAAATTGTATGCTGTTTTCTAGGGTCCGCACATAATCAGAATCCGACAGCTTTATCACCTGCAAAATCAAAATTTGATTGCATAAAGTTTCAGAGAATTTAAAAAGCATCGCAAGGTACGGGCTGGTAAGTTAGGTCACTGTCTTGCTGGAGTCTCCTCGACAGGCATTCGAATTAGAAGGCCCCATTCGATAATTGGTTTAGTTTAAAGGGAATCTAAGCATATAAATCAAATCCTAGCCTATCAGATATCAGTGTTTCTGTTGATGTAGACTGGATCGGTTACCTAAATATGGTGCGGTACTACGTATCATGGCCCATTGTCTTTGTATGGCTATTTTTATCAAAAGCTTACATATGCTTCGATTCCCTTTAAGCTGGTTTGACTTGCCAGTGTGAATGGAATAGTTGGTGAGACTCTAGAGACGAAGGAGACCAGCACAGAATTGCTTAAAGAATAATTGAAGGAACAGTATCTTGGAGAAACGAAGTTCAGTAATTCATGTACAACATCTATGCGAGTAGTAGCAGTTATTTTACAAGTTAAAAGCAGTCTGGCCCCTATTGTTCTGACTTTAGTTACTGCTTTATTTACCTTATTTACACTGGAGCTAAATTCATGCATCACTGAGTCCCTATGACCCTGATTTCTTTGGATGAAGCGAATTAGTATAAACTTCTCGAATATACAATATAAATATTTATTGATATTATTTTCGTTCATCGAAGGGAACAGATTGCCTTTAATCAATTTGATAGACGACTTGAAATGAAATAAGCAAAGAATCCAGTTCTTAATAGCGTAGCAACTTTTTCATGTTCTGTCCATGAACAAGACTTCGAAGTAACATTAGATGTTAGTCTTACACTCAGTTGGCTGTCTTTCTCTGAGTTCTTCACCCATTTGTTGGCTTGTCCTTGAGGATCGATCATCAATGGCCTAAGAGCAGAAGCAATTAAATCAAAATTCTGATATCCTGGTAGTGCCAAGACAATAGTAAGCAAGTAATATGCTTTAAGAGGCTAGTTCTTGGCCTCTAATAACTGATGTGGACACATAGCAAAATCTTGTCCAAACCTTTTCAAATTCAAATTAATTTTCAAAATGGTTTTAAAAATTGAATCAAAAATCTGAGATCCCAGAAGTGGCAAGAGAAAAGCACACAAGTAACATACTTATGAGGCTAGTTCTTGGCTTCTAATAACTGATGTGGACACACAGCAAAATCTTGTCCAAAACTTTTCAAATTCAAAATCATGCTTTTCATTTGGTTTTTAAAATTCCATCAAAATGGTTTTTAAAATGGTTGTTTAACAACAGATACATGCTTTATAATTTTCCGCTCGCCGAGTCTCCCCAAGAGATCAAGTGCTGATTATGTTAAGTGGACTCAAAGGCAAGCTAAATAGAACGGACGTGTACACAATTGTTCGTATTAATTGAATCAAAGGCACTCTGGTAACTGTTTTCGGCAAGACAATACCACATACGACTACTTCTGCCTATTTTGTCATATTTAGTTTTGATCCATTTTTCATGTAGATTTCGAATTTTGAAGTAATTTTTTTTATATTAATGTAATGTAATGAAGTACTGTCTCAATGAATATCTTGTGACATCGCAAACAATTTTATAGAAAAACTTTGAAATAAGGGTAGTTTTGCCAACAAGTAAGTCATGCCGAAAAAATTGTGAGTTACTGTAATTTACATCAATCGATAGACAATTTCTTCCTATACAACGTATCTAAAATTCTCTCGCAGCTGCGTACCATTTTCTTTTGGGATAATTCACTTGTTGTTGATGAAGCTACGCTTACTTCAAAGGATTCTCACAATCTTCCTCGGGATGTCACAACAAAATGACACAGCATTTCAAAAAATTACATCAAAACTCGGAATCTACATGAAAAATGCATTTACGTTACAAGTTTGCCTGTCATTCAATTAATACGAACAAGGGTGTATATAAAATTCATTTATAGTAATTCCAAGGGATTTGATCTGATTTGATTATTGATTTCAGAGCGAAGATCCTCTTTAAAGAATGAGATAAACTGTCAAATTACCAGCGCCTGGAATTAGTCACAATGACTCCATTATCCACAGAGAAACTGTCAGTTGGTAAACCAGCAATATTCCAAGCACGAATCTTGATTGGCTCTCCCAGACTCTTACTAAGCAGGAATTCACTCGAACATGGAATGTCCACATCCTGCAGAAAAACAAAATTCAATATACAAACATAGGTTCCAAATCTTTGAAAAGGCCGGTGTAAAATTCAATGACCTATTTCTTTGAACTGAATGGCTTCAAAGAAACTTCAGCTAATTCGCTATGATTCTGCCGTTGGACTTTTCAGAAACCTTCAATGTTTTCAGAATAAGAGTGTTTTTCTTGTTTTCCGAGAATTCAAGAACATTTTTCAAAAAAACTTAAAACCAGCGTAATTTCTAAACTGTTTAACGAAACATGAAATAATTTCCAAGAAAACCATAGTTTATGGATGTCTACAATACGGTATCGAGAAAAAGTCTGTCACTCTTCTGGTTTATGATTTAGAAATTTGATGAGGTCACATCCCCCAATGAACTGAAATATAACATGTGCTGTAATCTAAAAAAATATTCAAGATTTCTGAAAAGTCCAACGGTAGAATTATAGATAGGTAGCTAAAGTTTCTTTTGAGCCATTCAGTTAGAAGAAATAGGTGATAGAATTTTACACCCACCTTTTTATGCCGATTTAAAGATTTGGAACCTATGCTTCAATACACTGGGTGAGCCATAAAAAGTTCCAATTTTTGGCAATTCAAAGCACCAAAAGTATTGGATGGATTGGAATGAAGCAAATTCTACTTGATAGCCAAGAGATTGAAGTATTTTTGTGAGCACGTGAATGCAAGGAGTTTCTTCACGATATGATCTAATGTTTTAGGTCTTTTTTCACGCATTTCAAAATCGAGAAATCTTTGTAAAGCCAAATTTACCTATATACAGTAGTGTCCCGCATATAAGAAACAACGTTTTCAATTTTAGGTCTGACGCGTTTCTTATCAAATGAGATAAACTTCAAATCATTGTAAAGTTTCTTATTAGAAAAATAATGTACTATCGATGAACTACTCACATATGAGCTCTATGATTGTGATACAAAACATATAATTTTGATTTGTATTTGTAAATTCTGACTTCCAAGAAATGCTACATTTATTCCAGGAAGGTGCTTTTTGCTTAGTTTACATACACAATTCTTGCTTTCATTGGAATAGTTTTTGAATAACAAGCAAGCTTTTTTCTATACCTGTACCAGTTTCTTATAAAATGGGATATCATTTTAAAAATCAGGGTCTGTGTTTCTTAAATTCATGTTTCTTATATATAGGACACCACTGAATAAAAAGCAAAAAAAACTTACAAAAATACTTAAATCTCTCAGAATATCAAGGACAATTCGATTCATTTGAATCGATGCAGTACTCTTGGTGCCATGAATTTTCAAAAGCAAATCATTTGTTCTGCCAGGTAGTTATATCAAATTTATCTCAACAGTCTGTCCTTGAAAGTTTCATTTCACAATACCTGAGATATCATTACAATTCAATTCAATTCAATTTCATTCGCAGAATACAACAACCTAATACAATGTAAGATAAAAAATAAATGTATTCTACACGACCCAAGAAAATCGGAGCTTATCTAGCTTGGGCCGTAAATTAAAATTCAAAAGGATATACGAAAAAGAAATTATACGTCATAGCACAAAAGCTAGGAAAATTTAACAGTAAGATATATTTTTGTTAGTAAGGAATGTTATTGGTTTGTAAGTCTTATTAATCATGCAGATCTTTTATAGTTCATTTGGTATGCTAAGATGATGTTTTCTTTAAGTTTTTTACATAAATGTTACAGAAGTGTTACAGAAGTGTTACAGAAGTATTACATAAATATCATTACATAAAGACTGTCAATCGAAACGTCAGCATTTGCTTTAGGATTTTGGAATTTCTCAAGCTTCTACGGAAGTTAGTCCACCAAACCTGATCATGAGCAACAAGGGCATATTTTGTAATACAATAGCATCAGTTGCTTTTGATTGACACCTCAATTCAAAGCGATTAGCGATTGCAAACAAAGGAAATTCTCCCAAACAATAATTCAAAACAAACAAGGCCGCGAGAGTGGCCCCGAAGCCAGTAGGCAAGCCCCCGCCTTGTGCACCCGAAAGGTGGTTTTTAAGAGAAGTTATGTGCTTATAACGAAAGAAGGAGGGTAAATCTAAAGGCCTGCCTGGCGGATTTTGTTTATTTGATTCAGTTACTAGCATTTTTGACGCTATATTTGTAAACAGCGCCACAAAATTCAACCGTTGTAAATTGTTCGACGCATGTTTAAATTCAACCTTCCCTTTCGACGTTCGCCTATCTATCCGCTAAACCTTCAAATTATTCGAACGGCTTCCAAGCCTCTAAAATTTGTAAATTTCGAGCAATAAACGAGACACTTTCCAAAACTCATAACAAGGATATTTTTCTAATGGCTTCATTTACACAAACTCTGTCATATCGTCTGGATGAAAAGGAACGCCATGTTACAAACAGGTGACGAAATCTTTTTAACTTACAGCACACATCTGGGTCCAATGTTCACAACACTCCCTCCTAAAACCAGCAGTAAATGCACCAAGGTATGCGATAACTCCAGATGATATCAAAACATCTCCTGTCAGATTGTAAAACAATGCTTCGAGCGAGGCAGCAGCTTGTGACCACCTTTCTTTTTCGCCACCCAATCCACCAATCAGCTTTTCGGCTCTCTCTAATTTCTTTGCACAGAGATCAACCTGTAACGTAAAGCAAGGTAACTATAAAAGTGTTGTGGCGCAATGGTGTAATCCTCTGACACTGCAGCCAGGACGGTCAAGCAGACAGCGTTCCAGCCCAGTACAAGCCCTACCCCTGGAGGGTGGGAGGTAACTTTAGTTCCCCATGGTACGGGCTTGTGCCATTTTTTAGGGTATCTTTTCATGAAAGAGCCCGAATTTATGGGTATGGTTTTAACAATTTATCATGTTTTCCGGATATATGGGTATGATTTTTTGTTAAACTTCATTTATGGGTGATGGGTGAGCCTTTTCGGCTTTTCCGGATTTATGGGTATGCTTTTCAGAAATTTTCTGGTTATGCTTCTCAGAAATGTTTCCGGTTTTATGGCTGGTAGTTTTACGCTTTGAATGGCACAACCCCGTATTATGGAAACTGAAGTTACCCCCGGGGAGCCCTACCACCAGGCTCTTTCGTAGAATAGGTAAAAGGTCTATTCAGGCTAAAAATGTGATCGATGAGCTGCAAAACAGTATTTCATTTCCGATTGTTCACAATGTGCCAGAAATTTTGTTTTTCGAAGCTTTTCGTTGAAAACTTTTCGGTCTGAAACATTTGGACTTACGAAGGATTTTGTAAATGTATTGACATTTTGTGACATCAAAGAAGACACATAAACTTACCTGAATCTCAAGTTGTTTCTTTTTCTCGGTCATTTCAGCAAATTGTGATTTCAAAGAATCAACTCGGTCTTCTACTTCTTTGAGTTCGGCTCTCTTTGCTTCTAGAATTTTCACAGTCTCATTTAAAGACCGCTCAGCTTCCGCTAGTTTTGCTTTCTTTGGTGCCACAACCTTTAAAAACACAACATACGTGTAAGTTGGTGCACTGAAGATCAAGCTTAATATTGTGAATTTCGATGTTGGTATCTTATATCTCATTCATACTTGCAAATGATACCAGCCTAAATTAAACCAGATAATCAAATGCTGTAATCCGATTGGTCAATCCAACAGATTGAATCTATATTGGTTGGACTTAGCTTCGTTTAATCTAACAAATTTTTGCAACGAAAGTTGGAAAAAATTTAGAATTCCACTGCCACGATTTTGACCGGCTCGAAGAGAAACAGTCACATAAATCCCAGTGTTAAAACAGCTCCATTGGTTGCCAATATCATGCAGGACAAAATGCGAGATCCATTTGTCATTTTCATTATAAGTCATTTAAACACAAAATCCCTTCATCTTACAGACTCAATAAAAGAATAAATACTCTAGTTACATTAATACACTATATACACAGTTAAGCTAAAGTTATATACAGTTTCCTATCTACATAGCAGCTGCTCTTCCAGGGAGTCGTGTTTTCGTTCGATTCCAGCTCTTAGAATGATTTTTTAATTGCTTTTTCAATCTATTAAGTGTAGGGAGCTCTCTAATATTGATGGGAATATCGTTCCAAGCTTTCAGAGCTGAATAGTGGAAGCCTTTCTTGACATATTCAAGACTATTTCTTGGGATTTGTTGGTCCCTGCAATTCCTTGTTCTGTAGTTGGAGTGCTGGGTCCTTTGATGATATTTATCCCAGAGGCTTTCAGGACATTGCTAGTTCATTATTTTGTATGTCATAACTGATCTATCGAATTTTTTACTGCCTCAACGGTCAACCAGTTCTGATACCAATTGTCTTTTAGTCTGGCCTTATCAATAATAGAACAGGCTCTATCCTGCAAACATTGACGGGTATTCAATTTCGATTTCGGAATACTCCCCCATATAACATTAGATCATAACGTTAACTTTCAAATGCATCAATAATCTTGCATCAAAGTACTCTTTTTTCATATTATTTGCTCATAACGACACCTCTTCAGTGAAAATCCTACAAAAATCCTAAATATGAAAAAAACACAAATCAGAAACTAAATTAATATAAATATAATATTTAAGTAAAACTGATCTTCCAGGAAGTCGTTCCTGAGGGGGTTTGAATTCATTATCAACGCTAATCAAATGCCTTTCTAGATGTATTTTAATTTAAACAAGCGTAGCGATGACAATCTCTGAAATTAATTGGAATATCATTCCAAGTCTTAATGCCAGAGTAATGAAACCCTTTATTGGCATTAAGAATTGAATAAAGATCATCCTAGAACCTAACTTGATCTTTGGATAAAAAAGGATGACAATAAATTTGTTAGATTTGCAGCATTATCAACTTTTGGTGACGTTTGAAAAAGTTTCAATTATCATTGGGTCATCCATAAGATGTCTAAAACAACGTCATTGGTTACTAACCATACATCTCAGAATTGAACATAAAATTCTAACTCTAGTTTTTAAGGCACTTAAAGGCACAGCTCCTCAATACCTGAAAGATATGCTGAAGCTAAGTGAAAGTGTGAGACGATTAAGATCAAACAAGATGTACATGAAACAAGATATTCCTAGAGTAAAGAGAGAATCATTTGCCAACACATCATTCAGCATGATGGGACCTCGGCTGTGGAATAACACTCCTAATCAAATAAAACAATGCAGTGATATTGAAACATTTAAGAAAAGGTAAAAAACATTTCTTTTCAATAAGTTTTAAATGGTAGGTTTTTAGAGACTTTAGGAACTGTGAATCGCACTTGAACATTTAACATCAAAACTGCGCTATATTAAGTAATTAATTTGTAATCTTGTAATCATTGGGTCATCCTCCCGGCAGAACAGAGAATTTGACACATACCTTAGCGACTCTGTCATAAATTTCCATGGCTTGCACCCATTTACAAAGACCTTCTGCTGCGGATGATGCTGCTCGAACTTTGACTGGATCAAATTCAGGATTTGACATATATTCTGTACGTATTTTCTTCATTGTGTGCACCTGCGGAAAAGAAACGATAAATTATTCGCAAGTGCCATCAATCACCACAAGTCACGCGCTGTAGGAAACGCGGTAGTAGATGTGTTAATTGAGAAAAATATCTTAAGTTACCGTGGTATTTATTTCTCTCGCCTTGATTTGATTTGATTCGATTCGATTCGATTCGATTCGATTCGATTCGATTCGATTCGATTTGATTCGATTTGATTTTATAATATTTATACAGGGTAAGTTTTCAACGTATATACATAATTGATTAACACACTGCCCTGTTAAATAAAGAAAAACTACAAAATTACAATATTTTGATACAAAATCTAGGTATAATAATTATGTACTGAAATAAAAGGAAAAGTATGACAATGCTCAAGCCTTCTGCTTGTTATTTTGCTTCAAATTGTTTTATCTTGTGCTCGCTGCATCCAGCCATTTTGATTTTGTCACATGGCAACTTCTTCCCGCGCAGGGATATACGGAGGCCAGTTGCGCAGCCAAAACGATTAGCACACCAACTACCGCGCTACCTACCCTACAGCACATGCACAAGTCAACGAATCAAAATCTACTATTCAAAGCATAGACAAAAAAATCTCTAATTCTGAAAATAATGATGAATTCAAAAATGCTCTCTCTCTCTGGAATTATGGCAAATTACCCGGAGTTCCCTGGGACAAGTTCATTTACTGAATCGGGATTAGTATTTCACACAGTCTGTAGTGATTGCCTTCGATTACAATATAATCCTAGGTAGCTTTACATTCTCCTTCTAAGCTCTTGGCTCAAAAAGAAACGAAGTTTCACAACATTGAAAACGAGGGCACTCATAGATTACAGGTACGCATAAGTATAGATTGTAATCTCTAGTATTTCTTCAACCTTATCTTTCTATCACGTACTTGACAACATATGGAGATCTCAGATGCAGTTTTAGAATTACGATTATGCATCAAATTCTAAAGATTTTGGACAGTAAAAGTTTTTAGTTCAAAAATTCTAACGTCCGAACTTTGCCATCCGAATATTTTACAGTTGTCACCAAAAGGGTTAACCACGACGGAAAAGAAAACACTGTTTATCTTGAACTACCGAGACGATCTGTTTCTGAACCTTAAGAGAGACTGAATGAGAACTAAAAACGAAGTTATTGAGAGATCACAGCTTTCATCTGTTTCTGTTGAATGCAAAAAGACAAAATTTATCTTTTTGAAATATTCTCAATCCTTTACAAATTTAATAAGAGAATATCAAAAGTAAAGAGTTCTTCGTTGTACATATCCCTAACACCATAAAAATGTACGAAAACCATGATAATGTTATTAGTAGAAATGAAGGTCCAAACGTTTTCGTCTGAATTTTTGTGTGTTTAACATATGAGTGCTTTCTTTCAAACAATGGTTCTATAAAGTGATGAAACAAAAGAATGAAAAAACACTCACGGGAATATTGTCTTTATCATATTCCCTCAGATGATTCAAGAAATTCATATCACCAAGCAACTTCTTGGATGGTCCCCAATAATCTAGAATTTTCTGCCCTGATCCGGCCGGATCGTTCACTTTATCCGGTTTCTGGTCTCTCATAACACAAACAGAGGCCATGACAAGTTTAACTCCAGATGGCGGATTCTTCATTGATTTGACAATCGTGATATCAGCAGGCTGTAGAAGATTGATAACTTGATATATTGATGAATTAATAACTGGATAGTATAATAACTCAACACAAAACACGAAAATCGAATGTAAGAGTTTAATTTTCAAAGATTCAATTAAAATAAAAAAGATTACTAGACTTTGCAACTTGCTATTTCAAGATTCAATACTTCATTGGCAATCATGAGATGCTTACAAGCAGATATTGGTCAAATTAACTATGACTGATCTCCTAAAATTGAGTGCTAAGCAAAATTAGGTGTCCAATCCGCTTTTAAAGAATTATCTAATTTCATATTTCTAGAGGCCGGGTTAATCAGGAAAAGTCCCCCTACCGGGTGAGCCATAAAAAGTTCCCATATCCAACAGGCCTAGATAAATTACACACTTGAGCAATTTCAAATCTTTTTTATTCAATCTTTTGTCAATTTATTATCTTACTCTTGGTTATTTCTTGTCGGTTTTTCGGATGCCTACTTATCGATATATTTACGATTGCTTGAACCTTTTTCGCCTCCAGACTGCACAAAAAGATCGAAAAACAGCGATCAAATTTTCTAAAGACTGAGCTTGGCAGAATACCATTCAAATAAAAAAGAATGAATTTTGTAGGAAAAAACATTTCAGTCTCCAATATCTCAAGTGTTTCGTGGCTCTGATTTCACATCGATGAGTGCAATCATTCAAATCAAAATAAACAGAGAGAGCAACGTATTACGTTCACATGCGTTGAAATTCTGAAATCTATTATGCAGAACCACAAATCACCTTGAGATGTCGGAGGCTGGGCACTTCGTTTGTAAAATTCACCCTTGTTATTCACATGTAGGGAGATAATATTCATCTGGTGTCATACCTTCAAAGTATCAAGGGCTGCTAATGCAGCTTCTAATGCCGGTATTGCTTCGGCAAGTTCAGCCTCGCATTCATCTTTCAAGGACTGGGCCTCTTTTGCTTGCTCATTTGCAACTGCCTCATCTGCACAGACAACTTCCCTTTGAGCTTCAGCTATGGTCGATTCTTTCTCAATCACCTAGAAAGTAAATACAGCTCAAATGTCATGGTAAAAGGCAAAAGAACCAAACTGGTCAAAGTATGATGTGGGACAGCATAGCTTCCAAATCTTTAACTCGGCGTAAAAAGGAGGGTGTAAAGTTCTGTGATCTATTTCTTCTGTTCGAGTGGCTTGAAACAAACTTTAGTTAGTTATCTTTAATTCTACCGTTAGACATTTTCGAAGTTCTGAATATTTTTCGAAATTTCAGCGTATATTACATTTCAACTCATTTGAGGGTGTGACGTCATCAAATTTCTAAATCTTAAACCAGAAGAGTAACAGACTTTTGCTTGATACCATATTGTAGACATCCATAAACTATGGTTTTCTTTTTGCTTCAAACAGTTTAGAAATTACAATGGTTTTAAGTTTTTTTTTAATTTTCTTTAATTCTTAAAAAAGTAGAGAAACGCTCTTATTTTGGAAATATTGAAGATTGCAGAAAAGTCCAACGGTAGAATTCTAGAGAAATAGCTAAAGTTTCTTTGAAGTCATTCAGTTCAAAGCAATAAGCAACTGAATTTTACACAAGCCTTTTCAAAGATTTGAAGCCTATGCTATGTGGGACACATGTTGAATACTATTCAATTGGCTATCGGTTACAAGCGATTGAAAAGCTCTACAGTTCGTCAACGAAAATTGGCATGGCATTTGATAGAACTGACGCAAGAAAAATAGCAGCAAATTTTAATAGTCTTCTTAACCTTGAAAAGAGCTCTAAAGCCATGGTAAGATTATTATGCTGGGTGATAGGCCTCTTACTGCTTAGCTGCACTGATGAGCCCTGAAATTGGGCGAAACCGGTCTGTAGCATGGCTTATGAAGTGCTTGTTGATTTCTCTCAACAATGCTTAGGATTATTATGATTACGAAAACTATTTCAATTCTTATTAAACCAAAGATTTTAATCAAAACAAAGGAAAGTGTAAGGAATATCAGTCTTCAATCATTTGAATTTAAACGAAACAAAATATTCTATTAAGTACAAGGTTAAGTCATATTCCAAAATACAGTTTTAAAATGTAACATGTTAAAAATAGCATTCCATTGCTCCTTCACCTTTAAAATCCTCAGTAGCAGCAAACGTGTTGTTTTCGTGCGATAAAATTTCAAGAATGCTTTTCATATAAAAGATCTCAAGCCACTTCTCTCAGGGGCCTAAAAGAACAAACTTATCTGGTTTATGAAATACATACGGCCATCATCTTTATATTTTCTTCAGAAGCAACAACAAGCTTCGGTTGCAGTTCTTCCAATTCAACCTGCATATCTGCAACCTGAAATATAACAAAGAAATAGGCAATAAGATGAATAACCTGATGTAAAGGACAATTCCAGGGTTTATAAGATTAATGCCAAAGCAACTTTACCAACTGTTGAAAAACAATTGTAACTTTTTTCCACATTTTAACATCCGCAACAGCTGTCAATTCGGTAAACATTTTCCATAAGTTAGGCAAAATTTCGTCGCTATTTTCTAAAAGTACACGATAAGGAGCCTGGTTCGGGTTTAACGTGACGTCAGAACGCTTGACCACGGCTCTGACATAGGGATAATGACAGCATAAAGGCTGATTTGCAGTCACTGAAATTTTCCGAGCGGGCGGAATTTCTATTGTATGCGAGAGAAAATGTCGCTCTGTAATTGAATAGAAAGTTACGGCTGAGCGACCTTTTATTGTCTAAAATTCCGCCCGTTCGGAAAATTCCACTGACTGGAAATTAGCCTTAATGCTGCTGTCGCAGAATGTGATACGTAATTTCTCAAAGAAGGGACAAAAAACTTGGGAAAAACTAAATAAAAAGCAACACACCATTCATAACATTCATTCAAGCCAAAGAAAACAATAGTGTATTTAGGTTTATCTTTGTCCTACTTATAGACGGGCCCATATAGCTCAGGTCATCCACTTAACCGTTGCGGGCAGCAATAGTTGCTGGGCATATTTTGAAATGGTTAGAAAAGGTGCAACACAATCAAATAATCCGTTTTCAATTCAGCGTTCATTCTTTACGGTGCCAATATGTTATATCAATGCGAAACGCCTCAAACAAGAGTGCCCGATTTCCCTAGAAGTTTCATACGAGGCAAGCCAATCAAAAGAGCATCCAATTATACTCAAATTTATCGATTTTCGTCCGCTTGATCTGCCAAATTTCATGCACCTATCATTTTTAGTTTAAATGCACTATTCAGCTGGTACTACTCCATTATAACTAGGATAGGTATTTAACGAAATAGAAGTTAAACAAGATTTGAAGATGAAGACATGCAAAGACTTGTGACATTTTACTTGGGCAAAGAAGACTTTTGAAATAAATTCTTTGATGAATTCTTAATAGCTTTCATTAACATCAGACGACAAGGGCTAGTTCTTTGTTCCCAGAATGTCCTTTGTTTCAAATAATCTTCAATAGACCTTTTAGCTATTTTGCAAAAGTGCCTGGATCGAACGTTATTTTCATACATTTTGTATACGAGTGGTTCGATCGAGTGGCGTTAGAAGTTCCATCGGTATTGTGCACATTCGAAAATTCTACAAAACGTAGCAAAATATCGTTCGATTCTGATTCTTCTCAGAATAGCTAAAAGGTCTATTGTTATTCCGATTTCAAGAAATCAAAATTTGTCACATCATACCTGCGATGCTGCAAATGCAAGTTGTTCCAAGCCAACCTCATATCGTCGCTTATTCTTGAGCACCTGAAATGTAAGGTAAAAAGAGTTGTAGATCAAATACATGTCGAAGAAGTAGGCCTTCTTTCAATCCATTTCCTTCCAATCATATCTTTTGCTTTATCGAGAAATCCTGGAAATCTTCTAAAAATCCTTTTGTTCTCCTGGAAATTTCTTACGCTTTTTGAGGGAGTGATACTGGAGTGATGCACCCCTCGTATATAATGTTCTGACGATAAGTTTAAAACATTTATGTCTTCTGTTCTGAAAGTAATCTATCTTGTAATATGAGAGTATGTTGACAACCAACCTCAGTCTGCTTTTGATTAAGTAATGTTTTAAATGCAGAAATAAGCTCCAGATATGACGTGGGCGTGACGTAATTGTGTCTTCCTAGCTCCTCCAAGAATCTAAAAGAGATTGTGAAATGTGCATCAAAAGAACAACTAGAAATCATTTGATCATAGCAAATGTCAAGAAATACGCTGTGAGTAGGATTCGAACCTACGCGGGAATATCCCATTTGATTTCGAGTCAAACGCCTTAACCACTCGGCCATCACAGCCGACGAGCATCTGCATCCTTGCAAGTTACACAGCTCGATTCCGAACAGCTAATTCTGAAAGTACATAGCCTCACCACAAAGGGCATCAAATGGTTCTTGCAGGGACTCCCTTTGACTTAATTCAATTAATCATGCTTATGTTAAGTTGCAAGAAACGTCCGCTCCCTTTTTCGCAAAATTGTGTGCAAATGCCAAAACATTGGAAAAACACATCTAATCATCATCATCTAAAACTCTGAAGTGACGATAAAAGGTGACTGCGCCAAAGATGGCGTCAGGTAATTCTTTCCCATGATTCTTTGTGTTCCACGATAAACCAACCAATCAAATCAATTGAAATCCTTTCAGACGCAAAGAATCGCGGTAAAAAATTCCCCGACGCCATCTTTGGCACAATGATCTCAATCTATTGTTCGAAACTGGCCACAGCAAATCAAGTAAGTAAGCCTCAGATGGACAACAGAGTGAATGTAACAAACAAATATCTACACGGGATAGATATGAGGCATAAGGGAGCAGTCATAAATAATTGCAGGGACCCAGGCGGAAGCAAATGAGGAGGGGTCTGAAAATTTTTAGGGTAAATTTATTGGGGTCTGAAACTTTCAGAGGAATTTATGCTGGGGTCTGAAAATAAATGTGCCAAATTTTTTAACATTTTCGAAAAATTTCAATTTTGTAGATTTTAGCTAATTATCACTTTTCTCAGAAAAGTTAGACATCAATGTTTTTATGTCTGTTAAGTTCTTTCTTTTCTTTAATTTACTCATTCCAGTAAAATATTGTGCTGTCAGGGGTCTGAAATTTTTTGGTGAAAATTAGCTGACGTCTGAAATTTTTCATGGCTAGAATGCAGGGGTCTAAGATTTTTTTGGGCAAATTTTCAAAATGCTTCCACCCCCTCCCTGTTATTAATAATGACAGCTCCCTAATTTATCAGATTTTGAAGAGTTGCATGTGGGGATGGCTCAGTAGTAGCACGCTTGACTACCGACCTGAAGGTTGGTGGTTCGAGTCCCCGCCCTGCCGAACCTGCAACATAGTGCGGGGAGAGTCACCAACTCTCTGTAATTCCAGGCAAACGCAATTGGGAGGTGTAGTCACATCGAGAGGAAGGACCAGGACGCTGCTTCGATAAGCTTAGCTTCTCAGCGTCCTAAAACTACCTTCGGATGCTAGATAGAAATATAGAAAAAAAGATTTGCAGATAAAATCAACTAACAGTACAATGGTTACCTGTCTGAATAATCAATGGCAGTTGTATGGAAACTCTTGCATATGGGCACAATATTTTGTCGCTCATTATCCGACATTTCAACATTCTCCAAGAATTTATTGGCCACCATTTCCAATGCATCTTCAGGCCAAGGCTGCAACAAAAAGAGGTAGATTATGATATTGAGAGCCTGGATAGAGCCAATACAAAGCATCTACCCCTTAACCCAGAAATACTCAAGACATCATAAATCGCCACATTGGAAATACAATGAAGGATTTTGAGAAATCCTTTCAAACCATTCAATCCAAAGTAAGATGTAAAAACCATGTACACGGTCCTATATCAAAGAGTGACGCCTAGGCTCAAATAGTGTGCACAATAGTTTGGCGAATCCAGTTGGCTCCTTTTACTTGGCGTCCCAGCACACAAGTACTCCCGTTTCAAAAATCATCAAAATTCCATTATAAAACCTCTCATAAAACTTTCTTTTTTATCTCTTTTTTCAATGATCCAAATATATTTCAAAATGACATAATATTTGGATTCCTAACTTAAAGGGAATGATACCTTGAAAACACTTATTCTGAGCTATACTTTTTAAGGAACATCATAAATCTCATCTGGGAGCTATGATGTTGAGATTGTTCATTATCCATCCCGTCTATAATGGTAGCTTAGGTTTCCTTCCGACATTTGTGACCAAACTAGAAGCTTAGTATACAAACAAAGATCAGGTAACGATCAGTGCTTTTTGCAGCATGCTTCAAAACCAGGCAGCCCTAAAAAGAGCGTAACTTGCTAATTTTAGAAACAATAACACGATCTGTTTTAACTGGGAAAATAAATTGGTCTTTGATTTACTTACCAAAAGAAGAAATTTGAAGATCAGCCATGATATCAAATTTTGGTGATTTTTCAAACACGAGTACTTTTTTGGGACACTCGGTAACATTCTTCTTCCGTACTGGTGTCCTTATCAAGTTTTAACGATAAAGGGCCCTTGTGCATGCATTGGATGGAAATCGCAATAGATCTTAGCTGTTCTACTAAAGGGTCTGCTGGATCGATCAACATTATTATACATTTAGCAGAAATCTGACGAATTTTCGAAAGCGCAGAACAATGATAAACGCTCTAACGCCGCTCATTCGAGCCTTTAGAATAGGAAAAATGTATAAAATATCACTCGATCCAGACTCTTTTCCAGCTAAAAACTCTCAAAGGATTCAGTTAAAGCAAAAGTTTGTTCGATCAGAAATCATACAATGTTCACAAAGTTAACAAATAGAATTGAATTTAGAAATATAAATGACTAAACAGTAATTCCTAGACACTGATCATACCTGGAACCAATCAATCGTACAGCAATTGATAAGTGATGGAAATTGCCTCAGCCTGTTTCTAAATGCATCACCAATTGGGCTCATACAAAGCATGATATGTAGGTTGTCTTTACATCGATTCACGAAGAAAGTAAAAAGGGCCAGTGGCGCGAAGTCTGCATTCTTGTCATTTGCTTGAGCTGCTGGGCGAACAGCCTGAAATAAAATTTCAAAGTTAGAATGACTTGATAAAAAGTAGGAGTACGTAAAAATCAAAGGTTTGTGCATCAAACATCGCATTTAGAAAATATAGCTTCCTTCGTAATTAGCAGAATTGAAAATGAGAGATCCTCATCTAGATGTAGGCTGACCTTTGGGTCAAAGCTCACAGCAAATGCTCAATGGAAATCAATTCATATCTCAAAACATGTGAAGATCTTATTGGTGTCAGAATAAAGCATAATAATGTATAAAGTTCAATCTCCAAGAAGAGACATTCATTTTGCATTTACGTGAAGTAGTCTCACAAACATCTGATTAGAAAAGAATCACCTATCTGATACTTATCTGCTGTACACATTGGTTTCTAAAATATTGAGATTCATTTTTGGTGAAATGACTAACTTTCAGAGTGTAGGTTCTTAAAATGGTAGGTTCTTAAAATGGTAGGTTCTTAAAATGGTAGGTTCTTATGCGCGCGCTATTACAGCATGGCAGACAATGTGTAGTGTGGTGTGGTGTGGTGTGGTGTGGTGTGGTGCGGTGCGGTGCGGTGCGGTGCGGTGCGGTGCGGTGCGGTGCGGTGCGGTGCGGTGCGGTGCAGTGCAGTGCAGTGCAGCAATGGATAACGTAGTGGACCGTAGGAAACTAACGCAATAGCTTCTGACCTCATTAATTTCAGCTTTTTCATCAGCAGCAAAGAGATTGGCAACTTCGCCGGTATTTAATAAACTGTCGACATCTTCCAAGAATGATTCTTCCTTGATTTGTGTGTCTGTGAGTAGAAATACTGTCGGTTTTCCCTGGGCACCAGCTGACTTTAGAAGGGTCTAAAGACAAAACAGAACCATGGTTTAGACAATACGGTTTCAAGCACAGATCTTTAACAATTCTGGTTTACGATCAAGAAATTTCATGATGTCACATCTTCAAATGAGTTGAAGTATAGATTACGCTGTAATTCCGAAAATATTCAAGACTTTAGAAATGTCCCAATAGTAGAATTACAGCACAGTAGCTAGAGTTTTTTATGAGTTATTCAATCAAAGGAAAATGCGACAGCCATTCACATTTTACACAAGCCTTTTTAAAGATTTGAAGCCCATGGCAAACTAACCTTGAGATCCTCTCTCCATTCTGCCATGCCGTAACTCTTTGAGATCTCAGGCTGGAACACATGGAAATTAGAGATTGCTGCTGCCAAGCGACACAATGACTGCCTACCACTGCCACCCATGCCAACCAAAAGTGCATGACCACCAGATTGCTTCAAAATTCTGCTGATGCGGGATAGATGCTCGAGAACGTATCTGCAAAGACGAAATGGCATTTGCAAATAACAAATTAGCTGTTAACATTGCCAAATGCAAGCACATATTTAGTGATAATCAATGTTACGGGAAACGACAGAAAACAACTGCAGATCATTATGTAAAACATTAAAGAGAGTACAAAGACCAGCATTCTTTGCACAAAGTCGGCAACTTGCTCTGCACAGCTTCCCGAAAAACTGACTGTACGAAATTCACAAAAACAAAAACAAACGACGGCAAAGGCTGCTGGTCTTTGCACTCCCTTTAAATAAGGTACCTTCGACATAGACTCATGACGTAAGTCCCTCTAACTTTCGCTGTTGTTGTTGTTGTTGATATCGCTTCAGTTGAGGGACTTATGTCCTTACGCTTCTGAAAACGGCAACTCAGCCCAATTTTTTGGGCGGCCAATCAGAGCGCAGTATTTCACAATAACAATACGTATCGCATTGTTTAAGCCAATCAAATTTATCAAACAGTTGGCTGCTATGCTGGATGCTGTGATTTGCCCATTTCTTCGGATTTACCGGACCAACATTTGGTGGATGTCGTGGATGTTATCAATGGCGTCCAGTGCAGTCGCAGCTAGCGAAGAACCAGTAGATAACTTCAAAATTATTTGTCGTTTAGCCGTTTCAAATACTGTTTTACCATGAGTGTCTCACAGAAGAAGGAGTTTGTTGTTTGCCTTGTTGTAAATGATGAGCTGAAAGGAGTTTTAGTTCCCTTTTTGCCTTGTTTCGAGTGGCCTATCAAAGCAGTCAAGTCGAAATGGCGGGTCGAGTCGAAGCCGAAGAAGAAAGGGGAAATTAGGTTGTTGACATCGTCACATTTTGCTTGCGACCAACTCTGCATCATGTTTCATGTGAGTCCACTTTCCTCTCTATTTGCTGGCCTGGAGAATACTGCGAGAGACCAGACTTTGTCAGCGACTTGTCAGCTGAATATTTTGCTGGCTGTTTTGCATTCATTGCCATTCCCAGTCATAGTAGGCCTAACATTGACAATCGAATGAATGAAACAAACTGTCTTTGCTTTGCACAGAGGAGAGAGATGAAGTAATTCCTTACATATCAAACGAGTAAATACGACATCATCATCATGCGCATCTCTCAAATTTTATGTGGCTGTGTGGCTGCACTGCAAGAAACTATTGTGAACTGGTTTTGTTGACTTGCATTTTGTATTGCAAAAGGCTGACAAGCTGGCTATGAATTGGAACATAATTTGGGTTTATTTATACACAAAGGAAACAACAATATCGTTATTATTTCAAATCCCCAGGGCAGGGGATAGAAAAACTCAGCTAAGGTTTGTTTACACCCATTTCAAGTCATGTGATCAATCTCTTGATAAAACATCTTTTGATTTCTCTAACACATATCGTACCATGCAAAGTTGTGCCATGAGTGCAAAAAGTAGCATGATACTGAAACTTCCCAAGAGTATGGAAACATGACATGAGTAAACCAAACTTTAGCTGATTAGGTCTATATTGTTATTTATTCACTTAAGAATTGTCATTGTTCTGAGGCAGCAGAACCTTGCAAAGTTGTTGGTCTGTGCGGGGGGAGGGTGTGGTAGAGTCTACTGGGGTAGAATGACTTAAGGCTGGGGTAAAATGAAGTGTTGATTGCTGGAAAACAATAGACCTTGAACTGATATTAATCAGCATCCATTATGTCAATTGTCGAGCAGTGTAGCGAGAGGACAGCTCTGAGCAAAGATTTTGGCAAAATTAATCAAAATTTTCACTTTACCCATTTTCCCCCAAACTTACCCATTTTGTCCCAAAAATTACCCATTTTACCCCAAAACTTACCCATTTTACCTCAGTAAACCCTACTTGTTTCACAGGGATTTGCCATTTGCAGGGTATCATGTTAGTTCAAGAGAAAAATTCTGGAACCAGGTAAAAAATGTATTTTATGGGCATAGGACAAAATTAAGTCATCAAGTACTACACCACCCCCTCTCAATGACCTATCAAATATGAAATAGAACCTAAAGTTTGATGACTTGCTGATTAAACATCCCTCAGCAAAATATTGAGAAAGTTTGCAGTATGCTTCAAGCCTGATGCTAACTTGTTTTGGTATGATTCCAGATATGTTTGAGAGCTTGATTCAGAAAAGAACTTTGCACCTCTTGCGCTAACTGGCAACATACATCTTCTGAACTGAAGGGGAAGTCAATCAAGCTTGTCCTTACCTATTCTTATCTCAAGCGACGTAAACAAAGCGTTCGGATAAATAATACTTACAGTTCCTTCCTAGAGGTTATTTCTGGTGTACCCCAAGGATCTGTGCTGGGCCCAATCCTGTTTAACTTTTATATAAATGATTTGTTTCTTTTCATAAAACAGGCAACTCTCTATAACTATGCTGACGACAATACTCTTGCTTATTTCTCTAAAAGTATGCCCGATCTTATCAATATTTTGGAAAAAGAATCTGGAGTTGCTCTAGCTTGGCTAGAACAAAATGAAATGATTGCTAATCCTGAAAAATTCCATGCTTTACTGCTCAGAAAAAACCAAACAAATACTAGTGGAGAACAAATTAACATTAACGGTAAAATAATCAAATCTGAGGAGACTGTGAAACTTTTAGGAGTCACTTTGGATTATAGACTTGATTTCGACCCACATATTTCGAATCTTTGCAAAAAGGCTGCAACGCAATTAAATGTTCTCAAAAGATTAAAGACATTCATTGGTTTTCAGGAGAAGAAGATCCTTGTTCAGAGTTTCGTATATTCTAATTTTGACTATTGTCCTTTGGTTTGGTATTTCTCATCTTCCAAATCATTGCAGAAAATGGAAAAATTACAAGAACGTGCTCTAAGATTTCTTTATAATGATCATACGAGTTTGTATAATGATTTGCTTTTGAGATCGAGTAAATGCACGATGCATGTTGCCCACCAAAGACTCCTTTGCATTGAAATATTTAAAACTTTGAATCATTTGAATCCACCATTTATGCAGAGCATTTTTGAATTACGTTCTTCAATTTATTCTTCAAGAAATCCAAATAATTTAGCACATTTTAGGCCTAATCAAACAACTTTCGGGTCCAAGAGTCTCAAGTCCATTGGGCCACAAATTTGGAATGGCCTACCAAATGAACTAAAATCGGCAGGAAATCTGAAAAGTTTTAAGGTTTTAATAAAACAATGGGACGGTCCCAACTGCAAATGTAGTGCTTGTGCTTGCCTACCAACTTAATTGTATTATTTAGAAAATATTAATTTTGTTTATTAGTTCTGTATATTCGATTTTGATTAGTTAACTTGTATATATTTAAATGATGTATATATTGTTAGCTATATGTAAAAATTATCGAATTAAAATAAGATTACACACAGTATGTTTGAGAGTAATGCTAGCTTTGGATTATTGTCAAGCATGATCAAGCCCATCATGCATGCAAACTGGCAAAAATTGTGTCAACATACTCCTCCAAGCCAAAATCACAATTTTATGTTTGATGGCAAAATTATACACACACTTATAATGAAACTTGCACAGCTTGTTGCAAGCTGAACTTTTTCTAAAGGGATGTAATAGAATTGAAAAATTTTCACTTTATAACATAAATTTTACAAGGATTTTCTTTCGTAAAACAAACCATTCCCCAAATTCCCCTCACACCAAATCATCTCTGGTACCCTACAGGATTTTCAAACCAACAATAAAGTCAACAGGTCAATTTTGCTGAGACGACAAGGATAATTGCTTTTTAAAGGCATGAAAGGAACTTCAATTTTCAGCAACCCAAACTTAAAGAGTATCATGAATTCTCCCCAGGAAAAATAGTTGGAATATGTTTTCCTAAGCCAGTAAATGATAGCATGCTACTCATGGTCAAGTTTTCATCAAATAATTAGATTCAAACCAAACACCTTCACCTTTTGCAGTGTACAGTGTAGTTATTAAATGTTTACATTATTCTTTGTAATTTGTTACTGTATGCTTTAAAATGTGTCATATACTGAGTTTCATTTTTACTTAATTTTAATGCTTTTGTGTCATATGCTTTCACCATAAGTTTTACTGGGTGCAAAACTTGAAGATAGCCTTTGCTATAAGGATGTACATGTATTCAGGAGTAGTTTACAATTCCATTACCCCCTCACAAGATGAAAATAAGACCACAAGGAAAAGAAACAACCGCAAACTTCTTGAAAGCGCGCTTAAATATAATTAAATGCCCGTGTTCTTACCAAAATTGTCTAAAATGGGGTAAAACGGTGGGCCGTAGGAAGAAACCTGATTGGGGGGGGGGCAATTGTTCTCAAAACAATAGATAACAATAACAATACATCCAATTAATGCTTGTGACGTAGCACCGTTGTTTTCAAAATTATTGGGGGGTTTAAGCCCCCCCCCTGCCCCCCACGCTTCCTACGGGCCTGGTAAAATGGGATTATTTGCTATGAAAATCCATTGCCTGCATTTCAAATCAACGGCCTTCTGTCACTTAGCAACGGCATTAAAATATTTTTATCTGGTCCGGCTTTTATATATGCCATTCCAGGCTGCGGCAAATTGCCGATTTGAGAACCGTAAGTCCATAAGTCTCTGTTGTAGCGATAAGTCTGCAGGGGGAGCGAAACAAGAGACTTTATTGGAATGAGTCTACCTTCGACATTTGATTTGTTCATATTTTATGGCGGCATTTGGTCGCTAACTTAATATTAAAGGACAAGTCCGGGGATTATGAAATTAATGGCAAAAGACCAACTACTGAAAAACGATTGTAATTTTTCCCCACATTTTGACATCCGCAACAGCTGTCAATTCGCCAAAGATTCTTCATAAGTTAGGCCAAAATTTCGTCACCAATTTGCAAGAGTACACGATAAGGAGCCTCGTTCGCGTTCAACGTGATATCAGAACGCTCTGGCCATGGCTCTGAAATCAGGCTTGTTTGCGTCACTACGCCGTTGTCGCAGACTGTACTAAATAATTTCGCAGAGAACGACAAAAAAGTTGGAAAGAGGTACGGTACACCATTCGTAACAGTATAATCTTTCATTTTATTATCAATCATACCAACCCCGGAATTGTCCTTTCAAGTACCTGACTTGAGTATTAAGCAAAAAAGAAGTCTATAAGTACCTGAAGATGACTAAATTCATCTGTGTTTTGTGTGTTTGATTATATTCTTCAAGACAAGTCTCCACAATGGTGTACAGCTCATCTATTGATGTTACTTCTTGGTACATTCGATCTTCTCCCAGCTGAAAACACGAACAGAGTTTAAAAAAGGATACATGATCACAGGTGGACCAAAGAGAACTTATCACGTTTGAAAATTCGTTGTACAGAGAATACTTGATGTATTGGAATGCATCAAAGTTTACTTGATTCCCTAAAGGCTGAAGTATTTTTGTGATCTTTTTTCTATGTTCCTGAGAATTGTAAATGTGGTACAAAATTTGAAAATAGCCTTAAATAACGAACTCATCGTATTAAACCCATAAACGCAACAAAACACCTGAATCTGTAGAAAGAAGACTGTTAACTCCTGTAAAAGAACAACAACCAAAACAAGCCTGTAACAAGAGAAAAAACTGTTGAGTCCTGCAAGAGAAAAACGCGTTTCTAGTTATTCTACGTTGTTCTTTATTGCAGTTACTGGTGAGTTACTAACTTATTTCTTTCCTTTCAGGTTTTAAGATTAACTCGTTTTTCTCTTGCAGGATTCAACAGTTTTCTCTTTAGTTACAGGTTTATTTTGGTTGTAGTTTTTTTGCAGGAGTTAACAGTCTTCTTTTTACAGATTTCGGTGTTTTGTTGCGTTTATGGGTTTAATACGATGAGTCCGTTATTTAAGGCTATTTTAGAATTGGAAATATAGAAAGATTGAGTTTATCAAGCTTCTTTACATCGAAATGCGTGAAAGGAGGCCGAAATTGCTCAATAAGATTATAAGGAATCTCCTCACTCAGAGCAATATATGCAAATACATTTCCTTTCCCTCAAGGGTTAAAAAATGATCTTTACAACGATGTTAGATCCCATACATCACTGCTTTCATAAAGTTTCGATCATCAATTCTTGAGGGGACTTACATGTGTTTGAGCAAGAAGATTCCTTCTTAGTTTGATCAACGATTTTAGGCCTCTTTTCACCCAATTTGAAGTAAGGAATTCTTCGCAAATCACATTCTACCTATATTTCCAATGCTGACCAAAATGGGAAAAAATCATTAACGGTTACCATAATTTTGAAATCCTTGCTGGAAAAAATGATTGAGTCAAATAAATTGTAATTTGTAAGATAGTTTTAAGTATTGCCTAGGCCTGGCTGGGGCGATGCAAAGTAGACAATGAATACAACTGCCAGCCAAATGATTGATCTTACGCCCCCCCCCCCCTGTGTCAACAAAATATGCTACAAAAGACCAGTCATCGTAATGCTACAGTTTTGTTCAACTGTTTAAAGACATGCAGAGAAGCAAAGGTCAGTTACTTACAGCTTCTGGGTCTAAGTAGTCTCCAAACATCAAACTTCGCATATCATCTTCTTTTGGCTAGGAAAGGAGATCAAAGTTGCTTAGAAATTCAACAAACACAAGGAAGAAAACTGGTAAGCAAATGACATGGTATAAGAATTTGAATAATTTCTGCAACATTATAGGCTTTTTCTAAATTTGCGCATTAGTGAAATTTGCGGGGACACCCGGTAGTATAAACGTATGTAACAAGGGTATACAACAACGCTTGCTGATCGGTAGAGAACTTCATTTCACATTGTTGGTACAACCTAACTTACAAAAAAAAATACATTTAAAGAAAACCCTAGGAAACTAAATCAAACCTTGACTTGATTGGATGCAAGATGTTTGAACAGTCCATCAAAATCTTCTTTAAAGTGTTCTTTCACGTCACCGACAATGTTGCTGAAATGGAGAGAGGAAACAATTATTGTAAATTTTTTGTCAAATCTGCAAGGCCTGTAAAGTTCTATGGAATTTGCACAGCTCTCTTGAACTAAAACAACCATAACTGATAAGGTGGCAGGTTAGCATAGTGGTTAGCGCAGTCATCTTCTCTGCAAAAGGTTGTGGGTTTAAGTCGTGTCGCTATTTTCACTGGCTGTTTGCCCTCACTTTCAAATTTGGCTTCGATCTACTTATTCTCTTGGGTTACAGACAGCATATTATGCCTGTTTTCGTGCATTCCCGGGTCGCTGGGGACCAAGTGACATATCTAAACTCGACATCATTCAGCAAGGTTCAAGCAACCCTTCTCCATCACCGATGATTCGCCATCGAAGAATACCAACCACTGTTCGAACCCGCCATTCCCTGGCATTCTCAATCTCTGTGCCTAATTCAAATAGCAGGAGCATACGTTCCAAATCTTTAAAAAGGCCGGTGTAAAATTGACTAACCTATTCCTTTGAACTGAATGACTTCAAAGAAACTTCAGCTATTTCTCTATAATTCTACCGTTGGACTTTTCTGAAATCTTTAATAGTTTCAGAATTAGAGTGTTTTTCTTCCTTTTCAAGAATTCAAGAACAATTTTCAAAAAAACTTGAAACCATCGTAATTTCTAAACCGTTTGACGCAACATGAAGTAATTTCGAAGAGAACTATAGTTTGTGGATGCCTACAATATGGTATCAAGCCAAAGTCTGTCACTCATCTGATTTATGATTTAGAAATTTGATGACGTCACATCCTAAAATGAGCTGAAATGTAAAATACGCTATAAATTCAAAATTTCTGGAAAGTCCAACGGTAGAATTATAGATAAGTATCTAAAGTTTCTTTCAAGCCATTCAATCAGAAGAAATAGATCATTGAATTTTACACCCACCTTTTTACGCTGAGGTAAAGATTTGGAACCTATGCTAATAGCAGGATGGTAAAGGAATGGAGAATAGGTAACTAATCAACATAATAGATTACTTATGCAGCCATTTGCGATCATCATCATCCACCAGTCTATCATAGAAAACACGATACACCTCATGAACCCAAAGTCTCTTCAGCGTTTTTTTATCTTCGAGTGAAGCAGGCTTGATGAGCAGCACACCATTAATCACTCGTGCAAAATCACGCAGATTGAAAGTGTAATGAGACTTTAGAGGGGTAGGCAATAGATTTTCAATTGCTTTCTTGTATATCTGAAAGAAGAACATCGTAATAATAGCATATTTTAAATGGATATTGACGAAGTTTAATGCGAATAAATCCCATGTCAATAGTATGAAAAGATGAACCATTAAAAATGGCTGGTTGCTAAGAAACCGGGTTCGCCAGAGAAAACTATCCAGTCTCGACAGGCTATGAAAATTTATGAAGGTTTTTGTCAAATGACAATCAAAACACAGAAACATGCAACAAAATACAACAACTGTGCCACTCAATGCAGGAAAGGACGCGTCGTAGTCAACGAGTTCCGACACTTACAACTAAGGAATTAAACGCAAGAGAAAAATTCAAATTGAAAGAAAAGTAAAGCGAAAAGCCTGATCGCTGAGAAGAACTGCAGCTGTCTGATAAACGACCGATAGCCGCCCACCCAACACGGATCCCTTAAACTATGGAGAAAGAGTTTATGATGGTGGCAGAAGGAAGACCATTATGCTGCTAGAGCCTTCAGTTAATTCGTTGATTTGAAGGCTTGAGAGTACGAGAATGTGTATGTAACGGAAACTTATACCAACAATTCTTTGTGTATACTTGTGAAAAGAACCAGATTGATTTTAGACGCATTGATAAGTCTTGAAATGGCTTTGAATTTGTGGCAATTTGTTCTTTTTGAAGCTATCGAGTCTTGAAGCACATTCCAAAAATCACAAAGAACGAACTAAAACTTTAAACTACAATCCTGACCTAGACAAGCTGGGGCATAGCCAAATTTCAATGTTTTCGTGAATGTTTCTTAAAATATCGAAGCGAAAACATACATTTCAGACCTTCTGATCTCCCCCCCCCCCCTCCTCCCAATTCAATGTTGAGAAGGTCGAATGGTGTTTGATTCAAGCAACATTGAAACAGGAGGAGCAGTGGGCACGCAATCAAAGACTGAAGTACTGCAATTCTATGACTTGCCCCAAGTATTTTAACCAAGATTGTAAATGAATTTTAACATCTCACTGACGATAGAAAAGGATTGATAAAAATGTCTCACATCGAGTGTTGCTGCAACAATCTGGGTTCCTATACTGAATGAATCACTTTGAAAGCCACTTTCCTACGAGAAAATCATAAGAAATACACATCAAAACATCTCAGCTTCTGGTTGAAATCATCAATGCACAGGTTGACAATGCAGAAATCAATTGTTTCCACTATGATTTATTGAAAAATGAAGATGGTTTAGCAGCCTAAAATTTGAGATAACAACAAACTAATTTCAAGGTTGAGAACACAGGGCTAAGGGGGATGAAATCGTTGGATTCTTCAATTTGAAAAAATAAATTGCAAGACCTTGCCTTCCAGATTTACTTCCCAAAACGGTTTGGAAGTAAGCTCTAATCTATAGACATTTCATCGCTGGCTTTGGACTAAGACTCATTTTAATTTGTCGTTGATTGGTTCAAGCAAACTGTATTTTATACGTGTTCAAAGGGAGAGGCAAGCCTTGGAGAGAAATAACAAGATAAGTGCTTTTTTCTGCGAGAGCAACAATGCACAGATCAGAGCCAAATAGAAAATGCTTTACGCTACGACAACGGTTTTAACCAGGGAGATATGGTTTTAACTACAATTGAGCGTCAGCAACTCGAACGCAGTTGCCTCGAGCATCTCGATGTTTCGAAAATCAAATATTTCCCTTAATTAGCTTCACGGATAGCGTTACATAAATCTCGAAGATTTCGTTTTCTGTCTCCGAAACGCGAAGAGAGTGCAAGGTTTCGAGGTTCAATTGTATATGGTTTTATTTCCAAGTTTATGCTACCACAAAAGATCTTCGAATTCTTACCCGGAAACAATGCGTTACGATGGATCCAAATATCTTGACCATTGTCTCGTCACTAAACTTGGTAATTGTGATAATGTTGAAATGACGTAAGAATCTAGATGTGACAGGATTTCGTCCTCCTCCTGGAGGTCCCATGGCGCATATTAGTTGCAGTCCAAATAATGTCAGACGTGATGTGTCTTTTTTGTCGTACCTTGAAACAAAGATTATGAAGTTTATAATGTTCTGCGTTGGGTAAAAGTAAAGGGCCCTCTTGATTACTGATAATATCATACAGTAATCACCCGTTAATAAGAAGCTACAATTTTGAAAGTCAGCCCTGGGTTCTTGTACAATGAATATGATGGATCGGTTCTTATAAATGGGGGTCTGATTTGACAATTTCAGCCTGTAAGTTCTTGATCCACAAGGTTCTTATACGCAGGTGTTTATTATATGATGGTATATTGAGAATGTCTATTTCTTGGATTTTTAGTTAATCTGTGAAAGAAACAAACTGTATGAGAAATAATTATTGCAAGGAGCTACAGTACGAGCACAAATTCGTGTTACCCCCGTCCTAGAGGGTTGAACTTTTTCAATTATTGTGCCTATAGCCTAAATAACATGAGTAGAGAGACATAGCGATCACCATGTATGAGATTTGGTTGGTTTTAGGCAGGCTTAAGGATGAAAACATGTAAAATTACAATTCAGTATAAAGTCCGCTTCCACTGCGAAATCTAGTCATCCTTGAGTTAATGTTAGTCGGCCCGACAAATCCAAATCACCAGGCACATTTCCTGAGGACATCAAGGGCTGAGATACTGTTCTTCCATGGGATTGTTAGTTCGTCAGTCCTGGAAGCTGTGGTTTTGGCTTAGGGGCTGTACAAGGTCTTAGTAAACGAAGAATGTGTGTCGTAGACCTTCTTCTGTCTGCAGTAGGCCATCGGGTGTTTAGGCCACACATATCTGAAACTTGTGGCTCAGAATCCAGCTGTATCTCCAAAATGGTAGATGGTATGAAAAATGTGGTTGCACTGGCTAATTCTACGGAGTTCAAACCAATAGAAAATGACTTAATTTTCAGTGTATCTGTGGCTATTTGCCTGTGTTAGGGAGAGAAACTCGTGATGATGTTAAAGATTATCTCATAGGGCCCCCTTAAGAGACAATTTCAAGATTGCTTATCTGGAACTCTACAGCCGAGTTACCGACTATTGCAGAAGAAATACCAACACTAATTCAATCCTTGACAGTTAACAAAGAATTTCTAGGGGAAGTTTGATTAAAGTCATGGCGTCCGAATTTTTCAAAGTTGCATACAGCCTTTGGGGATAGACTGATTGCAAGTTCGTAGTTATTGCTATTGATAGGCTGATGGACGCTATAACTACGACTCATGGACTTTCACATTGAAAATTGGGACGAAATTGTTTCCCTCGATTTCATGTCCGATATGGAAACCATAGCAACGCTGTATGAAAAGGCGACTAATGGCGGTGGGCCTAAATTGTCAGCTCAATCGTCAGATAATAAAACGCCTCAAAATTGAAGTTTTGAGTGACGTTAGCAATGAACAAAAGTCACAAGTATTCGCATGAATCTTTCTTTAATATAAGAATTAACAAACCTTTCAGTTTCAACAAGAATTTCCTGATTTTGAAGGCAATCTTCATCTAGCAATAGTGCACGCAAACAGAGCACAGCTCCTGAAATTCTCCAACTGCCGAAAAGAGGCCATTAACCTCGTTTCAAAGGGCACAGAAAAATCTGTGCGCCCATTGTTTATTTTCGTCCCACTTTTTGATGTGAAAGTCCATAAGTCCCAGTTTGAGCAAAAGTATATATTGTTGTTGTTGTTGTCATTGCTGTTACTGTTGTTGTTGCGATAACTGGGACTATTTCGTGAGTCTACTTTGGGGACACTGAGTAGCAAACGAAAGTGGTACTTCTTACCAAACTCCATGATCCAATAGCTGTCTCAGGAGCTCAATCGGAGGCTGTGCACCATATTGCTCTCTTGCTGGCATGTTCACATCATCAACGAAAATCACAAATCTGAAGAAAGAAAGCAACGATATTTTCAGGCATATATAACTCAGTGACAATTCAATTCAATTTTCTTTGTCAACACACAAATATGATATAGTACACGATGTAATAAAGCTGTATTCAGACAACTCAAGAGAAGCAGAGCTTATGTAGCTTGGGCGGTCAACTAAACAAAGCATTTGCTTTTAAAGGTGCTAATACATGGAGCAGCCTTTCTACTCGTGGCAAACTGGCACTCTCCCTGCACAAATTCAATAAAACAACTTAAATACTTTTAATTTTCTGTGCTGTAAATATTGAATATATTGCACTTAATTGTTGCAACTTTCCTCTCTAGATAACTAAATATTTCATTTTTTTACAAAGGATTTATTTTTTGTACCAACATATTAGAAATGAAGGGCCCCTTGAAAATCAGCCCCCTTGAAAGAAGGATATCTTACTTCTTGCCAACTGGTGGTCCATATACTCCTTTTCTTCGTTTGTCGAGTTTGGCCATTATGAGGTCCTACAGAAAAAGTTATGAGAGCACAGTTAAGAAATGGTTGAAAATCTGGCAGTGTCCAAATCAGATCGCAAGCATTTAAATTCACACAAAAAGGAGTAAAAACTACTTGTACCCTACAGGAACAAATAAAACAATGTTCAATTTCAATTTCAATTTCAATTTCAATTTCATTTGAACAACAAATTTAATCTACTACATTTCTACTTGTTTGAAAGATTTAAATAGATAAAGAATAAAAAAGCTGTTCAGGGTACTTGGATACTCAAGGGAACAACAGAAGTTCTTCTCTAGAGAAACCCCGGAGGGCTGGCGAGCCAAGTACCCCTTTTTCAAGGAGATAGCTTACATATTTTGAAAATTCACTCATACATGATACGTTCTAAGCAAAAATATCATCATTATTATCACATTTTTTTTTAAATGTATACAAAAACATCAAAGATAAGTTCACGTAAATACCTTGATAAATCTCAATTGCAAATGATAAAAAAAGTACTTTAAAAGTTCTATTAAGCCCCCGGGGGGGGGGGCTTATTTAATTTTGGACACTTTTTAGTCCTTTTTGCACCACATTTTGCGGTTTAAACATAGAATTTTACGAGTTAAATACATGAATTCGACAGAGTTTTATCTCAAACACATCAAAATTAACATGCAAACTAATTTAACTCAACAAATGGAGAATCTTTGGTAACCTCTGGAATTTGATATGAATGGGGGGGGGGGCTTAATAGAGAGGAGCGCTTTATAGAGCTTTCACGGTAAGCACAGTATATAGTAAAGTTGCGTCGGAAATGGCACTTGGAGATGCAGTAGGTAGTGGGATATGGAAACACCAATGATATTAGTAGATGCACCCTATAAAGAGGGATTTCTTACAGTTCATCAACAGGGTTTTACAACTGAATTACTGAAGCAAATACATTTCTTGAATGTTTCAAAACTAAGAAATACCAATCAATCTTAACAACTGAATGCTTCCATAACTTCAAATTCGATAAATCAAGTTGTGACAAAAGCTTTAATATGTCTTTATCATCAGAAGCGTCACACAGAGCATTTCAAAACATTATATTTTAGTTGAGCAAAAGGCCTTTAACGGGAATTGACATTGTTAAAAGCTGGCCCAGGACCAAGTTGAAAATATGATCTATCGTCTTTGATATCTTTGACACGTGTTGTTTCACTGTGTAGCTAAAGAAACAATGAGTGCGCACGTGTTTTCTTTGGCCTATTTATAGCGACCAATCAATACAGCTATGTATATTCCCTTTAAGACAGTGAAAAGAAAGCGTATCTCCCGAACTGTTTCATCTGGCATCTATTTTGAGACTGACTTCGAGTTAATTGTTAAATGCCACAGGGTTGTTATGTAATTCCATGCTCCCTATGGTATTTTTGTCTAGTATTTTATTAATTGTAATTATTTTATGAGGGCATAAAGGAAAATAAAGAGTGAATTTAATAAATTTAGAATCTAACCTGCGTTTGATTGGCACTAGTCTGTGCAGAGAAGTTAACAAACATAGGAAGATATTCTTCAGGGGGCAGTCCATGCATCAATTTTTCTTTGATGTAAACACTTTTTCCTGTACCCGTTGGACCAACGAATAATGTTGGCTTCTCGTTCACTATCATTAATTCCATGAGATGTGAATAACGAGCAGTATCCATTGTTGGCACAATTATCTCATTTGCTTTCTTGCCTTTGGGTAACGATGAATCGTGAATGGTCTTTGTCCATAATCCCCAACTCCCTCGGCCTTTGCGCTGTTGAGAAAATCACACCATCATGAACAAGAAGAATCAAGAAGAGCTATTGGTAGTGTGTAGAAGATAACAACACATTTGCAGGATAATATAATCGTACAAATTTGTCAGACAAAATCAGACAATCGAAGACAATTGCTATTTTCAAGAAGGCATCGAAAACATATTTTTTTGAACAAGCATTGCATTTTCAAGTTATCTTGTATGTTGAAAAACTGTAATTTTTAAGGACCTTCATTGTAATTTCAATAGTGTTGTTTTAACTTGATGTAACTTATTTGTATATCAATAAATTGTATGCGCCGCAGAATATTGTACAATATAGGGGTGCCTTATAAAATCAATTATTTATTGTTATCATTATCATTATAAATAAATGATTTTAGTACCAAAAATAGCTGGCATGTTAAAAGTTGGTACTAAGCTATTTTTGGTACTAAAATCATTTACTTATTACATTATCGTTCAATTGCTATTGTACCACACGCAACGAACATATTTTTATTGAATAACAAATTTGTAGCCTACATGAATAAAAGAATTTAACTATACAGATGTTTGACAGAGGAAAGTTTACTTGCAATAAAAGGAATTTCGGATTTTTTCATTAACGCTTCAATCTTGTTAAATACTTGAAAACTTTTTTGTAATATATCATTCTTCACAGCAATTTAATACCCTTATTCAAACAAGCAAGTTAAACCAGCTTAAAGTAAACCAGGATATCAAAAGTTGCGTTTTAATTGGTCAATCTAACGAATCAAATTCATTTCATTGGTTGAAATTCAACCTGGTTTTGATAAAGCTAATTTAACTGTGTCACTGTAAATGCAGTATAATTTGATTTCGTCACTAACAGAATTAAATCATATAAATCAAAATACGAAAAGTCAAGACTTGCATAGTATCATGCCTATAAGCTAGCGATTCTTGACCAAAACTAACAAGTTGTCAAAGCTAGCGCTTTCATGCGTAAACAAGCCCCCATACAATCCCATAGTGCATAGTGTTGAGCGCCTCCACATTCGACTTCAAAATGGTTCACTGAATATATAATTAATCGAAGCTAAGTTACCTCAAACATGAAGTCATAGACTGTGTGTTCAGCAGGCATAGAATGTTCAACCTTTCCAACAACGCTTGGTATAGGATGTTCTTCATCCTTCCCAGAAAATAACTCTGTGATGAATAGGCTGAACTTGACACGACTCGCACCATCACAACTTGCTCCGATCGACCACACCAGTGAAAACTGGAAGCATGACTGAGGAAAATGATAAAAGGATAGTTAACCATTTTGAAATTTTCACAGTGAGTGCGCACGGCAGAAATTGAAATTTCATTTAACGAGCAACTTCTGTCTCAAATCAGATCTCACGTGAAAATGTCCACGAACAAGATCAAATGAAGAGATTTACACAAGAGATTTTGCGTCATCGCAAATCTCACGTAACTAGCTAAAGACTAGATTTTAGGTTATTTCACATAACAAAGACGCATTCAAGAAAGAAATCGTAGCCTAAACACACAACTGTAGTTATACAATACTACGCGGTTATTAAATGATTTACGAGGTCCATGCTGAAAAATATTTTGACCGCAGTTTGAAGTACGGACCGAGCGCAGTGAGGTCCGTACAAGGAACTAAGTTCCAAATATTTTCCAGCATAGATCGAGTAATCGTTTAATAAAGAAAATTGTTCATTGTATTGTATTTTCTACTGTGTCTTTGATCCTGCGCATCACTGTAGTTGGTCGTTTCGACGTTAGCTACATTGGCATTTTCTTGTGTATGATTGCAAGTTCGTCTTCAAAGTTTACAGTAAAGAATTCTTCGAGGAATAAGCTAAACTTTGGCTGACAATTCTTGCAGCATAAGCCTACACGAGAAGCTCCTCACTTTTTGTTGATTTTAAGGCAACGCCCGGTCCAATACGGCTTCGACAATACGGTTTCGAAAATACGGCTTTTGCGGACCGATCAAGAACCAATCAGACTGCTCCGTTGCCGTTCCGAGAAGCCGTATTTTCGAACGCCATATAATAATAAAATTTACCGACAATGGTGAACGGCAGTAAGTTTCAGGATAATTCAAATGTACGCTCGAAGCTATATAAATTGCACTTGTCCTTGAAAATTTCACAGCTCTTTCTTTTAAAAGCTGGGCAGAATTTATTTTTTAGAATCTTTCATTTAAGAATGCTGACTCTGATATAGCAATATGCGTCAAATATTGAGAGAAGGGCCTAGAGTAAATGCCTGTTACTTCTTTCTTTGTGCAGAATGGCTTGAAAGAAACTTTAGCTACTTTGTTATAATTCTATCGTTGAACGTTCCTGAAGCCTTTAATATTTTCAAATTAGAGTGTTTTCTCCCTTCTAAAGAATTTCAAGTAAACTCTTGAAAAGAGCTAAAATCATCGTCCTTCCTAAACTTTTTGAGGACAAATTGATATATGTTTCAACGAAACATTAGCACAATTTTTCAAGCATAATTCCTTCCCTCCTCTGGTCTATGATTTAGAAATTTGGTGATGTTACATCCTCAAATGTGATGAAAAATGAAATACGCTATTATTTAAAACAACATATGCATGAATTTTGAAAAGTCCTACAGCAGTCGTATAGCAAAATAGCTGAAGTTTCTTTCAAGTTATTCACGTAAAAGAAAGATGCAATAGCCATTTAAAAGTCCCCCTTTAAGAGGGGGCTTTGGGGGGTACTAGAACCCGCAAACTCGGACCAAAATTAGCAAAAACCCGAAAACCCGCAAGCAAAAAATTCGAAACCCGAAATTGCACTTCGGGACGCAAAATTTCAATTTTCGGTAATAATCTTCGACTATGTCCTATATTTTCGTCTTCACTAACACTCTGTGCATCGTTTCCAGCATTCGGAAGCTGGTTTTTCGATCTCAGCTAGCTACAGGGACTGCATGTCTTCGAAAACCCGAAAACATTGGAATTTTTTAAAGAAATCCCGAAAACTAAGCATAAAAATTGGCCAAACCCGCAACCCGTGGAGCAGCTCAAAACCCGAAGACCCGCACGACTTAGACGTAAAACCCGAAACCCGATGGCTAAAATTGGTCAAACCCGCAACCCGTGAAACCCCAAAGCCCCCCCTCCTTTAATAAAATCTAGACTTAAAGAAATTAGACTTGAATCAGATCTCAAAATAATAATACTTACAGCAAGCCAAGTTCTCACATATCTTTGGTCGTTCTCTTGGACATCTTTCATCATGATTTCCAACAAAGTCATCAATGATCTCACCAAATTACTGTCAGATGTCGGTACGAATTCCTGCAGAAAATTAATCAGCAATCAAAGCAGATGGTAGATTAAAACAGAGACTCTTGTCAAATCAATGTAGAGTATGATATTTTTATTACATCGACTAAACGTTGAAATATCCTAGCAATGCAGGGTGTCCGAAAAACATCGACTTGATATTTGGATTCGTTTGAAAATTTACTGAAAAAGAATTCGATCGTCAACTTAGAACATATACAAAGATGATCAGCGTACGAGTAAAAGCGCCACGAGCCATGAATAACTTAATCAGCTCTTTGTTTTGCTGCAGATCTTCGACATGTCCCTGAATTTTCAAAATCAGCATATTCAAGATGGCAAGTGTGAATTTTGCAAAGCAAGAGTCAGCTCTCCATTACAGAGCGATCTGTATTTCTGAAGAATAAATTTCATGTCTTTGAATGCACTCAACCAAATCAAAATGACCAGAGATTGCAAGGATGATGGTGGTTTGCCGTTTAGCTTTTAGAAACTTTCCTTTGGATACAGGAATTTCTCGATGATATTACGACCAATCGAATTTAGCTAAACATAAACTTTGTTTCGTCAAAGCTATGACACCGAGGACACATTTTTTCAAAACAAGAGAGTAGCATGATAGAATTAATTAGAACTTTCCAATATACTAAAGCCATCTTGAAGTCCATACCAAGTCAAATGCTAATAAAACGTCGACACCGTATGCAATGATGGTGTAATGCAAAACAAACCTTGCAACTCTTACGCAAAAAGCGCAAACATGGAGGCACAGCCCATTGAAACAAGCCAATAATGTATTTGTGTTCATCTTTGATCATATCTGGCAACGTGTTTATCCATGATTCTACCAATGGAGCCCATCCAAGCGAGGCTGGTTCCAAGTAAATCATACCACATCTGCTCACTGTAGCTGGCTGTAAGGACATGGACAGAAAATTACAAGTCTTGCAGTTAAAGTAGCACCTTTTTGTCTTCGAATAAAAGACCGTTTCTTAACAAAATGAGGTTCAAATGTCGAAAGTTTTTGTCCACTGGCTTCATTATCAACCTAACATTTTAGAAGCAGAATATCCTGAAGGTTGGTTTTTAACATTCTTAGTGCAGATTTTAATAATGGCATGAGATAAATAAATATTCGACCAATAGGAAGAGTAAATAGATCTGAGGTGAGGTGAGGTTTTAAATCATCGATGTAACCCCGCGTACAAGACTGTGAAGCTAAGCGATTCTTAAGAGATGAAATCTAGCGAATATGCGACACGAATCAGCACAGATCCTCTGCGATCACCAAAAAATAGCGGCAACAACTGATAGTATTCAGAAATTGACAAATAAAACGTAGAGGAAATGTATCCCAATCAGTGGCAAGAATTATGTCACATCATAAATAAAATCTTGACAAGGCTCGCAAATTTGCTTTTATGCAACGGCAATCTGACAAAAACTGATTAAAATCGTTTTGCATCTACCTGACACGCCTGTCTTCTTATTAAAAATATTTACATGCAGTTTCTACTCACCGATGCTTGAGATAGATCATTGGCTTCAAATATCAAACTCATTGAACCAGACAGCTGAATAATCTCACCACTCATCAAACATAACTGTTGACAAAAGAATACCACTGTCAAAAGGTTTGGCAACCTAGTCTCGATAAGTTGTAAAAAGTTCAAAATCGAACCACAAGGATTGTCCCAGACAGCCCCTATGAAATGTCAGCTTTGACTTTAATTAAGAATCTCAGCTGGCTTACTATCAGAGAACTGATCGATTTTGAGACAAACAAGATGGTCTATAAATCCCTGAACGCTCTTACCCCTGATTACTTGAGAAACATCTTTCAAAGTGTATCTAAAGCTATTGACCGTCAACTGAGGAACTCGTAAACAGACCTTAGATTACTTTTACTGAGAACATAAACTGGTCAGAAATCTTTTGCCTATAGAGGGGCTAAGGTCTGGAGTGACCTAGATATTGCCTAGATAGATACTATTGAAGATAGTCGTGTCAAAGCGTCCTCTTTCCTCTGCACATTTCGTAGAAAATATAAAGCCAAACTATGACCCTGCTAGTTTTTCTGTCTTTTTTTGTAAAAGATTATTGTAAATAGGATTAGCGTATATATTTAGTTATTATCAAACTCTATCTTAGCATGGCTCTCCGTGAAACAGTATTTAAATATTAAGTGGACTACCATGGATAAAAAAGTTAAAATGAAAATGAAATGGTATTCACTTAACTTTAACAAATAGGCTTGGCTTCAGAATAAGAAGTAACTCAAGACTGCAAAGAGCTAAACAAATGTGCCTATAGGTGACTGTTAAGAGACACGTTTCATCGTTTATTTTAATTTTGCAACTATTGGACCGTATGATACCAGTACTCGCTACAGCGACAACACTGTTTTCAGTTTCTGTCAATGAAAAGCTCAAATTGATTTGAATTCCAAATCATCAGTCTTTGCACTGAAAATTGCATTTGAGAATCTATGCCTTATGCCATAAATTTTAAAGCGCTCCTTCGCGAGCTCAGCAAAGAAGATAAAATATAAATCTTTCATCTAGAATAAGCCACCACGCGGAAAATAGCACGAAGACGTAATCACTACGATCACCAGTGTATATCAATGGCAAGAGAAGAAAAAATAACATAAAACATTGAATAATGAATGAATAACAGCATTTAACGTACCTTCTTGTTATCATCCAACACTGTATTCATGTTTTCAATCCACAATGCATCAATTGGCCCATCAAAAACGACCCATTTTCTCGTTTCTGTTTGGTCAGCTGCATATTCTCTGAAAGTGTTGGCACAAATACCATCAGTCCATTCATGAGAGACAGGATCAAATTGGCCAAACAATTGTCCCATGGTGATTGATTTTGGGTTGATGATTCTGTACCAGACTTTCTCTTCTTCATAACCACTTTCACACATGATTGTTAAAGTCTGAGCAAGCACTTCAAGAACTTTTGTTTTAGCGGAAAATGGCTCACCAACCAACATAAAACCATGCCTCACGATCATCATTTCATAAGTCTGTATGAGCTTCTCTTGAAAGAAGTCAGTTGGCTGAAGATTAGCTTTCTTGCATACTTCAAATGCTATACCCAGGAACGTGCTGTAATCAGCTTTGGGTTGCGTTATTCCTGGAAACAAGTCAGAGATTATGCCTTCGAACAAAGGAATATCATGTGACAGGAATTTAGGCTTGTTGACATCCATGATAGATCGTAAGAGTAGCACATCCTCGTTTTCGTCAGGAAATTTCAATTTGAGGTTACCAGCTGCAGCTAAGACGGCCTTCACAGCACGCATTCCGTAGTCGTAATGAAACTGTGAGGAAAGCTGCTCGGAACAAAGTTTGTAAGTTGTGACGATTTTGACAGCCAGGTTTCTTGCATCAACGAAGCCGTACGAATACAAACTAATCTCTGCAATGAGAGCATAGTCCGGTACCATCATTGCAACAGTACGGAACAAGACTTTCAGGTTGTCAGGTAATTCTGATCGACCGGCATAGCCCGGATTCATTGTGATACAAACGTAACAGTTGGCATTTAATTGGAGCTTTGTGCCTTCAAAAACAAACTCGTCCAAATGCGAAGCAACTGCCCTTTGAATGCATAAAATTTGCTGTGCCACGACAGATAACACTTCTAATTCAATTCGATTGAATTCATCAAAGCAAGCCCAGGCTCCACATGCTGCCAGACCTTTGAAGAATTTTCCCATCTGCAGGTAATCTAAACCATCTGAGCAATTGAAAACAACGCATTGGATTGCAAGTGCTTTCGCGAGATCTTTGGTTGTTTCTGTTTTGCCAGTGCCTGCAGGCCCCTCGGGTGCACCATTCAAATTCAAATGGAACGCACCAACAAGAGTGCGATAGCATCGATCTGTCAAAGGTGTGATAACCAATCTGCCGGAATTGCCCAGATATTCATAGGCATAGCGCACTGTCGCATTGATTATTTTCACATTGCAGTTGCTGTCTTCCCAATAATATCTCAGCTGACTCAGCCATTGGAAATCATTCTCAGATGATACACCTAACTCTGCCATTTGATGGACAACATCACGAGCATGCACGTCAATCACAACAAGCGCTCCAAGTGTCACTCTGTTTTGTTTTGATAGTTTTCCACGCACAAGCTCGACGACTTCTTCCAGTTGACGTTGTAGATTTTCGTAGTAATCTTTAAGCCCGCGAACTCCTCCCTTGATGGCTTCATGAACTTCGGCTGTCCAATAGATCTGGCTGGTGCACAAAACAACTTGACCTGGAGATGAAAAACATTGAGATTTTTCAAATGATCTATAATGAATCGCAGCTTCAGATTATTCGTTAAGAAATCAAAATAACTTCTCCCATGTTAGGCCCAATCAAGCAACGTTCGGGTCCAGGAGTCTCAAGTTCGTTGAAACACAGATCTGGAATGGCTTACCAAACGAACTAAAATCAGCAGAAAATTTCGGAAGTTTTAAGATTTTAATAAAATAACGGAACGGCCCCAATTGCACATGTAGTGCGTACAAGTACCTTCCAACTTAATTATATAATTTAGAAAAATATTTATTTTGTTTTGTTAGCACTGTATATTCGATTTTGATTAGTTGACGTGTATCTATTTAATGTATATATTGTTAGCTATTTGTAGATAGTCAAATAAAATTACAGCAACAACAACAACAACAGATCAGTTTTGACTTGCTTGATCCTGTATGCTTGCTCCATACCTGGTACGAATCGAAAACAGGTTGAAAACACGGAAGAAGCATGAGCTTTAAGAAACACAATAACTGTTACCACAGCATTTTTATTCCTTCCTGTATCCTTGTGCCCTTGCGGGTTCTTGTTGTTGTTTCAGGGAAAGAGAAGGAGAAAGTCACCCAAATTTGCAGGACACATGGATACAAGGAGAATTGGGGACAAGGAAATAGGGAGGAACAAAAGTGCTTCGAGAACAACAACTACTGTGCTTATTATCGCCAATGGAAGAAGCAAATAAGATATCAAGATGTCATCTCAGTTTCAGTAACAGGTTAGGAATAAGTATGAAAATATTTGGATAAGATGACGCTTCAGAAAATGGAAGGTTTTCAAACCGACAAATTCACAAAAATTTGGATTATTGTCAGAAAAAATTTCCAACTTTTAGCCTGTCAGTGGAAGCAATCCCTGAAACTGTCCAGCTCCCATTTACGTTACCAACATGTTTTATGATTAGATCTTTTTAAGAGACATGTAAAGAAAATCACGAAAAGCTACCGTTGACTTAGAAACTCCTCTGTAAACATTCAGAAAATACTTAAAGAAGCTTCAACAATGAACAAAGTATTCGCGTTTTCTCTTTTTCAATTAAATTCTAACAATTGTTTCAAATATTTGACCACGTAATTTACAGTAACAAATAACTTTATAGCAACGTAATTTCAGTATTCAATTTTTTACTATTGCGTTTAACGTAACGTTGACGTGTTGAAAGAATATGAAACAAAATGAACAAAATAACAACCAAACCTGGCCACTCTTTCACCCATTCCTTCCTTGGTGTTTGCGGGTATGCTTCAGTAGATTTCCCAACAATATCTCGGATACTGCCAATCATAACATCTTGAACTTGCAGCAGCCATCTTTCAACGACGCCACGTGCTGCTGAGGTTGATATTGTCTCACTGAGAGTCACCATTTCACCTTCACTGCTGTACATGGCGGTGATATCCAGTGATGGTGTAAACTGCAACTTTGCGACGCCTTCAAAACACTTCTTCAAATGAGGTTGCACTCTGTATGGATCTTTTGTCTCTGACAATATTTCCAACATTTCATCATTGGACAGGAAGAAGAACCTGAAATAAGAAAGAGCATACATTTTCAAACGATGATTACTCGATCTTCTCTACTAATAAAGCAGTCTGCTAGAAAATTGGACTAAACATGGGGGAGAACAACAAAATCCTGTCGGCTATCAAAATCTGACAAAATAAATGCAGACTCGGTACTCACAAAAATTACAAGCTAATGCAGCCATTAAACAACAAAAGAACTCCAAAAGTTTCGACAAAAATGACTCCTGGCTGATTCCACTACATCATAATATCACATCGTCCCAAGAACATACAACAATGAAAAAATAGCAATAAGAAATACCGCGGATAATAACCTATAACTTTGCAAGCCACCCTGGAATTCAATGCAAAAGATGCAAATCCCAGTACAGCAAGAAGTGTACATCATGCCCGTACAAAGCCATTTCAGGCATTGCTGAGAGCAATGCAGGCTTTTGGGATTTATCTCCCCATCATATCGAGGCGAAGAGTGCATTTCAAAGAACTGACATCGTTGCAAATAGAGTTTGTAGACTCTTATACAAATGAAAGTCTACTATGAAAATTTCAGCCCCTAGATTCTTAATTGAGCCCTGCACATAAACGTTATTTCCACATGTTTCAGATGACGAATCACTAAACAGCGATAAGGTTTTGATTTTGCGAGACTTCGAAACGTTTTCTAATGAAACTTAGAACTTCAAATTTTACTTTTGAATGACGGAGAGGCGAAAATAAGTATTTTGTTGAGGAGCTGGCTTTAAAAAGCCAGCGCATGTGGTAAAAATATAGCAAAGGAGTTAGTAAAACTAAAATAATGTGTGAGATAAACCTTCATCAAAACAAACAGAAAGTATGATATAAAAACTCTGTTCATCAGCAAAACATTTCGATTTAAAATCTCCCTAGGCATAGGGAAGATTTTAAATCGAAGTGCTTTGCTCAGGCGTGCATAATGTTCAAACCTGCCTGGGAGCGATAGAAATTCTCTGAAAACCTGCCTGCATATCAATTTTGTACAGCTAGGGTAGAAAAGCCTGTTACCAGAACCAGTAATAATGCAGGTATCAAACAGTTTTTACACATGGAGCAACGAAACGATTAATCATACATTCAACAGCAGAACATGAGCAATTTGTACCATTTGTTTGCTATTATTCATCATCTTACTGCAATTACATTTCATCAAAAACTATTTTAGAAAAACTGCCTGCAAAATATTGCTTTGGAAAAAGCTGCCTGGGAACTTTGTTCCCACGTTCCCATGTTTATGCACGCCTGGCTTTGCTCATAAACAGTTGTGTTTTTATATAACTAAAATTAATATTACCTTGGAAAGAACAATCGCTTCTTCTCAAGATACGCATTCAATCCTTTGTTGATTTGATCTAACAAGCCATTACTGTCAACCAGTCTCTCATACAGCCCACTGATCGCTGTTGCAGCTAACACTTTAGGATCTTTAGTAACTGCCTTCATGATTTCCTTCCAGTTTCGATCCACCATTTGAAATTTCCTTCCTTCTTCGGGCATTTGTTGCATGATATCTTCTGAGCTGAAAATCGGTTCAAGATACAGCCATTGAGCTTGCACTTTCAGCCATTCGTCAATAGTTTCTTGCATCCTGAGTAGCCTCTCTTCCCATTGCTTGATCTCGACTTCGAATGGTTTGATAAATGGTGAGCCACGCATAGTTTGTGTTTTTACTATCTGGTCGTCAAGTATTGCTTGTATCTCGTCCACAGCTGCGAGGATTGGAACGCCAGTGTCTCGATATACTGTTGTGTTGAATATGATTTCATCCCAATCATCGACCATTTTCTGCATGGCTTTCTCCAAGGAATATTCCTGTATGAAAAGAAATGGAAGTATTGACTATATTTGCAACTCCAGTTAAAATTCCATAACATAAGACTGCATTCATGTCATCTCTTTATAACTGCGAGCTGGTATGATTCTGTATCTTAACATACATAGTCTAAAGCTTCCCTCAGTCCTTCTAAAACGGAGCCAACACTACGCACGTTCTTGCTTAGATAAATATATTACAGTGCAGTCGTTTCATCACACCCTTTCCGTCCTCTGTTTCCATGCTTTCATTGCTTCAGAAAGCGCTAACCCACCTTGGTTGCAAAGGGGCAGCTTCCTAGGGAATGAGGTTAGCACTAACCTGCACTGTTATGAAAATAAACAACCTAAAACGATAGCTGGTCCGGTGTACAATAGCTTCTCTGAGAATCTGCACCTTCCAACATTGGCAGTCCAAGCATTTTTCAAGTGTCACGAGGAAAGAAAGATATATTGTACCAAGAAGATTTCTTCATATTTCCCGGAAATATATCTTTTAAATCAACTAAAAAGAACACACAGTAGGCAGTCTAAACAAACCTGCTTAATCATACGATACAATACATACTTTGCTAGCACCTCCACTGATTCCTTCAAACTCATCCATGAATGGAGCAAGGTCATTCTTCAGCATTTTTCGCAATGTCGTACTTGAATCAGGTGTGATGTCATAGCCGATTGAATCCGACATGGCATTCCAATGGCGTTGACGTAAGCCTGGGTTACATAGAGTACTCATCACGGGAACGTGCTCCTACAAAAAATATGACGACAGTTACATAGGTAAAGTGAAAAATTTCTTAATACAATCGTGGAATGTCCTTATGTTTTATTCATTGTATACTTCACTCTTTGTATCCTCATTCATCTTTTGGTATTTAATAATACATGTGTAACTGTAATATTGTATTTAGAGATAAATTAAATTGCATCTAACACTGGATGGATGTCAGACCAAAACTGTAGTCAAGATTCTCCTTAGCATCAAGGAAAAACGTTTGCTGTATTCTTGCCAGCATTAACAAGTACAAATTGGTCAATTTAAACGAAAGAAACATGCAAGAATAATCCTAGCTTTCAATTTACTAAATTATTAGCAGTATCTTTCAAGAAGATTGAAGATTCACCTTGAACAGACCACATGCCTATCACCCTAAACTAAAAATGAATGCATTTCATAGTGTGCTTCTGCCTACATTAACACAGATCAGGCACGTGGTCATAAGAACGGTTTCTAGACAAACCACTAAGAAATGACACAACTTCCTGGTTAAAACTATTTACCCAACCCTTTAATACGTTGATAAGAATTTACAACTAGAATTATTCTAGAGATCCCAATGAAGTCCTATTTGCTTCAAACTTTGGTTAAAATGTGTCTTGGTCTGCTCCAACCATCAAGTAATGTACTTCAATAAATGAGGGTTAAAACCTAATCCCATACCTTGAAATCCTTGATTTGAATCTGTACAGTATTTGCCACTTTTAGGGGTGCAAATTTGAGCTCTAATTTATCGTCTTCTTCCGTCTTCTTCTTTTTCTTGACGTCGCCTCTGTCTTTGTCTTCTCCTTTCTTTGCCATTGCAGTAAATTGCTTCACAAGTTTGTAAATTTCACGTCCAAATTCTTCCACCTGCCAAAACAAAAAAAATTACATTAGTTAAGCAGAATTTTTGTGCTAAAATTATTTGAACAAACAAAGCGAACGGCAAGGAGTATCTCCATGGATTGCCTGCTTAGGAGGAGCTCCCCTGATGACATCAAGTCCTGTCGGGGGATGACTGATCAAAGTATATTAAACAACACAGTCAAAAACAGAAATGAGTGGCGGAGATATTGTTATGCGGTTACGCATTCTGCAACAGGCGTAGTACGCAACTGACGTATAACTCTCCTCTGAATGGACTTGAATTAGATCAAGTAACCAGAATCAATTTTGAATCAAAATAGCGTGTGATGCTCACCACAAAGAACCTAAAAGTATCCCATTCGCAGGATTGACGATAAGGCAACTAGGTTCCAGCAAATCAAAGATGGCGGATTTACGATGTACACTAATTATGAATACGGCCTGATAAGAAATTAATGAAATCAAAGTTTCAAATCTCAAAGTTTTACGATACAAGTTTCAAATGTCTGTATTCGAATAGACAAACTATGATATCTTTATCAAATCGAGGTCGAGTCACTAGCAATTATGGATTTTAAAACGAAGATATTTTTTGCTAGATAGTTGAGCAAGGAAACGCCCTTTTTTACCCTCAGGTAACACCCTTATCTATCTATCTATCAAATTCTAAAAATGACTACCTAACCCCTCCTTAAACATTTTCTCGATGGTTTTAGGCAAAGTGGAAGGCTGGCCTTAGAGAAAAGGATCGTTGCTTATATATTTCTAGGGAGCAGTAACCATTCAAATGGGGAATGTTTTTATTGGCTGCGGTCACACTAGACGTTTTTACCTCGTTTTATACCTTCAAAACAACGGGTTATCTACTCTATGATATGTGACCGCATTTCGCTTTCAAATGCAACGCTGTTACAGCGCTTTGATCCTGGGAGTTGATTCCATAAGAAAGACTATCAGATACAAAACAACGGGCAAAACAAGTTCCCCAGCTATTTTTTAGCGTTGTTTTAGAGAATAAACCAATCGCAGATTTGCGTAGCTGTCTGCATGATATATCACATCGCTGTATGACCGGGTGTCGTTGTACCGTTATATTGCCGTGCTTTCTGGCGACAAAAATAAATTGTAAGAAAATGACGCAATTCACATCATAACGGGAAAATACAGTAGTGTGACGGCAGCCATTGACTCACCCGCTAAATAAAGCTCTTTGCAAGCAATTCATTCCAAAGAAGATGAACTAACCATTACATCAACTGTTTCTATGGTTCGTTGATGGCCAATACTTTTTCACCAAACAAGATAAAAAAATAGCATTTACCTCTGCTTCAATTACTTCAGCATTCAGATCCACAAAAGCACCATCCATCCACTTCTTTTCTGATTTTTGCCATCTTACAACCAGTGTAAACAGCTTCAAGTATGGCTCAATTGCTGTGGTCAGAATTTCGATCTCAGGATATGTTGTTAGCTCCCACTTGAATAGTTCCTCTTCCTGAAGATATCAAATGGATCGGAATTGAGTTTACGGGCTTCGTAAATAAAGAATCTCACATCATTTTCAAGCTCAAAATTCAAGCTTCACTTGTTATGATCCACTGATTGATAGGTTAATTAAACAATTCATTCATTCACTCATCTACTCATTGATTCGCCCTTTCTTTCATTCATTCATTCTTTCATTCTTTCATTCGTTCATTCACTTAACGAATTGCAATTGGGTTTCAACAATTTTTCCATGGCTCCTGTAAACAGCTATTTATACTGAGTAGATTATACCATAACACTGAAAAAATTAAAACGAAAAGTGAAAAGTGCATTAAAATTTTGCCATCAAAAATCTTTGTAAACTGGGCGCAATTATAACTTGTCTCAGCGGGCCACCCCATCCTTTTACTTAAACTATCCCATTAACGGTAAAACAACTAGATTCCTTCCCTAAATCATTTGAATCTCGATTTGAATGTTTTGCTTTAAAAAACTGCAAATTGAGACTCCTAAATTTGCCCATCATAGAAACAGCAGTGCTCTTTTTAATATTATCAAAGATTTGCAACGAGCGAAAAGTTTCTGCGATAAAACTCGTTCAATAACCATGAGTTGCAATCAGAAAATTTTTGATGGACATTAAGGTACCGGGTGTCCCAAAAAAATGTACTCCTGTTTCAAAAATCACCAAAAATTGATTATCAAACCTTCGATAAAATTTTCTTTTTGAGTTGTTTTGTCAAAGACCCAAAAATATTCATACATGATAAAATGTTTGCTTTTGATGCAACAAGGTAGAACAATTACACGTTGAAAAACCTTATTTTGAGCTATAGTTTTTAAGCAAAATAGTAAATCTTGCCTATGAGTCAAAATTTTCAGATTTTTTATCATCATTGAGGTCGGCCATGATTTTGCGCATTTCTTTCTGTCATTTATGACCAAACTAGATGGTTTACATGCACAAAGAAATTGATCTGGCAATCATCAGTGCTTTTTTGCAGTATGGTTCAAAACCAGGTAGCCCTAAAAAGAGCTAAATTTTCTACTTTTTAAGCCAATTACAAGATCAGCTATATATTGAAAAATAATTTGGTCCTTGATATACTCGACAAAAAAAGAAAATTGAAGATCGGCCGTGAAATCAATTTTTGGTGATTTTTCAAACGGGAGTACTTTTTTTGGACTAGAAAATGTTTACCTCGTTGATAAATTCAATGGTTTCTGCGAGTTCTGCAAGTTTTCTTTGAACGGCCTGCACATCTTTCAAATACTGCACCATCATATCCATGTCACCGAACTCGACAAACTCCAGAACTTGCCTGAAAGGAAAGAAAAATATAAGTAAGAACCAGGTTCGAAGAACTGGATTCTAAGTGTGGAGAATCATGAATGTGAACCATGCAAGAGAGTTATTCCCACGATAATATTCTGAAGTAAACCAAATCTGCCTCAAAGATAACGAAAAGAAATTCAATAATAACCCAACACTCAGGTGCACCTTTTTGGTTATATCATGGGTAGTTAGACACTGCTGCTGTGCTTCGATGGAGGAGCGCTGGATAATATGTATCTGCGGAGGAAATATTGTTTAGTACTGCGGAGGAGATATCGAAGGAACGAAAAATATTAAAATGAATTCTTCTCTCTTTCTTCTCTCTTCGTTTTTTCGATATCTCCTCCGCAGTACTAAACAATATTTCCTCCGCAGATACATATTATCCAGTACTCCTCCATAGAAGCACACCAGCAGTGTCTAACTACCCATGGTTATATGCATGCTCTAAATGAGCTATTAATTATCGAGGCTACCTAATAAATTGCCTTTCTGTCACTTCACTTCTGTCGCTAAAGTTGATTATAATTAGCTCAGCAATCGATAAATCGCGAATAAATCACAGACCATATCTACCTGGATAACGACATTGATTGGAGAGTGCAGGTAACATAAGAACTCTTATTTGCAGTAGCATGGTGAGCACTATTGGCAAATGGGGGCAAACCTGGATGTGGCAGCCTCTCTACTTCCATTTTAAATCGAAGGTACACATTAGCCAAGTTTGAAAAACGCTGGCACAAGAAAAATTTGAAAACTGCTGGGGAAGCAATTTGCTAGGAGAAGAGAGCACGTGTCGACCTGAACATGCATGGCCGTATATAGCTCAGACTTTTCTGTTGGGAGCAGTAGTTCCAATATTTTCGGCACGCTCCTTCGCAGCGAACTTTGTCAGATTTCGCAAAATTACTACGTATAGAAACTACTATAATATCAATCGTGAAAACAAGCGTTTTGAAGTTGGTTTAAGAATAACAGGGGGTTAAGCAAAATAAACAAATTTATGACACAAGGACAGACAAAGTCAAATTAGAAGGACGCTGCGGAGGAGCGTGATATTTTCGGCTATTTTCTGATGATCTATTGAAGAAAGGCTTTCAATCAACTTGCAATTTTAAACCCCATATATCTTAGTGCCCAGGGGGCATCTGCCCCCTCTAGTCTTCTTCACAAAGCCACTGCAATTTGGCGTCATGATTCAGTGAAAAAAGAGTTGATATATACTTTTTGAGCCGATCTAGATCCAACATGACCTTCTCTCGTTTGTCTGTCAAGGCAGATTCTCCACTCTTCTGTGCGGCGACGATTATCTACGTAGGAAGTAAATTGACTCACATTTCATACTTATCTTAATAAATAGGAATATAAAATCAAAATCAAAATATAGAAAGAGCAAAAAATACGAAAATTCGAAGTTTGACTTAATCAGCCAACGCTAAAAATAGGCACGTGGCCTGGCCATAGTAAGAAAGTTGCGATTTGATTGGATGCACCCTAAATTTAGTGTATTCGACCTAAGTATTCTTTGTTTGAAGCCGTCATGAATGTAAGTTCGAAGCTTTAAACATTGCTTAATTCAATGCGGAAAAATGAGACTCGCGTAGTCAGTCTAGCAAAAGGTTACCATTGAAATCATTTTCGATGCACGTGAAAAATTACAAACAGATTCTTGAATTAAAGGCCAACCACCATTAAAGCGAATAGCAGCAATCATCAGCGATTGCCGTATTTCGAACATGTGTAGAGAGACTTCGCCCTAAATGGTCAGGTTTCGCAACAAAATCGATTTGAAAATAAGGAAACGCCCTAAGACTGGGCAAATCACGATAAACATGTTCATTAACTCTTTCTGAAAGCTAAACTTAAATATAACGACTAGCTTCTTGTTTGTGTTGGTAAATTTTCAGTTCAAACGCAAGCCGGTCTGAACTGCCTAATCTTTGGCATGGCGTCTAATTTGGACGTACCCTTAATTCATAACGATGCCTTCGCAGTTACCTGGTTGAACTTATCTCATCGCAGCAAACCTGAGCAGGATTATTAAACTGTGAGTGCCGGGGGAAGGAATAAGGAGGTCTACGGGATACTTTTGAAAATGAAGCGAAGGGAGGAGGGGTTTGCAAGAAGCATGAATTGATATGGTTACATTTCAAATTATTGATAGATAAAATGATGAAATTGACTACAACGGGAAGTTAATTCGTGAATGAAACCTTACACAAATGAAATCAACAAGGCAGTAATTAACACAAAAATCAAGATTTATAATTTTACCATTATCTTGAGGATTATGACTTTAACCATATGACGTCTAACAGTGTGGTTGACAGGGGGTCAGAATCAACAGGCTGACCAATAGGGGCGCAGGTTGGCCAGTCTGACCACAACCGAAATAAAGCCCCCGGCTTTTACAGTCAATGCACATTTCTGAGATTTTTCTTCAAAAATAACCTTTGGAGGGTTGGAGTTGCCTGAAAACAAACTTTAGTTGTACTTTATACAAAATCCTGAGGCAACGCGAAGAAAACAAATATTGGGCTTGGAAAAAAACAAGGACATAAAATACTCTTGCCTTTATCCATTTCAAGTAAGTGTTTTAAAAACATCCTTTAGGACAAGGATAGGCGGTACAAAACGAAAACAACAAGAGAAAATCTGAGAACTGGCATCAGCGAATGATTTTAACGCACTTTCCTGCAAAATCCAGGCCCGAACTCCTTTTGAAACGAAGTTTTTGCAGTGCGGTCAGATATGATTAAAAACGTTGGCTGACCATTTAGGGCGATGCTCCTCTAGTTCACTTTTTCACATCTTCAGGCCGGTCACCACGGTTCGCCTCTGAGTAAATTTTTAATAGACGATTACGCTAAAGATGGCGGCGAGCAACTTTTTACCAAGATGCAATGCGTTCTAATTACGAATCTTTAACGATTCTATAGGAATCTGCCTGTTAAAAAGTTCCTCACCGCCCTATTTAGCGTAATCGTCTATTCCCATTTCAATTTCTATTGTCTCGCCAGCGATCGAGCGAACAAGTGAAGATCGATTTTCCTGGAAGAGTTCGAATGCAATGAAGCCATTACACTGCATCGAAGAACCTTTGTTATGCAAATCCCACAAGAAGGGAATTTACAATACTTCATTCTATTTTCAAATGCTTTGAAAACCTTTCATTCACAAAACAAGGCTCTTTGAGATCTCTTAGAAGTCTATCAGATTCAGGAGCAGAAGGTTTCCTAGGCCTCGGAAGTCTACCGATTTCAGAAGAGCCCCAATGAATACGACAAAAATCTCTCGGAAGTCTACCGAAAATAGAATGACCAGAAGAATGGGCTTTCATAAAATACGATCTAAAGCTTGCGAAGCCTACCGTTTTCGGTAGAGTGATACTAAACGAATGGGCCTTCAGTTCGTACAAACTCTACCGTTTGCAGAAGATGCCCAAAAGAATACGCCCAAGAATTACCTCATCACTTTCATCGAAAACAGGGTTGATGTCCGTTGGCCAGTTCAACACTGTGCTGTTGAGTGCTATGTCATCCGGCTGGAAATTGTAGTGCTCAAGCAAGTAAGCGAGCCTGTCTTCGGATCCCTAAATGTAAAAGGAAAAACATAAGCAAGATAGCCAACATTAAAGAGACATAATCACAAATTGTTTGTGTCTGAAAATCCAAACGAGATTCCTCGTGCATAAAGTAGAGATCTTGTACATTCTGAAATATATTCAATACGCAAAAACCGAAAAATTAATTGACCGAGATTCATGAAAAGAAACTTGCAAGTCAAGAATTTGTCTACTGTCTTTCCATTGCTTATGCGCACGTGCCGCAGAAAGATGTGGGTACAAATACGTCGCTTTTCCTTTCGTTTTACTGTTTTATGATATTTCTAGAAGTCGTACGAAACAACCAAATACATTTTCAGAATGTACAAGTTCGTTGAGATTTTCCGACATCAAAAATTTGCGATTGTGTCTCTTTAAATTAAATACCAGTTGCTACAAAGTAGAATAAGTCCATGGAAAAATACCTGTAGTCTAATGCAGAATAAGTCCATGGAAAAGTACTTGTAGTCTAAGTTTAGTTACCCAAGTAAAGCATCGCTTATTTAGCTTGAGCCACACAAGTAAAAGTAAAAAAACTACGCTCAATGGGCATCACGATATAACTGAAACACTTAAAGCAGTAAGATATGAGATTATGAGGCAAAATCTACCAGTAAGAAAATTGATTTTATGATTGGTAATATGACACACGCAGTCTGCTTTAGTTTAATGCTTGCCAATGAAGCTTTTTGAATTTTTTTAGCGAAAGTAATTGGGTTTGAAACACATTTGATTAAGGAAGGAAATTCATTCTACAAGCATGTTCTTACATTACGCATCCTGGGAAATATTCGTCAGAACCCGAGAAACTATTTCAATATTTTCATATTCCATTAAACAAACCTTGATATCTTCTCTCAACTTGATTAACGTTTTCTGTTGTGCCTCCTCTACATATTTCTGGAGGTCTATCATCTCTTTGGTATCTTTTGGTTGGCGTAAAGCATTCTCTTTCATTGATTCAAAAGCTGTGCAGATTCTGTAACAAAAAGGAACCAGTGTAAGCACTGCAAAAGTAACAATAACATCAAGTGCGGCAAAAAAGCATTCATTTTTAACAGGCCACGCAAAACCATACACCAGGCCGATTTTGATAATTGATGATTCAATATTTAGTCAAATCCTAAATAATACTTGGCAGTTTTGTTGATTTTTCGACAGCCTAATTCGATTGGAAAACATAGATCAAAATTTGCACAGACATCAATTGGCCTCAAAAGGACAAGGACAAAACTATTCCTTTTTATCGACACAAAGACTTCATAGAAATTATAGAAAGCAAATGCTTTGAATTTAAAAGCAGTAATGTCAAAAGATTGAGCAAAGATGGAGCAACTGCTCGTGCAACTGAGCACGACTAACCAGATATTTAATTCCCAAGGTATTTCAAAGAATTTCGCTATTATCCAGTGGTCTAGCTCTGTCTTTAGAAAGTTTGGTCGATATTTTTGATCAATTTAGGCTGTTTTATATTCAACGCAAGATACCGGGTGTTCCAAAAAATACTCCCATTCGAGAAAAATACCAGAAATCACCAAACTTTACTTACATGGTCGAACCTTAAATTTCTTTTTTTGGCAAGTACATCAAAGACCAAAATATTTTTCCGGGCATATCTGACCTTATGATTGGTTTCAAAATTAGCAAATTTAGCTCTCTTATAGCATAGGTTCCAAATCTTTAAAAAGGCTGGTGTAAAATTGAGTGACCTTTTTCTTTGAACTGAATGACTTCAAATAAACTTTAGCTAATTTTCTATAATTCTACCGTTGGAATTTCCTGAAATCTTCAATATTTTCAGAATTAGAGTGTTTTTCTTCTTTTTCAAGAATTCAAGAAAAGTTTTCAAAAAAACTTAAAGCCATCGTAATTTCTAAACGGTTTGACGTAACATGAAATAATTTTGAAGGAAACCATAGTTCATAAATGACTACAATATGGTGTCAAGCAAAAGTCTGTCACGCATCTAGTTTACGATTTAGACATTGATGACGTCACATCCTCAAATGAGTTGAAATGTAAGATACGCTGTAATTTCCAAAAATATTCAAAATTTCTTAAAAGTCCAACGGTAGATCTATAGATAAGTATCTGAAGTTTCTTTCAAGCCATTCAATCAGAAGAAATTGGTCATTGAATTTTAAACCCACCTTTTTACGCCGAAATAAAGATTTGGAACCTATGCTCTCTCTTATGGCCTACCTGGTTCTGAAGCATACTTCAAAAGGCACTGATGATTACCAGAGTAATTCCCCTTAGCATCTTAATCTTCTATTTGGGTCATAAATATCAGAAAGAAACTAAAAACATGGTAGACTTGAAAGATGATGAAAAATTACAAAAATAATGGCTGCTAGGCAAGGTTTACGATATTAATCAAAGAGTATAGCTCAGAATAAGGTTTTTCAACCACTCATTTTGTACCCTTTAAGTAATGGCAAAAAAGGCCTGGCGTTTGAGAAGCTACTGCTCCCTGAATATATAAGCAATGATATTTTGCAATACCTGATTGAATAGCTAACATGTTTAATTATTTTCGGTCACTCCATTCAGATTTTACAAGGGATTTTCTGAAAAAAGTCCCTTTGTGGTCAGTAAATATTTTTCTGCATCATTGGCGAAAAGAATAACAAAAAACATTTCATGATAGGTTTGATGATCGAGCTTTGGTGATTTCTAAACAGGAGTGTTTTTTGTGGACACCAGGTACATTCAACTCAATAAATCATACCGTTGGCTTTCCTTCCTATGGTCTTCAGCCAGCCTTGCAAGAAGCTTCTCTGCATATCCATGTGCTTTACTTGCAAGTCCTCTCTTTAAATCATCGCAGTCCAATCTCATGAGATCAAAACGAGCAACTGTGACTAAACTGGATATTTCACGTGCTACAGTTCGGTATTTTTCAATTTCCTGTGAAGTGCAAAGGAGCATTTAGAATTTTCAATAAATGTTATTTCAACCTTATAAAGCTTCTTTCTTCGGGCAGTTGAAGTAGATCTTAAAAAGTAACCATGTTTGCTGTTTGGAAACTGATTGTTGCCAGGCACTGCAATAATCTGAGCCGTTCTTTTTCTCTTCTTAAACAATCAGCGGGTATTCATTCTAGTTAAATGGTTACTCTCTAAGACTGATCTGGGGCTTGATAGAGCTTTTATCTCTTAATTATAAATGAGTGACGCGAATTATAACTTTCAAAGAATAATTGAAGATTTAATAAGATAGAGTGGAAAAACTGAAAAAATAAACCTTGTAAGGTCAAAGAAACTACTTCACGCAATGATAAACCGTGTTCTTTTAACAACAACGAAATCGAATACTGAAAGGTATAGAGTCCGTAGAGGTCACGTGACAATGAATGCAAATGAGAACAATAGACCTTTTAGCTATTCTATTAGAGCCTGGATTGAGCGTTATTTGCCCGTGGGGTACTTCATTGTGAACATGAGTCGACCTGAATCTGGACTTTGAGAAAAGGACCCATTCGTATGACGGAATATTCAAAAATGTCGAGCCCATTGGCATGAATATCAGGAAATTTTGACCCATGTGTATGAATTTTCTCGATTTGAAACAAAGGAAAATTTCAGTTTTTTGGTGTGGATTATCATTATGGGGCCCATTGATAAGAAAAGTCTCAAAGAACTACCCATCTACCAGAATTTGTGGTTAAAACAGATCCACATGTAGAGAATTTCAGATGAAAATCAAGTACCCCCCCCCCCCCGCTGGGGCTATTTGTGTACATTCTTATAGTGGCGTTAGAGCTTCTATCACTGTTGTGCACATTTGAACATTCTAGAAAGTGCAGCAAAATATCGTTGGATTTTGATTCTTTTCCGAATAGCTAAAAGGTCTATTGAAGAGTTCAGCATGAGTTATCACAAATCTCACGTGACTACTAATTGCAGAGTGACTTTAGTATGAAAGCAAACTTACAACTGTGTAGTCCTCAAAACTGTGATCTGTTTCAAGAAACTCTTGAAGTTCAGTGGCCGATCTTCCATCCACCAGCATACTGTATTTGTCTGCACACAAAAAATAGAATTAAAGACAATGCGTTATTGGCGCGCCAAAATACTATCCACTTCTGAGAGGCCATCAGAATCGTACCCTGAGGTTATTTTATAAAGACTGACGATTCTATCTATTCTAGCGATGATTCTAGTGATTCTATGAAAATGCTTAGTCTGAACACAGCCCATATCGATCAAAAAATAATGACCGATATTTCAAAAGGAAAATACAATTCGAAGGTGTTGTGGCGCAGTGGTGTAATCCTCCGACATTGCAGCCAGAACAGCCAGGCGGACAGGGTTCGATACCCGGTAGGGCCCAACCACTTGAGCGTCATGACAAAGGGTCGCGGACTCGATTAGGCCTATTTTACTTCTGCGATCCCAGCGCTTGGCGCTAAAAACCGCAACTTCACCTTCACCTTCACAATAGGGAAACACTTGAAACACTTGGAAACGAATCAGTCAATGATGATAAAGTCTGACTGATCAATTAAGAACAGGATTGGTTATGATCAGTTGCACGAGCAATCATTTGACCCTTGGGCAGTCCTTTAGTGCTGCTTTTATCAATTCTGAAACCTTCGCTTTCAATTAATTCATTTAAACTTTTGCGTTGATAAGAAGTCACGTCCCCTATTTGTCCTTTCAAGTTCCTTCTTTTATGAAATTTTGATGGGCACGTTACTGGATAACATAACGATAGCAAAGTAAACATCTCCGAAGTCCTTCAATCTTCACTTCCTACTTCGTGTGAAAGAATAATAAATTCTTGGTCTAACTGCGCCAAAATTTGATCATAACCTTATCGATATTTATCAAGCTAATGTGAAACAAATTACAATTCCTTCCATTCTATATTTGTGAACTACAATCAACGTATGTACCATCTTTAGTACATGCTCGAAACGCCGCGTTTTTAACTTTTACTTAATTTTGGTACTGAAATTATTACCTATATCGTATTGAACGATCTTTAGCCTACAGTATTTTGAAAACGTAAAAAGATTCCAGCAAAGCATAGGTTCCAAATCTTTAAAATGGCATAAAAAGGTGGGTGTAAAATTCTGTGACCTTTTTCTTCAAGTTGAATGGCTTGAAAGAAACTTTGGCTACCAACCTATAACTCTACCATTGGATTTTTCAGAAATTTTGAATAATTTTCGAAATTACAGCGTATTTTATATTCTACCTAATTTGAGGATGTGACGTCATCAAATTTCTAAATCATAAACAAGAAGAGTGATCTACTTTTGCTTGATACTAAATTGTAGACATTCGCAAACTATGGTTTCCTTGGAAATTATTTCATGTTGCGTCAAACCATTCAGAAGTTACAATGGTTTAAGTTTTCTAAATTCTTGGAAAAAGAAAAAAAAACATTCTAAATTTGAAAATATTGAAGATTTCAGAAAGGTCCAACGGTATAATTATAGCGAAATAGCTAAAGCCTCGGTCAAACGTGCCGAACATTTCACCGAACAATCTTCAACATTGATGTTCTGAGAAAGTTCGGTTCGTTTGACCACCTTGTTCGGTGATCAAAATCTTGTTCGACAATGTTCGATGTTGTTTGATGGAGTTATAAAACTTCACCGAACTTTTCCATTGTTCTCAATGTTCGGTGAAATGCTGTATGCGTTTGACCACCTGGCCAAACATTTCATCGAACAATCTCATTCATTTTGCATCTACGCATGCGTACTATCAAGCTTTTGCACGTCAAAAAAGTCACCTTGTTCAAATCTTGCAAGGTGACGATTGAATTTAGAATAATGGATGTGGAAACATTTTTAGAGGAAGGTGGAAGAAACGAAGCTGATGATGTGGACTTCAGTGAAGCGGTGGGAGAAGAATTTGTGCAGATGATAAGCGAAAGTGTTGATGATACAGGCCTAGGCCAAGGCCAAGGCCAAGACGAGTCAGATGAAGATGATGATAATCACTTTCCTCACAACAATATTATAAAATTTGGCGCGCTTTTAGTGTTGCCTCGCTCTGTCTACTGTACCCTTGCGATGGCGCAATTGGGCATGTCGAAATGTTTGATGAAATGTTCGGTGCATTTGACCACCCTTCAATCGAACATTGAAGAGTTTTGGTTTTTGTCTTGTTTCAATGTTCGGTGAAATGTTCGGCACGTTTGCCCGAGGCTTAACGTTTCTTATAAGTCATTCAGTTCAAAGAAATAGGTCATTGAATTTTACATCAGCCTTTCTAAAGATATGGAACATACGCTTGCCAGCAAGAGACTTACCAAACGATGCAAGATGTTTTCTTGGGCCTTCCAGGTATCCTGAGATTATTCCTTTTAAGAACGTGACAACCTTCTGAACAACAGGCGCGTCAATTTTCGCATCAATGTTGACAGAAACTGGTCCACCACTCAGCCATGACTACGATAGAAAGAAAGTTTGGCTGAATTATCAATTCAAACACAATCAAGCATTTTAATATCTAGGTTATGTGAGTGAAATGATAATTATCTATATTTACAAACGCTAGAAGAAACAACAGAGAGAACACATTTTTGAAAAGTTCAAGTCTAAACATTGTTGTGATGCGTAAGTCATGAGTCACACATTCTGGCCCATTGAAAAGATGGAAAACTCCATCCAGTGGTTCTTTACACATAAGAGAAATTCGATTGAAAATATCCTTGCCAAAATCTACCCCATATCCTTTCCAAGTTTGTTATATAGCCATTCGTCAATTCAAGGCACGAGAGATCAACAAAATTTCTTATTATAGAATATAGCTACTCTCAAGTACCGAATAATCATCCCCCCCGCTTGTTAATTTTTGAAAAATTTTCCAACCCCCCCCCCACTTTTATTCCAACCCCCCCCCTTTTATTAATTCTTGAAAAATAGAAATAATAGTGAACATAATTTCTTAATAATTCCTGCTAAGCAAATGTACTTACTGTATTTATTATACTGTATTTATTAACTTTATTCTCCTTTGTTTGTCTGTATCAGTAACATAACTAAGTACAATGTATTAGTAGCATGACTAATATAAAAAAGATACGTGTTTTACTAAGAAAATGAAAAACGACTATTCTCAATTTTTTCAACCCCCCCCCCCCAATTGTTCCAACCCCCCGATTATTATTATATTGAACCGTTTCCAACCCCCCGATTATTCTCATCCCCCCCCCCCGTTTATTCGGTACTTGAGAGTATCTATACATACCTATGTATAAAGAATATGCCCAAAAAATATTCTGTATCTATCTACCCAAAACATATTCAAAGAAGCAAAACGTTTTATCAAAATTTTCAAAAATTAGGAAAGAAATATTGTCACCGAAATATTACTACAGAAATTTTCCTTGCAAAAGAATAAACAACATATTTCTAACATTCTGTTCTTGGTGTACTCAACGTGACTTTCAAAGAATACACTTATTTTTTTATAAGAAACCGCTTATAAGAAACGGTACGCTCAATTTTTCGAAAGTTAAGAAACAACCCTAACCTGAATTGAAAAAGCTAAGAAACTTTTGTAATTTACAGTTTTAATTTTCCTATCGCACTCGAAATGTTTTGACACTGTACAGTTTATAGCAACTGTATGTTTGGACGTTATTTTGAGTGCGAATTATGCTATTTACTTGTTTTGAGATCTTACTAAGTAATCTGGGAGCCTTTTAGAAAAAACAAAATTAACTCTACACTTCTAGCATTAAAGACAAATGACGGAGATATAAGGTGATTTAAATCAGGGGCCTGGGCAATCTAAATATAACCTATTGAATTCCAATGTATTTGATGATATCGAGAGATTAGCAAATCAATTAGACAAATGAAAGCACTAAGCCATCTTTTGTTCTATTTTTAAACTAGGCGCTACATATCCGTCATTTGTCTTTAAAAATATAAGAAACATGTAAGAAACTTTTTGGGAGCAAAATGACCCAAAAATTTAAGAAACTGCCTTCCATCTCCGGACCTTAGTTTCTTATAAAAAAAGAGTGTAATTACCTGAACGGACTGCACATTCTGTAGAGTTCCTGTTATGCTATTCACAACTGATAGAATAGAATCTTCCAGATCTTCAAGCATAGGGTAAAACTGAATGTTGTCATCGTCATCAAGAATCAACTCCATTTTGAATAATGGCAACCGAGTGGCATCTTTCTCGTCAAATAAAGAAGTGAATTTTTTCAACGTTCGCAATATGATTTCTTTGAGCTGCGGAAAGAATTAATAATGTCTATTAGCTCATTCTTGAAAGTAAAGATATGCAGTGAAGTAAAAACTCGCACAAAAATAACCTGTGATTTTCAGTAACAGGCTGAAATGGCCCTTAAACATTTATATAGTGGTTCTTATATACCGGGTGAGTCAATAAAGGCCCAGCCTTTGAGAGGCTGAATATATAAGCAATGAGATTTCGCAATATTTGATCGAATAGCTAACATGTTTAATTAATTTTAGAATTTCTTCTGGCTGCAATCGGTCACTCTGTTCAGATTTTACAAGTGATTTTTTTACAAAAAGTCCCTTTGACAAACCTTACAAAACGTGCTAAAATCGTGAGCAAGTTTCCCTTGTATGTTTACCTGAGAGCAATGACTTGAGCACGCTTTAACACGTGCGTTCCTCTTGGGGGAATGAAAAAGTCTTCCCCTAGCATGAATAACTTATTCAGAGGGATTTCATTCTCCCAAAAGGATAAAACACTTGAATGCATGTATGTGTTATAATTGCAAAGAAGGAAAACAAGAGGAAAATTTGCTCGAAATTTTCATTCGTTTTTGCAGGTTTTCGAAAGGGGCTTTCTGCAGAAAATCTTCCATATCGACGAGACGGAATGGCCGATAAAAGCAGGGTAAATTACTGAACTTAATTTAACATGGTAGGAATAAAACAAGACAGTTTTTAGTGTTATTGCTTTGATATTCAGGGAGCAGCATTTTTTCAAACGCCGGGCCTTTTTATTTACTAAAAATCGCCAAAAATCAGCCTGGAGGTACTTAATCCACATTTTCTTTCATGCGGGTTTTTACTGCACACCATAGAGTAATTAAGTCCGCTTAGTCGAGCAGAAATTTCAGCTCCCATCACAGTCAATCCTCAGAAAACTTCGCTTTTTAATTACACGACAAAAGCTTTCAAACAGTCGGCAATTTAGAATTCAACGATCTATCATGAGATGAAACTTAGGGTCTGTTTACATGGGAGTTTTCTCCCCGGGCTGAAACTTCAGCCCATTTATCCGAGGCGAAGATATTTTGCCATTACATGGACGCAAGTCATTGAAAACAATGAAACACACTAATTAGCGGATTAACGTTTCATCGCGGCTAGAACAAGGGGGGGGGGGGTTTCAGCTCGGGGCAAAACTTTTTCCATGTAATGGCAAACTGACATTTACAAGAATTTGACCACAAAGGAGGGACGAGACTTTATCTCCGCCAAACGGACTGAAAACTCCAATGTAAACAGGCCTTGCACATTTAAATAAATTTCAATACAAAAGATTTAATGCAATTGTTTCCAGTGCGATCACAAGTGTCCATGTGATTGCAATGTATCTTCTAACTGAGATGAAATTTGTGTCGAACAGAACAGAAGAGCCCACGATTTCATTCATGTAATACCTAACAAGCAAATGACCTATACTGAACGTAACCCATGCTTTGAAGGTTATTATGTGGCTTGCAAATTAGAACAAGATGAAGATCTTCGTTATATCTATCAGTATGGGTACGATTAATCAATGAAGATTTAGTGGAAAAAGCAAAAAATAGCGCCTGTTGGAAAAGACTAAAGTTTTCCACAGGGTGCAAAAACTTACCTGGTTAGAAATGAGAGTAGAAACACTGTTGTGAAATGAATCTTGTTGATCATCTTTCAAATGTTTGAAAGACTCTGTGTCCACGAATATGTTCACAATTTCTGGATACCAACTGTAGTGGGAAATGAATGTTTCACAATCAAACTTTAGTATTTACCAAATAATGCCAGAGAAAATAGAAGTAAATAAGGAAGATTTGACCATTCTTTCTCCTCCTATGAGATTCGTTTTCCATTTCTCATGCTGAGATACTGTACCTTTTCGTTTATTCAAAAGGGCATGCTCTCAATCAAACCCACATTACACTGTGAGATGGTTGCAGAATTATTAACTCTGGATAAGAAATCACCTGAGGAATTTCTGATTGGTAAATTTTCTATCATCAATATATTTTGACTACTTAACTATTTTAATTAAAAATGAACAGTTCACCTCAGAGATTAATCTTTGTACTCTGTTCTAACAGACATAGAATCTCCATATGTTTTCGGATTGCCGAGATATAAAAATGGATTGTCAACGAGTATGCTACGTGATCTCTTGCCCGAAGATTTTTTATATGATATATTCCAAATAAAGTTTTACAATACACATTACGAGCTACAGTAATAACAAAATTACTCTACAATACTACTAGGACGACCAACCCCAGGGAGCAAAAGGCTGTGTCAACCCCGAGGCCATTAAATAAAGATATTAAATTACTATAACTGCTTTAACTACCTTAACAACGCGACAATTCCTACAAACAAGTTACAAAATCGGGTGGCTTATGAAGGGATGGGTAAGTGACTACAGAAATTCACTCGAATCGACCAGTTTCATGGGTAAAATGTAGCGTAAGCTCAAGAATATGTCTATTCAGTGAAATGTGAAAATATTTATCGCCATGCAATAAAGGTTGTAATAGAGCTTCATTTGCAAGATTTACATTCCCAAGGATCAACGTGCTTCTAGATAAAAATTTCCCTTGTATAATTTAGCAAATGAAAGAGGAACTTATCAATTCAAAATACGATTTTTGATGCACAAAGCATATGGATTATTTGATTACGTATTTCTTATGAAGCCCCTGCAAGCTGATAAAATGAAAATCTGCAAGATGCAATGATGCTCAGGGTCGCACTGCAGTACATACCTGTGCATCAGCTTTTCTTCGATCTTCTCGCAAGCCAGTTGAGAATTGTTCTTCAGATGTTCACATTCTATTGGTCCTTGTTTCCTAACAATTAAAAAGAGAGCGCAAATTAGTGATTGCAAATGTGGTAGGTTTAGTAGCATCCCGCCTCTGTGGTCTACCGGGTGAGTCAGAAAAAAGGATCCCCGCTTGGAAGGCCAATGCTCCGTGAATATCAAAGCAATAATATTGAAAATGTCTTGTTTTGTTGCCAATATGTTCAATCAGGTTCAGTAATTTACACGGCCTTAATCGGCCATTCCTTCCCGTGGATATGGGTGATTTTCTGCAGAAAGCCCCTTCAAAAAACCTGCAAAAACGAATGAAAACAATGAGCACATTCTCCTTCCTAAAATTGATGACACTCACATAAATTCATGTATTTTGTCCTCTTGGTAGAATGGAATCCCCCTGAATAGGTCATCGATACCAGGGGGAGGACTTGTTCATCCTCCCAAGAGGATAGCACGTGCTAAAGCGTTCACAAGTCATTGCTGTAAGGCATTGTAAGGCAGAAATGTTAGGGAAATCTGTTCATGATTTTGGGCACGTTTTGAAGGTATTTTGAAGAGGCTTTCTGGAGGAAATCGCTCATGATTTCAGAATGGAGTGGCCGATTTCAGTCAGGTAAATTCTATAGTAGATTTGAACATTTCTACCATAAAACTAAATATTTGCCGATATCATTGTCTTGATATCCAGGGAGCCGTGACCTTTCAAACGGGGATTCTTTTTTCTGACTCACCCGGTACATTAAGTGTAACAATTTTCGGCGTGACAAACTTTCAGACAAAGACTTGTCCAAAAATTTATTTGTTCGCAATAAAGAGTTATCTGAAAATCTGTCACACCGAACATGTTTGCAAAGATATGGGCATGCGCAGTGTGAATTGAATGCCAACAATAGGAACCAAGACAAGAAATCTGAAATCGAATCTCCACGTCACGAAAGATTATAGTAAACATACAAAGCTTTTGAAAAAAAAAATGTTTCCAATCCAATGATATTGTCATTAGTTAGAACATATGGTCAGAACAAATAACAACAACGTCCTCTTCATCGTCTATCACAATTGACATGCTCTCAGTATTGCTAGTGAAATTCGAAAAGGATTCATATCAAAATGGCCAAAATTGATGATGATATCAAAAACGACATAGAACAAGAAGACCCATTTGCAGATTTAAAGTGCCTATGACACCAACTACGATTTCAGGGTCTATGTATAGCACGTACAGGGTGCGCCAAAATAAACTATGCACGTTTGACAATCCACAATAAATCGTACACTGGACCGATTTTGAAGATTCATGACTTAATCTTTAGCAGAAAGCCTGAATTGGATACTGGGATTTTTACGAATTTTTTCGTTTTCAGTTTTTAGAGCTAGACGCGAGTTTCTTAAAATTTTCGTTCTCGACAACACTGAAAACGATCAAAAAAGTCGATCAAATTTTCAAAAGAATCGACATGAATGGACAAAGAGAAAATTTTTTCGTGGTGATTTGGGATCTACAAATCGATTAATCAATACAATTAATTGATACAATAATCGACTATGCTACCCAGTAAATGAAAGAGACTCGTTACCATATTTGTTAGTCCTTGTTTTTAGAAGGTTGGAGGAGACCGTTTATTCTTAAATTATATCTACTGAAGAACTCCCACAGGAAGGAGGGGTTTCCAGAAGTGATACATTTATGTACCTCAAGATTGCAAATTCTTCACATGTACTATGCACATACTAACCGGTTTTGTGTTGTACAGAAAAATATAAAGCCCGAGGTCTTAAAAGTACAGACCAAGCTTGCGAGGTCTGTGCAATAAGACCGAGGGCTTTATATTTTCCTGTACAACTACAAAACCGGTTAGTATGAGTTTTATTACCTGATAGCTTCTAATTTTGACTTAAACCATTTAGTCAAACTCATTTTGTTACTGTTATGTCGTTTGAGTTCATTGTAAATCTCACCGGCCTAAATTAGTTGCTGTGGTGACAAAAACGCGTCCTTGTATCGTATTATACAAGGCTACGGGAAAACCGCGGGAAATGTGCGATTAGCCAATGGGATTGGCGGGATTCTTGTATTGCCTCGTTTTTGAAACGTCAAGTCAGGTAATAATGTGACTTCACTTCAAAACTGCTGGAGTAAATCATTTAGCAGCACTAATGAGAGCAGCACGACAATAACTAATGAGATCTCGCTTGGGTAAAATTTGCACAAAGCTCTAAACTAACCTGATATCAGACAAATCAACGAGCAGCAATTTTGAATAATTCCTGTTGTTGCATATCTTCAAAATGGTTTGATGTGATGGATGCAGAATGTGTAGATTGCGACGCATGAGTGCTCTAGCAGCAAGGAAACTGTCCCTCCAGGTACTCGAGAAGTCCAGACCACTGTTTGAAAAACGAGCGATATTATCAAGAATTTTAAAAGTCACAGGACATCATAGGTTCTGTTGAAATAAACGATGATACAAATATTCTCTCAGGTGCAAAACAGATTTACCCTATTAATCATAACTATTTTCCTACCCCCAGGCCTCGTCACGACCCTCCGCTAATAAACTTCATGGAGAATGTGAACAAACATTCTTCCTAACTCAGGCGAAATTGATTAAAAGCTGCTGAAAGAAATGGTACAATTGGTTTGAAATAGTTACACCCTCACTAATCAAGACCTCCTGCTTAGTACCGGGTGCGCCAAAATAAACTATGCACGTTTGGCAGGCGACAATAAATCGTACACTGGGCCGATTTTGAAGATTTATGACTTATTCGTTAGCAGAAAGCCCGAATTAGATACTGGGATTTTTCGCAAATTTTTTCATTTTCAGTTTTTAGAGCTAGAAGCGAGTTTCCTAAGATTTTAGTTTTCGAAAACACCGAAAACGATAAAAAACATCGAACAAATTTTCTAAAGAATCGACCTGAATGGACAAAGAGGGAACTTTTTCCTGGTGATTTGCGATCTATAAATCGACCAATTGTAATCTGCTGTACGAGAGCTCGTACTGAACCCCCAAATCCCCCTGAAAACGTTTTCTCTTTGTTTATTCATGTTATGGATCTTTTTTTTTTAATTTGATCGACGTTTTTATCGTTTTTAATATTTTCGAAAACGAACATTTAAGAAACTCGCTTCGAGCTCTAAAAACTTAAAACGGAACAATTTGCAAAAAGTCCTAGAATCTAATTCAGGCTTTCTGCTAAATATTAAGTCATAAATCTTCAAAATCGGTCAAGTGTTCAATTTATTGTGGCCTGCCAAACGTGCATAGTTTATATTGGCGCACCCGGTAGATTTTCAAACCACCCCCCCCCCCCCATTATTAAGACCCCCTTCTATTTGGCACCTGAAAGTACTGTCACAATGTCTAAAACCACTGCGTTACTGAAAACCTAAGCACCTATCAATTTGGTATCAAAAGCGAAGCAAAAGCTCTATGTCCTAGTTTCAGGACAAGAGTGCTTTAAAACAATTCTACACCATAAAAGGGTAGGAAGTGAAGTTAATAATAATAATACCTTATTTAATGTTAGTTTTACGATAGTGTGAGCACTAATATACACTAACATGAAGCAATTTTAGAGATTGCATTATGGAACTTATTGACTGCAAGCGTTGCAGGCGCATTGATTGTTGAAAAACCAATCTTTTATGAGAATTTTGAATTGATATGCATTTTTGGATGACTTTATTTCATTTGGAAGAGAATTTCAAACCTTTGGACCCAAAAAGCTAATCGATTTTATGCCATAATTTGTACTTTTGACTTTAGGAACAACTAGAATGTCATTTCTTCGAAGATTATAGCTGGTTGATTTTGGGAGAAAATAATGTTTCATAAATGCTGGATTTAAGTTGTGCAAAGTTTTGTAAATTTCAAGTGCCAATAGTCTAATAGAATGAATATGAATTGTAGTAGATTCGGCCTTGATTAGGAGATTGCTATATGATAATGCATAATCTGAGAGTGCTAATCGTAGGGCCCTCTCGTTGACTTTCTCGATTTTCTTTTGGCTTGAATTACTGCAAAATAACCAGATAAGGGGACAGTAATTGAAGTGACAAAGAATGAAAGAATTTACGATTACTTGTCTCTCTTTGTTACCCATGAATCTAGCTTAGCACGCAAAAATGTGCATGTAGCACAAGGGATCTAACACGATCATTAGCGATAGTGGCACCTGAAAGTACTGTCACAATGTCTAAAACCACTGCGTTACTGAAAACCTAAGCACCTATCTATTTGGAATCAAAAGCAAAGCAAAAGCTCTATGTCCTAGTTTCAGGACGAACATATTGAAATGATTCTTCTCTCTTTCTTCTCTCTTCGTTCTTTCGATATCTCCTCCGCAGTACCAAACAATATTTCCTTCGCAGATACATATTATCCAGCGCTTCTCCATAGAAGCACCCCAGCAGTGTCCAACTACCCATGATCTAACACGATTATTAGCGATAGTCATTGGCAAACGTAAACATGATAACAATCAATCAATCATGAAAAATGAATGTAATCACTGGAGTAGCAAAGGCGTTTGTCGAACTCTCCTCTTTTATTATGATAAAATATTAAGATTTTGATGCTTCAAGTATCTCTTTGAGAATTAAAACTATGTTTCTTAGGCTGTTGGACATTTAACATGCCACCATGTTGTTGCGAAGAAGAGTCTTATTAGATCTGTTAAAGTGAAATGATGCAAAAGAAACATTGAATTATTGATAGAAATTTATATTTTGTTGAAATCGGTCATCTCTTTCGGGGATATTTTAATAATATTCTGTGACACACGATTATGCTAATCACTCGCAGTTATGGAACGTAAAGACCGACTTCAGCGAAATAAATTTTCATATCAAAGTAAATTTCATCAATAAAACTTCTATTTTACTCAACCGGTATAATAAGGTGAATAACTTACAGCTCATCATCAGGCATATCTTCATCAAGTTCGACACCTTTGACTTTTGGCTTCACAAGTGTGTACTGGACTGTAACAGAGAAGAAAATTCAATGAACTATCTGCGATCCAAAAGGCCTGAAAATTTCCAGTAGCCTATTGTCCTTGATGCATTTTATGAAGGGAAGTAAAATTATTCAAAGTTTTGAGACCACTACTTTCTTAATCGAACTTTACGCAATGTGATTAAAACTATCAAGACGAGGCTGGATGGGGCTTCATCCCGTAGGAATCAGCAAAACATTCGGAGCCCATGCTGCCTTTGATACAGCTCCTTTATCATGTAGGATTCAAAGTTTCAAATGAAATAGCAATTTCGTACAATAATATAATTCAAAATATGAGGATGAAGGACTAACCCATAGCTTTTCTCATGCTTTTGTCGTAATCTGTCATCAGTTCTTCATAAAGTTCTTTGATGTAAGGCTGCATTTCTGGTGCCTTGACCAAATCTTCTGGTACCATTGACAATATTTCACTCCACCATTCCCCAGGCATTGGTGACACAGGGCCTTCACTAACGCATTTCTTTAGAAACTGATAATTCAGCTAAAATAAGGAATAAGAAAAGCATCACTAATAAACAAATTTTAAACCACAGAAACTACGAAATTACGGTTTCTCTGAAAAATGAACAGACTCACTGTATGCTGACCAAATGAAGGATTTGTTGGGTACTGTATCATTTTTTAAAAGAATGCTGACCAAATGAAGGATTTGTTGGGTACTGTATCATTTTTTAAAAGAATGCGCAATTCTAAATTAGGTTTGTCTATAAACAGGACAAATAAAACAGTCAGACACAGCATTGTTTCTTTGGTGATCTATTATTCACGGAGCATGTGCAACCTCAATTTGAATGAGATATTTTAGATTTTGTTGCTCTTTGCTAATGCAAGCTTTTCACCTTCAAAAATCCTTTAAAATTAGCTCACTTTGTTGGGAAGCCAACACTATCAACAAATTTGAGAATTACTAAACACCATCTTTTTTGAGTTGGATGTTTGATATAAAATGTGTTGAAATAAACACATCAATAACCAATAGGCTGATTGGCTGGCAAATGAAATTGGATGATTTTCTAAGATGGCTTTCAAAAGGATCCTTCAGAATAATCCACAAAATGAGGTTTTCAACTCTCCCTGTCGCATTTAATTCATTCCCAAATGATAGGATAGGGCACACACAAGTGTGAATCTTTTTAACTTTGTTGTTACAGTTTACCAACCATGAAGGACTAGATATGAGAAGAGATTGCGTTGGCACTTGTAAAGAGATCACCATCATGAAATATATTACCAGCCAACACACTCAATTATCTTTAGAATTTTTCCTGGCTAAAATTGGGAGCACAAATAAATTTCCCTAATATTTCTATGACCTGAACACACTTTAGCACATGCTATCCTTTTGGGCGGATGAATAGTCTCGCCCTTGGTCTGAAAATCTATGCAGGGGAGTCCATTCTCTCAAGGGACAAAAGATACACAAACACATGCAAGTGTCATTATTGTTAGGAAGGAAAACCAAGGAAATTTTCTCGTTATTATCACTTGTTTTTGCAGGTTTTGAAAGGGCCGTTCTGCAGATAATCTCTCATATCCACAAGAAGGAATAAAGTGGGGGTAAATAACTGTGTGTAATTGAACATATGGGCAATGAAACGAGACAATTTCCAACACAGAATAATTGCTTTGAAATTCAGGGAGCAATATATTTTTTCGAATGCAAGGCATTTTATTACTCGCCTGTAATAGAAATGTGCAATGTCAAGGATGTATCAATTCCCATCTATTAATGCTACAAAAGGAGATTATATTGCAAAAATGAAAGAGGACTTACTCTAATTCTTCTCTCTCTGGACATCATCTAATTTAAACAGAAAGAAACATAAATATGTACCTGTAAAAAAATACAAGGCTAAACTTGGCCTTGTACAGGCCAAGTTTTAGCCTTGTAGAGGGGATTATGACCTTGTTATGACCTTGTACTAACCTTGGAAGAACATTACAAGGCTATCAGTAAGATTCCAAGCTGCAACCAGTCTAACACAAGGTTTCCACAAGGCTTCTACAAGGCTAATTAGCATTTTTCAAGCCATTTACAAGGTTACAGCAAGGCTATTCCAGGCTATAACAAGGTTACAAGGCCATAACTACAAGGCTTGTACATGGCTATTACATGGCCTTGTATTTTCGTACAGGTAGCACAATATTTGTGAAGCCTTCTTTGGAACTTTCAAAGAAAGGCAATGATTAGGTTTAATCAATGCCTCTAAAAGTCTGAGGTTCTAACAAAAACAAGAGTGGTAGACAAAAAGTGTGTAGCTTTCAAGCAATTGTCAAATGGGCATCAACCAAAAGGTCTCAAACAGCAGAATTTAAAAACTCGAAGGAATTTTGAGCAAACAATATATTTCAGGAGCACTTTATGTCCTGTCAGATGGATGAAGATGATATTTCAATGTATATAAACTTCATTTCAAACATTCGGAGTGCAATCCTATTACACTTACTGTATGGTTTCTTATCATTATGGTTTGCTGTGTTTTTGTTATCAAATAAACAATTATAGGGGCCTAGGGGCCTGGAAGAAAAGCATGTATTTTTTCCCTGTTTTCAATTTTTCTGGATGAATTTTTCTAGGCCTGCAGAACCCCGTCTTTTAGCATGGTCTGTATCCAAAAATTATTTTGAAGAGTGTATACAGTAGAAGGATGTTTTAATCTAAACACAGTATTATAACAGTGCACAGGAGGATATGGTCTGAGTGTGGTCCAAAAAATTTCCTTCTATAACTAACCCTGGGACCTGGCTCTTGATGACCATGGCAAGGCTTTTCTCACAGGGACCAAGTCAGGTAGCAAGGAATGTTAAGGGGCTCTATTTTCAAGCACATGTATCAAGTTTGTAAAAAGCAAGCTTTCAATTATATATAATCATTTCCTTCAATCAGTCAGCATAAAAGTGCACACATGAATTACCTGTGATGGCAGTTCTGGGGCAGGTTTTGACTTTGGCCGTTTCTTTATATAGTCTTCAGTGTGCTCTTTTGCATTCTTAGCTCTTTCTCTCCTGCAAATATCCAAACACAAATGTCAAACAAACTATCTCATTTAAGTACCACTAGGGCCATACCCTAAAGGTGGCATCCTTTAAAGTGCAGATATACAGTCAGAATAAGGTAGGCAATTGATCATGACAATTTTCTGAAAATTACAAAGCTATTAATAAAATTATATTATTTTCTGTTTTGGTATTGGATCCTGACTGTTCTAAAGTCATCATCATCATCATCATCGCTATCATCATCCTGTCTCAAATTAGATGTCATATGAAATTCCTGTGAAAAATGATGATTGAAGGGTTTTGCAACAAGGGCAGATTTTGTAATACAATAGCAACAGTTGCGTTTGTTGACACCTCAATTCAAAGCGATTAGCGATCACAGACAAAGGAAATTCTCTCAGCCAGTAATTCAAAACAAAAAAAAGCCGCAAAAGTTTCTCTGAAACCCAGGTAGCTAGCTCGCTCAATGTGCATTCCAGAAATTAAGTTTAAGGGCAAACATGAGCATAAATCAAAAGAAGAAGGATATATCTACACATCTGCCGCGGGCATTTTATTTCTTTGGTCCAGAAGCTGAACAGTAAATGTTTTGATAACACCCAAAAAAATAAGAGTATTGAATCGCCTCCTAAACGGTTTTTGAACCAAACAAGTAAAATGCCCGCGGCAGATGTGTAGAAGCATCCTTCTTCTTTCGATCTATGCTCATGTTTGCCCTTAAAAACAGTTTCTGAAATGCACAACAAGCGAGCTAGCTACCTGGGTAGGGTTTCAAAGAAACTTTTGCGGCTGTGTTTGTTTTTAATTGCTGGTTGAGAGAATTTCCTTTGTCTGTGATCGCTAATCGCTTTGAATTGAGGTGTCAACAAATGCAACTCGTGCTATTGTATTACAAAATCTGCCCTTGTTGGGTTTTACATTTAAATGATTTGCGTTGTTGTATCAAATCTCATGTGACATCTAAGTCGACACAGACTTTACTTACAATTACAGCTGAGTTCTACGAGCAATGCATGTCACATCCAAGCATGGAACCACTTTCTTAAGGATGTTACAGAATGTTAGACCTGAGTGTTCACATTGATATGCATAAAGCCTAGTCAATAAACAAAATCAGCCAAGGCTTGTTTACCCCCATTTCAAGTCATGTGATTAATCAATCCCTTGATAAGACATCTTTTGATTTCTCTAACATATTTCATCCCATGCAAAGTTGTGCCATGAGTGCAAAATATATAGTCCGGTAGCAGAAGGGGGGGTAGTACCACCAAACGAGGTAATTTGTGAGACCAAGTGATTTTGGTCAATTTTGGGGCGTAGAATTCGAATATCGATGTTCTTTTTGTGGGGGAGGGGCCGTTTTTGAGATATGGGGGTAAATGCCCCCAAAATTGAAGGAAAATGTGTTATTGTTAAGACTCTCGATGTACCCCTTTAAAAGTTCATTTTTAGCTGTAGAACATTGTTAATGGCCCCATCTAGCTCATAAAAGGTACTTTCGAGGTTTCGGATCATTCTGGGGTAACCCTGCCCCCAAATGGGGGCAACAAAGCAAGATGATTCAAAATTCACTAAAAGTACCTTACCATACCAATTCAGGGGTGTAGAACCCGAATTTCGATGTTATTTTGATGGGAGAGTAACTATTTTTGAAATATAGGGGCAAATGCCCCAAACAGGGGTCAAAGGTCAAAATCTTTTGGTAAAGTTTGATGTTTGTCACCCTAATTAAATCACAAGTCTTACTATCATATTCGTACTAAAATGCTGGTCCATAGCGCTGTTTAGGTTTAAAGTCATCATATTCCTCTCCGAGGCAATGCTGTCCTAAATGGGAGCAACCAAGGAAGTCGATTGCTGTTTCACTAAAAACACATGATCTTATCAATTTCCAGTTATTCTTGGGTGTAGAATCTGAGTTTCGATGTTATGCAGCAATATCTCTTCCGGTAGGAATATTTTGCACTTTACCCTCACACCATTGATGAACTTGCCACTTTGGTCGAAAAACGGGAGGAGGAAAACAGGGAGACAAATCTTAAATGCAGCCGGGACTTCACTGCTCAAGAGCGCGAAGAACATCTTATATATTTTGGATATGGCTGCTAACATCAACGGTATCATGAGAACGCCAGACACATTTATAGAACAGTATTTCTTGTGACGAAGATAAATTTGGCATATGAACTCCCGATATTCGTATTCCTGCTGACATTAACAAATTTTTAGAAATAATGGAAGGAAAGAAATAATTTCAAGGCCGATGAAACATGTATGGCTTGAAACCAGTCATTAACTCATTAGACGCTCACTTTTATGGCATGAGATATGTCCTGTATAAAGGCCAAGAATGGAACATCGATTGACGTGTGAAAGAAATTGAGCATGATCACGAAAAAACAAATGCCACAGAAGCTTTCCTCCACGACGAAAAGGCATTTGACTCGTGAAATTGTCTGTTGACTCCACAGAATATGGGGCATAGGAACTAAAAAGCTATTGTTTATATCCTTGGCAAGGTGCATAACCCTCCCTTCTCTAACGAGCCCCCTCTCGGGTTTCCAAAATTACACAAGCCTCCCGGGTATTCTTTGCAAGAGCTTTTACGGTATTCTTCGTAAAGGAAAACAGTTTTGGTGGATACATATGAAAGGTACATTTCTTGTTCGCTGTTTAGGCAACAGTCAAGCAAGATATAATATCTGACCAGAGCTGGATGGATTGGCACTTCTTTTAGGTAGACGTTTTGAAAGAAAGCAGCAGTATTCATCAAACAAAGTGATGAAAAATATATTTAGGAGATTGAAAGAATATGAAAATGGCATTGACTTGTCTCTCCTTCCACCATACCAGACAGCAAACTTTGTTACAAAATGTGGTGAAATGCATCAAATCCTGATCGCTGGGTTATCCAGGCCAATCAGGCTGATTACCAGATATAATGATAAAATTGGACAGATGAAGTGTATTCAGAACAGATACATTGACATTGGCATAAGAGTCGGGTGGCTGGGGTGTGCTGCATAGCCCCTCTAATCAGGCAAAAGTTATTTCACTTCAGGCGCGATTCAAGCACTATTAAAGCAACGAAGCCATCATATTGGGCACTATCCATGAAATAAGCCCATCTAAACATTAGGCTGCACCTAAGTCCAGGAAAGGATAGCAGAGTTGCTGATTCATGCCAGCAATGGAAGAGATGGTCGAGGATGATGACAATATCTTAAGTTCTGATTTTTTAGCCCATTGCTAGTTCCTTTGGATTTAGGATTTGCATCCGAATCTTTTGCTCACCGATCGGCAGGCAATTGCATCCGAATTTGACATGTAAGGAAGGATTCCAAACGGAAAAGTCTCAACGAAAGATGCAAATCACAATAATGCAGCCGAAAGTGCAAACGGGCACACCACCATTGTTATCCTTTACAAGAGAGCATCATGAATAGATTCGCGTAATTTCATTGGATGATTTAATGGTAAGTCATCGTCCTAATGTCTTTGAAGTGTGGATTTGGATGCGAATTCGAAGTCCAAGGGAACTGGAAATTGGCCATAAATGTAAAAAATAGAGTAACATGAACTTGCAGTAATTACAGAATTTGTTCATTACTGAACTGGTCTATTAACGACCCATTCAACATGTTGCAACAGAGCCTCTTTATAGGATCATGGCTGAGGGCACCATCCAATGTTTCCCTTGATTGAAAGGAACCATAAGTAGGTATGAAGTTTGAACCGTAAACACAGTAGGACCAAACAAGGCTCTCTGTTGCAATGTTACTGTCGGAAATTCATAGGATGAGGCACTTCGACCATGAAGTGGACACAGATAATCTCTCTCATTGCCCCCAAATTCGGGGTAACATTTCGGGGTTAGAAGAAGGTAACAACCTGAAAAAATAGATTAAGCTATTGCTATTCATGAATTTACTGATCCCAAATTCCATTTCCCATAGCTGAAGATCAAAATGTTTATGCTTTGAGTGAGGCGTTCGACAACAACAAACTTTACCCCATTTTTAAGGCAGTCGCCGCTATATTTGAAAAGCTCCCTTTTCCTGTTAAAATAACATCTTTCTATGAGAATCATTACAAGACTTGAAATGACAAGCACCAAAGGTTACCAAAAGAGTTTGACCTTTGACCCCTATTTAGGGGCATTTGCCCCTATATTTCATAAACTGTTCCTCTCCCATCAAAATAACATCGAAATTCGGGTTCTACACCCCTGAATTGGTATGGTAAGGTACTTTTAGTGAATTTTAATCATCTTGCTTTGTTGCCCCCATTTGGGGGCAGGGTTACCCCAGAATGATCCAAAACCTCGAAAGTACCTTTTATGAGCTAGATGGGGCCATTATCAATGTTCTAAAGCTAAAAATGAACTTTTAAAGGGGTACATCGAGAGTCTTAATAATAACACATTTTCCTTCAATTTTGGGGGCATTTACCCCCATATCTCAAAAACGGCCCCTCCCCCACAAAAAGAACATCGATATTCGAATTCTACGCCCCAAAATTGACCAAAATCACTTGGTCTCACAAATTACCTCGTTTGGTGGTACTACCCCCCCTTCTGCTACCGGACTAATAGCATAATACAAATCTTCCTAAGAGTATGGTCACATGACTTGAAATGGGTAAAACAAACATTAGCCGATTAGGTATATACACTTACCTCACATAAGTATTGCACCACCTTACCCAAAATGGCGCCTAAAAGTGTCTTTCACTCCAATCAACAAAATTTGCATAACAAAAGCATCAGCATTTAAGGGTTTCTCTACCGGGTGTTATGGTGGGAAAAGAATTGTTAATTCGTTTGCTTCTCATTCATAAGTAAAATGAAACGTTATTTTGTTGGTTTCTTTGATAAATTAGCAAAAACCTCCGGACAACACTGCGCGAGATTTTGGCAGTATAGCTGGAGGAGTAGGCCAAAACAAAATGAGAAACGGATAGATATCTGTCGGCAAAGAAAACAAAATTTAGTATTTTCAAATTAGGATTCTGCAAACTTTATCCTCACGATAAAATTTTTCCAGTTTGACTTTGATAAAAGAAGAAATTTCAAATAAATAACAAAGCCTTCATTCAATATAGCTGAACTTGCATTTCTCTAAGAAGGAGTCACGTTAAAAAAACATGCTCCAGTCACTTGTTAAATTTCAAAATTATCTTCAAACTAAATTAAACCGTAGCGATTTCGTTAAGCACATCAAAATCCATATATTTAAGTGTCAACCACCTGCCTAAAGTCTTCCAGGAAGCAAAATTAATGTTAATGTGATAAAAGTGATATCAAGGATATTCTTACCTTGGAATGGTTTCTTTCAGTTTTCACTTTGTGTTTATCCTTCTTGCATTCCTCACGGAAAACTTTTGTCACAGCGATAAAGTTTGTAGAATCATAATTTGAAAACGCTAAAATATTGTTATCTTTGGCCCCAGATATCTATCCGTTTCTCATTTTGTTTTGGCCTACTCCTCCGGCTACGCTCCCAAAATCTTGTGCAGTGTTGTCTGGAGGTTTTTGCTAATTTATCAAAGAAACCAACAAAATAACGTTTCATTTTACTTATGAATGAAAAGCAAACGAATTAACAATTATTTTCCGGCCAAAACACCCGGTAGAGAAACCCTTAAATGCTGATACTTTTGTTATGCAAATTTTGTTGGTTGGGCTGAAAGACACTTTTGGGCGCCATTTTGGGTAAGGTGGTGCAATACTTAAGTGAGGTAAGTGTATGTAAAGCAAATAAATAAAGTAAATAGAAAAAACAAAGGTCAAAGAGAATACATACACAATGTTTCCAAGCAGATCTTGCACATCACTGCTTCTTCTGTATTTGAGTAGAGGACTGTTGTCAAATCTCGAAGATGCCTGGACAAATTGCTGTATAGGAGGAAGCTTTGGAATTCTGCTCATGGCAGCTTCCTCTGGGGTCTTGCTCTTTGCCCCTCTGGCTGACATCTGAAATAAAGAAAGACCAAAGATGTTATGAATCCATTTGGATTTAAACTTTGTGTTAATTTCAACACAAGACAACTTGGTTATTGAGGTTCTAGTACCCCCAATGCCCCCCCCCCCCATCATAGAGAACTATAGATATCTTTTTACAAACTGCTAGAACAAAATACTGTATGGTATTGATATCTGGTGTGGTTGCGATCAATAGACGATTACGCAAAAGATGGCGGCGAGTTCCTACCAAGAGGCATTGCATTCTTTAATCAAATTCCATTAGAATTGTTAAAGATTCATAATGAGAACGCAATGCATCTTGATAAAACGAGATAAAACGTTCCTCATCGCCATCTTTGGCGTATCATTAATAGGCTTTTTGGTCCCACATAGACCATTGTTTTCCCACCATTTCGATGCTGATTCCAGCCAATGCCCTTTTTGATTACAAAGTCCACTTTGTAATCTAAGAAGGGGCTTCGATGTCAGTCAGAAAGAAAGAAAGAAAGTAAGTAACCCACTTCCGTCACGCTCGTTAAAGCAATTGATTAACGTTTTATCTCTGCTAATTGGCACCGAAATAAAGAAAGCGCACATAAAGCGCATACAAGACAGAAGTTTCCTGCGATCCTATAGCAACATTTGACGTCGGCTTATTTCATGTTAGACAGATTTGACACCACAAGATGGATACATCACCAAAATGTTTACCCTGGCACAACAACAAATTTACGTAGAATTGGCACTTTCTTGACTTCATTAGCAGCTTAATTATGTTAAAACAATCGTTTTCTAGAACGAACGAATCATTAGCCACTTATTGATAGTGATAGTACTCATTATGCAAATAAGTCAACTTTAGAGGATGATGTAACCGGCGGCCTGCACAGAGGCTAGCATTCGCAGTATCACCGCAGTTAGAAGGACCACGCTCCTACACAGCTACAGATACTAACGTCACAGGTGAAGTTGAGAGGAAAGGTACAGAATCCCAGCAAACAATGGTGCTTTTGTCATATTGGGACGGAGACCTCCGTCCCAATATGACAAAAAGTCCTGGGGACAAGGTTGGTTCTGGAGGGTTCTGCATTTAAGTAATTTTGCGTTATTGTAAATCTCACATGACATCTAATTTGAGACAGATGCACCAATAGTTTCATGGACGAACTAAGCAAACTATGGGTAATAGCTTTTGATTTTTTGCGTATTATCCTCGTTTGACATAAAGATCAAAATATTGCTTTTCAGGCGATTCTTGTCCTTATGCCAGGGGCTTGGCGTTCTATTGAAGGCGACTTTAGCAGCAACAGTCGTCTCTCTGATTGTAGCTAAAAACAGCATCAACGATCATTTGGGGTTATGAAGAAATCAATATTCAGATATTCTTATGCTTGCTTAGCTCAGGACAGACTTTGTAATCATCCAAAAGGATCTTATGTTTGTATTTGTTTTCACTTTGCAACAAACAGACTACGTAGTCTACTTAGGTAGGCCTAGGCCTAGCCTTCTTGGCATTTGTCACCCCTCATCCTCTGGTAGCTAAAATGTTTCAACTTTCAAAAGCAGAATTATTAATCTTTGTTTAAAGGGGCGTCCAATGTACGTAGTAAGATATCAAAACAATTGTTTTCATTTGAACCAATCAACGTTTTCTCCCTTCTTGGATCCTATAAACATCAGGCCCAGGAGATTGATTTTTTAGGCCACTCTTCAGAGCTGGCTGGATAGCGCCCCTGATGATCAATTCCTTTGCTGAGTTGGGTGCTCAGGTTTCAGAAAACTTCTACGAAAATCTGTTTACTCACCATGAAATTTCAAAAAGTCTAACTGTTTCTTTTCATCTCTAATTTTGTTGTTGTTTTCTGCGAATATTTCGGACTGCAAACCAAACCGTCTCCATGTTCATTTCATGGCGGGCTTTGTAACTATGACAACGAAAGTTTGTGCTACCGCTGACCAGGATTCGGATATAAAAAACATCAATAATAGTTAATTTTTTGGAGAACACTTTTTGACCATTGGTGAGGCATTGGTTCCAAATACATATCTTTTTTGCAGCAAAAATACTGCAATTTCCCAGTTTGTTTGTGAAAATTTATAGCAAACTGAAAAATTCCTGCAAAAAACTTAAAGGAAGCGGACAACTGGAAAGGGGAAAACAGCCCGGAAACGGTCCTTTAACAACAGTAGAATTTCAAGATGTTTTGAAACTGCTAAATTCTGTTCGAAAACTACAAACGGTAGGATACAAACCCAGAGAATCCCCGTAGTAAAAATATCACGCCAGTAGAAAATTTGGGAGGGCAAATTCAGGTCAAAAATCAATTTTGAATTGAATGGCACACAGTTCCTACAAATCTCGTAGACTTCGTATACACTAATTAATTCATGTAAATGACAATGACAGGATAGTGGTCAAAAGATGGTATCTCACAAGCCTAAAGATACCCTTTGCCGTTGAGGATCAAGGAAAAGGGCTAAACGAAGGAAAGGGAATAAAAACAATGGGGTATTGAAGTTCTTCTTTGACAAATTTTCATGCACTAAGATAATTTTGTTCAACTTAATTGTTTAGGTTGTTTGAGTCATTATATAAGAAACATCTGAAGTGTACCTAGACTTTCACTTAAACGAAAATAAGTTTTCAAAATTACTAATAATAGGCTCGTAGGCTCGATGAACGAACGTTGACATGGCGCGCATAACTAAACATACAGTGAACATTTCATGGTTTCAGCCAATGACATTCCTAGAAAACAGACGCATGTTTACTGCGTTCAGGATTGACGTCATCGGAAGTTGTCATCCATTGTTGTCCACATACGTCACAAAATTTTAAGCGCGCGCAGGAGGAAGTGATCAGGAAGTGACAGTCCATTCATTGGACGCTTTTGATTGATTAAAATTGGCATGTCTGCAGAGGTTTTTGGCATCAAATTTGGAGACCAGAGAAAGATCAGGGCAGTTGGGTTGTGTTGTGAGACGCGTAGGTTGTGGAAGTTTCCCAGTCAATGAGCAACGAGAGAGCAAGTGTCCGAAGTAAGTCCCGTTTTGGCGCTAATGCAGTTTCGCACACTGCTGCTATACTGAGCCTAACTAAACCCTACCAAAATCCTATAGGCCCCTATAGTGTGCGATACTGCAATAGCCCCGTTTTAAGTTACTTAGCTCCTGTTTGGTGATAAAATTCCTTAGTATGTCGGCATAAGCTATTTCAACGATTATTTTCAAGACTCATTGGATAAGATGTTATTTGCTTCTCAACTGCGTAATCATTTTGAAAATTTTCAGTACTCGAATATTGACAAAATTTGACTTATTTCAAATTAATATAATACCATACACAAAAGAGAACAACAAAGAACAGTAAAGATTATTCGCCAGTGTCTTGTGGTAATTGCGTGTGTATAATAATCAAAATGCGATCCATGGCATTGTAAAGAACAGAAGAGAGTTGAATAGGGGTTGAATTTCTCGCGATATTCTCCAAAATCTTTTGTGAAAATCCCGTGAAATACACAGCAACCATTTGTACAGAAAAATGCTCTCCACTTTCTTCGTGTTCACCTACCTGCCTTGCCTCGCATGTTTCAGTGCATTGTGACATTTATTAATATATTGCATTATATAAATAAAGAATAAAACTTTATATCAAATTTATCGATATCATGTTCAGTTGAGTAAATAAATGCTTTCCTGCTAAACGTTTCTGTATTTCTGTCATTTTTGTCTCCTTGCTCTCCGTAATAAATTTCATATTGCAGCATACGAAGAGCGTATCATTTTCGAAAGAAATCTCGTACATCTTTGGAAAATTTTCTGCAAAAAAAACCCTGAAAATCCTAGTGTTTAAAAAATCTCTTACGCTTTTCTGGAAGAATGATACTCCCATCGCTTTGCTTTCCTCAGATTTTAGACCCAAAAAAGGAACCTGACCACCCCTATCCTAGATATACCACAGTACCCTGGACAGGTAAAAAACTTGCAGACGTGCAAGCAAGCATTCTTCGAGGTAATCTGTGTGCTCTACACAAATCATGCACATTCATTATCATTCCTGCACAGTATAATCTTCACCCTTGCGTCTATCCTCAAAATACTGTCGCAGTTCACAGCGCAAATCTTCAGATAGCAATATCTCTTGTTATCATTAAAAGAGACGACCACTTCCACCAGTGCTTCAATGTAATCATGTGTCATTGAAAGAAACATTTGGAATGTAACAATAGCTCTCTCTCTTTTCTCGAAAATAAGTTAACAAATTTACTAATAATTATCATAACAGAGACAGCGATAGATACTTCCTCAAATGCTTCAATGCAATCATGTGTTATTGAAAGAAACATTTGAAATGTAGCTATAACTTTCTCTATTCACGAAAATAAGTTAGTGTATTTACTACGAATTATTACAAAAGAGACGGCTATAGATACTTCCTCAAATGTTTCAATGCAATCATGTGTTATTGAAAGAAACATTTGGAGTGTAGCTATAGCTTTCTCTTTATCGTAAATAAGTTAGTGGATTTACTACAAATTAATATGAAAGAGACAGCTATAAATACTTCCTCAAATGCTTCAATGCAATCATGTGTTATTGAAAGAAACATTTGGAGTGTAGCTATAGCTTTCTCTTTATCGTAAATAAGTTAATGGATTTACTACAAATTAATATGAAAGAGACAGCTATAGATACTTCCTCAAATGTTTCAATGCAATCATGTGTTATTGAAAGAAACATTTGGAGAGTAGCTATAGCTTTCTCTTTCTCAAATGTTTCAATGCAATCATGTGTTATTGAAAGAAACATTTGGAGTGTAGCTATAGCTTTCTCTTTATCGTAAATAAGTAAATGGATTTACTACAAATTAATATGAAAGAGACGGCTATAGATACTTCCTCAAATGTTTCAATGCAATCATGTGTAATTGAATGAAACATTTGGAGTGTAGCTATAGCTTTCTCTTTATCGTAAATAAGTTAGTGGATTTACTACAAATTAATATAAAAGAGACAGCTATAGATACTTCCTCAAATGTTTCAATGCAATCATGTGTTATTGCAAGAAACATTTGGAGTGTAGCTATAGCTTTCTCTTTCTCAAATGTTTCAATCCGGGGGGGGGTACTCCAATTGTGGCCTGACAGGGGGGTCCAGTCAGGGTTAAAGAGGCCCAAAGCAAAATTTTTGGAAAATACCCTCAAATGGTAGTATCTTTTTATAGAAACCCCCAAATGGTAGTTGATGGACCAAAAATTGGGCAATTTGGTAGCGTCTGGTAGCAAAAATTTTCTGCAGTTTTTCAAAATTTTCTATTGTAAAAACTGATTGAACGAAGCAAAAAACTTCAAAATTCAATGATAATTACTGCTGCAACGACCATATTGCCGTGCGGAGGAGCCTACAGAGTTGAAATCTTATAAGTGGCCAGGAATCTTGGAATACCCCCAATCGGTAGTAGGATTTAATAAATAGGGCCATTTGGTAGTCATTTCGTAAGACCCTCAAACCGACTGGACCCCCCTGTTGGGCCATAATGAGAGTACCCCCCCCCCCGGGGTTTCAATGCAATCATGTGTTATTGAAAGAAACATTTGGAGTGTAGCTATAGCTTTCTCTTTATCGTAAATAAGTTAATGGATTTACTACAAATTATCATGAAAAAGACAGCTATAGATACTTCTTCAAATGTTTCAATGCAATCATGTGTTATTGAAAGAAACATTTGGAGTGTAGCTTTCTCTTTATCGCAAATAAGTTAGCAAATTTACTAAATATTATCAGAAGAGAAACAGCTATAGATACATCCTAGAATGATTTTCAATGCAATCATGTGTTGATGCAAGAAACATTTGGAGTGTTGCTATAGTCTCTCTAAGAAAATGTCTGATTCCTTGAATCTTCCTGTTAAAACATCAGGATTCTGTCAATTTCTTTATATAAATTGCATTCAGAACTTGTTTTATTTTATTTTGCCAGACTTTCAAGCAGTTGAAGTTGTCCTGCATGCACCATGGCCTAGTTTTGGATGGAGGGACTTGTTTCCACAACATAACAGTTGATGTGCGAATGTCTGATTGATTCAAATCTTCCCACACTAAAAATATCAGCATCCTGAAAGCTTCTTTTCTAAATTTCCCTGCATCACGATAAGCGATCAAGGCCTCCTGGCTTGTAGCATATTCTTGTATATTTTCTTCGGGTCTTTGACGAAATGTTCTGCACATAGAAATTCGGCATGTCTCTCGCCATCTTTGAAGCTGAAGAAGTTTCGCGCGTAAAATGACCGTGCTCGCCCCAGTACAGAGTTCAAAGTTCACATGTGTCTGCACAATGGGCCGTCGCTCCTGCCTCACTCACGGTCTGCTTCGCAATGCAACCACATATGAACGTTGACGTTAAAGAATATCGTTCGATTCAGATTCTTTTTCAAAATAGCTAAAAACTCTATCGGAGCCTCTTTAGTGATCAAAGAATCGAGGTTTTTTCTGAGGGCCTCATAAAGAAATGCGTATGAATTGTTATAAACTCTTTTGCGACCAAGAAAACTTGAAATTTCACAGACTTTTAGTTACAAAATCAGATGTATTGACAAGATAGATCTTGACGAACAATTTCCGAAAAATGTATTTTTGTATCACATTTGATCATGTCATGGACGACTAATGGCAGAATAAAGTCTGAGTGCGCCACTGGAAATCAATCGTTCTGATTCCAGAAAATAAACTTCCAGGAGGGCATTCAAACTTTGATTTGATTTGATAAGACAGGATAAGTTTATAGCAAGAAATAATTTGACACACAATGTTTGATATTATGCAAAAATATTTCAGATAAGTGCCACTAACGTAGATTGACACAAAATGCTTGTCACGAAATTAATACTACTATCAAGAGACACTTTCATAAATCCGACTATTAAATTATAAGAACCACTTCCATGACAGCCGCGCATCTCTTCATTTGTCCCAAGTTATCTTACTTCAATTTGTTAGATTTGTCTGGAAATCCTCAAGGTGAATATGAAGTTGCAGGTTTTAGAGCCAAGCGCCGGGATTGCAGAAGTAGCGAAGACCAAATCTAGTCCACGACCCCTTGTCATGACGCTCAAGGTGTGGCCCTACCTGGGATCGAACCCTGTCCGCCTGACTGTTATGGCTTCAATGTCAGAGGATTACACGTGGATCCTAATAGCATAAGATTCATCTTTCGTCTACAGAACTTTGAATTATTACTTGACTTTGTAATTAAGCCAGAAGAGATCTGGGGAAAAGCTTTCCAGGAAAAGTCGTAAGGCTAAAAAGGATTCATATCCAAAACAATTAAAGAAGAGCTTGTCATGAAAGTGGCCCGAGAATATTCGACATAACATTTCAATTAAATTGACTTCCATAAAGTGAGAAAACATGGTACATATTCCATAGCAAAATGCATGTGCAAGTAATTAGTATTCTGTGGCTCTAACTCTGCTTGTTAAAGTTAGTTGACGGAGATAAATAGCTAACTAGGGAGCTGCATATGCATGTCTAAAATTAGCCTTTTCTATTTGATGATTTCGACACGTGCGTGCATATAGTTTAGCTAAAGGAACAATAGCGTGCGTAGGCGTCTCTTTATTCTATTTGTAGATTACCTCTTCGTAGCTCCGTCCACCAACTTTAAGTTCAAAATATGTTCTCCATAAAAAGGGATGTGATTAAATCCATTAGCAGTTAATGACTTAAAAAGGTAGCTGCATCACACGGTGCAAACTTCACACGAAAAAATGCTGGTCGGGAAGTCTCCAACAGATCTACTTTCAACGCTTCGGAGATTTGAGAACGATGATAAAACATTTCACAGCTCTGGGAAAACAATCTGCGCACACTGATCTTATGTATGCACACGAATTTCCGGGAAAAAATTATAAAAAAAATTTGTTCCAGTACAACATTGTCTTACGAAAAAAAATTGCGAGCGCAGACACGGTGAACTGGTGTATTAGCTTGATAAATTTGAGAGAAAGTTTTATCATCTAACTATCATTAATCTAGGCTGAGAAAACTTTTCTGAGAAAGATCAGTATTTGTAAGATTGAAATGCTCATCAATGACATGAACAAGTTGGTCAACAAATCCCAAATTAATGGTTGAATTTGTTAAATGATTTATCTATCAGGGTAAACTCCAAGAATTTCGACTAGCCAATTGTTATTTCATAATTTGTTTATAAATCATCCGATGACAAATGCAAATTATGTTGTCTACTTTTGATGATCATTACCACGGCCAGCATGGATCCTTGCAGTATCTCCTGTATGTTTGCAAGGTCCCAGAATCCACTTGCATCAGGGCTGTGTAAACAGTCAGCTACGAATTAAGATAACATTATGTTACTCATTTTAAGAGCAAAAAGTTTCAGTTGCTAGACAAAATACTTTGTTGTGGTTAGATCAGTCTTTTGCAAGGTATAAGTAGAATAAGGGACGGTTAACAACGCAAAGGTGTACTTTTGAAACTTAGTTAATGGACAGATTCCAAAACTAGAAGAGCGACATATTTTTACTAGTCATTCATTGACCAAGGCTTTCTTGAAGATTGTATCAATTTCCTCTATTGATTTAGGATTTACGATGATTTTGATTTTTTCAAAATCTTCGATCAATCCTTTCAACAAAAATAAAATGTTGCCATTTTGAAAATAATCAAGATATATAGAAATTTCCACGGCTGAATTACAGCAAAGTACCCTAAGTTCCATTTAAACCGTTTAATTCAAAATAAAATGAATTAAGATGAGCAAGCAGCAAGCAGAATTTTACAGAAGTTTACAACCCTCTATTTGAAGATTTGAAAGCTTTAAGCCCTATTCTGCGGATTCCTGGATGAATTGTAGCCATTTTGCAAATGTTTTCAGTCTGCACTACAAAAAGATTCACTTTCTAAATTAGTGGATTCATTCAAGGCAGCATTTTACAGGAGAAAAGGCGAAACATAACAAGGACAGATTTTGTAATACAATAATGTTAGTTGCTTTTGATTGACACCAGAGTTCAAAGCGATTAACGATTGCAGACAAAAAGAAATTCTCTCAATCAATAATTCAAACAAACAAAGCTGCAAAGGTTACCCTGAAACAAATAGAGCAAACTGTCGCCTTGTGCACGTGAAAGGTGGTTTTTAAGAGCAGTCAGGGGTTTAAAATAACAGAAAAAGGATAAATCTAAAGATCTGCTTGGAGGATTTTGTTTATGTGATTCAGGAGCTTTGTAGTAATTGTTTCATTTATGCCCTAAATATACGAGACCTCTGAATCAAATAAACAATATTCGCCAGGTAGAATTTAAGATTTATCCTTCTTTCTATGATACAAACTCGTGACTTCTCTTAAAAACCACCTTTCAAGTGCACAAGGGGACAGTTTGCCCTATTAGTTTTAGGGCAACTTTTGTGGCTTTCTTTGTTTTGAATTACTGGTTGAGAGAATTTCTTTTGTTTGCAATCGTTAATCACTTTGAATTGCAGTGTCAATCAGAAGCACCTGATGCTATTGTCTTATAAAATCTGTCCTTGTTGCGAAGCATACCTTGTTAAGCACTGGTTTTGATGACAGCACGTTGAAAAGTCCCTTGAATCCCATTCCCTGTTGAATAATAGAAGATAGAGCGTTAGGCCTACGAATCTAACTAAAGTCTGTCTCAAATTAGATGTCAGGTGTGATTCGCTATGTCGCAAAATTACTAATGCAAAACACCTCAATTGTACATATTTGCGGATATTTTCACTTAGCATTTAATTTACTTTCTCCTGAAATGCAGCAAGATTTGGCTGTCTTTCTTGAAATATCACATTCAAAGGGAATAGACATAGCTATATCTCGTAGCCGCTATAAATAGGCTTAAAAAACGCCTGCACACTCATTGTTTCCTTAGCTACACAATGAAACCGCAAGTATCAAATTTGTCAAATACAATAGATTATATTTTTGTCTTGGGCCAGGCCAGCTTTCAACTATGTCGATTCGACTCCTTTTAATAAAACCAAACAAACAATATCAAGAGGAGGGTACACATCAGAGGAGGGTACACATCATGACTGCAACGATTCTGCTGCGTTACAGTAATTTACACAGGCACTACTTTGTCATGGATCAGGCTTAAATGAGTCTTTTAAACACTAAGAATATGACAAAAATATAGCTTTGAAATAGAAACGTTCTCCTTAACCTACTACGTCTACAATCCAAGAAATGAAGAAGAAATTATACTGCAAAAAAGAATTCACGAACTTACAGCTTGGGTCGTATTCTTCATACAAGTATGTGCCTGAAACAGAAAAACGTCATCAATTATAAAGTCTTTGAAACACGTGTCCTTAGGTACTGCCGATACATGCTACATGCTCAATTTCCAAGCGACTTTTAGAGATGCATAACCATGTCTAGAGGCTGTAAGTAAAAAGCTTTTTTCCAAGAAGCCCCACTCCACACAACACAGATAATTGGGCTCAGAATTACAAGTACTGCGTATGGCGCTGTTCAGCAAAACAAATATTTCAAAGGATCTCATCCTTGATCCGGGGAATTAGCTTCTTTCCATTAGGCCACAACTGCAAAACTTCTTATCTAAATTCTCGGGCTTTCACATGATATCTAGCTTACAAAGATTGGATGATTTGATACCTTTCACCTTTAAAACTAGAAAACCCCCCAGTAAAGTTTTGGGGGAGGGGGGTTCTCTTTGCAGTGTAGTGTCACTGTGGCTACAATTATTTCTTTGTCATCTGCAAAGGCACAATGATTGACAGGAAAATACAACTGACCCACACCAGTGCACGTTCTGTTTCCTTATACCAGGCACACTGGCAAGTTAAACCAGCTTAACTAAAACAGGCTATCTAATGCTAAGTTCTAATTGGTCAATCCAAGAAATTGAATTTATTTCACTGGTTGAAATTTAACCTGATTTATATATACCTGGTTTTAACTGTGTCAGTATGAATGGGGGTATCAGAAATGAACAGCAACAAGTACACCAGTACCAATGCAGCGAGCAACATGCCAATTTAGGTTAACACTTATAATCGATAAAAATCGATGCTAAGTGCACGGTATGCAGGTTTCAAAGGTGAAGGTCCCCTTGAAAATTGGAAAGAAGGAAATATCGAAGTATTAATTTCGGAATCTATGGCTAAGTTTGAAACTTGATCTAGTGATTTGTTTTATTATCAGAAACGAAAGCCTGTTATCATGCAACTAGCTCAGGAAACTTCAGCATTGAAAAAATTCAATTTGTCGTATTTGCGTATTGGCATTCTAATACCTCACAAGGTGAAGACGCTCTAGGATTGCAAAACTCGAAATAATTTTATAAAAAAGTGGACGTTCGAGAATTGCAAGATGGGGTTGAACAAAAACTGCATTGTGATATAGCTTCACTGCGAAGAGGCTGCTGCTTAGCGCAGAGTCTTTTAGTGCTCTCGCATACATAACGTATTCGTTGGTGGCATCTGATTCGGGCTCTTGGCTGGGGATTGGGTTGTGCGTCTTCGGCGCTGGTCTGGTGTGCGATTTGTCGGGGACTGTCGGCGGGTGGATGGTTCTTTTTGGTGCACCCAGTTCAGAATAGTTTTAACAAATAGATTGTAATTTCATATATTGTATTTTGATCCAATTTTTTATACCTTTACGTTGTGTCCCCAATTAGCTTGTAAGCTGAATATTTTGACACATTAATAAACTGATTGATTGATTCATTGATTGATTCATTGATTGATTGATTCGGTATACTTACCGGTGTTCTACGGTCATCAATGAAGAGAGGAGCTTTCCAGTGATCATAGTTTGTCTCCAGTACATACCATTCTCCTTTCGCTGGATCCATGCTACGAGTAGAACAAAATAAGAATGACTAAGACAAGACAAGAAATCAAATGATTTTTCCAAGCAAATCTTGAAAGTAGGAGTTCTGCAGTAGATAATGGCAGGCATTCATTTCATTTTCATTTTTTTCATTTTAAATTCCTTAAACACGAAATCCCTTCAGCTTACAGACTCAATAAAACGTTAAGCTAAAGTTATATACAGTTTCCTATCTACATAGCAGCTGCTCTTCCAGGGAGTCGTGTTTTCGTTCGATTTCGGCTCGTAAAATGACTTTTTAATTGCTTTTTGAATCTATTAAGTGTAGGGAGCTCTCTAATATTGATGGGAATACCGCTCCAAGGTTTTAGAGCCGAATAGTGGAAGACTTTCTTGACGTATTCAAGATTATTTCTTGGGATTCGTAGGTCGCTGCAAGATCAAGCAAGATCTCAATCCCAAGATGGCATTCGTAACAATTTTGATAGGGATGCTCGTGTTATTTTCTGTGTTTGAAATTCGGTATTTTGTTATTTATCATGTTACTTCCGAAAATCTGAGCTATTTTATGGACTTGATACGTAATTGGCTATATGTTTGTGGTTTTAAAGAGATTACTATTGTTTTTGGGTTCTTTTTCTAAGTCGTCGTCATTTTTCAAGGATGCAGAAACTGACTTATTATTGTTTTGGGTACATGGATCTTCCTATTCATTTTTCCCGTAGAACTAAAGTTAGCATCCAAATGAGAATCTCTGTCTGAAAGCTTACCGAAATCCCCCCCCCCCCTTTTTATATTTTTTTTATCTAAAAAATTAAAAACTACAAAAGAGATACAATTCTATGTACCAGCCACAGCGGGGAAGGACACTTGGTCATCTGGTCCCCACTATGGCTGGTAATTACAATTCAACTGTAATAGATATCAAAAACAAAACTAACAAAAATAAACACATATAGGGAGGGGGGTTGCAGCTTGATGTTATGATATGACATACTGGCTGAGTCGAAAATCCGCCCAGAACGTCTGGCACACAAAGCAATCTGAGTAATTAAACCATTTCCACGTGCTAAGAACCACTCCATAACAAAAATGCCCACCAAGATGCAAAGATCCACCCCACCGTATACGGTGGGACAAAAACCTCAAACCCAGGTCAGTACTCCCGCCACAGAGTGAGCCACAGCACGTGGAAGCACTTGGAAGGTAACAACCTCAAAAAGCTTTGAAAGCATTTTGAATAGCTGAAAGCAGCTGAAGTTAAATTGAACGATATGTAAACATTTGTGAAATATTACCTCATAGTGTCGAGAGTCTTTGTTCTAGAACGCGTTATAACACATTCCTGTAAGTAAATATAACGCAGTTAATGCATATGTAAGCATGAACTACCAGTTATTTGAAGTTTACAAAAGCTATTTCGATGAATATCAATGCGACAACATTACAACAAACTTGGCAAATACTGCCTTCAAAATCTATTTATTTGATTTCAAATAAATCAAAATTTAATGCCGATGTTTCTAACTTACATACCTTAAAAGCTCTGTTACGCCCCCAGAGGGAGGCGTTAAACAACTCCAGAGGGGGGAGGGGCTTGAAAGAGAGGGGGCTTATTAAGGAGCGGGCGCATTTACAAAGTCAAATTACAAGGATATAAATGATACATTTTTAATGCCCTAAATTTTGCGGAATCAACATACAATTTTACGAGCCAAATACACAAATTGAAACAACACTTTATCCCAAACCATATCGAGATTAGCATGCAAATATATAGCTAAACAAATGGAAATATGTGGAGGGGGCTGAATAAAGAGAGGGGCTGAATGGAACTTTTATGGCAATAATGGATTACGTTCTTGGAGTAATTAGTAATTAGTAATTTCATAATCTCACATTACGCGTACCTGTCCAGACTTAGTACCTCCAAGAATAAAGTAGACTGGAGCAATCAGTGGATCATTAGAAAGACTCTTTTTGGCTTCATCATAACTCTTGGCATTTTCCATGACATCACGAGTCAGGAATCCCATCCAACGTGCCTTATTCATTCCAAGGAGCCACTCAATCAAACCTAAAAAGAACAATTATTAAATTTTCTGCAGATTTAAGGAGGAATAAAATCTTGAGGCTGACGTGTGGCAATGGTTTCAGTAAATAAACATAAATTTCACTATTAATTAAACTAAAATGTCAAGATACAATTAAACTAAACGTATCGGGCATAACCCTTCATCATTAGTAATGAGAAATAGAACGCATAGGGCAGTTAAGCGGAAGAGATCGAGATATAAGGAGGACATGCGTTTTACAGTAGTATTCTAGTTTTATCAATTCAACAAACAAAATGCTGCACTATCTGCCTAGATTTATGATACCCCTTATTTGTCTGCTTCTCTTTCACCAACCGCAAAAACTAGCACGAGGAAGAAGTAAAATTTCTGGTTGTCGTACAGACACCGCAATGTGCTTGAGAATTTTGTGTGTGCAGAATTACGACAACATGAGCATGGTACAAGCTCAAAAGCACGAAGCACCATTGCTCTCCAATCTCAATTCTCTGACCCAAGTACTCTTCTTAGTGCAAAGCCACTTTAGTCACAGATAGTGTCCCTTACCTTCGGCAATGGCAATTCGAGGAGGCAATTGCAGGAGACCACTGCAGTCAATTTCTAAATTGTTGCACTTCCTTTCAGCTTAAACAAAATCAAATCAAATCAAACCAAACCAAGGGACATGACCATCTTGACTGCCTGGTATGTTTTATCAGCAGAGCTGCAACATTTTTCGCAAACATACCGGGTGTCCAAAAAAGTATACAGATTTGTTTTGATTTAACGATGTGGATTAGTTTAAATCAATGTCTAATCTCTTTCAAAATGTTCCTCGATAGTTAATTTGAACACAGATACCTCGTTTGTATGTATTGGTGCTTTGAGAGCAGAAAAATAAATATTGAAAGCCCAAATTTGCCTGGTTTGGCCTTAACAAATTCTTGAGGCACAGCACATAATCAGCGATAGTCTTGATAGCATAGGGGTCAAATCTTTCAAATCTTCAAAAACGTGGGTGTAAAATTCTATGACAGTTTTCTTTGAATTGAATGGCTTGAAAGGAACTTATGGTACTTTGCTGTAAATCTGCCCCGGACATTTTTTTATATCTTGATTTTGTTTCCAAATGGAGGCAATTTAACTATTTTTGAAAAAATTCATGGAAAACTTTGAAAAAATTAAAATAATCGTAAACCCTAAACCAATAGAGGAAAAATGATATAACCTTCAAGAAAACCATAGTTTATGAAGGTCTACAACATGGTGGCAAGCAGAAATCTGTAGCTTTTCTGGTTTAGGATTTAGAAATTTGATGACGCCATAGCCTCAAATTTAATAAACGTCACCATTTTGAAACTAATCAAGATAGTAATAAATTTCCACGGCAGATTTACAGCAAAAAGCCCTAAGTTCCTTCCAAGCCATTTAATTCAAAGAAAACTGAAATAGAATTTTACACCGACCTTTTTAAAGATTTGAGCCCTATGTTAGTCTTGATAAATTTGAACTGTATTAGATCATATGATATTCTGCTTGCTAGAAGTCACCCATTGTGCAGTTGCTTAATTTGTCTTAATTTAAATTTTTAATTTCAAAGTGATTCAAGAATTGCTTGGGCCAAAAGGACAAAGCTCTAGTTTGGAGGTGGACGCAAATCTGAGCTTTCAAGATTACTATTTCTACAGTAAAAGCACCAATATCCGCAAACAAGGTATTTATGTTCAAATTAACTATCGAGGAACATTTTGAGAGTGATAAACCAGTGATTAAAGATAAACTCACATCGCTGGACCCAGCAAAATTTGCATACTTTTTTTTGGACAACCGGTATAGCAGAGAAAATAGACAAGTCAAAGTTACATACCAACATAGCCACCATCCAAAGAGAATCTTTCATTTACTGTAAGTGTGAAGACACCCTGAAGAAACGAAATACGTTTTATTGGAGAAAAAAGCAAGCACTTGAAACTTTAAAGCAAAATGACCAAGTGCTAACACAGACAAGCCAATTATAAATCATAATAATAATAATATCACGATCATAAAATTACCGTAAAAGCTTTATTTAGTCCCCCTCTCTAATAACACACTTCTAAGCAAAAGTTGAACAAGCTCCCTCTCTAGACTGATTATATGTTCGTAGGTTATGGCTATTGATAGACTGATGGACGCTATAACTAAAGCGACGACAACCTCACTGAAGCGACAACAACAGCAACATTTCACGTCAATTAGACGAGCGTAAGTCGAGGGTCTTTGTGTAGTGAAGCTACTCCCTCTCTTTAAAGTCCCCGACTTATGTCAAATGCCAGAGGTTACAAAAGACTTTTCATTCATTTAGCTATGCATGCTGATTTAGATATGGTTTGGAATAAGAACAGTGTCGAATAAGTGCATTTGACTCGAAAAATTGTATGTTGATTGCACAAAATATGGTATGAAAGAACTCGAAAGTTATCAATCATAGCCCTGTCATTTGATTTTGTGAATAAACCCCCCTCTCTAATAAGCCTCCCTTTGGAGTCTCTGAAATTAAATAAGCCCCCGGGGGCTCAATAAAACTTTAACGGTAATACTAATTGTATAAAAGTAATTATATCTAATCAATATCTATGATCACACTGCACCAAATGCATCAATTTGGTTTTTGTTTTGTTGGACAAAATTAAAGTGTTATCAATACACCAGGGATTCAAAGAGAGTTCCACGCTTTCGCAAAAGTCGTTAATGGAAAGGTGTCGTATCGATCTGTTTGGAAAGGTAGTTAAGGGTTCAACAACACATAAACAATCCTAAATCATAATTTCTGTACTAAATACGTCAGTTCATATCTTTGCATTCGAATTTGTATTCTTTGCATTCTATTCGATTAAGATCTAAATCTAGCCCTTATGTCACTCTACCACCAACTTCATTTTTGTTAGGTCTCTTCTCGCAAGGTCCCATTCCTCTATCCTTTTGTACGCCGTTTTCACGTTTGATGTTAAGCTCATATAGTGTAAACGATTATCCATCTTGACTATACACATGAATCTCTACAATTAACTATATGATGGAAAGAAACCTCAACCCGTTATCAGAGTCTTGAGCGATAACAAGGACAGATTTTGTAAGACAATAGCACAAGTTCTTTTTGTTGACACCTGAATTCAAAGCGATTAACGACTGCAGACAAAGGAAATACTCTCAACCATAAATTCAAAACAAACAAAGCCGCAAAAGTTGCTCTGAAACCAAGGTAGCTAGCACGCTTGTTGTGCATTCCAAAAATTGTTTTTAAGAGCAAACATGGGCATATATCGAGAGAAGAAGGATATATCTACACATCTACCTCGGGCATTTCATTTCTTTGGTTCAGAAGCTGAGCAGTAAGTGTTTTAATTGCACCCAAAAAAAGAAGAGAATTGAATCGCCTCCCAATCGGCTTTTGAACCAAACATTTGAAATGCCCGTGGCAGATATGTAGATACATCCTTCTTCTTGTTTGTTTGCTCTTAAAAACAATTTTTGGAATGCAAAACGAGCGTGCTAGCTACCTTGGTTTCAGAGAAACTTTTGCGGCTTTGTTTGTTTTGATTTACTGGTTGAGAGAATTTCCTTTGTCTGCGATCGATAATCGCTTTGAATTGCGGTGTCAATCAAAAGCAACTGATGATAGTGTCTTACAAAATCTGTCCTTGTCTTGAGCGATAGGAATCCTGGGTGGGGAGTCATTGTTGTTCTCTCAGCCGGGGTTCTGATTGTTCATCGTTATCGCCTACGTTAGACTGACGCCCAATGTGAAACTGGCTTAGTATTTATCCGTATAAATCATTTACATGTAGCATTTTGTAATCGTACATTTCGTAGTATTTTAGGTGTATGTTCTCCAAGTAGAGACCAGGGGGTAGTCATGATCTTTTGCTCCCCTTGTTATCGTTCTCGTATTGTTGCATGGGAGCTCGCTCGTAGTATTTTAGGTGTATGTTCTCCAAGTAGAGACCAGGGGGTAGTCATGATCTTTTGCTCCTCTTGTTATCGTTCTCGTATTGTTGCATGGGAGCTCGCTCGTAGTATCTTGGGTGTATGTTCTCCAAGTAGAGACCAGGGGGTAGTCATGATCTTTTGCTCCTCTTGTTATCGTTCTTGTATTGTTGCATGGGAGCTCGCTCGTAGTATCTTGGGTGTATGTTCTCCAAGTAGAGACCAGGGGGTAGTCATGATCTTTTGCTCCTCTTGTTATCGTTCTTGTATTGTTGCATGGGAGCTCGCTCGTAGTATTTTAGGTGTATGTTCTCCAAGTAGAGACCAGGGGGTAGTCATGATCTTTTGCTCCTCTTGTTATCGTTCTCGTATTGTTGCATGGGAGCTCGCTCGTAGTATTTTAGGTGTATGTTCTCCAAGTAGAGACCAGGGGGTAGTCATGATCTTTTGCTCCTCTTGTTATCGTTCTCGTATTGTTGCATGGGAGCTCGCTCGTAGTATTTTAGGTGTATGTTCTCCAAGTAGAGACCAGGGGGTAGTCATGATCTTTTGCTCCTCTTGTTATCGTTCTCGTATTGTTGCATGGGAGCTCGCTCGTAGTATTTTAGGTGTATGTTCTCCAAGTAGAGACCAGGGGGTAGTCATGATCTTTTGCTCCTCTTGTTATCGTTCTTGTATTGTTGCATGGGAGCTCGCTCGTAGTATTTTAGGTGTATGTTCTCCAAGTAGAGACCAGGGGGTAGTCATGATCTTTTGCTCCTCTTGTTATCGTTCTCGTATTGTTGCATGGGAGCTCGCTCGTAGTATTTTAGGTGTATGTTCTCCAAGTAGAGACCAGGGGGTAGTCATGATCTTTTGCTCCTCTTGTTATCGTTCTCGTATTGTTGCATGGGAGCTCGCTCGTAGTATTTTAGGTGTATGTTCTCCAAGTAGAGACCAGGGGGTAGTCATGATCTTTTGCTCCTCTTGTTATCGTTCTCGTATTGTTGCATGGGAGCTCGCTCGTAGTATTTTAGGTGTATGTTCTCCAAGTAGAGACCAGGGGGTAGTCATGATCTTTTGCTCCTCTTGTTATCGTTCTCGTATTGTTGCATGGGAGCTCGCTCGTAGTATTTTAGGTGTATGTTCTCCAAGTAGAGACCAGCGGGTAGTCATGATCTTTTGCTCCTCTTGTTATCGTTCTCGTATTGTTGCATGGGAGCTCGCTCGTAGTATTTTAGGTGTATGTTCTCCAAGTAGAGACCAGGGGGTAGTCATGATCTTTTGCTCCCTTTGTTATCGTTCTCGTATTGTTGCATGGGAGCTCGCTCGTAGTATTTTAGGTGTATGTTCTCCAAGTAGAGACCAGGGGGTAGTCATGATCTTTTGCTCCTCTTGTTATCGTTCTCGTATTGTTGCATGGGAGCTCGCTCGTAGTATTTTAGGTGTATGTTCTCCAAGTAGAGACCAGGGGGTAGTCATGATCTTTTGCTCCTCTTGTTATCGTTCTTGTATTGTTGCATGGGAGCTCGCTCGTAGTATTTTAGGTGTATGTTCTCCAAGTAGAGACCAGGGGGTAGTCATGATCTTTTGCTCCTCTTGTTATCGTTCTTGTATTGTTGCATGGGAGCTCGCTCGTAGTATCTTGGGTGTATGTTCTCCAAGTAGAGACCAGGGGGTAGTCATGATCTTTTGCTCCTCTTGTTATCGTTCTTGTATTGTTGCATGGGAGCTCGCTCGTAGTATCTTGGGTGTATGTTCTCCAAGTAGAGACCAGGGGGTAGTCATGATCTTTTTCTCCCCTTGTTATCGTTCTCGTATTGTTGCATGGGAGCTCGCTCGTAGTATCTTGGGTGTATGTTCTCCAAGTAGAGACCAGGGGGTAGTCATGATCTTTTGCTCCTCTTGTTATCGTTCTTGTATTGTTGCATGGGAGCTCGCTCGTAGTATTTTAGGTGTATGTTCTCCAAGTAGAGACCAGGGGGTAGTCATGATCTTTTGCTTCCCTTGTTATCGTTCTTGTATTGTTGCATGGGAGCTCACTCGTAGTATCTTGGGTAAGTCGTTATTGTAAATTCTTTACATTTAATTTATATAAAAAAATTCCAATTTAGAAAAAACTTGATTTACGCACACAGCACTATCAATACATTGGATGATTCAAAGGAGGTGTCCGAGTTTTCATAACAGACAATAATGTAAGGGACTCACCGGTTTAATACCTGTGATGACACCAACATATCCAAGGAAATGAACACCTTTGAAAAGGACTTTTCCTTGTTTCTAGATAATAAAAACGAAAAATTCATCACGAAATGCTGTATGGATAAATGAGACACAAGAACAGCTATGAAGAATGCCTTACACATGCAAAGAAATGATCCAGAATCGCAGGTTCTTCCCGTTATTGGGTAAACCATAAAACGGTGACCGGAGAAAATGCTTATATACAGCAAAGTCCCACCTTTAAGAAACCCACTTTTGACCTCAGCCTATCGTTCTCCTTCATTTTCTCTTTAGTTTTCCTATTGTCTCATAAAAATTCAGGGTCTGTGTTTCTAATAAAGTAGTTTCTTAAAGGCGGGGCTTTCCTGTAAAATAAAGTGATCAACGAAAAAGACCGATTCAAACGTCGTTCTGTAGCTGAACGACTGACCTTCATCCACTGTTGTTGATGAAGTTCAGCGGGTTTTAAATCTAGATAGTTTCAATATATTGCTATATTCACAAAGAGGAAATTGTGCTAACCGTGACAGCAAAGACCCTTTTATCAAGATGCAATGCATTCCAATTACGAATCTTCAATGAATCAACAGGGATTAAATTAAAGAATAGAATGTATCTTGGTAAAAAACTTCTTGCCGCCATCTTTAGTGTAATCGTCTATTGGCGATGTCGATAAAAAAATAATGGCACTGTGGGTTGGTGGTTTAGCTATGAAAAAACTTGAATCACGCGTTTTTGAAGTAAAGAATTTTCTCGATACATTTTTTCTGGGTCACCCAGTACACACCAACCCCATATTCGATGTTGTACAAATAATCAATTTTTTCATCGGCAATATGAAAAGCTCAGGCATGAGTTCGAACGTATTGAGCGAGCTTTCGAGGTAAATGCAATAGCAGCCGAGGAAAGAATGAAAACAATAAAACATTGTTATTTTGCGTGCTACCAAACAAGCAAGACATCAACGTTTCCTTCAACAGAGTATCGAGAAACATATATCCAATGACATTAACATCTTTAAAAGCAACGTTTTCCTTGTTTCTTAATACTTATGGCAAGACTATACAATTCTCCAGGCCCTTCTCTCCGAAGTTGGTATATTAGAACACACCTCACTAATACATCATATCGACGAAAGCAGAACACTGAGAACATAAATTTCAAATCTGACTTTGTAAAAATTTGCTTAGGCCAGGGCGTTCCTCCATAGTTTCTTTAGTTAAAGTCAACATGCGAAGCAAAAGTGGGTTGGCACTACATTGGGGACCATATATAAAACAGGACTGTGCAAATATGAAATGAGTACCTGATACAGAACATTCACAATGAGTGGTCGAAGGAGCTCACTGATTGCCCAAGTATTATTCTTCACATCCCAACTAAAGTAACAAAAGTTCAAACATAGAAGTCTTTCCAAAATTGAATTTATAGGCTAGTTTCCAGTTAGTGGAACCTTCCGAGCAAGAAAAAATTTCATCATTTACAAGCAAGTATATTATAAGTCCCTCTTAAAGGACAAGTCCGGGGTTGGAATAATTGTTCATAAAATGAAAGATTACAATGTTATGAATGGTGTGTAGTACTTTATTCCAACCTTCTCTGTCTTTCCTCCGCGAAATTGCGTATTTCAATCTGCGAAATGAGCGAAATGACGTCATTATTCATGACGTCATTTCACCCACTTCGTCTTCGACCTGAACGAGTCTGTTTTCTTATAGAACTCTCATAGTAGTTTCCGACGTCACAATCGAACCTCCAAACCGAGGCTAGCCATTTTATCGCGTTTTACAAAATGGCGACGACATTGGGCCTAACTTGCGAGAAATGTTGTACGAATTTACAACAGAAAGAGATCTTAAAACTTCGAAAGAAGTCACAAGTGATGTTCGGCAGTTGGTAAGGTTGCTTTTTTACATTAATTGTAGAAACCCCGGACTTGTCCTTTAAGTTGAATAGAAATATATGGCTGTATGAACTATGATGGGGTAGATTCCGCTAGCTAAGGAAATTCTGCGTCTGGGAATTTGCTGTGGGGCAAAATGACAAAATTTCTAGGAAGGTCACAACGGGCTAAGTTTTAATTTACTTAAGGGATCTCCGACACAAAAAAGACTAAAATGAGATTTGCCAATGATAATAATAAAACAATGAGATTTAGAGATGACATTTGTGGTTGCCACAGCCGGAACTATGTGACATCATATCCTTTCCAGCTATGACAGCCATAGAACATCTCTTTGCAACTGTAGTTGTAATTATTTTTATTTTCGTGACAAGAAAACGAATTAGACAAAAATGTTCAATATTTCTATTCAAATGAGTTGAGTGATCCGTCGAAGAGCTTTGTGTACATACTAAAATTTGATCAATTTCTAAAAAAAGTTGACAAATATCACTCAATCCAGACTATTTTGCAGAATAGCTACAGGTCTGTTGTCAACTCTGTTGATGAAGTAACCTCCGTGCGGTATATATATCTACCGGGTGTCCCAAAAAAATGTATACAGATTTGGTTGACTCCAGCGATGTAAATTTAGCTTCAATCAATGGATAATCACTCTCAAAATGTTCCTCGATAATTAACTTGAACATAGATATCTCGTTTGTTGGTATTGGTGCTTTGAGAGCAGAGATATCAATCTTGAAAGCTCAAATTTGCGTCCACTTGCAAACCAGAGCTTTGGCCTTTTGGCCTAAGCAAATTCCTGAAGCACATCGAAATTATGAACTGAAATTAATGAAAAATTAAGAAACTTCCCAATGGGTGACGGGGGGGGGGTGACTTCTGGAAAACAGAATAACACAAGATCTGATATTGTTCAAATTTACTTAGGCCAAAAGGCTAAAGCTCTGGTTTGCAAGGCGAGGCAAATTTGAGCTTTCAAGCTTAACATGTCTGCTCTCAAAGTACCAATATCAACAAACGAGGTATCTATGTTCAAGTTAACTATCGAGGAACATTTTTAGAGTAATTAGACATTGATTGAAGCTAAATTCACATCACTGGAGTGAATCAAATCCGTATACATTTTTTTTGGGACACCCGGTAGATATGTATAGTTAAATAAATGCACACTTGTTCTTACTCACCCCATTAGCAATCCAAAATCAAGATTTCTGCCATGATAAAGTTTTCCTGAAATGTAAGAAATTGGTATTGGAAATAGATTTGACAGAACATTTTAGAAAAGCCTGACTCCCATTCAAAAACATGCTTCAAAACTTAAAACCTTCGGTAATTTCGAAGCTGACGAAACTTGAAAGAATTTCCAAGCAAATCATAGTCTATGGATGTCTACAATATGGTATCAAGCAAAAGTAGGTATGTCATCCTTCTGGTTTACGATTTAGAAATCTGATGATGTCATGTCCTCAAATGAGTTGAAATCTAAAATATGCTGTAATTTCGAAAAATATTTAAGATTCCTGAAAAGTCCAATGGCAAAATCATAGATAAGTAGCCAACGCTTCTTTCAAGCTTTTCAGTGAAAAGAAATATGGCATAGAGATTTACAGTCACCTCTTTGTATCGATTTACAGGTTTGGAACCGATCCTCTCAAAAATAACAGCTTACCATTCTTATCTTGACCAACGATTGAAGTGCAAACAGTGAAGATCTCATAGAAAATATTGTACAATACAACTTCACCTGAGAAGAAGAGAGAGATATCTCATTTCATAGTGAAAAAGTTACATACGGGGTGGATGTAAGGGAACTTAACATGCTTGGAAATCCGTTGTGCAGAGAATACTTGAGATATTGAAGTCAATCAAAGATTGATTCATACACGAAGAGCTGATATGATGTATTTTTATGATCTTTCTTTTACTTTTCTGAGCATTATAAATGTGGGTACAATCCCATCAAAAGATTTGTATTTTCGAATCAATGGAAAGTATTCTAAACCCTCAATCAAAGTTATAAACAACCCTCCTCAACCCATTTATCCGCTATCCAGCACTTGAACTTGTCAACATATACTTTAACAGGGAATGTCAAAGAGATTCAAATGAATAACACAATAATTGCCGTCGCTTGCTTGCACCATTCTCAGCTTCTGTACATTGAAGTTTACCAATATCATTATCTGAATAGATACCATAGATACTGTACCTAACTCAATGCCAGTGGCTGTGGAGATTCCTTTCATTTCATCTCGGAATGGCTGAGGCAACCTTGAAACTATTGCTTCCTGCCAAATGAAAACGGAATAGAATATGTCTAAATTGTAAACAATTACAATACATACTTAATACAAAGGATCAGTCACAGGACACATTTGCTAGACGCTTTTCACCAGTGCAGTGAAGCAAAGGCCAGGCAAAGATTACTACCTGGAGCGCCAGAAAGAATGTCCATTTTTGAAAATTCATAGCAACAAGAGTACCGAATGGATTTAAATGAAAAAAATTATATATGATACATAAAAAACAGAAGTACCTTTTTGTGATTTTGTTAGCGTTTTTTTGAGCACTTTACGTAAATTTGACTTTGATAAACTTCCTTGCTTGCAAATTTCCTGAAGAAAGGCTCTAAACGCTTGATCAAGTCATAAAGAATCTCTCACACAGAACAATATGCAAGGGCAATTCGTCCATCTCTATCATCAGAAATAGAGTTTTGAAATAAATACTAAGGTTTTTCAATCCCATGGCAATTAACGTGCAAACAACATCTCTGCCCATGAAAAATTGTTTATAATTTTTTATTGTTCTGTGCATGTCAACATTAAAATGAGCCATTTTCTAAGAATGTGGAAAACATCTGATGTAGAAGATGCCATGAACAAAGAAACTTTCATTGAGAAAAGAGATTACCAAATGCCTCATTAATAACATCATTTTGCGTACATACTCACTGAAATCTTCATTTCATATTGTTGCTCTTGAAGCAACATATAATGTTCTTCATGTACTCTCATGGAGTTTGAGCACCTTCAAATCTTATCGTTTTGATGCGGTTCTGCTTTACAGTATTTGTAACTGATCAAATAAGATACTGTATGGCTTTCTTTGCACACTTTACTTACCAAACCTGTGTCAATGATGTGTAGAACTTTGGTAGATACCAGTTTCTTGATTTGACCAATGAGTGCTTTAAGCTACAATTTGTAGAAAAGGTTTCAGAAGTAGCAAGCTTTGAATACTAAGAAGAGGGGAGGGGCAACTTTTCAGTGAAGGCACTAACTGTAAGATGTAACATATGATGCCCAATAAAACTCATTTCTTGCGCCCACTGCACTGAATGATAAAAATTGATAGGATTACACAGAGGTGGAAAATGTGCGTGAAGCCGCGAAGCAGCTTCGCAGGAAGCTCTCTTGTCTGGAAGGAAGAAACGGGGAGGAAAGAGAGAAAGCGGAATAGAAGGAAGGAAAAGAAAGAAAGAAAACGATGAAGGGAGGAATGAAGAAATGAAAGGAAACAGGTTGGAAAGGAAAAGGAGACGAGGAAGAAAGAAGGATGGAAGGAAGATAGGATGACAAAGAATACAAAAATTGAATATATGAAGAGACAGGAAGGACTAAAGGAAGGAAAGAAAAGAAGAAAATCAAAGTTGGGTGCTTGGATTATGCTCTTTTCTTTTACAGTTTTGTGATCTCAAGAAACTTTAAACGTAATTTCAGTTCCTAGTGGATTAGCAACTACACTGAAATATGGGACTACAGAAAATTGATAAAACAATGGAAGGAAGAATTCTGGTTTGACATTCCTTCGCAGGAAGGCAAATATTTTTTCCACCACTGGGATTACAGGGAACAAACAAATCATTTCATAGTACTTTTAACCCTATTACTACCGGGCTTTTTTGACCATCGTAGTGCCGGGGGGGGGGGGGGGCACAAAGTGCCCCCCTCTGTAACTTCGCCAATATTGCAGATATGAGGATGAAACTTGGTACAGAGGTGTATAGGAACAAAATTTACACAATAGACTACTTTTTGAATTCTTCATTACATCCATGACGTCACTATGACGTCATAATTGAGGAAAATTGCACTTTTTGCTTACTATTAGCAATATTGGCAACATTTAAGTTCTTAGTTGATAGTTTCTTTCATACTGCTACTAGAATGTATCCCAAAGCATCACTGAATAAAAATTGGCAATGTATTGTCAATTTAAGCTTATTATTTATATCATATATTCATCATTTATTTGCATCATTTTTTCATTGTTTCATTTAAACCCCTAATTACTGATGAAAATACTCTAAAATGCCTTAAAATTGTTCATAACAACAAATAGAACAAATTTTGACAATTTAAGGTTATCTAATACATTTGTTATCAATCATATGACGTCATAAACTTTGATGACGTCATGAACGTTAAATTTGCTGACATCATCAAGAATGGATAAAACTATACATCATCTGAACGCTCTCATCGAGAACTTTCGAATGGTGGTATTCTCGATGTTCTACGATCATCCGTGTTAAAACTGGACTCGCTTCTTTAATTGTCTGGCTGACCACGTGTTGAAAAGAGGTTGGTCACGTGATCAGTATCTACCATTTTAACAAAAAATTTAAAATTTTAATTAGTCCATGAAATTTTAGGAAAAGTCGCAAAGTTTCAGCTCTTTATCTTTTGAACTGACGACACTACATCAAATAAACTTTGCCGCGGGCACTTTGTGCCCCCCCGGTAGTAATAGGGTTAACAATGAGGCAGTTATTCAGAGTTAACTGAAAAACTAGTACCGGGTGACCCAAAAAGATTTCACAAGCTAAATCACGCTTAGCTTCCAGAAAACAAATAATGTTATGAACACAAATCAGGTATCAGCATGTAGCTGAAGGGCTTAGCTATCTTTTGAGATGTTTCATGGTCAGTTTAAGCCATATAGCTACTCTCAAAAAACCAGTTTCCAAAATGTGGTGATTCATCCTCAGACTTTCCATCCATTTTCTAGTCCATGTTTTGGAAGATTTTAAAAGACAGAATTCCAAATTTGCTTTGGAGAACGAAATTGGAATAGGGAGCAAACAGCAATCATTTTGCAAACAACGGATTTCCACAGAGTACTCCAAATATATCTCTGCATTAAGTTTTCATAAAATGTTGATTGGAAAAGGAAAGCGATTACTTCACTCCAAATGAGAAATGTCGGATTCAAAATTTTGTTTAGATCTGGTTTTTGGACAGTAATCATAGCTTAAATTAACCATGCAGCATCGTAAAGAAAGCCAAGCCTTTTCAAGAGACAGTGAAAAAAACATCTGTCCATAGCTCTCACTTTCAGCATAGTCACTTGTGACTATGCTTTCAGAGAGCTACAATAGTTATGATCTAGCTGGTGAAGTTTTTTTGGGTCACTGGTAGCTTTACAAATTATCATGATAAACTTTAACCAAATGTAACCTGGGTTATGAAATCTATGGGTTCCCCATTTTCAAACAGTCAAAGTCTTCCTTCTCTAAACCTGTAATCACAAGATGTTCAACAACACAAAGCTTCCATATGCCCAATTATAACACTGTTCTGAAGCAAATTTATATTTCAATCTGATACAGTACATACCTCATTTTTCATGGGTGCCACTAAATGAGTCCATCTGTCTTTTGGAGCCTGGTCAAGGTTGACAATTACATCTTTGATGATTGAACTATGGTGAAATGAAAATATAAATGTAAAGAATTTTAAGCTACACTATGCTTTGCTTTGAGGCCTCAGTCTGTTGGGATTCCATAGGAAGTGTGAAGTTTGCCATGTTCTTGGCATTCAAGATGGTGTTCAGTGCAGATGTTTGCTTTCACAGATTTAGGGGGCTTATTTCAGATTGTTTTGTGGATTTTGCCCAAAATTTAGACCCAAAAAGTAACCTGAGCACCCCTATCCTGTATCTACCAGACTAACTCCCTTTGGGCATTCGGGCTTGCAGTGTGTCTCCCTGGGTTTGTGGTGTTGGTGGTGGGAAGTATTAGTAAGAGTCTTTTGGCTGATGGGGTGGCCCGAAGGATATCTTGAGATGGGCTTTCTCCATGGTTACGTAGGTGGGTGATTATATTTGGTGTGTCTTTTCACTTCCAGGGATGTTTCGTGCTGTGATGTTTGCAGGGTTTCAATGAGCTGATTGGTTTACTAGCGATTTGTGGTGGTATGGGGGTGATTTCTGGGGACCTGCTTCCAGGCTCATTGGGGCAGGGGCAGACTAACCCAAAATTTTAAGTATATAAATCATGGCACTCATTCTTCTGTCCATTGTAATGCAGTGTCTGGTAGTAAGGTTTGCTGATTAAGACATCATTGTTTATCAATTATTGTATGAAAGTGCTATTCATAGTGGGAACTTGATGACCATAGGTGTCCATTCCCTTCATGTTTTATTTATCTGTTATGTGGATCTTTGATTTTTATGGTGTATGAAATCCCTCAATAGACCTTTCTACTTCTTAAAAAGAGGTCTAGAAGAAGCGTCCAAATCTGGTAAATTTTGTTAAAAGAAATGGAAACACAACCCTCATTTTTGATAGATACCTGCTAGCTGTGGCAAGAAGTTTCTTCGGATCTCAGAACACTTTTCAGAGAGTTAATCAATGATAACTTTGCTCCAAGTGACTTATGACTTGTTCAGTTTATACACTAGCAAGTTTTATTTGTCTTCGGCCTTGTTTGATTGTTTCTCGTTATTTTCATTTGTCGTTAGCTGATATTGTTGTGTAACAGTGCAGGCATTACAAGAGTTTCATTTTGCAACTTTGCAAATCGAAGTTTGCATCTTCAACCGTTGTTAGTGAAATGAAAGAAAAGTCAGCTAAAAATGAATGAAAACAGCGAGAAACAAAGCAAAAAGACCAATAACACTTGCCTGTGTGTAAACTAAACCATGGCTAACTCACTTTGCGCAAAATACTGTAGTTGATAACAAACTCTCTGAAAAGCTTTGAGATCATTTAGAACGGGGGTCATGCTTTTGTTTTCCTTCCCAAACTTTACCAGATTTGGACGCTCGATCCAAACCTCTTTTTTAAGAAGTAAAAAGGTCTATTGACATAGCTTTTATTCATAAAATTGAAAGAATTAGGAAAACAAGTTTCTTACTCATGTGGTGGAGGGTATGCATCAAGCGAACAACTTTTCAAGTCCTACAAGAAAAAATAACAAGTTTCAGGTTTCATTGCTTCTTCCAGGACCCTGGCCATGCCCTGTCCTGACCAATGGGCACGGTACAGTATGGCCATGGCTTATTGCAGCTTTTTAAATACTTTGCAAACCCTGCCAATTCCAAAGTGCTTTCTCGCTCTACCCTGTTATCAGATATTCCTAGCTCTACCCTATTATCAGTGGATAAATCCCTTTGCAGGTTGCTTTTAAATTCTCTTATTCAACCTCATTTTGATTATGCGTGAAATCCACCCAGTTTTTGCATGGAATCGGACATTGCATGTACAGTTATGTGAATCTGGAAATAATGGCGATGTCAGCTTTGTTTGTCTTGCCATTGAGCAGAAAAAAACCAGTGCTGACATGTGCAAATACAACCGGTTTTGGGGACAAACCTTGCCCAGTGGCAAATTGTCCAAAAATATCGTAGAAAAGAGCCAAATTCACTGAAAGCAAAAAAAGCCAACTATTGGGGACAAAGCTGGCCCAGATTTCAGGGAAAAAGGTCAACTTTTGGGACACACCTAGAACCACTGTCTCCATAGGCACATGACCACCCCTGAGAAGAGCAAAACATGCAATTTTTTAAAGAGTTTTGGCAGAGATTGTAGGCCTAGACTAGGCCTATCTGGGTAACTATAAATTGTACGAATGACAGAATGACAATAATGGGCGCTTTTCATTCTTGCAAAATTGATATAATCACAAAAGAATACTAACCTGGCAGCTAATGCACCCAAAAAGCAACAGCAAACCCAGTAACACCTTCAAAGCTTCCATCGTGTCAGACCACTGACGCTGCAAAAGATTCAAAGTTGAAAGGCTGAAACTGAAATCATGTGACCAACACAGGTTTGTCCAGTGAGCTGCGAAGCAGCAAAAATAGATTCATTACATAAGTCGCTCTAACCAAGGGTGTTAGGACACGGATATTTTAATTACGTATTTATTTACCTTGTTTTGATCTTCGTCTTGTTTTCTTGTCTTGTTTTCTTCTCTGTTCTGTTTCTCTTGCTGATGTAAATGCCTCGTGTTATTTGAATATATCTTCATTGTATTCCTGTGTCTTAGCGCGCCTTCGCGGAAGAAAGGTTTCAAACCGCAATTTTTTTTTCTCTTATAAAATCAATTCATCTAATTACAAAAGTGGTAAAATAACATTCAAAATACAAATTAAAATACCAAGTAACTGGGCAAAATAACGTTTAAAGTCTAAATTAAAGTATCAAAATTAATTGTGTCCTTTAAAATCAAAAACAAGCGTGACGAAAGAAAAAGAAAAATCATCTAAAGGCTAAAACGTACAAGTATGATAATTAAATTAAAATTAAATAAAATCCGACCACAAAATGTATTAGTTGTGCTTCCTTACCGATGATGATTAGGAAGGACTGAAAAGTGAAGACAACTTGAATACTATCAGGCAGGCATTTCGCAAAATGATTTTGAATCTAGTTTCTCAAAATATTGTTGAGGGTTAGAGTGCCATTTTCTAGGGATCCAAGCATGTTTTCAAAGAGACAGTCGTTGCGAAAGGCATCGACAGTCCCTTTATCAAGAGCTAAATGGAAATTATATAGGATTTCTTGACTTATCTTTTGCCTGGACTGGACATGTTGATAACCTTGCATTTAGCTGCTTCTGGGCTTTGAAAATCTATTCCTCTGTTTACGTGAACAACTGACCTGATTGTAAAGACGACAAAATTTATTAGCTGTTCTTCCTTATTAGAAGCAATAATTCCAAAGACCTGTTCGCTTTTAGTTAAAGGGTTTTGGTAGAGCCTATTATTAAACAAAGGCATGAAGTGATTTAATGCGAGAGCCATGCCAGATTAAATAATAAGAATTTAATTTAAGGCGATGAGTGGTAGTTACAGCGTAACGAACAATAGAACATATAATGCTGATATAATCAGTCTAGTTACCGCTTTGTTTTGACCCGTTGACGCATGCGTACATTGAAAACTTTCAAAATTGGCGGGATTATTTCAGGCTGGCCTAAAAATTTGTCGACGAAAATATCTGAGTGAAGAAAAAGATCGTCAAAATGCCAAGGAAGAAGCGAACTAGAGCAGGGAAACCAAAAATGCCAAAACCAAAAGAAGCAGATGATCTCAGTGATGTTTCCATGTGCAGCATGACATCAGAAGCACCGTTATCTAAAGAAGAAATTGTGGCGCAGATCGTGTATCAATTCCAGTGCGGTGGTAGGCCTACCTAAATAGTAAATAAACGCCTGTCCGCTTTTAAATTTTGCAATCACAAACGATAATATGTGTGGTATTTTGAAATATGATGTCAAGCTTTAGTCTTGATTTCTGATTTTCCTTGCAACAGCTAAGGTACTGTTCCGTTTCTTTGACTGATCAATTACATTCCAACCATTCAACTACTTGTACTAAACATAAGATCCTTTTGGATGATTACAAAGTATGACCTGAGCTAAGCAAGCATAAGAAAACTGAATATTGATTTCTCCATAAGCCCAAATGATCATTGATGCTGCTACAGTCAGAGAGATGCGTGTTGCTGCTAAAGTTGCCTTCAATAGAAAATCAAGCGCCTTGTATAAGGACAAGAATCGTTTGAAAGCAATATTTTGATCTTTATGTCAAACGAGGATGATACGCAAAAAATCAAAAGTCATTACCCCCAGTTTGCTTAGTTCGTGCATGAAACTATTGGTGCATCTGTCTCAAATTAGATGTCATGTGAGATTCACGATAACGCAAAATTGCTTATACGGAACCCTGCAGAATGTATCTATTCGCGGGCTTCTAATTTGAGGCAAGCAGTCACGAAGATAACCTCTGTGCAGAATCATATGCATGGAGATCTTTTGGTTCAGTGTGACCACGTGCCTTCCCCCAGTCAATGCGCCATTGTTTGCTGTAATTCTGCACCTTTCCTCTCAACTTCACCTGCGACGTTTGCATCTGTAGCTGTGTAGGAGGGGGGTCCTTCTACCTTCGGTGATGCTGCGAATGCTAGCCTCTGTGCAGGCCGCCGGTTACATCATCCTCTAAACTTGACTTATTTGTATAATGAATACCATCAATAAGTGGCTAATGATGCGTTCGTTCTAGAAAACGATTGTTTCAACATAATTAAGCTGCTAATGAAGTCAAGAACGTGCCAATTCTGGGTAAATTTGTTGTTGTGCCAGGGTAAACATCGTGGTGATTTATCCATCTTATGGTGTCAAATCTGTCTAACATGAAATAAGCCGACGTCAAATGTTGCTATAGGATCGCGGGAAACTTCTGTCTTGTATGCGCTTTCTGTGCGCTTTCTTTATTTCAGTGCCAATTAGCAGAGATAAAACGTTAATCAATTGCTTTAACGAGCGTGACGGACTTTCTTTCTTTCTTTCTTCCTGACCTGGAGCCCCCTCTTAGATTACAAAGTACTTTGTAATCAAAAACTATCCGAATAATCAATCTATTAGACTGGTCATTCACGATCTGAATAATCGCACTATTCGGACTATTCGGTTGGCAGCGATTAATCATTTTGCTTCATTGCTGTTTGAATCTCTCTCTCTTCATGTGCCATGTCCTTTTAAGACTTGGGCGGTCATGTCTTTCAACAGCTTTCTTTCTTTTGTTTTCTTCAGCAGTTCTTGCTCTTTCAGACTCCTTCTTTGTCCTTCTAGTACACCTTCTGCCATCCATTTCTCAAACTCGTCAAGTGTTTTATCCGTGGTCTTCCTCTTCTTTTCTTCCCTTCTATGCGTCCTGTGAGCGTTAAATTCTCTGAACCTTCTTTCCTCATTATATGCACCAAAAATTCCAACTGCTGCTTTCTAACAGTTTTGTTGGCAGCAGTTTTCTTCAGTTCCTACTTTCCTAAGAACTTCTTCATTTGCAACGTGTGCTGTCCATGGAATCCTTTGCATACGCTGGTAAAACGACATTTTAGGATTAAAGAAAGGTCTGGAAAATTAAGTTAAGGCCTAAGTCAGCCACTGGCCTTCAAAGTTTCCAAACTGGATAGATTTTTATGTTGTGCAGTATCAGTTTTGAAATTGCACATCTGAATCTGTTTAAAAACTGTTTTCTTTTTTCTTCAACAGTGGAAAATAAGATTAAACATCTAAGGACAATGATGCACAAGGCAATAACTGATCAAAAAAATCTTCTAAAGATGGAACTTTTAAAGATTCCAAAGGTAAGTAGATTTTTCTTTTGTGATAGCTGATTAGGCCCTGGGGCAGATCCAGCCTGAAGTTGAAGGAGGAGCAACCTTTAAAGAAGGTGCCAAAAGTACAATAAAAAGTAAGCGCGCCATGGCACACAAAACATTTTGGACTCCTCATTCATGTTGAATCTTTTAAAATTTGATCGACCTTTTTTTGATCATTTTCAATGTTTTCGAAAACAAACATTTTAAGAAATTCGCTCTTAGCTCTAAATACTGAAAACGGAAAAATTTGCAAAAAGTCCTAGAATCTAATTCAGGCTTTCTGCTAAAGATTAAGTCATGAATCTTCAAAATCGGTCCAGTGTACGATTTATGTCTCGTTCAATTCCTACCCTGACCATCCCCCCCCGGGCAGCCCGGGGGTCAACAAAAATTCCTTGCTCAAATGTCCGGGGGCCGGGGAAAAATTGATGGTCAAATGCCCGGGGGCCGGGCACTGGAAAAATGCTATATTCCCAGTTACTGTATAAGGAAAAGCTCTCGTTCTTGCCAAATGCTACTCAAATGCCCGGGGGCCGGGGAAAAATGCAGGGTCAAATGCCCGGGGGCCGGGAAAATTTTTTGTGCAAATACCCGGGGGTGTCCCGGGGGGGGGGATGGTCAGGGCGGGAATTGAACGAGCCATTATTGTGGCCTGCCAAACGTGCATAGTTTATTTTGGCGCACCCGGTAGTTCCCTAACATTCTGATTGAAACGGTTAAGAAAGAGTGCCTTAGGGTCATGATGAGGTTTGCACTTCTTGCCAAAAAGGAGGTGCCAAGCTGAGTTTCATCATGACGGGGGGTAATTCCATATAGCTTCATCAGATGGATGTCAAGTCATGTTTGAGAAATCTTCTTGAATTTTTTCTATAGCAAGGTAATGAGGAGTTGATCCTAGATATTTAATTTCAGCTCGATATCTCGTTTTGTTGACGAGCAATAATTTATTGAACTTTTGGCCCATTTGTCAGTAAGGTGTCACTTTTCATGAGGTAGTATGTTTGACACACAATAAAACCATAATAACATTTTTTTAGAAACGTTTCCACTTTTCAGGTGCTTTATATAGTTGTTAGGCTCACGAAAAAATCAAATTCCAGGGAACTATCAAAATCGCTTGGATGTATAATTGCTTCAAAATCACACAACTGTCATTTGTTGATGTATAAGAAATTATGTACCCACGTTTTTCGGTAATTATATCTTTTAACACGTAAGTGCTGGCAATTTACTAGCTAGTGCCATGAAACTGTGCCCAATGAAGAATGGAATAAAAATGAAACTACATTGCTTCATACATCAATGTGTCCTGTTAAGGCCAATGCAGTATTGATTAGATTGCTCTAACCACATGTTTTGAGGAATTTTGTCGACTTTCAAAAAATATTTTCAACATTTTTGTTCAAGCGAAAATTTCTGAAGTTGGTTCTTTACAATGTGCACATATGGAGGTATGCCTGAATGTTGAAAGAATCAATTTTATACTTTCACAAGATGTATATTTAGCCCTTTCAAATGGCTCTAAATCAAAAATGGCGGATATATGCTATGTTCAGCTGCCTGAAATCATATGGTCCCAAATAATCATCGCCTTAGGAAAAATTGTGTTGGTTTTCTACGTTGAGTTCTCATTATGATGCGATTCCAGAGGTCTAACGAGAATCGGAAGTCTGTCAATTTTGATTATGAAGTAGGCATCGTTAGCAAAAGTGAATTTTGTAGCTTTATGTGTGATAGACAAGTTTCATTCCCCCGTTGATTAAACATTTTCACTGTAATTTCAAGAATGTAGATACGGTTGTTGCATCACATGTATTTCTAGATTTTGTGACAAATTTAGCATCAATAGTGATTACAAAAGATTTCCGTCTGTGCTTGATCTAGCATTTCTAATGGGAGCGTACAAACAGTGGAATTTTAAATCCATTTGCATCACATGCATCTGGAGATTTTGAGCCATATAAAGTATTAGTTATAATTACCAAATGGTTGCCCTTGGTGCTTGATCTATCATTTCTAATGGGAGCGTACAAACAGTGGCATTTTGAATCCATTTGCATCAGATGCATCTTGAGATTTTGAGCCATAGAAAGTATTAGTTGTAGTTACCAAATGGTTGCCCTTGGTGCTTGATCTATCATTTCTAATGGGAGCGTACAAACAGCGGCATTTTGAATCCATTTGCATCAGATGCATCTTGAGATTTTGAGCCATATAAAGTATTAGTTATAATTACCAAATGGTTGCCCTTGGTGCTTGATCTATCATTTCTAATGGGAGCGTACAAACAGTGGCATTTTTAATCTATTTGCATCAGATGCATCATCAAATGGATTCAAAATGCCGCTGTTTGCACCCTGGCATTAGATATAGTAGATCAAACACAAGGGGCAACCAATTGGTAATCATAACTGATATTTTATATGGCTCAAAATCTCGAGATGCATTTGATGCAAATGGATTCAAAATGCCACTGTTTGTACGCTCCCATTAGAAATGATAGATCAAGCACCAAGGGCAACCAATTGGTAATCATAACTGATATTTTATATGGCTCAAAATCACCAGATGCATCTGATGCAAATGGATTCAAAATTCCACCGTTTGTACGCTCCCATTAGAAATGCTAGATCAAGCACAGACGTTAATCTTTGGTAATCACTATTGATGCTAAATTTGTCTCAAAATCTAGAAATACATGTGATGCAACAACCGTATCTACATTCTTGAGATTACAGTGAAAATTTTTAATCAACGGGGGAATGAAACATGTCTATCACACATAAAGCTACAAAATTCACTTTTGCTAACGATGCCTACTTCATAATCAAAATTGACAGACTTCCGATTCTCGTTAGACCTCTGGAATTGCCTCATAATAAGAACTCAACGTAGAAAACCAGCGCAATTTTTCCTAAGGCGATGATTATTTGGGACCATATGATTTCAGGCAGCTGAACATAGCATATATCCGCCATTTTTGATTTAGAGCCATTTGAAAGGGCTAAATATACATCTTGTGAAAGTATAAAATTGATTCTTTCAACATTCAGGCATACCTCCATATGTACACATTATAAAGAACCAACTTCAGAAATTTTCGCTTGAACAAAAATGTTGAAAATATTTTTTGAAAGTCGACAAAATTCCCCAAAACGTGTGGTTAGAGCAATCTAATCAATACTGCATTGGCATTAACAGGACACATTGATGTATGAAACAATGTAGTTTCATTTCTATTCCATTCTTCATTGGGCACAGTTTCATGGCACTAGCTAGTAAATTGCCAGCACTTGCGTATTAAAAGATACAATTACCGAAAAACGTGGGTACATAATTTCTTATACATCCACAAATGACAGTTGTGTGATTTTGAAGCAATTATATATCCAAGCGATTTTGATAGTTCCCTGGAACTTGATTTTTTCGTGAACCTAACAACTATATAAAGCACCTGAAAGGTGGAAACGTTTCTAAAAAAATGTTATTATGGTTTTATTGTGTGTCAAACATACTGCCTCATGAAAAGTGACACCTTGCTGACAAATGGGCCAAAAGTTCAATAAATTATTGCTCGTCAACCAAACGAGATATCGAGCTGAAATTAAATATCTAGGATCAACTCCTCATTACCTTGCTATAGAAAAAATTCAAGAAGATTTCTCAAACATGACTTGACATCCATCTGATGAAGCTATATGGAATTACCCCGGGGCAGTTGCCTCCACTGGACCCCTAAATGTGCCACTGATTAAGCAGGATGCATGGTGAGACAGATTTGCCATTTTAGTGACTGCAGCTATAAGCAGTGCCAGACTAGCTCATAAGTTTCATTGGCCATGAAAGGTTACAGGGTCCCTAGTGGGTGTGGCCTGACCATTAGGTGTCATCTGCAGTAAAGACCATTTTGCAAACTTTTAATAACTGTGTTATTTTCAGTAATGATTGATGATCTCAAGAAGAAGGTCAACATTTATCAAGATAGTGAAACAATCAAAATATTTCTTGTAGCAGCCGTTTTTCTGATTGATATTAAATGAATATTTAACCTCACTACATAAGGAAGGACCCTCTAGTTACACTCATCTTATTGAGTTGAATTGTTGTTGTTGTTGTCGCTCCACTGAGGGCCTTATAACCATAGAGCTGTAAAACCAGACAAAAATGTCAATCTGCGACAAGTTTTTGTCACAAAGTCATGTGCTGATTAGAGTATGGCTTAGAGGAAGGCGCTTTTTGCATTGATAGCTAGAATGAACATTTATTGAAGTTCTGATAGCAAATTTTATGGTACAGCAGTTCTCAAAAACTGTTTTTGTGGCGTTTTAAGATCAGTGGTTTTAAGAAAAAAAAGCAGGTGATTTAGGCCCAATAGATCTTTTAGCTAAGATTTGAAAAAGAATCTGAATCAAACCATAGCTTGATACATTTGTAGAATGTTCGAATGTATACAATAGTGATAGAAGTTCCAACGCCACATAATCAAACCTTGTGTAGAATAGCGAAAAGGTCTATTAGTAGAATCAGTACAGAGATATTCCGTTTCTACAAGTGTAGGAAAATGCAACTGTCAAAAAGATAGCGTTGGATCACGTTATGGAATAGGTTTAAAGCAGAGTTGCAGGCCCAAGAAAGAAACATTTCTTCCTGGCGTAAAACTCAAACAAAAAAATGAATGTGAGCATCCTTGTTTGGGGCTTACTCAAATTCATTTCAGTTCAAGTTTTGCCCTTGGCACATCCTGAATGTTAGTTTTTGACTATTTTAGAAAGAGATATTAAAAGGCACCATCAGCTGTTATGTTTGTTTTATGGAGCACATTTTCATTTTTTGAGAGTGGAGCCTTAACTATTAAATAGATTTTCTGAAGTCTTGTTGTAGCCACCCTTTGAGAAGACTGGCACTGGCAGTATATTTTTTTCTTTAGAATCTTCAAAATAGTTATCATAACTTTCACTTCTCTTTTTCCCAGGATATAAGAAAAATGAAAGTTACAGACTTCTTGAGTAAGTAGCCTATTGTGACAAAATTTGAGAGCTTTCGAAAAACATCAATTTTGATTGATCATTGATTCAACATCGAAACATTTCAGACATTTACCAGAAGTATAGTCATTGAGTGAGTTGTAAATGAAGCATTGTTTACATATTTCGTGAAATGCGCATTTAGCTGGCACTGTTCAAATTCATGCAAATTTCATCTTTAAGACCTATTTGCCAATTAAAAGGTGGATCCCTTGAAAGAACCTTTGTTGTGATGGGATCTGGTGAATATTCCAATTCGTTTGATGAGGTATTGTAGAAGGCTACTGTAAATTTTTTGGTTAAAATTTTACAGGGGATTGACATGGTTAAAAGCTGGCCCAGGCCAAGTTAGAATATACGCTATTGTATTTGATAACTTTGACATGTGCTATTCCATTATGTAGCTGAAGAAACAATGGATGGTTAGGCCTTTTCTTTAGCCTATTTATAGCAGCCACTTGATATAGCTATTATCTATTCCCTGTGATAAATCATCCAATTTAATTTTCCCAATCAGAGACATTGTACATCGTGCTTTGTGCTAAGGGGGGCTAAAAAGCAAATCAATATTTTGAAATTCTTAACTTGCCGCTATGAATACAGTGCAGTTTATCTGAATAAACTTCATTTCCTTTCAGAGGCAGGTGGAGACATGGACACACTTATTTTGAATGAGGTAAGATAAGCTTAACACAGCTTTACTCTCTGGACTCTTTAGTGTCCCAAAAAAAGGTATATTGGCATTTGCCAAACTGTGCAATCAAGCATTTTGCTGTAATCTGAATGAACTAAACACAGATTTTTAAGCAAAATAGTTAACTTCCTGTTCTACGTCAATACTGAGCAGGACCGAGTATCGGTATAATGCTAAATTATTCCCCTTTCACACTTGCAAGCTAATCCAGCTTAAACTAAACCAGGTTGTCAAGTGGGCCTTTTAATTGGTCAATCCAACAAATGAAATGTCTTTGATTGGTTAAATCTAACATCCTGTACGAAAATACAAGGCCATGTAATAGCCATGTACAAGCCTTGTAGTTATGGCCTTGTAACCTTGTTATAGCCTGGAATAGCCTTGCTGTAACCTTGTAAATGGCTTGAAAAATTCTAATTAGCCTTGTAGAAGCCTTGTGGAAACCTTGTGTTAGACTGGTTGCAGCTTGGAATCTTACTGATCGCCTTGTAATTTTCTTCCAAGGTTAGTACAAGGTCATAACAAGGTCATAATCCCCTCTACAAGGCTAAAACTTGGCCTGTACAAGGCCAAGTTTAGCCTTGTATTTTTGTACAGGATGGTTTTGATAAAGCTGGTTTAACTCTTAACTGTGTCAGTGTGAATATCTATTTCACTGCAATCTATTTCACTACAATATATTTCACTACAGTCGGCCATATCATTCAAGAGTTATAGGCAAGTTTGCTTCAAAGCGATTATTGAAAGTCTTGAGGAGAGCTTAGTATTACGATCAAATCTCATCCTGTTTCAGCTGTAATAAAACAAAAATCACATCAATTATGTCCTTAGGAACTTAGATAAGTCATACACACATTTTCATGTAAGAGGCACATAATTGTCATTAGGTTTTACTTCTTGGAGGATTTGACCATACCCACTTTTATTTTTGAAGATAAGACTTTGGACAGATGTTACCAACATGTTACATTCTCTCTTAAGTATGTTACCGGGTGACCCAGGAAAAAGTGACCCAACGCAATCTGTTACAAAAAATTAAGTAAGTGGCCGATTGAAATATTTCAAACGTTCTTGTGTCGCTAAAATACTAGCCCTTGCTATAAGTATTTTTCGCAATTTTAAGGATTTTGAGGAAATGGGCATGTCTGAAATCCTCAAAAAGTCGTCAAAACAGGGGATTGATTTACAGCCATTTCAGATCTTCAAAACGGTGGTGAGGAGAGTGTTTCGTTTCAACCTGGGAATAGGCAACCCAGTTGGAAGTCTTCAGAGTAAGTTTATAGTCCCTAGGTACTTAAAGATATTCTCAGGCAAAATGAAACCATAGTCAATGAAACACACCCCTCGTTGTTTTGAAGACCTGAAATGGCTTCAAATCGATCCCCTGTTTTGACGACTTTGAGGATTACAAGCCTGCCCTTTTCCTCTAAATCTTTAATTTGGGAACTTTACCGTGCCCAAAAAAATTGCAAAAAATACTCATAATGTAGGCTAGTCTTTTAGCAACAGAACAACGCTTGAAATATTTCAATCGGCCACTTACTTTTTTTTCTACAACAGATTGCGTTGGGTCACTTTTTTCTGGGTCACCCGGTATAAGATGAAAATTTTAGTGAAATTTACAGTACAATACTACCGGGTGAGTCAGAAAAAAGAATCCCCGCTTCAAAGGCCACTGCTCCATGAATATCAAAGCAATAATATTGGAAACTGTCTTGTTTTATTGCCAATATGTTCACTTAGGTTCAGTAATTTACCCAGCCTTTATCGGCCATTCCTTCCCGTGGATATGGGTGACTTTCTGCAGAAAGCCCCTTCCAAAAACCTGCAAAAACAAATGAAAACAATGAGCAAATTTTCCTTCCTAAAATTGATGACATTCACATAAATTCATGTATTTTGTCCTCTTGGGAGAATGGAATCCCCTGAATAGGTCATCGATACCAGGGGGAGGACTTGTTCATCCTCCCAAGAGGATAGCACGTGCTAAAGCGTCCACAAGTCATTGCTGTAAGGCCATTGTAAGGCAGAAATGTTAGGGAAATTTGTTCATGATTTTGGGCACGTTTTGAAGGTTTTTTGAAGAGGCTTTCTGGAGAAAATCCTTCATAGTTTCAGAATGGAGTGGCTGATTTCAGTCAGGTAAATTTTACAGTAGATTTGAACATTTCTACCATAAAACTATATATTTACCGATCATTGTCTTGATATCCAGGGAGCCGTGACCTTTTTCTGACTCATAGCTGATCCATCATTTTTTGACATCCAGTTCGTAAATCAAGTTGAAAAGATAAAATCACATTCTCGTCTCCTCGTTGTGACAGTCTAACGTTGGTCATTCTGGACATTTTGTAGATTTAATGATAACATTTTATTCATATTCTCTCATTATCAGGCTGACTCTGTTGAAAATGCCACTGTTTCTTTTGAAAGGTATGATACTGGGTGTCTCAGAAAAATGTACCCCCTTTTGATTGGAAATAGGAACAAAACGATAAGATATCATTACTCTCCGAGTTCACAGCTAAATGTATCAATCTTCAAATTAGATGCACATACCTTGCATTTAAACATTGTACACCAAACACCGGAGATACAAGTTTGCAAAGTCAAAATTTACAGTGCATCCAAAACCAGAGGTTTTGAAAAAGGGCCTAGCCATGATTTGTATCATGGACATTTTCCAAAGCACCTGTAAACTTTGATTTTCAGTTTTTTGCTTTTGAAAAGAATAAAAGACGCACGGGCATGGTCCTGATTAAACGAATACAATAAAAATGTGGTAAGAATGATAAAGTCGTGCCACATCTCTAAAATAAGCGTGCATGTGCTCCTTTTCCTCGTCTTTGATACAAAAACACTTGTGGTGGAATGCAATGCAAGGACCGATTCCGCAAAAGACAAGTCATTTCAAGAACAATTGAAGTAATTCAAGGTATAATTCTTTTCAAAAGTAAATACTAAAGTTCAAAGTTGAAAATTCTTTTGCAAAATGTCTGTGTGATGTCAAAACATGGCTAGGCCCTTTCTCATAACCTCTGGTTTCAGATGCACTCCAAATTTTGACCTTGTAAGCTTATATCTCCGGTGTTTGGTGGAGGATTTTAAAATGCAAGGTATGTGTATTTATCGTTCGGTCAAAAGGGGGTACTTTTTTTTAGACACCCGGTATATTTGCCAATATCAGGACAATGATATTGGCAAATATATTATTTAATGGTGGACATGTTCAAATCCATTTTAAAATTTACCTGACTGAGATGGGCCACTCCGTTCTGAAATTTCTTGAGAAAGGTCTTGTATCTGCCCTTCTTTTGATGTTCAACGACAACATCTTCTCGCTGGAATTGTTGAATTATTACGACCATTTGCACAAATCACCAATCTTTCAAACGATTCTTTGACACATCTTTTATTGTATGGTGATCAAGACCTTTCTGATGAGTTGAACAGAAAATACTCGAATTAACTTTACGTTTCATCCACGAAACTGGTCGCTTTGATTAATCATTTGAGATTACAGCTATGTACTAAGCAACCACCAAGTCCTTTATCGTAAATAGCTCTTTCCTTTGTAAATTCTGTTTCACATCAGATGTCGGCCATTTTACCTTCCGAAATCAACAGTTAAACGATTTGCACTCGTGACATCTTTCAAATCCATTTAAACCCTGACCTGACATCTGATATGAGACAGAATCTAGTATAGTATCCATTAATCTTTAATTGTTTCGTCGTTTCGTAATGTGTCTGTATACAGTTTAATGTTTCATGTTTTTATATATTGGCCATGAGGTAGTCATTGTATTTCGCTCCCCATGGTATCGTACCTGTAGTGTTGTATAGTAATTTAGATAGGTATAGTAGAATGTAAGATTATTGTAAAATTTTATATTTGAGTAAAAAAAAGAAAGGTCTTTCAAGAAACTTTCAAAACGTGCTTGAAATCACGAACGAATTTTTTGCCTTACTGCAATGGCTTTACATGCTTACGTGCGTGTTATCCCTTTGTGAGGATGAAAGTATCATCCCTAGGAGCATAACGCATTATTTCGGGTGATTGCATCCTTCCAAGAGGGTAAGACATCCTACAGAGTGTAGAAGTCATTGCTGTAAGGCCAGTGTCAGGCAGAAATGTCAGGAAAATTTGGTTGTGTTTTAGGTATGTTTTGAGGGTTTCTTGAAGGGGCTTTCTTGAGAACATCCCTCATAATTTCAGAATGGCATAGCTGATTTCGGTCAGGTAACTTTTAAAGAAGATTTAATCATTTCTACAATTAAATCATATGTTTGCCAATATACCAATATCATCGTCTTGATATCCAGGGAGCTGTGGCCTTTCAAACAAGGATGGTTTTGTTGACTCATCATGTAGTCTTGTCCTAAAAGCTTGATTTGATATTTGTTGAGCGAACGTTCATTGATTTGCTTGCTATTGCAAAGTGTCTGTATCCATACATTGTCAAATTTGCAGTTTACCCCTATTTGATGTTTCTTTTTTGCTAAGATATCTAATTTCCGTTTCATTTTCTTTCATGAACCACACAGTACGACGTCTGGTAAGCAGCCATTTGTATTTCCATACTTTCTAATACTCAATGAAAGGAATTTCACCATGCAAGGCCCATCCAAATTGCACCAAACAAATTCTGTACCGGGTGTCCCAAAAAATGTATATGGATTTGGTTGACTCTAGCGCTGTGAATTTTGCTTTAATTAATGGCTAATCACTCTCAAAATGTTCCTCGATAGTTAACTTGAACATAGATACCTCGTTTGTCGGTATTGATGCTTTGGGAGCAGAAATATCAATCTTCAAAGCTCAAATTTGCCTCTTCCTGCAAACCAGAGCTTTAGCCTTTTTTTTGGCCTAAGCAATTTCTTAAGGCACAGCGTATAAATTAACGATAGTCTTGATAAAATTTGAACGATATTAGATCTTGTGTTATTCTGCTTTCCAAAAGTCATCCCCCAGTCACCCATTGGGAAGTTTCTTAATTTTTCATTAATTTCAGTTCTAAATTTCGACGTGCTTCAGGAATTTGCCAAAGCTCTGGTTTGCAAGAGGACGCAAATTTGAGCTTTTAAGATTGACATTTCTGCTCTCAAAGCACCAATACCAACAAACGAGGTATCTATGTTCAAGTTAACTATCGAGGAACATTTTGAGAATGTTTAGCCATTGATTAAAGCTAAATTCATTTCGCTGGAGTCAACCAAATCTGTATACAATTTTTTGGGACACCCGGTATGAAAAGGGCTTGCTCCTTTACTCTTGTTTGCATTGATTGTTTGATACAAGAAGTGATCATTGCTGATGTTTTTTTTTCTTATAGAACCATAACACCATTCAAAAACAAAAATCATAATATTCTACTGTGCCATTCACAGTAGGAAAGACATGAAGTCATCTTGTTCCCACTATGTTGGGACACTGCTTAGTTTTCTACCCCTTGAAAATTCTCTGGGTGGATTTGTTTTTTAACGATTTTGTATTTCAATCTACTCTAGAAACTCTTCTAAAATTCAGCAAGGCACTTGTCAATTTATGTGTTTATGAATCCAAACGTAAATAGTGTTTATGTGCAGCTCTATTCATATTTTGCCCCTGTCCTTTAGCTTCAAATTCTCATGCAGTATTCTTTTTTTATAGCTTCGTCAATGCCACAAACCACAGGTCCTGCGAGAAGAACCGCAACGGCTAGGAAAACGCGAGTAAGTAATTGTTTGTTTTCTGAGATATCACGAAAATCTGAACAGCGAATCTTGTACCGCATCCGTCTCTTTTTTAAGAAATAATCTTTTGTTAAAGCATGGTTAAACATCTCTTATTTGAAAATCCGATCTTTGAAGGGATTTTTCAAATTTCTAAAATTTGAAATCATATTTTAAAACGAATTACTGCTGCTCTTAAGAAATATTTGACACTGAAAGTGGCTGACCCAGAGTGCCTTCAAAACATCAGAATCGATTGATCTCATGAGCAACAGTTGCTTTGAGCATAATTTACCATAATCCCAGAGAACGCATCATCATCATCATCATCATCATCACCAGCATCTTTTCAGAATCACAACGTTTAAAAGGAGTACAAAGACAAGCAGCCTTTGCCATAGTTTGTTTTTGTTTTTGTGAATTTCGTGCAGTCAGTTATTCTGGAAGCTGTGCAGAGCAAGTCGCTGACTTATTTCAAAGCATGCTGGTCTTTGTACTCTCTTTAAGATGTTTTATGAATACTGTACAATACTGTAAGAACCCGCAAAAGAGAAACCAGTTTTTCAAAACGGCCTGTTTAGTTTCTTATTAAAAGGGCATTAATCTGGAAACAGGCTGAAAGTTTTCTTATCACATGGTCAAGAAACCTTCAATGATTTCAACTGAAATCTTTAAAGAAATCCCAGAACGAACGTGACCGAACAGTATGTTCTTGTTACCTAGCATTCTCTCTAAATTTACTCAACCATAGCATACATGCTAAGTATAGATGGAGATGCTTTTGCATGAAATCTCTAAAAAAAGTTTGGCACCTGATTTTAATAAAGATGATCAAAAATGAAAGTTTGGGATCCTCTATGTTCTTGTTACCTAGCATTCTCTCTAAATTTACTCAACCATAGCATACATGCTAAGTATAGATGGAGATGCTTTTGCATGAAATCTCTAAAAAAAGTTTGGCACCTGATTTTAACAAAGATTATCAAAAATGAAAATTTGGGATCCTCCCTAAAATCAGGCTGAGAACTTTGTTACATGAGGGCAGAATTTCTAAAAAACAGCCTGATGTTTCTTATCACTGATTCTAAACTGATTGACGAAAATTAATATTATAAAGAAATATTGATTTTTGAAGGGCTACAAGACGATAGTCAGCGAATGTCTGTAGTTTTTATGGTTTACAATTCAGCAATTTGATAACATAGGGCTCAAATCATTCAAATCTTTAAAAAGGTGGGTGTAAAATTCTATGACATTTTTCTTTGAATTGAGCAGCTTGAAAGGAACTTATGATACTTTGGTGTAAATCTGCCGTGAAAATTTTCTGATATCTTGATTTTTTTCAAAATGGCGGCAATTTAATTGTTTTTGAAAAAATTCATGGAAAATTTTGAAAAAAAGGTAAATTACCGCAAAATCCTTAACCTATAGAGGAAAAATGATATAACCTTTAAGAAAATCATAGTTAATGAAGATCTACAATATGGTGGCAAGCAGAAATCTGTAGCGTTTCTGGTTCAGGATTTAGAAATTGAATGACTTCATGGCCTCAAATTTAGTAAATGCCGCCATTTTAAAACTAATCAAGATATCAATAAATTTCCAAGGCAGATTTACGGCAAAAAGCCCTAAGTTCCTTCAAAGCCATTTATTTCAAAGAAAACTGTGATAGAATTTCACACCGACCTTTTAAAGATTTGAGCCCTATGTTCAATTTGATAACATCACGACTTTTTGGGGGAAACACAGCAAGAAGATAGGTATTTATATGAGTGTTACGACGAATAGTTTTTTATTTGACGATCCTCCTCAGGATGACATGATAAGAAGACTCAGCATCGTATTGCTATCATAAATCGACTATTCTATCAGTAAGTCCATGTCAGTGAGAATTCCAATTAAGACATGATCAGTATGGCATAAACGATTAGAAATATTAGGACATTAACAAGTTTGATCTATAGTAGGTTTCAGGGGTGGAAAAAATAGCGGACCACAGCACCAATGGTCCCAGAAATTTGTTCAGGTCTCCAGAAAGACAGAGCAGCAAGGAAGGAGGAATTGATGATGTGATTTGTATGAAAATCTTACATTTTGTCTTTTGCATTTTCAAACAAAATCTTTAGTACATTGGTGGGATGCTCTTCAATCAATTTAAGCTGTCTTCAGATAAATGAATTTTCTAAAAACTGTTTGTAACCTTGGAAGTAGAAAAATATTCAAAATCCTTCCAAACGTATTTTTACCATGCTGTCAACAAGGAATGGATTCTTTGTTGGAGCAACTAGCTGTCATAGAAAATTTTTCCAAGAATTTTTTGGTCCCAGAAATTTAAATATTTTTTCCACCCCTGGTAGGTTTGGGTACTGAACTTGTGCCATCCTCTACTAAAGGATAAAAAACACACCTGCTTGTTTTATGGCACTGATTATCAAAACTAGCAGAAAGAACGCAAAACGCTATAATTCTGAAATAGCGATAGTTTTAAAAATGCTGACTTGAATTATGGCAAATTACTTAGAGTTTCCTTGAAGCAAATCATTTTAAAGAAAATGGCTATGGCATTTACACGATCTCTTGTTCTTATACTCAATATTTCTTTTCTTTAGGCTACGAAGCCCCAAATAGTAGCGCACACTGAGGGGCGTGTCACTCGTGGAGCAAAAACGTAAGTAATTAAACGCTGTTTTGTCATCTTAATTCCTAACCATTTGTTTTGAATTCTTATCGAAAACAGAATTAAATCGGCTCCGCGAAATAATTCTTAACGGTGCTTGGAGGGCAAAAATGAACAAAGAATAATTTCGTCAGAAGCTGGTGATTCCAAGAGTCTGCACGTAGGCTAGTGATTCCATATCTGCTCTGAAAATCAAGGGCGAATTCTGCATACAACAAATGATATCAGTTTCGTTACGACAAAGCGTTTTGGAAACCTCAATGATAGTTTCACACCTTGTGCGCAGCTTGCTCTCTCTGTTTCTTTTGATTTCACTGAATGCACTCAGAGGTGTGAAATCGCTTCTTCAGAAAGAAAAATCGCTTTGGAAACCCGAATCTTATGTTTCATTAAATTTGCCCTTGCTACCCTCAAAGATTTATTTTCGAAGACAAATCACTTTGTCGCTTTGGAGACCTGAATCCTATGTTTCATTAAATTTGCCTTTGCTACCCTCAAAGATTTATTTTCGAAGACAAATCACTTTGTCGGTTTGGAGACCTGAATCCTATGTTTCATCAAATTTGCCTTTTTCAATGTTATCATTTTCGTCGCATTGGAAGCATAGGTTCCAAATCTTTATCTCAGCGTAAAAAGGTGGGTGTAAAATTCTATGACCTGTCTCTTCTGATTGAATGGCTTGAAAGAAACTTTAGAAAATTATCTATAATTCTACCGTTGGACTTTTCAGAAATTTTGAATATTTTTGGAAATTACAGCGTATCTTACATTTCAACTCATTTGAGGATGTGACGTCATCAAATTTCTAAATCATAAACCAGATGAGTGACAGACTTCTGCTTGATACCATATTGTAGGCACTCATAAACTATGGTTTTCTTCGAAATTACTTCATGTTGCGTCAAACAGTTTAGAAATCACGATGGTTTTAAGTTTTTTTGAAAATTTTTCTTGAATTCTTGAAAAAGGAGAAAAACGCTCTAATTCTGAAAAAATTGAAGATTTCAGAAAAGTCCAACGGTAGAATTGTAGAGAAATAGCTAAAGTTTGTTTTAAATCATTCAGTTCAAAGAAATAGGTCACTCAATTTTACACCAGGCTTTTTAAAGATTTGGAACCTATGCTCGCATTAGAGGTAAAAAATCTGAATAGAATTTCCCTCTGATACTTGGAACTGATTTGTTGATATCTAATATTCTGATACTTGTTCCACCCCAACATTCAGTCTTGTCATTCGATTATGTTATCAGTGGCGGACACTTGGGGGGCGAGGGGGCGTGATCGCCCCTCCCCCAATATTGGCTTGAACAAAGATCGTTTATTCGAAAACAATTAAGTGAAACGATGCTTTTTAACTGGAACAAAGGCTTCGCCCTCCCCCAATATTTGGCAAAGTGTCCGCCACTGGATGTTACTCTTTTCTATTTCTTCTAGCCGAGCAAAGGCTGCAATTGGAATGGATGCAAATGATTTTGTGACACCTGCGCGTGGTATTCTAGACATGCCTATCATCACCCCAAAGATTGCTCCAACCAACAGGTAAAATAGATTTCAATATCTACTTGCACCGAGCGCAGCCAACGAAACACAAATACTGACTTATAGTCCGGTAGCAGAAAGGGGGGTATTACCACCAAGAGAGGTAATTTATGAGACTAGGCTCTTTAGGTCAATTTTGGGGTGCTGAATCCGAATCTCGATGTTCTTTGGTCAGGCGAGGGGCCGTTTACGAGATATGGGGGTATTTGCCCCCAAAATTGGGGCAAAATGAAACTTTAGCAAAAATATCAACCTTCATCACCAATACAATTATATAAACACAAAACGCAAGTCTGAATGTCGTTTTATTTATATACGAGCTTCTCAATTGTGTCTCGTGTCATTTTTGCTTCTTTTGGGGGCGGAATTGCCCCCAAAAGGGGCAGAGAACTATCGTGCTCGAAAATGATTTAAAAATATTCAATTATATCAAAATTGATGTGCTGAATCCGAATTTGAATGTTATTTCATCAAATTATGAACAAGTGAAGAGAGATGGGAGCTTTTAACCCCCAAAATGGGGCAACCTGTCATTTACAAATCCGAATTTTTTTTAGAATTGTTCAAAAATATCTATTTGCATGAAATCTGAGGCACTGAATTCGAAATGTAATGTTATCTAATGGAATTTGGAATAAATGTTAAGATATTAGGGGTTTTACCCATTGAGGGATAGAAAGTTATGGGTTACAGTACTAAAACGCTAACAGCAAGGTGCCAAGCTGTTAAATTTGGAGATATGATATGATGATGATGCGCATCAGTTGTTATACATGACCAGATCCTGAAACTGATTTGTATTAAAGTGATTTTAGAAGTTAAACAGTTGTATACAACCAATAAAACGTTTTAGTAACGAAAGAAGATCTCCAAATTAAACAAGTCAGATTCTCCATACCGTATTAGATGAATATTTCTGGACAGTATTAGTTTCCTTTCTCAACTTACTCTTAATTGTCACTATCGTCAAAATCTGAGAGTGAAACATCTTCCTCACCCTCTTCTTCTTCTACATTCTTAATCCCGTATCTATCTGTGCCCATCAATCAGCAGATCTGCAACATCCTCTGGATATGCCCCCTCTATCCACTTCACATTCATCTCAAGAAGCCAACCACGAAAGTGCGGAACATCGCATAACATAAGTGGTCGATATACACCCATCCACATTCTTGCGACGAAATTCGCTCGTTTGCAATGCAGTTCTAAGTTGCTTTGACAAAGAGAGAGGAGTGAGAGATCAACAATCTTGCAGTCTTTCTCATGCTTCTCCCAAAACAAATTTTCCCTGGCCTCGTTTACGGAAGCATGTTTTTCTTTCCGAAGATTGAGCACACGAAATGTTCTAATGCTTTCATTTGATCTTCTGTGAGATTCCGACTTTCTCCAAGACTGCTAAACAGATCTAAAAATTGAGGACTCTTCTTGACGTATTTCCAGCACGATTGATTCCCCTTTCGAAGAAAGCTAGAGGCACAGTCATTCCCACAGAATGAATGCAATCCCAGCAGAGGCTTCCTTTGTTTCTCTGGTGATGATTTGCAGGCACTCAAATCGAGCATCTTAGACTCTTCCCAGTTCCGTTATCAATGTATATGTTCACATCATTGCTTTCCATGGCCAGCAAGATTACGGGCGTGATTAATGATGAAACAGTAAGAGTACATCATCACATGTAAGAGTACATCACTGTCTTAGTTCTGGTACATCCATGGACACTCCATTTGCAATCTTTCTGCTCGAGAGGCTCTTCATTCATTCAGTGGGATTGACTGTTTATCTAGCTTTCTTCGAAAGGGGAATCAATCGTGCTGGAAATACGTCAAGAACAGTCCTCAATTTTTAGATCTGTTTAGCAGTCTTGGAGAAAGTCGGAATCTCACAGAAGATCAAATGAAAGCATTAGAACATTTCGTGTGCTCAATCTTCGGAAAGAAAAACATGCTTCCGTAAACGAGGCCAGGGAAAATTTGTTTTGGGAGAAGCATGAGAAAGACTGCAAGATTGTTGATCTCTCACTCCTCTCTCTTTGTCAAAGCAACTTAGAACTGCATTGCAAACGAGCGAATTTCGTCGCAAGAATGTGGATGGGTGTATATCGACCACTTATGTTATGCGATGTTCCGCACTTTCGTGGTTGGCTTCTTGAGATGAATGTGAAGTGGATAGAGGGGGCATATCCAGAGGATGTTGCAGATCTGCTGATTGATGGGCACAGATAGATACGGGATTAAGAATGTAGAAGAAGAAGAGGGTGAGGAAGATGTTTCACTCTCAGATTTTGACGATAGTGACAATTAAGAGTAAGTTGAGAAAGGAAACTAATACTGTCCAGAAATATTCATCTAATACGGTATGGAGAATCTGACTTGTTTAATTTGGAGATCTTCTTTCGTTACTAAAACGTTTTATTGGTTGTATACAACTGTTTAACTTCTAAAATCACTTTAATACAAATCAGTTTCAGGATCTGGTCATGTGTAGCAACTGATGCGCGTCATCATCATATCATATCTCCAAATTTAACAGCTTGGCACCTTGCTGTTAGCGTTTTAGTACTGTAACCCATAACTTTCTATCCCTCAATGGGTAAAACCCCTAATATCTTAACATTTATTCCAAATTCCATTAGATAACATTACATTTCGAATTCAGTGCCTCAGATTTCATGCAAATAGATATTTTTGAACAATTCTAAAAAAAATTCGGATTTGTAAATGACAGGTTGCCCCCTTTTGGGGGTTAAAAGCCCCCATATCTCTTCACTTGTTCATAATTTGATGAAATAACATTCAAATTCGGATTCAGCACATCAATTTTGATATAATTGAATATTTTTAAATCATTTTCGAGCACAATAGTTCTCTGCCCCTTTTGGGGGCAATTCCGCCCCCAAAAGAAGCAAAAATGACACGAGACACAATTGAGAAGCTCGTATATAAATAAAACGACATTCAGACTTGCGTTTTGTGTTTATATAATTGTATTGGTGATGAAGGTTGATATTTTTGCTAAAGTTTCATTTTGCCCCAATTTTGGGGGCAAATACCCCCATATCTCGTAAACGGCCCCTCGCCTGACCAAAGAACATCGAGATTCGGATTCAGCACCCCAAAATTGACCTAAAAAGCCTAGTCTCATAAATTACCTCTCTTGGTGGTAATACCCCCCTTTCTGCTACCGGACTATTAAGTCTGCCTTTGAAAAATTCTGACAACGGACAAAAATGCTTTTCGTTCAGGGGTGCAAAAAGCTGGAACAGCCTTTCAACTGAGGTTAAACAGGCATCTTCGGTTGATGCCTTCAAGAGCCACATTTAGCGTAGACTGCTCTGTTGATAATATAGTTTAGATACCTTGTAAATTGATTGCAACACTGAATTCCAAAACTTGCGACATACTGTAATTAGCTTTGTTCAGTTCTTTGTATTATATTACTATTATTGTATTGTATCGTACCGGGTGTCCCAAAAAAGTACTCCCGTTTGAAAAATCACCAAAAATTGATTTCATGGCCGATCTTCAATTTTCTTTTTTTGTCAAGTATATCAAGGACCAAATTATTTTTCAATATATAGCTGATCTTGTAATTGGCTTAAAAAGTAGCAAATTTAGCTCTTTTTAGTGCTACCTGAACCATACTGCAAAAAAACACTGATGATTGCCAGATCAATTTCTTTGTGCATGTAAACCATCTAGTTTGGTCATAAATGACAGAAGAAATGCGCAAAATCATGGCAGACCTCAATGATGATAAAAATCTGAAAATTTTGACTCATGGGCAAGATTGACTATTTTGCTTAAAAACTATAGCTCAAAATAAGGTTTTTCAACGTGTAATTGTTCTACCTTGTTGCATCAAAAGCAAACATTTTATCATCTGTGAATATTTTTGGGTCTTTGACAAAAAACTCAAAAAGAAAATTTTATCAAAGGTTTGATAATCAATTTTTGGTGATTTTTGAAACAGGAGTACTTTTTTTGGGACACCCGGTAGATGGAGGGCCCCTTGAAAATCAGCATTTGCTGAAGGGCTACTCTCCCTAAATATATCAAATCAAATCAAAATCAAATAGTCACTGTTGGCATAAGTTCCAAATCTTTAAAAAGGTTGGTGTAAAGTTCTATGACCTATTTCTTTTAATTAAGTGGCTTGAAAGAAACTTTTGCTACTTTGCTATGATTTTTTACCGTTGGATTTTTCTGAAATACTAAACATTTTTCAAAATTACAATGTGTTTTATATTTCAACTCATTTGAGGATGTGACATCATGAAATTTCTAAGTCGTAAGCCAGAAGAATGACAAACCTTTGTTTGATACCATATTATAGACATTCATCATTCAATTTAGAAATTTTATGACGTCACACCCTCAATAGACCTTTTAGCTATTCTACAAATAAGCCTGGATCGAACGTTATTTTTATACATTTTTCTACACGAGATTCGATCGAGTGGCATTAGAGCTTCTATCACTATTGTGCACAATCGAAAATTCTACAAACTGTTGCAAAATATCGTTCGATTCTGATTCTTTTCAGAATAGCTATAAGGTCTATTGAGTTGAAATATTAAATACGCCGTAACTTCGAGAACTATTGAAGACTTCGGAAAAGTCGTCCGGTAGAATCATAACAATGAAGCTACGGGCTCTTTTAAGCCATTCAGTTCAAAGAAATAGATCATGGAATTATACACTAACCCTTCTCAAGAATTGGAAATTATACTCTCACTGTTTTTTGTCACAACGGTTCAGAAGTCCCGTTGTCATATCTAGGCAATATTAGCTAATAGCTTTGTACTGAATATGGAAAAACAGATACTGAAACGAGAAGAAGAATCGAGATAGAGCATAAGAATTTCTATGAAAATGAAGGATACGATAATATCACGAAAACTGAGTTTAGAAACGAAGAAAAGGCTCGTTAGGTGCTACATCCTATCTACCCTCCTGTCTGTCTGTTTGTGAAATGTGGACATCTCAAAAGAAACGTGAGAAAAAATAGCAGCATTTGAAATGTACATTTATAGAAAAATTTTAAGGATACCATATACAGCGCATATGACGAATAAATATAGAATTAGCCAAAACAACTAAATCCCTCAAACTGGAAATAAAGCAGAGGAAAATAAGATACTTTGAATTGAGCACATAATCAGAGCAGATAAAATACAAATAACACTATTGACAGGAAAAGTAGACGACCAGAGGGGAAGAGGACGTTCAAGGAGGTAGTGGAAGGACGTCCAAGGAAGTCTTTTCGTGGACCTAAGCTTTGGAATCAACTTGAACCTGATGCGATAGCCACAGTCCCTTGTGATTTATAAACAGGCACAGTCCCTTGCCACCTTTAAGAGAAGAATCATATCTTTTGATTAGTAAATCTTTTGTCACGGCTCCCTGAAAAGCAGTTCTTATGGACTGACGGGGCTACCGTGCCTAAATAAATAAAAATGAAAAAAAATGAATGAAAATGTAGTTGCGACCAACAGGTAACAAGTTAGCCTACGCGTAGACCCATTATCCCAAAGGAGGACAGGGTCTACGAAACAAAGAGCAAAGGCTTGCTACGGCCGCCCAATTACTCATTCTAATCCCCTTTTCAAATTAGTTGTAAAAACGCGTTGAAACCACAGAAATAGAAATATTTCTATGGTTGAAACAAAGGCTGCATAAATTAAGTTTCCAGAAATCTAGAAACCTCAGTAGCAAGCTTTTGCTCTTTGTTTCGTAGACCCTTTCCTCCTTTGGGATAATGGGTCTACGCGTAGGCTTGTAACAAGTAAGCTAATGGCAAGATGATAGTTGATGAGGTAGGCACAATATGATGCCCTGCAACATTTTTGATTAGGAAGATTTGTTATCTGCCAATTTCCGTCAACGTTGTGTATCAGAATTAGCCGAATGATAAATGTTTCAGGAATTATCAAGTTATCTGTTTCTTAGACTTTTAAATGTTCTGTTCTATTGTCACTCATATATCCTTTCATTATTGCATATTTCTTCAACATCGCTATTTATGAATTTTATTTGTAGATGTTTTTCATTTTAGCAACGTGATGTCAGTTGTGAGGAATCCGAGAATCGGAGAATTGTAAGTACATCATCAATTTAATATTCAGTGGCAGATAAATCCTTTACTCACAGGAAGCCAATTCACCTGCTATACACCGGGTGAATCCGAAAAGGCACGCCATTTGAAAGGCTCCGTAGTTACCTAAGGAATAATATTTTGCAATTTCTGATTGAACATGTTCAATTATTTTAGGAATCGGTCACTTTGTTCGGATTTTACGATGAATTTTCTGGAGAAAGGCCCTTCGAGAAACTTTAAAAAACTTGCTAAAAATCACGAGCAAATTTCCCTTATGTTTACCTTACGGCAAGGACTTGAACACGCTTTTGCACATTCTATCCTCTTGGGAGCTGACATTTTCTTTCCTCTGGTATGAATAATGTATTCAGGGCGATTTAATTCTCATAAGAGGACAAATTATATGTTGATACATTTTAATGTAAGTATCATTATTGCTAAGGGCCTGTTCATATGGAGAAAGTTTCCCCGGCATTTCCCCGGTGAAGCGGGATTCCCGGCTAGCCGGGGAAATATTCATCGACCTTTCATATGAGAGAAGTTTCCCCGGCAAGCCGGGGAAATAAAACAATAGCGCTTTGTCTCTGACGCCAAAGAATTCGAAAGGATTAACGATAAACAAAAGAAGTTTCCCCGCCTAGCCGGGAAAATGTGTTCATATGGGAAAATATTTCCTCGGCTAGGCGGGATCCCGGTAGAGCTCAAGCGAGATCTCGGCTAGCCGGGGAAATGTTTTCTCATGTGAACGCTCCTTCTATTTTATGTGGTAACGCTATATGAGGCGAGATCTCGGTTGAACGGGAATCCCGCTTCACCGGGGAAATGCCGGGGAAACTTTCTCCATATGAACAGACCCTAAGAAGGAAAACCAAAGAAATTTTCTCGTCGTTTCACTCATTTGTGCAGGTATTGGAAAGAGGCTTACTGTAGGAAATGTCCCATATCCACCAGAAGGAATCAGTGATTAAAGCCGGTTAAATTACTGAATCTAATTGAACATATCATCAATGAAACAAGACAGTTCTCAATATTACTGCCTTGATATTCTGGGAGCAGTATTTATTCAAAACCGGGCATTTTTCTTATTCACCCGGTAGAGAGTTAATGTTTAAATCTGATCCTAACAGTTTTGTAGATGTTGTAGCACAATAGCAAAACAAGAGCAGATTTTGTAATACAATAGCATGAGTTGCTTTTGTTGACACCTCAATTCAAAGCGATTAGGGATTGCAGACAAAGGAAATTCTCTCAACCAGTAATTCAAAACAAACAAAGCCGCAAATGTTTCTTTGAAACCCAGGTAGCTAGCTCGCTCGTTGTGCATTCCAGAAATTGGTTTTAAGGGCAATCATGAGCATAGATCGAAAGAAGAAGGATGCATCTACACATCTGCCGCGGGCATTTTATTTGTTTGGTTCACAAGCCATTTAGGAGGCGATTCAATTTTCTTATTTTTTTTTAGTGTTATCATAACATTTACTTCTCAGCTTCTGGACCAAAGAAATAGAATGCCCGCGCCAGATGTGTAGATCTATCCTTCTTCTTTCGATCTATGCTCATGTTTGCCCTTGAAAATGATTTCTGGAATGCAGAACGAGCGTGCTAGCTACCTGGGTTTCGGGGCAACTTTTGCGGCTTTGTTTGTTTTGAATTACTGGTTGAGAGAATTTCCTTTGTCTGTGATCGCTAATCGCTTTGAATTGAGGTGTCAACAAAGAGAACTTATGCTATTGTATTACAAAATCTGCCCTTGTTCAATAGCAACAGTTGCGTTTGATTTACACCTCAATTCAAAGCGATTAGCGATTGCAGACGAAGGAAATTCTCTCAACCAGTAATGCAAACAAACAAAGCCGCAAAAGTTTCCCCGAAACTAGTAGGCAAAGCGAAAAGTGATTTTCCAAGAGAAGTTATGTGCTTATAGCGAAAGAAGAAGGGTAAATCTAAAGTTCTGTCCAGCGGATTATTTTTATTTGATTCAGGAGCTTTTTTGTAATCGTTTCATTTCAACCCTAAATGCACGAGAATTGCAATTCCTTCTGCTCGGCTTCTGAATAAAATAAGCGAAATTTAAGAGTAATCTCACGCCTTCAATATCAGAAATATTGTAGACAGAATTTTGATTCGGTCTTATGATTTTTAATAATTTGCTCTTGAACTGAGAAGAGGACATTGAATTTTTGATCTCTTCACCAAGCAAATTCTACTCAAACAGGGTATTATGAAAATAAGTATTAGAAAACGATTGGTTCTAGCAACATGTACTTCATAATCCCGAGGGTATCTAAGACTGTAGTTGAGTTGACGTTTGGGAGGGATTTTATCAAGGTAATCGTGATGTCAATAAGTTAAAGACATGACATAGCCTTCTGTACCGTCTTCTGTCGTACAGACTTTCCCTATCCTAATTTTTCATTAAGTCTTTGCCTATTTGTACCTCTCCAAGCACCAGCAACAGCTAAGGCTGCAGAGTATTGTGTCTGTTCAATCCTTTGCGTAAATGTTAAGCGCATTTCTGGGTCATATTTGTGGTAAATGATGTCTCCATAGTCTAAATGTGGTCTTACGCATAACTTGTAGATTTGGTCTAACACATCCCTAGACACATACTTGGATAGAAATCTTATAATCCCTATGTCCCTTCTAGCTTTGCCAGCAGCCTCTTTAATATGTCTAAGAAAATTCAGTTCAGAATCAAGTTGCGTTCCAAGATGCTTGTGCTCAGATTTTCTCTTAAGTCATCATTGCCTAGAAAAATATGTGGATTGAATGGTTTTATGGATAAAACGTAGAGTTAAAAGAAGTACGTTTTTATTAAAATTTTGTGGAAAATCTTCATCACCATACAATAAAATCTGCAGTAAAACATCATTTTAAAGACTAGTATATCCAAGTGGCAGTAGTAAATAGGAAATTCCAGCGAGAAGATCTCTTCCTGATACTTCAAAAGAAAGGCAAAGCAACAAAAAGTGCTCCGTATCCTCACTGCCATAGTTGGATGGGCACGTTGGGTTTATGTTATCTCTGAAATTATGTTCTTATTCTGTTAATTGTTCTTATTCCAGGACTTACTCATTGGCTGGCTCTCCTGTCACGACTTTACCAAAGAATGATTCTTTGATGAAACATGTAAGATCTTCTTTCAATTATGTCTTGCTTCTTAACAATTCCTTTAGAAATATGAACGTTTCCTTGCACATATCAAAAACGTTTTCTGAATATCTGCTGGAACGAAAACTTATCGTGCTTGCGTATATGGTATTTTTTACAAAATCAGGTGTTTGAATATTGCGGACGATAATATTCTGCAAAAATAGATGGGATCAAATTTCTTTAAAATGGCTGTTTTCAAAATTTTATTGGATGGACACCAAAAAGGAGCTCAATTTGTGCCTGCTGATTCTCATGCTTGAAAATTCACTTGTATGGATGCCTGAACCATAGGGTTTTATCCTGTCCTTCAACTCTACTTTGATACCTTTTGTTTGTAAAGATTTATCCATTTTGTCTCTTGTGCTTAATATTTGTATAGATTTAATGTTAGCATTAATTAGCTGTTATTTCAGCTACTTCACTGTAAGCCCACTGAAAAGAATTTGGTAATAATTGATGATACAACTAATTTTTTCATCCACTAAAAATTACAATATATATTACTTACATTACTTACAAATGGCTATACAATACTATTGGAACGAAACCCTGAACGAAAAGGCTGTGACTACCCCGAGGCCATTTATACACAGAGCTAAAAACTGCTATAGTCTGTCTCAAATTGCATGCCACGAGAACTTTCATTTTTTATTTTAAACGTATTTATACAGAGTAACAAAACAGAATTATAATTTCTAACTTAAAATTGGCCCTGTTAAAAAAGAAAACAAAATTGAATAAAGTTACAATATTTACAATTTATCAAAAAATAAATAGGTATACATCTAAATACAAAGGAAATAGAAAGACGAAGACCATTAAAAGAAACACGGGCGGTATCAATTGTTTTGATAGTCTTTTAAGAGCACCAATTGAGGGCGCCATTTTAGCTTCGGAGCTCAACTGGCTCCAGAGCCTGGCCCCACGCTACGAGAAAGACTTTTGCCCATTTTACGTCTCATCAGTGGGGCACGCAGGTCAGACACGGTATTTCTTAGGTTCATGTGGCTATTCTCTGAACATTTCGTGAAGATATCTGACAAATATTCAGGTGCAAGGTGATTAATTGATTTAATGTTATGCTCATCGACGATGTTTCAGCCTTGATTATGTCATCAATTGTCGGCCAGGAGAGACTCTGGATCAGGTTAGGGGCAGATGCATCATAAGCACTACTTGTAACAATTCTCGCGGCTCGATTTAGCAATTTTGTAATATTTGCAGTTTCGTATCGCCACAGCACCCCCAGACCGAGCAACAAAAACGAAAGTGGGATTTCCACCAGGCTGCGATACATTTTACTCAAAGTGCTTTTGGAAGAAACTTCGTAGAGTATTTCAACATTCCGAAAGCACGAGAGATTTTGATGTGATTGTCCCAAGAAAGGTGTTTAACTATCTGCGATTATGCAACTTATTGTGCTAGAGATATTAGAAGCAGTCACTTTTATTTGCCCTTTTAAATGAACTGTATGATTGAGTACTAACCCTTTTATTTTTAAGGTGAGTGGTGCCATCATGGATATGAGTCCAACCAGTTTGCAAATGCAAGCAGAAGACTGGAAAAAGATAAAGGTACCTTGTATTCAGTTTTTATCAGGAGCTGTATATGTTTACGAGTTGTGAATATACTTATGCATGAAGCATGAAGCTGTTTCCATAGATATAGCCAATATCATGCTCCGATGAGTCGGTTTTCTATCCAGAAATTTGAAGGTTAAACGATACTGAAAGACACGTCCTTTAAACCTAAACTAAATGCACACCTAAATGCGTCTTCTGCAAGATCATATATAATAAAGAGAGAGCGATAATAAGACACATTTACATTTCTGCTTTTTACTTCCAGGACACTGCTCCCTGAATATCAAAGTAATGATATTGAAAACTGCCTTGTTTTATCGCCAATATGTTTAGTTAGGTTCAGTAATTTACTCGGCGTTAATCGGCCATAACTTCCCGTGAATATGGGAAATTTTCTGCGGAAATTAAAGGCCATTGATTTGAGATGCAGGCAGTGGATTTTCATATCCCATTTTAGACAACTTAGACAAGAACACAGCATGTAATGGTATTTTAAACATGCATTCAAGAAGTTTGCGGTTGTTTCTCTCTCTTGTGGCCTTATTTTCATCTTGTGAAGGATAACTGAAGCGATAACAACAACAACAACAACAACAACAAGCGAAAGTTAGAGGGACTTATGTAATGAGTCTAATTGATTAACTGATCTGTTTACGGGGATTGATGATATTGATTTAAATGCCTTTTTTAGGATCTGGTTGAATCGAAGTTTCAGACAGTTGAAAACAAAGATGGGAAAGGGAAAACTTCTCAGAAATCTAAAGGAAAGAGTAAATAAACTTGAATTTTAGTTTTAATGTCATTAACTTGTCGTATTTGTAGCATAGTTTTTTAAGTTAGTTACCAAAATATCTCTCGTCAAAGTTCTTTATATCACGGCATGATCTCATCAAAAAAGCATGATGACTTTATGAAGAGATTTCCATGACTGGGAATCGACCTCTTAAAGGTAAGAAGCGCTAAAGCGGAAATCTTTCGTTGTTTGACTTTGAGATTTCGCATTTCCGAGGCTAAAATCTTATTCTGCGTAGAAAGTTTAGCACAGGAACAAATTTTGGCATCCATGTATGTCTTTACTTTGAAACTATGGTGATATCAAGAATTTGAATTCATAAGGGCTTTGACCGTGAAATCATTTGTCCAAACTTTTATTTCATGTTTAAGTCCCTTATGAATTCAAATTCTTGAAATCGCCATGAATTCGAAATAAAGACATATGAAAGTGAAAATTAGTTTTTGCACTAAACTAGTGTAGGCAGAACAAGATTTCAGCCTCAAAATTGCAAAATCTCACATCAAAAAGACTTCCGCTTTGGCGCCTCTTATCTCCAAAAGGTGGATGACCAATTGCTGATCTTCCTGGATTTTGGGCAAAATGATTGGAATGTTAATTTTTAGATGGTTCAGCGTAAAACGTGTGTTGTATTTGTGTATTACCCTTGCAACTTTGTACCAACTGACCTAAAAAAAAGTCAACCTAGAAACTTTTCACGCATAAAGAGTAATCAACAGAAATCAATGATTCAAACGTTATTTGGTAGCTAAATGGCAAGGCTACATCCCTATCATTTTTGATTACAAAGTCCTTTGTGATCTAAGAAAGGGCTCCGATGTCAGTCAGAAAGTCAGAAAGAAAGAAAGAAAGAAAGAAAGAAAGTCCGTCACGCTCGTTAAAACAATTGATTAACGTTTTATCTCTGCTAATTGGCACTGAAGTAAAGAAAGCGCACAGAAAGCGCATGCAAGACAGAAGTTTCCCGCGATCCTATAGCAACATTTGACGTCGGCCTATTTCATGTTAGACAGATTTGACACCGTAAGATGGATAAATCACCATGATGTTTACCCTGGCACAACAACAAATTTACTCAGAATTGGCACGTTCTTGACTTCATTAGCAGCTTAATGATGTTAAAACAATCGTTTTCTAGAACGAACGCATCATTAGCCACTTATTGATAGTATTCATTATGCAAATAAGTCAACCTTGGGGGATGATGTAACCGGCGGCCTGCACAGAGGCTAGCATTCGCAGCATCACCGAAGGTAGAAGGACCGTCCTCCTACACAGCTACGGATGCAAACGTCGCAAGTGAAGTTGAGGGAAAGGTGCAGAATTCCAGCAAACAATGGCCCCATAGACTGGGGGAAGGCACATGATCACACTGAACTAAAACATCTTCATGCATATGATTCTGCACGGAGGTTATTTTCGTGACTGCTTGTCTCAAACTAGATGCCCGCGAATAGAAACATTCTGCTGGGTTCTGCATAAACATAAGTAATTTTGCATTATCGGAAATCTTACATGACATCTAATTTGAGACATACAAGGCGCTTGATTTTCTATTGAAGGCGACTTTAGCAGCAACACTCATCTCTCTGACTGTAGCTAAAAACAGCATCAACGATCATTTGGGGTTATGAAGAAATCAATTTTCAGATTTTCTTATGCTTGCTTAGCTCAGGACGGACTTTGTAATCATCCAAAAGGATCTTATGTTTGTTATTTTTTATCAGCATGGCAAACAGGCTTTTTAGCTATTCTACTAAAGAGCGTGGATCAAGTGATATATTTATACACATTTATACACTTTTATACGACAGGTTTTATGAGTGGATTCTTTTTGATCACTTTTTGTGGATTCCAAAAAAATATGAGTTAAGGTAAAGGACTTAAAAAAGCTATCATTTATAGCCTTGCCAGTTGATTTTATGAATAAGCCCACTCTCTGATAATCCCTCTTCTCTTTCAAGCCACGGGAGGGAGGGGGGGGGGGGGGTTCTTGGCTAAATGTTGGGTAGGGGTCTGCTGGGAGCATATTCAAAATGGTACCGTTAGCTAGACTAATTTTTACAACACAGTGAGTGAGAATACAATTTTGATCATAATATAGGCCACATAAACGGTGCATTATTGCCATGGTTCTAGACCTGATAATTCTCAGCATAGGTTCCAAATCATCATTTCGGCGTAAAAAGGTGGGTGTAAAATTCACTGACCTATTTCTTCTGATTGAATGGCTTGAAATAAACTTTAGATACTTATCTATGATTCTACCGTTGGACTTTTCAGAAATTTTGAATATTTTTCAAAATTACAGCGTATCTTACATTTCAACTGATTTGAGGATGTGACGTCATCAAATTTCTAAATCATAAACCAGATGAGTGACAGACTCTTGCTTGATACCATATTGTAGGCATCTACAAACTATGGTTTTCTTCGAAATTATTTCATGTTACGTCAAACAGTTTAGACATTAAGATGGTTTTCAGTTTTTCTGAAAATTTTTCTTGAATTCTTGAAAAAGAAGAAAAACACTCCAATTCTGAAAATATTGCAGATTTCAGAAAATTCCAACGGTAGAATCATAGAGAATTAGCTAAAGTTTATTTGAAGTCATTCAGTTAAAAAAATAGGTCACTCAATTTTACACCAGCCTTTTTAAAGATTTGGAACCTATGCTATAATTCTCATTTATCTTAAAATGAGAAAAAACTGAAACATTCAAGATATCTAATCTCATACCAAGTTGTCAAGCTTTTACTATGTTCTTATAATTCCATGTAAGCAGTAACTTTTTATAGAATGCCAATGATACCTACCAGTTTTACTCACCTTGTCTGCAGTTGCCTTCCAACAACGAATTCAAACAACTCTCTTGATTTAACTTAAACAACAACTCAAACAACAAAACGCACTTTAGCGCAAGCAGTTCTCATGCTTTGCTGATTTCTCGTGATTTTTAGAAGCCCAAGCTACCGGGTGTCCCAAAAAAGTACTCCTGTTTAAAAACTTTATTATCAAACCTTTGATAAAATTTTCTTTTTGAGTCGTTTTTGTCAAAGACCCAAAATATTCATAGATGACAAAATGTTTGCTTTTGAAACAGAAAGGTAGAAAAATTGCACGTTGAAAAAACTTATTTTGAGCTATAGTTTTTAAGCAAAATACTCAATCTTGCCTAAGAGTCAAAATGTTCAGATTTTTTATCATCATTGTTAAAGTCTCTAATGATAGTGCGCATTTCTTTCTGTCATTTATGAGCAAGCTACAATCCTGGCTATAAGTGTTGAGAATATTCGGTAGATTGCTAAATTTTTCATTTAGCGACCCCCTGCTCCCCCAATTCAATGTTGTTTGTGGAGATACCGTAAAATCTGATAACTGCAATGACTGCTCATCACAAAAAACCAACATTGAGCTGGGGGGGAGGGGGTAAAGTGAACATTTTGACAGAATTTTGGTAGTGAGGTCTAAAAAAGTGGGGGAAAGTCGCTTTTTTCTCAACACCTTATGTCCAGGATTGTAGAAGATTTACATGCATATAGAAATTGATCTGACAATAATCAGTGCTTTTTGCAGTATGATTCAAAACAAGGTAGTCTTAAAAAGAGCTAAATTTGCTAATTTTTAAACCAATTACAACATCAGATATACCTTGGAAAATAATTGGGTCCTTAATCTACTTCCCAAAAAAAATTGAAGATCGGCCGTGTAATCAAATTTTGGTGATTTTACCAACGGGAGTTGTAGCGACTGATGAATATCTAGCATATAAAAGGCCGTTATGGCAGTCCGTAGTTAGCCGCGCTATGTTAAATTAAACGAAATGCGTATCAGATAGATGGATAGATCGATAGACCAACGGGAGTACTTCTTTGGGACACCCGGTAGGTAAGCTCTGCTTTCCTTGGGTCGCGTAGAATGCAAGAATTTTAAAAGGTTCCAATTTTTACAGGATGTGTCAAAAAATTGTTCTTCGTTTAATTGAATTTTTGAAAAACAAAGATACAATGAACGAGCTCCAAGCTAAAGTTACCCTGTACTTAAGATCTTGAATTTATTTTAGACACCAGGTTCTTGCAAATTTGCAAAAAAATCATGGAGTTACAAGCTTCTGAAGTTCAAGTTTGTGCGAAAGCTGAAAATAGACTTATTCCAAAAAAGTCTCTTGTTTCGCTCCCCCTGCAGACTTGTCGCCTCAACTGAAGCGATAACTACAATAACAGCGAAAGTTAGAGGGACTTATGTAATGAGTCTAAGCTGAAACCAGAGGCTTCTCAAGAACATCTTATTTGATTTTACAAATAAAACTGAAAGAAGAACGCTGACTCCAAGACTTGACTTGTAAAAACGATTCTCATTGAACTATTGACATCTTTCTCCGACCTGTAAATTTTTTCGCAAAACAGTAGGGTCTGTGTTCAAAAGAAATGTCACCTGTTTGAAAAATGATGCTGCAAAAAACCATCCACCAATTTGCAACACTGTGAATTCTTTATCACAGCGAGGCTTAAACTTAACTTTTGAGATTTTGCTCATAATTTTGGATGTGCTATGTCTCTAGGGTCTCTAGGAAATCACTTAAGTAGCCAAATATTACTTTCTTTGATTGCCTATAAATAGTCCTAAACGTGCTTATGCAGATTTGGAAGTAAACGGTCACTTGGTGCATATAGCCTTGATCGGAGAGAATGTATGCGTTTTGGCAGAAGTTTCCTTGCCAACAAGGCAACACCACGAGCAGAGCAAATGTTCCTTTGCCTCTCTGAAAGTTGAAGAAGTGAACTGAATTACCGAGTTACTGTTTTATCCAAACCTGATTGAAAGCAATTTTTGTGCAATTCTTCATTTGAGAGCACAAGAATTGACTGAACATCGATAAGAACTCAAAATTAACTTGAAACCTCTGTTAACAACTTACATTGAAGTGAATGAACGGGCTTAGTGTAGTAACCTATAGATAAAGAAAACGTCTGCACACGCCATGTTTCGATTACCAAAGGAACGCAAGGGTTGTCTGTATCACCAGATACCAGGTCTTACCTAAATTACATGAAGAGGAACAATCATCGCCCCCCCCCCTTTCGAATTCCTGGATACGTCGCTTCAAACCCATTTTAAACTTTCAAGCAAAATTTCTAGAAGATTTTCTTCAATTTGAGATTAATGTTAGACAATTTCCCACAGAACGACAATAGGATACGGTTGAGACTAGAAACTTTGTTGCTCTTTAATGCTCGTTTCGGTTTCCGTTGCTCGTCTTCGAAATGCTCTTTCTTGCTCGTTGTTCGTTTTTGCTTGTTTTGGTTTCAGATGAATGTTTCTATTTACTTTCCGTTGCTTTTGGCTGCTTGTTGTTGCCCCCTTTAATGCACTAACGTGGAACCAAAACACACAATAAGAAGCAGCAAACGTTCAAATGGAAACCAGGCTAGAATTACACATTCGAAATTTCTAAGCAAAATTATTGAGAAGTACATTTGTTGATAAGCATTTACAAATAAAATCTTCACTCCATATCGTCTCCATACTTGTTCTTCCTTGTAATACCTTGGAGAAAAACGCGTCGTGAAAATAGATCGCCAGCAAATGTCATTACTGTCAAAAGATCAAATGTTAAGGCTAATTTCCAGTCGGTGGGATTTTCGGAGCTCGCAGGCGGAATTTTAGACAATAAAAGGTCGCTAAGCCGCAACTTTCTATTCAATTCAAGAGCGACATTTTCTCTCGAATACAATAGAAATTCCGCCCGCGCGGAAGATTCCACTGACTGAAAATCAGCCTTAAAGAAACATCATGCAACTGGATGAGTCAGAAAAATGCCGCCCGTGCCGTTTCAACGGCTACTGCTCTCTAAATATATAAGCAATAGTATTTTGCAATATCTGATTAAATAGCCAACATGTTCAATTACTTTCAGTATTTTTGCTCGCTGAAATCGGTCAATCCGTTCAGATTTTACAAGGGATTTTGAGCTAAAATTACGAGCAAATTTTCCTGATATTTTTACCTTACAGCAATGACTTGAATACGCTTTAGCACGTGCGCAGACTTTGATCACTGGGGAGGAGAGGGGAAAAAGGAGCTTGCTAGATTGTTCGCAACGAACTTTGATTCTTGGTTGGAAGAAAAATCGCATTTCTTGATAAAAATTGCACGTTACAAAGCGTGTCTGAGGCATCGATTTCAACGATTCGGACACGTTATTTAAGCCTCAAGACAAGACTAGTCAGTGTTATACCTATAAAGAAACCGTACAGACGTTTTGTCTTTAAAAAGATATTTCTTTACAAAGGTAGCCTACAGTTGAGAGCAGCATATTTAGTAAACATCTCAGGCTGTCTAGAGGTAATATACTGACCAGCCTTTTGCTTAGAAGACCTAAAGAGAGCTTCGTAACCGATCTGATATTCTCATCGCTTTTTCGACTTTCAAAAGGTCCCTAATCTGAACTTAGATTTTCATCATTAGATTGAAGAAAACATCTTGAGACCAGACGATAAACCTAATCGGCTAACGTTTGTTTTACCCATTTAAAGTAACGTGACCATATTCGTGGGAAGTTTTAGTATTATGCTATATTTTGCACTCATGGCACAACTTTGCATGGCACGAAATGTGTTAGAGAAATCAAAAGATGTTTTATCAAGAGATTGATCACATGACTTGAAAAAGGTGCAAACAAACCTTAACCGATTTTGTCTCTTAGATAAATTCCTGCAATATCAAAAACGATGATTTTTTGTCTTACTCGACCGATAGGATACTGACCTCTATTGCGATTTTCGTTGCGATTTTCGTTTGGCTTGTCTTCGGAAGTTCTTCGCGGATAATTCGACTCCCATGCTGACCCAGCAGAATAGGTTTCACGTCTATCATATGAAGCATCTGGATCATACAGCTGTTCTTCGTTGGCACTGTGTTCTTGCTCGGTCTGCTTGAAGAATAACAATGAAGTATGATGTGCTATCATAGTTAATAAAAGGGAGGACTGGTTATGAAAGCCAGCGAACATCAAAGAGCGATCTCTTTGTTGTCCATTTTAGGCTGTCACGTGATCATGACCGTGCACAACTTGTGAAATAAACATCGTTTGGCACGGTAGTACAAGTGAAGAGTGACATAAAAGTGGAGTTTCGTTTATGCTTGCTTATTGATGAGATATTAGCCCGTGCTATAGACTAAGATTTTTGTCCAGTTTATTACCACTCAAAAAGGACTCATAATTTTACAGACACAGTGGGACTAATTCTCCGATCTGTTTTGATGCTACTATGAATCGTAGGGCTCCATTAGGACCAATATGATTTGCATAAACCGCAGTGCAGCTTTGGATCCGCACCGCAACGAACGTGTAATAGATCATCCTTCTGTTTCATACTGCTCATGCTAATTCACTTTTATTCCTTCTACCCAACAAGGACAGATTTGGTAAGAAAATAGCACGAGTTGGTTTTGATTGACACTGCAATTCAAAGCGATTAGCGATCGCAGACAAAGGAAATTCTCTCAACCAGTAATTCAAAACAAAGAAAGCCACAAAAGTTTCTCTGAAATCCAGGTAGCTAGCTCGCTCGTTTTGCATTCCAGAATTGTTTTTAAGAACAAACAGGAGCATAGATCGAAAGAAGAAGGATATATATATACGCATCTGCTCCGGGGATTTAATTTATTTGATTCAAAAGCCGATTTGGAGGCGATTCAATTCTCCTATTTTTTTGGTGTAATTAAAACATTTACTGCTCAGCTTCTGAATCAAAGAAATAAAATGCCGGAAGTAGATGTGTAAATATATCCTTCTTCTTTCGATATATGTTCATCTTTGCTCATAAAAACAATTTCTGGAATGCACAACGAGCGCGCTAGCTACTTGGGTTTTGGAGAAACTTTTGCAGTTTTGTTTGTTTTGAATTTATGGTTGAGAGAATTTCCTTTTTCTGCAGCCACTAATCGCTTTGAATTCAGGTGTCAACAAAAGTATCTCGTGCCATTGTGTCACAACATCGGTCCTTGTTCTTCTACCCTGCTACCTGTAGAAGAATCTCGTTCTGGAGTAATGTAAACGCTCTTTAACCGTAACAACTTTGTAGCGGGTCAAAACTGTACTGGTACAATGCAAACGTGGTCCATGCATGATTCGATCTGAAGTGAAAGGCATTATCTTGAATACACAGGTTTAGGATAAAACGGGGTAAAGTGAACTATTCAGAGCATTAGAGCTTCTCTCCAAAAGTAAACATGCAATGATAATACACGATTGATGCCCAGTGCTTTGTTATATGTGCTCATAGAAATGAAAACATGTTTGCAAAATAGTTCTCCATGTTGTTGTAAAACATCCCTTTACCCGAGGCAGTAAAAACAACCTGGGGAAATTATGGTTCTTAGGTTTGGGCTCCTATCTTTGGTCTTCATTTCTGACCCCAAAACGAAATTCATTTCTTTAATTTTCTTGATCGATTCTTGAAGCATATACCATGTGTATACTTTTCCCGAAAGGAAAGGGCCATGAAAGACATTTTTGTCAGCTAACATAATATTTCACAAGGTCTACCGTTCAGTCGACATTTTGCTTCGACCGGGGTAACGTGAATTACCCAAGATTTTTTATTTTCTCATGTGAACATAAAGTCAGATGAAGAAGATCTTTTTAATCTCATTTCCTTCATAATTCTGCTTTGAGAAAATCATAATTTGCAGGTTAAGGTTTCGCTCTGACGATACAGAAAAATATTCTGATACCAGCTGCCTGAAAAACCTCCAAAAATTGACAGCCAAAAGGTTTGACCTTCAATCAAAAATGCGGATCCAAGAATTTTCTTGGGCTTTGACATGGAAAGGATGAATTGCCATCACTTTGAAATTAAAATATTGATAATTGTTTTTTTTTGTTCTATTTCTGGGTGGAGGTTCAGGGCAAAGTGAACTACCTTGAAAATAATGTTTCTCTTCGTGGTGATATGGTATTTACATGCAATATAGTACTTGCCAAGTATATTCCCATTACTGTTCATCGAATTGTATCCAGGTTTAGCAATCTGACACGAATTTGTGACTTTACCAATAGTTTTTGGTTGATATTTGATCTGCAAAGATGCTTCTCAACATCGGTGACCATTTAATTTTTTCAAATATCACTCTTGTGAAACATTGTAGTTTGCTTCGCTTTGGCATGCGAAGAACTCCTTGGAGTTGCAAAATAATTCATGTTTTCCGGTTTTACCAGCATCTGTTTGGCTTTATCGAACTATTGCTGAGTAGTCCACTTTACCCGGCCCGGGGTAAAGTGGACAGAGCGGTCGCCAAAGAAGCTCTTTTGTAAGACAATAGACAAAGATTTGAAAAATATTTTTGCTGGATAAACTGACCCAAAGACATAATGTCAAAACAACGTTAAAAAGTTTGCCCTCAGCTACAATCTCTTTCAGGTATCCTTGAAGAACCTCCAAAATAGTTCACTGCACCCCGTCTTACCCTAAGGTTTTCGCAAAGTTATTCATTTTTTGTGAAAGTATCATATCCATGCCAAAGCAGCTCTGGCCTTTTCCCCAGAGTACAGTAACGAATGACTGACCGCATGCTTTTGCAGGAGGGAAATTTTGCGTTTTTCGCGTTTTGGCCGAAATTCACAGAAGTTTATTCCGCGAAATTTCCAAAAATGTCAAATTCGCGAAAGTTTATTCTCGCGAAATTTCGTAAGATATAGAATCAAATACTTTAATTGATATTCCTCTTCTATAACAACAACCTTTCCGAAACAAGCTACTATGGACGATTCGGAAGGGTCATTGAAGAGTGGAGGAACTTTTGAGACATTATAAAAAAATGCGATAAGAAATCTAATTCGCAAAAGTTTATTTCCGCGAAATAGACCATAATTCCACAAATTTCATGTTTTTCGAACTCACGAAGTTTCTTCCCTTAAATAGCAAACAATGATACTACATACCTCCTCCTTTGAAAGATGTGGTACCCTTCGAGGTCCTTGCGATTGTTTCTCTCTGTGCTTCTTGCGAAGTTCCTCATAGCTGCTTGATTTGGGTCCTTGATTTTCGTCTTCTTCATAAAAACTGCTTGGGGTAGCAGATCTGATTTGCTCACGACTATATTGGGGAGCCATTTGCGACCTAGCACCAAAAGCGTCTCCTTGAAATGATGTTGAAGTCTCTTGCTCTATTTCTAGAAATATCATTAAAACTCATTAGAGCTGCAAATATTTCGGTATTGCCTGATTGCCGGATAAACCCGAGTAATGATCAATTTGCAGCCTAGTCCCAAGGCATAAGCATTCCCAAGAAAATAGATTTTATTCTTTAATATTAGAATGCATTTGAGGTTATGACTTGTTATTCCAAATTGAAATCGAGCAGAAAATAAACAAAAGCATAACAAACCTGCTGTCTCAGGTAGTCCCGCCGCCCTGCAACGAGAAAATAACGTATCTGGATAAAGCAAGGGCGCCTACCTTGTAGGAAGTGTGTTTATTCCCAGTACTGTACCCGTGACCCAGTACACAGAGTGACCCAGTCCTGATAATATTTTCAAATTCTAGCGTCCGTTACTGTTGACCAATCAAAAACCACGCTGTCTGGTTCCCTGTGACCAACTCGTATATCAGTTGATCTTGTATTACATCAACACCAGAATTTGAAGCCACAAAGTTATTCATGCGTCATCTTCACCCTGACAGGACTGACTCTGTGTACTGGGTCACGGTACAGTACTGGGATACTCTGTGTACTGGTCCACAGGACACCAATAAATGCCGTTCCTACAAGGTAGGTTCCCTTGGATAAAGTAAAGAAAAGTAATAAAATCTACGAATTGAAGGTCGCTGATTTGAGATGAAAATGTTGCTGATTACGAACATATAATAAAATTGCGGTAGTCCATTCATTAAAATACAAATTGTTAGGAAAAAGCTCTTTTATAGGACAGGTCTGAATTCCTTCAGCACTAAGAGATTTGCGATCACACACACAATATGTCCGTACTATCAGCTTGCTTGTTTTAATGGTTCAAACTTTGACTGAATTATCAAAGGCAATCATAAATGATGGTATTATTTGGTAACCCCAGCAAACTTTGTGCTGCATGGTATCAATGGAGGACATCTCATTCTATCAATAAACTGACACGTGATCTTGTCATTGCTGCCACGCAGAAAAGGTGCAGAAGGTCGATAGATGTTTGCAGCCTGTTTTGCAAGTTTAAGAATTTCGTTATGAAGTAGCCTGCATGCAGACTTTGTTCCTTTCTTTCCTCCCTCGCCAGTGATAAAAGTCTCCGCACAGGCTAGTTATGAAGAAGCTCGTGACAAAAGGCAAGTCACACACACTTTCTCACTATATGGACTTCAAAAATTCTCCAAATGGTTACTGCATCGTAGCCTCACTACATAAGGACCCTCAACTTCCGCTCATCTAATTGAAGTGAATTAATGTTGTTGAGCGATAACCTACGAACATATAATCAGTCTAACTGCATCGTTTGATTTAATGGCTTGAAGGAAATGCAGGTGCTTTGCCATAATTGATTTGCGCTGCGCAGCAGCAGCGAATCTTTAAAATAGGCTCGTAGGCTCGATGAACGAACGTTGACATGGCGCGCATAACCAAACATACAGTGAACATTTCATGGTTTCAGCCAATGACATTCCTAGAAAACAGACGCATGTTTACTGCGTTCAGGATTGACGTCATCGGAAGTTGTCATCCATTGTTGTCCACATACGTCACAAAATTTTAAGCACGCGCAGGAGGAAGTGATCAGGAAGTGACAGTCCATTCATTGGATGTTTTTGATTGATTAAAATTGGCATGTCTGCAGAGGTTTTTGGCATCAAATTTGGAGACCAGAGAAAGATCAGGGCAGTTGGGTTGTGTTGTGAGACGCGTAGGTTGTGGAAGTTTCCCAGTCAATGAGCAACGAGAGAGCAAGTGTCCGAAGTAAGTCCCGTTTTGGCGCTAATGCAGTTTCGCAGTCTCCCTGCTCTCCGTAATAAATTTCATATTGCAGCATACGAAGAGCGTATCATTTTCGAAAGAAATCTCGTACATCTTTGGAAAAATCTGCACAAAAAAACCCTGAAAATCCTAGTGTTTAAAAAATCTCTTACGCTTTTCTGGAAGAATGATACTCCCATCGCTTTGCTTTCCTCAAATTTTAGACCGAAAAAAGGAACCTGACCACCCCTATCCTAGATATACCACAGTACCCTGGACAGGTAAAAAACTTGCAGACGTGCAAGCAAGCATTCTTCGAGGTAATCTGTGTGCTCTACACAAATCATGCACATTCATTATCATTCCTGCACAGTTTGCAACAAAACTTCATTTGCAACAATACATATGACATAATCTTCACCCTTGCGTCTATCCTCAAAATACTGTCGCAGTTCACAGCGCAAATCTTCAGATAGCAATATCTCTTGTTCTATTTGTGACAGCGCTGTCCTTTTAAGAGGCAAAAGGGTACAGTGGTAAAGAAAACCGTAGTTTATGAAGGTCCCATGAAGGTCTAGGTCTTGCAGTTAAACAACACCATTAGCCCTTTTGCAAATGTGGAAAATTTGTATAATACGACTCTAACCATTTCCACAATTCATTTGATTTTGATATTGCTGGGGGACAAAGGAAGTGCTGCGTTTCAAGCAGCCACTTATTTCGCCTTTCTGTGCCATAAAACAGCAACCACTTGTCAGACTGACTCAAAAAGGTTTCGAAATCTAAGGTGAAGCGTGCTCTATGCAGCTGTGTAAAAATGGGAGAACTACACAAATGCGGCACAGCTTTACACAAATGCGGCACAGCTTTTTGGGAGACCTTGTAACCAGTTTCAGGTTTACGATCTAGCAATTTGATGATTCTCTTTTTGATTACAAAGTCCAACTTTGTAATCTAAGAGGGGGCTTCGGGTCAGTCAGAAAGTCAGAAAGAAAGAAAGAAAGAAAGAAAGAAAGTCCGTCACGCTCGTTAAAGCAATTGATTAACGTTTTACCGCTGCTAATTGGCACTGAAATAAAGAAAGCGCACATAAAGCGCACACAAGACAGAAGTTTCCCGCGATCCGATAGAAAAATTTGACGTCGGCATATTTCATGTTAGACAGATTTGACACCGTAAGATGGATAAATTACCGTGATGTTTATCCTGGCACAGCAACAAATTTAACCAGAATTGGCACGTTCTTGACTTCATTAGCAGCCTAATTATGTTAAAACAATTGTTATCTAGAACGAACGCATCATTAGCCACTTGTTAATAGTACTCATTATGCAAATAAGTCAACTTTAGAGAATGATGTAACAGGCGGCCTGCACAGAGGCTAGCATTCGCAGCATCACCATCAGGTAGAAGGACCCCCTCATACACAGCTACAGATGCAAAGATGCAAACGTCGTAGGTGAAGTTGAGAGGAAAGGTGCAGAATCCCAGCAAACAATGGCGCCATTGACTGGGGGAAGGCACATGATCACACTGAACCAAAACATCTTCATGCATATGATTCTGCACAGATGTTATCTTCGTGACTGCTTGTCTCAAATTAGATGTCCGCGAATAGAGACGTTCTGCAGAGTCCTGCATAAGTAATTTTGCGTTATCGTTAATCTCACATGAGATCTAATTTGAGACAGATGCATCATGTATGAACCAAGCGAACTGGGGGTAATATATTTTTATTTGTTGCGTATCATCTTCGTTTGACATGAAGATCAAAATATCACTTTTCGGGCGATTCTTGTCGTTATTCATGGCGCTTGATTTGCTATTGAAGGCGACTTGAGCAGCAACACTCATCTCTCTGACTGTTGCTAAAAACAGCATCACAACGATCATTTGGGGTTATGAAGAAATCAATATTCAGATTTTCTTATGCTTGCTTAGCTCAGGACGGACTTTGTAATCATCCAAAAGGATCTTATGTTTTATATATTTGAATCCTTATATTGTGAATGGAGGCACCCCTGATCCTGGATCATGTGCTTTTGCTAGCCTGGCATCCGACGTGAAACACGCCTCAGTATTTACTGGTATTAATCATTTATGTGTAGCTTCTTGTAATTGTATATTTATTTATAATTAAGTTGGATGTTTCTTTATGTTACGACCATGGGGTAGTCATTGCCTGTTGCTCCCTGTGGTTACCGTCCTTGTAGTGTTGTATGGTTGTATAGTAATTAGAAAGTATAGTAGGTTGTAGCATGTATTGTAGCATTTTAGAGGAATATAGAAAAAAAAAATTTGATGATAACACAATCTCAAAACTGGTTGAAACATAGACGATACTGTAATTCTGAACGTAATCAATATTTAACAAAATTGCACAAACGAAATATGGTAAAGCAGCTCAAGGTCCCTTCGAGCCGTTAAATAAAAAACATGATGAATTATTTCGTGCAATCCCCAGGGGGTGCACTACACATATCTTGGGTACAGGGAAGTGCCATCTGCAAGGGTATCGATTCTCCCGATTTTGGTATGAACATTGATGTTCACGATTTTGGTATAAGGAAAGATACCGATGTTCGCGATTTTGGTATAACGTATAAGGTCGGGTATAAACATTGTTATCAGGTCGGCTATACTTCTTCAAAAAATGTTGGTATAAGGAACGGACATGCTTTTGAAGCTTAATAGATGGCACGTCCCCCGGGGGGGGGGGGTACTTAGTATATTTGTCCGACGGGGATGTGCCGTTTTTAAGGGTATCGTTTTCACCAATTTTTTCTAGCACAGGGTGTCAAAATGAGGCAATTTTTCTAGAGCAGGTTGTCAAAACATGTCAAAGGGGAATTTTCTGCTAGATCGGGTCGTTTTTCGGTCAAATTTCATGTTTTTGAGTATACTTTTCACCAATTTTTTCTAGAACAGGTTATCATTTTGAGCGAAAAATTCTGGAGCAGGGTAAAAAAAATTTTTTTCGTGGGCACACCCCCGTACAAATTTAAGTCAAGTACCCCCCCCCCCCCGGGCACGTCCCCGACTGAAATCTGGTCAAGTGCACCCCTCCCGGGGGATGCAATATTTTTGAAGATTTGGCGTCTACGCTTACTTTCTCTGGAATTTTCGGACCTGCTCAGCCAAACGAGAATCCTCCAGACTCATTATCTTCTTGAAACATTGATCTTTATACGAGGTAACACCAAATATCAGGCCAACGGTAAAAGCTCCTTTGAAGTGAAAATGGGAGGTTACGGGCGAAGAATCGTATTTCGAGTCAATGGTAGATCATAATTGAATAAAACTTTCCTAATTTTAGCCTTTAAAGGGAATAAATGAAGTCAAAAGTTAAAACTACAAACGCACAAAGAAACAATATCACATGTAGGTATTTTATGTGTTTTATTCATAGGATAATCAACTTAATGTAGTTCTGTTCATATTAGGCCTGGTGGACACTAGAGCAAAAACGGCCAATCTATAAAGCTGGGATTTTGAATGCATTTCTTTCACAAGCTTACTGTGTGAACCACGATTTAGAGATGACAAATCTGCCACTGCTATCATAGATTTGTTATAGCCAATGTAACATTACTCAATGCAACAGATCATGGAAAGAAAGAAACTTTCTGTGTCTCTGCATGTTGTAGCCATTTTCTTATCAAAGAAAGAACGACAAACATTTGTATTTCATACATTTTCCCAAATTAGTTTCAAAAGTGTTTATGTCCTGACTCCTGAAACATATTTCTCTTACCTGTGTAGGAGAATCCTGCCCAACGCTTTATGACTGGAAAGAAATCTAAAAAATAAGAAGTTTCAAGCTTGTATTTTGCATTCTTTCTGGTTCCTTCAGTCTTACCCTTTTTATGTTTAGAAGGATAAAAATGCGGTTCGTTATCTCTTGGATTACCCTACCAAAGAAGCTACAGTTCTTTGATTTGAAACTTTTCCCAGCATGAGGAGATCGAATGATCAGACCTTTGAGAGGCATGAACAGTGAGCCTAAACTTTGTAAGCAATCAAGCATGATGGCTTTTAAAATTCTGTTGCTTTCTAATTATGGTACCTTTCTGGTGTACTTTTAGAGGGCTTTTGAACAAAACACAAACTCTTTTAGTGTGAACTGAACAAGAAAATGCTGAAATAAGTCCTTGCTAAAATTTCTTTTACATTCTATGCTTATGATAAATTTTAGTAGTTATTTGCAATTTTTGAAGATTATATTTACCAAAATATTTTTCACTCTTCTGAAAAGGTGTACGAGATTTAAAAAAAAATAGGATATTTAGGGATATTTTAAGGATTTTTCTTGAAAACAAAAGTATTCTTGCCAAATGTGTACAAGATCTTAGAGAGTGATACGCCCTTCAATTTTTCATATGTCATAAAAAAGGACATTCAAGTGTTACATACAATAAATATCATGGTGTAAAATATCTGAATTGTTTTTTGGAACAGCTGATAGTTTTTGGACTTCATGGTTTCCTGATATAAGACATAAGTTGTTGTGCATGTTGTATCAATAAAAACGCTAATTCATTTAAAGATACTGTACAACTTTAGACGAAGATTAAAGATAGTTACGATGTATACCTGATGAAGAGCTAAGCTACTGTAGAAACGCTGTAACTATCTTAGTCTTTGTATTGCACAAAACCATACTTTTAGATGAGTTAAATCTTTCCTGATATAGTGGCTGCGGTCACACTATCGTATTTTTCCGTTGTAATACAAATTGCTTCACTTTCTTGCAATTTGTTTTTGTAGCCAGAAAGTACGGCAACATAACGGTACAATGACACCCAGTCACACAGTGATATGATTTATCATGTGACAACTACACAAGGCTGTGATGGTTCATTCTCCAAAACAACGCTAAAATATAGATTGGGACCTTGTTTTGCCCGTTGCTTTGCATCTGATAATTTTCTTATGGAATCAGCTCTCAGGACCAAAGGGTTGTAACAGCGTTGTTTGTGAAAACGAAATGCGGTCACATATCATAGTGTAGTTAACCCGTTATTTGAAGTCTGGTGCTAGTGTGACCGCAGCCAGTATGCGTGGGTGCAAAGAGCCATCAAGTAGAAAGATTTCAACAATTTGAATGATATGAGCATTTTCTACAGGAATTTTTCAAATTCTTGCAGATGAAACTTACGGTGGCCAAGGTATCTTGTGGCTATTGCTGACAGCATTCCAAGAGGAAATCCTGAAAGAAAACAAAACTTGGTTTTTGGATTCTTTCAGAGGACACATTCTCTTAAACAAACTTTGAATTTTAGATTATCATTAATCTGTTTTCTAAATAAATGAATGGAATAAAGGAGTTGTAGTGCAGTGTTGTAACCCACTGAATTTTCAGCTGCTGTACAGGCAAAATGACAAGAATTCTTTACATTATGTATGGTAAGAAATATTATGGAGCCATATATAGTTCTTATCTTAGGAAGGAAAACCATATGCTAACATGCACAATGCCTGTACTGTAGAGCTTTGAGACAGGTAGGGTTTGAGCCCCATTAACACCTTTTTAGCTAACAATGGTTCAAGAACACCATTAAATCTTTATTGATTCCAGTAACTGGCAATAAAAACAGCCACTTCACCATTGCCTTCAAGTTGACTTTCATGGAACAAGTTTTCATGATGCAAAACCTTTGATAGTATTGCTTACCTCTTAGGTAAAGACTGTGCATTCTGCATTCCCTAAGCACTACCATTTCTTGCTCTGATAGCTGCAAAAATATGAGTAAAATATATCGTACTCTGCATATTAGCAGCGTTGTTTTAAGTGTTGTTTTAGAACTCCCCTCTGCTTGACCAGGTATGGGCACCTTTATGAAATAATTCACAATAACTGAGAGGAATAAACAGTACAGCTCCAATTTCAAAACAATGACATTAAGATTGAATGATTGCCTTTTAATCCCTCAGGGTTTGTAGCATCATACGCTGATGAGAGCTGTTTGTATGGATTTATTCACATGATATTTCTAAATAAATAAAGAGGCATGCATGCCTAATAGTAACACTTTTTAACTCTTTTCAGTTTAAGTAGTTTCTAATTCTTCATCAAAATATTACCTCTAATTGTTTTGGCTGACCATCTGCAAGAGCACCTCCACTACACTCTTCATCATTGGAGCTCGCCATAACTCAAAACCTCGACAATCATGGACGTTTTTCTGGAAATTCACTTGTAAATGGCCTCCCTGTTTGTTTTTTCACAAGTCTTCTTTTCTTGTTGTTGTTGTTGCTAATGTTGTTGCTGTTATTGCTGTTGCTGTTGTGATGCCGCAACTAGCTCAATGCATTCATCGTAGTTTTACTATTTTACTGAATCGACGCAGCTACAACCACATCTTCAAAGGAAAAATGCAACTCAACTCAATGATAAAACTGGAGGGGCTTATGGAGTAAGGTACGATGCTGCAGCTGAGCACCTTCATAAAATTTCTGCAATGGCGGCCGCCGGAGGTGTAATTAAAGTCTGGGTTAAATATGCTAAAGATGAATTGAAAGACATCGAAGATGAGTCGAAAGATGACAGAGATGAGAGCGAAACTGATCGTAAGTATTTTTATTCATCATGTCCATCAAATCATATTGTATTGTCCCATGTCTCTATTATTTGTATCTATAAGCAATCGGAATAATGATCGGACGGAAATGATTGAGAAAATGAGATAGATAGCTACAATCTTGGCCAAAATACTTGGGACAAGTCACAAAATTGCACTTCTTCGGTTTTTCATTACGTGCCCCGCTCCCCCCATTTTCAAAGTTGCTTGAATTGAACGCCATTCAACCTTCTCAAGTTCTCAACATTTGAATTTAGGGGGAAGGGGGTACGGTATTAGGAGGTTCTAAACGTATGTTTTCTCCTCGATATTTTAGGAAACACCATCATCATGAAGACACTGAAATTTGCCTATGTCCCAGCTTCTTTTGACCAGAATTGTAGTCCAGATAGATTCTGCATACATTCTCTCCTGTCTGGAATGCAGAACTTGCATTTAGGAAACAGTAATACGGCTCATTTTGGAAGAGCACTGTAAGCCAGTCTGCAGAGTGTGGCAGCTGCACGCACAACATATTTTTCAAACATTTTGTGTGCACACCGATTTTTGAACAAGATCTTTTGTTCACTACTTTGAAAACAAAGGAATCAAAGACATTGCACGTGAGCACGCCACTGCTTCATTTGTCTGCACGTGCAAGATCTGGTTGAGAACTGCCATACTATGCAGACTGGACTGTAAGGGGCCATCAACTTGCGATCTTCATATTTTTAACGGCATTTGGCCGTTATGGGGGGAGGGAGTTTTGCCTTAGGCCGTTAAGAAAATGAACATCGTACGGAAATCTCAGAAAGGGAATTTTATTTAAAAACATGAATAAACACCTTAACAAATATTGCAAAATGCAGAATAGAACAGTTTTATTATACCTCCTATGTGGCATATCTTCTGTTGAAGTCCAGCTGAGTTCCACAAGACATCTATTTGCTGCTCCCAACATTTTACTTCGGCCAAAAATTTTAGGCTGGTCGGAGGCACTTTTGGTAGGAGGCCATTAACAGGAAGGGGGTGGGGGTTCTGATCTTAACGGCCAAATGCCGATGCGGTTAAAAATACGAAAATCGAAAGTCGATCACCCCTAACTGACATATGGCGCCCAGGTGTGTCCACTCCACACACCGTGAAACCCTTGTATGTTTTAGTTCTGCAGGCTGTTGTTGCATAATGTGCTTTGGAGGCATCGGCGTAGGGGGAGATAAAATTTGGGGGGCTGCCCGATAAAAAATCCATTTTGCCCGACTTAAGGCGGATTTCTGCCCGATTATGGCTGATTTTTGCAAAATTTTCCGATGTTGGGGGGGCTGCAGCCCCCCAGCCCCCTGTCTCCTACGCCTATGTTTGGAGGTGATTTGGTAATTGAGTAGACTTAAATGACTTTTTGTCCCTTGTATCTCTGCTTTCTTTGATTTGCTAATATCACTCAACCTCGTTCCCAAGGGTATCTATGAGATATTTGCTTCTCTATATCTTTTTCCATCAACGATCTTTCAAAACTTTCCTTTGGCCTATATTCCAATTGAAGATGTTCTCTATTGATTTCAGAGCTGGAATCTAAAGCAAATTTATATATACTTTCCAGGAGAATGTTCTGTTCTCCTTCTTTGCTAGGAACATTCCTCATCTGATCTTTTCCTTTTTTCAATCTCCTTATTCTACACATGAAACTAAGTTTGCTGCATTGCTCGGTTGCAATGTGATTTCCAAGCAACTTCTGAATCCACAAATACAGAGTTTTGAGTTGGATCTTGTGCACATTACAATAGGCGTAGAGCTCTAAAACGAGTCCGTTAGTAACTTGTTTAGCCCCTAACTCTGGAAGTTGATCAAAGTTCTCTTCATTTAAATATTCTGCTTTGATACCATATACTTCACACAATCTGTCAACTATTGTTAGCTTGGGACGCTTTGCTGATGGAACCTCCAACTTATCTTCTTGCAGTTTGCCTTCATTTTCGTTTTCTTCAGGATCCATCTTTTCTTAAATGACGGTTCAGATTTTCAACGAATTTTTGATCTAGACAAAAGAACTTGTTGCAACAAAAATCATATTTGACAGTCGAATATAGAACATGGTACCTTTTGGCTTACAGGGAAAATTGCTGCAGTTTTGGGGTTTTGTATAAGTGCAGTCAGGCCGTTAGCTCGTTTTTAGCAATCAAACATGATACCACACCTTGGTCAAATGCCCCCTCCTGATGCCATCCTTTCTGTAATTTGTATATTGTTTCTCTTTCAACAAGTACATTGAAGACATTTGACTATTTAGAAGGATCAAAGGATTTTTTAATTTTTTTTTTCTTGGATTGATTTAGCTTTTGAGATGAAAGAAATTACACTGCAGAAAGATATGACATCCAAAGCAATAAAAATGGTAAGTGAGTCGCATTTTGACTTGTTGCTCTCTGTAGCATAGGTTCCAAATCTTTGAAAAGGTTGGTGTAAAATTCGTTTAAGTAATGACCTATTTCTTTGAACTGAATGATTTTAAAGAAACTTTACCTATTTTGCCACAGTTCTACCATTGGAATTTTCTGAAATCTTCAATATGTTCAGATTTAGAGTGTTTTACTTCTTTTTCAAGAATTCAAGAAAATTTTCTAAAAACACTTAAGAGCATTGTGATTTCTAAACCGTTTGATGCAACCAGGGGCGCAAATGAGGGGGGTTGTGGGGGTGTGTGAAACCCCCAATGATTTCATAACTCGGTCCCAGTCGCTATTTTATAGTGATAAAGTCTGTCCCGATCCGGCTCTGAACTTGAACCTGAATTTTTCAGGAGGTTGATACTCGCAATGCAAAGATTTCTGTGTCAGCTGTCTTTTGTTTTTATCATAGAAAATATGTTTACAGGAAAGAAATCCTCGAGATTCCTTTAAAACCGAAGAGAAAATGGCTGGGTATAAGTTGGGTAAGGGATGCCTTCTGAGCCAAAGTAAAGGATGTTTCTTCAAAAATTTTCTTCGTGCTCCGATTTATGGGATAACTGTCACAAAACTATCAAAGTTCCCTTGTTGCTAATGGCAAGCATGATATTGGGAGATGCATTTTAAGCCAAAGTAAAGGATGTTTCTTCGAACTTTTTCTTCGTGCTCCGATTTATGGGATAACTTTTCACAAAACAATCAAGGTTTCCTCGCTGCTAATGGCAAGCATGATATAGGGAGATGCATTCTAAGCCAAAATAAAGGGTGTGACCCCAAACAATTTTCATGCCTCCCTCTTAATTTACCCTGGCCACGCCGCTAATTGATTCCATATGAGCAAGCTTGCATGCCTAAAAACGTGGTTATTCTGTGAAGCTTTGACTGGATCCGTTTCGATTGTTGGGAAAACATTATGTCTGTTATAGTGTATTTTCGTTAAACTTAGAGTTTGGCACCAAGTTTGAGCAAATCTGATAAGTGGTTGCTGATTTATTGAGAAAGAAAGTCAAAATCAGTGGTTGTTTTTAAACCAGATAATTTTATTTCCGTACTCAACCTTATAACTTGAATTTTAGCATCAAATGGACTTAAACTTTGCAGTTGTGTCAGGAAACACATCTAGGAGTAATGAATGATCACATAACTCAAGGATATTGACCAGGCAGCCTGCTGAACGCAATTTTCTTGGTTTAAAACAACTTTATCACTTTTGAGAAGCAAAATACCTGATGGACTCATGTCATGGCCTGCAGCACTTGTGTTCCACATCACCATTACTAGCAACCCTAGCTATATTCAATAATCTTGGTTATCACAAAATCCAGTTCATGACTTTCTGTTTCACTTGTGAACGTCAGAAAACCGGGCTAGGGTTTGTTTTTTCAATCGATTTCTTTGATTTTAACATAATGGAAAATAATGAATGCTCTGGTTTTGAGGCAGCCAATGATTTTGACTTTCTTGCTCCATAAATCATCAGCTACTTATCAGATTTATTCAAATTTGGTGTCAGACTTTAAGTTAAAGTCTCTTCTATTAAAAATCTTAAGAATGGAAAAATTGGATTTATGGCTACTCCGCACAGCCACTCAAACAGCGCACATGTTCTTTAGGACACATTGTACTGTGAGAGATTTTGAATTTATTTTGTGCAAATCTGACTGAACATTCTTTGTTTTATAGACATTGCTGGAAGCATTTAGCATCTCATTGGAAAATCAAGTAGTAAAGGTATGTACTGTGCTTTAGTTCTATTTGGAAATGTCATCCTGAAACTGGAAAAAAGACATTTATACTGGGTCCCTTCCAAAAACGGAAACTGGTATGGTCAGGCATAGCAGTGAATATTTAGCTTCTTGGATAGATAACTCAGTTTCAGTTTCATGTTTTAAAATTCCACTGCATACAATTCCATAAACACAAACTAGACAGATGTTCTTAAAGTCTTTAAAGGACTTGAGTCCATATAAATAGCTGAGTGTTAACACTATCCTGACTTTTTGCTGACAAACCACTGATGACCCTTTGTCCTCGCACAATAGTGCTAAATTCATTAGCAGTGGAGACCAAATGCTTCTTAATTTTCATCCAAATGCGAGCTGCAATATCAATTTCTTTGCTATATATCAACGACAGTAAAGTCCTTAAAGGGTTTTTTGCCTGGTTAAACGCTTGCATTTGTAAAGAGCAGGACAATCCAAGAAATGTCCCATTCAAATCGATGTCCCATGGACAGTGGATAGCCAAAGAAGCAATGCTGTGTTTTAGTGTTTTCTTTGTTCTATTTATACCGGGTGCACCAAAATACATTATGCACTTTTGGCAGGCCACAATAAATCGTATATTGGACCGATTTTGAAGATTCATGACTTAATCTTTAGCAAAAAGTCTGAATTAGATCTTAGGATTTTTTTGCAATTTTTTTCGTTTTCATTTTTGAGAGCTAGTTTTCTAAAGAATTGACATGAATGGACAAAGAGAAGAATTTTGCGTGGTGATTTGGGATCTAGAAATCGATTAATTTTATCGATCAATTAATCGATTTCTAAATCTCAAATCACCATGAAAAAATCCTTCTCTTTGTCCATTCATGTCGAGTCTTTAGAAAATTTGATCAACGTTGTTTGATCGTTTTCAGTGTTTTCGAAAACGAAAATGTTAAGAAACTCGCCTCGCTTCTAGCTCTAAAAACTGAGAAAAAAATTTGCAAACAATCCTACAATCTAATTCAGGCTTTTTGCTAAAGATTAAGTCAGGAATCTTCAAAATCGGCCTAGTGTGCGATTTATTGTGGCCCGCCAAACGTGTATAGTTTATTTTGGCGCACCTGGTAGAGAAGCCTATTCACCATTGCACACTCTCTTAAAACATGATGTAAAATGTAAGGTTAAATAGACAGAATTAAAGTAGCTTAGCTATGGACTGGGGCAATCTAAATATAGAACCTATTATGTTAAATGAGCTCTAATTGCTATAAACAATAAAAATATACGTAGTACATGTCCGCCTTAATTCTATATTTTGATTAGGTCTCTATATCTCTGTTCATTTAATTTGATATGACTAATTTAATGTCAAATTTGTGGCTAAGGACACCTAGAAGGAACTGTATGACCTTTCAGGCCAGACAGTCTCCAAGTCTTTCCTTCGAAATTTTCTTTTGTGTTTTGTCTACGAGAAATAGTCTTGTTTTTATGTCATGTAACCACATGTATCAACTTCTTGATCTTTTTTCAGCTGAGAAATGCAAGAGGAAATCTCATACCAATCAATGGCCAGTTAACTGAAAACTCACCAAAAAAGTTAGTTTTCTTGCACTACTTTATCTTTTATCATTACAATATATCTATATGTTGTTGCAGTATGCCTCATTATAATGAGCGAACATTTTCGTATCGTGTGAAAATTCGCAAATACGAAAGTTCATGGTATTTTGTAATTTGCGAAAAATAAAAAAACATTCAGTAAAAAGGTTCTTCGTATCTTTTCAATGGCTTAAATGCTTGACAATAAGAAACACTCTTTCAACACCATAAACTGGAAGGAATTTGCGTTCTTAGGCATTGGATACTTTTTCAAAAATTGCATGGTACTTTGTAATTTGCGAAAAATCAACAAACATTCGGTAAAAATGCTCTACGTTATTTTTCCCATAGCTTCTATGCTTTATACTGAATATGAAACACTCTTTGAGCATCATAAACTGGAAGGAATTTGCGTTCTCAGGCATTGGATATTTTTCGAAATTGCATGGTATTTTGTAATTTGCAAGAAATCGACAAACAGTCACGAAACAGGCTCAGAGTTATCTGTTGAATGGCTTAAAACATTCTTTTGAACAACATAAACTCAAATGAATTTGTGTTTGTGGGCTATTTGGATATTGTTCGCAAAGTAAGAAAAGTTAATGGTATTTTGTAATTTGCGAAAAATCAACAACCTTTCCGTAATCAAAGGACCTTAGAAGTGACTCACGGGCTTAATGATTTTTATTGTGAAATTTTCCAAATTATGCCATGAGAATGCAAAGGAAGATCAGTGCAATTTTATTGCACCTTCCTCGAAATATGAGTAAATATGCTGTAATGTTACGTTACAGAATGCAGTCTGAGGAAGCAACCATCAAAAATTGGCGTGCAGGAAATGTTTAGTCTTTGCTTGAAGATTTTTCAGTGGAGAACAAACAATCTAATTAAACACACAAGCAATCAAATTAATCACGAAATACAGGTTTTTTTTATTATAAGAAACTTGGATCAGCACTTAGTACTAAAAGTTTCTTAATTTCGCATGAAAATTTCGGTGTTTTAGTAGTAAAAGTTTCTTAATTAGTTTCTATTTTTTTGGGCCTAAAATTGCGGTATTGTTCGAAGCGAGCCTTCTTGAAAGGGCTTCCATTTTGCATTGACATTGTCATCAAGAAGAAGCCATGCACATCAAGGCAAAAATTTACCAATTTTGCAGTTAAAAGTCAAGAAAAGACGAAGGCACCTTTGTTAGAGAGACATAGAATAAGAGAGACATACAGATATAACGTTTTAGAGTTTCTTAACTGTTCTTGAGCGTAGTACTAGAGTTTCTTAAATTTTGGTCACCGTAGTACTAGTTTCTTATAAACCAGTTTCTTATAAAACAAGACGTGTAATCCGTTTTCAGCATGATTAAACAGTGCTATTGTTAATAAGGAACTCTTTTCAAGAATTCAACTAAGAACTAAACCAGTAAGAACCTCGACTGAGAACTTGGATATTGCTCAAGAAACTTGTTTATTTTGTCTGAGAAGGTAATTCGCATACTGGCGCTGTATTCTGGTAAAACTCACGAAATGCTTGGGAAGTTACCTATCAATGAATACAACGAACATTTAAGAAGGATGCGGAGAAACTGCAAAAACCTTTGGTACCCATGATCTGCTAATTTCAACTGTTTACTGAAAGCTAAAAGAGGCTTTTAGTACTGGGTGGGAAAATTTATTGTTGTTCTACTTGACTGATCAGCTGCCTAAAAGTTCTTAGAAAACTAACAATAATCTTGAAAAATGCTAACAAAGAGGTTTTTGAAATAATTTTGATGGGAACGTCATTGAGCTAATTACTGCACTCAAAGAGTTCATTTTGTTGGAGAAGTTTCCCTTAGCAACCAATCTCATTCTGTGAAATGATGCATCAACATCAACACAGGCGAGCAAGGTGGCTGCCATGCCACACACATTATATTTTCCAATCTCGGCCTGTTCTCAGGTGCAGTCCCTCTATTTTCCAGAAGTTTATTATTCACAATTTAGCGCAAAACCTCAAGATCAATGTGCTTTGCACAAGTCAACTTAGAGGTCTAGTCCGAACAAAACATTGAATTCAGACTTTTGCTGAACAAATTAAAAGTCTAGGCCTACTTTTGAAGCAAAATCGGCTATGATTCAAATAAAATGCACAGAAAGTTAAAAAATGCAAGGATTGAATTGAAAATTGATTTTAAGCAGCTACGAAAAAGTAAGTTGATAAACTTCTTGATCAAAGATGAGAGACGTACCTTTCTCCAGCATTTTGAGCGCGCAGGCTCCGCGACCATGATTCGTTCTTTCCGTAGAGTGGCCGCGCGTGCTCAAACCGCTGGAGCGTTTGACCTTTGAGATGTCATACACCTCAGGAGGGCCTCCGCTGAACGACAAGCTTTGACCTCGCGTTGTTGCAAGGCTTGATGTGGACTTCATCACGTCCTTCACCCCATGACATAAAAGATTTTGTAAACAGGAAAATGCCCACCACCCCTATGACTTCACTACCGTGAGTCAAAAAGGCTCTTCGTTATCTTTCCCATGGCTTGAATGCTTTATACTGAATAAGAAACACTCTTTTAAACACCAATAAGCTCAAATGAATTTGTGTTTGTGGGCTACGTGGATATTTTTCGCAAAATACAAAAAGGTCATCGTATTTCGTAATTTGCGAAAATTTCCAATTGGCCTACACTAAAAATTCTTTGAGTTAATGGTGTTTAAAGAGTGTTTCTTATTCAGTTTAAGGCATTTTAGCTATTGCAAATATATGAAGAGCCCTGTTACTGAATGCTTGTTGATTTTTCTCCAATTACAAAATACTACTAACTTTTTGTTCTTTGCAATTTTTCGCATGATGTGAAAATTTTCACAAATAAAACAGTAAGCCTTGCAGTATTTACAAGCATATTCTTAACAAAATACGCATGTCAGCACCGTAACTCCGAAGGTTGAAAATTTTCTGAGAGCTTCCTGAAAATGCGATTTTGATAGAGTTGATATTTTAGCAAGTACAATATAAATTATATCTATTTAGGAGAAAGTTTTCATGCTGAACTTAGAGCAGCAACTTCAGTCTCCCACCGTTTGAACAGTGGAATTTGAAATCTAGAGATGTTGGTTTAGCGTTTGCATATGATTACTTAGCCTACTGGTATGAATTCTAGAGAATCAACGGATGTAGAAGTTGCAGGCGTTATTTTAACCATATTGAAATCGAAGAAGTTTACTGGTTCTCAAACGAAGAGGCAAAGGCATACATGTGTCGATTTCTCTGTCCTATTCATAGATAGCTTCACTTACCTCCGTTTATTGCCTTTAAGGAAGAATTTGTATTTGTTTTTCAGAGCTTATTGTCTAGAGGTTTGCAAGCAGTACAGTGCTGGTATGTTATACGTGATTTTCATCGGCGTACTTTTAGCATTTTGTCCCTGACTATCCTTTTTTGCGACTGGCTTTCTCTTTTAGAATGTCAGCCTCTTGTAAGCTCAAAGAAAAAACTGTTATTTTATCCACACTTGTAGGCTAAGGAACCTTATGTAGGATCGAGAACCGTTTCAAAACAATTCATGATACTACGCAGATTCAAAAATCGTAAATTGCAGCTTGAACAAGATTGATGAGGGCATCTAAAGATATCTCAAATGAAAGGGTCATGCTAATGATTAATTAAAACTAACTCCCATTAATGGGCCCAAACTGCGGGGGCTTCGCTGCCCCTCAGATATATTTCAACCTTTTTGTAAATCTTTCCTCATAATCATCGGACAAACACAAGGTTGCATAAGGTGGAGTTGGAAGGAAAACCTGCATTTTCCCCGCAAAACTAGTCCCCTCGTCCATGTTGGAAAAAGCTTTCCAGATGCATCTGCAAAAGAATGAAGATCCAACATGAAAAATGTGAAAGAGGCGGGTGGGTGGGAGATTTAATTTGCAACCACTCCGCATGAGTGTGCAAAGTTTACTAAGTTCTCATATCAAACGCAGTTTTATACCGCATAGAAGAAACCATGCCACATGCACCACTATCAATGAACACATAGGCGATAAAACACATGACATCTCCAGAGAGTTAAAACCTATGATACTTCAAATCGCCTGGGGCGTATATCTGTAATAAAAATGAACTGCATGTTCGTTGCTCTAACTCCGATTAGAATTTCATTCTAATCTGCATTCTCATCATATCTAATATTATATAATATAATGTAATGTGGTATAATATAATATGACATAATATAATATAATGTAATATAATATAAATATAACACAAAATAACATAATGTGATGTAATATAATATCAGATATTACGTTTTACTTGGTTCTAGAAGAGGAAAATTTTGCCAAATTCAAACCAAATTCAAAAAGAATTACGATAACAAAGTGACTGTTTCTTAATGGTAAGTTATAGTAAGTCGCAATTTCAATTCAATGGTTAGGTTCCACTTTCAACAATAAACTGTAAGCGTCCCTAACTATTGATAGCACCAGAGAAACTGGCATTCTCGAAAATTTTATGCCCTCCTTTGCTAATTGTCTGACACCTTTTTTGCCTGGCAAAAACTACAACGAAACCTTTTTGCCTGGCGCAACATCAACATCTTTTAGATTGCTTTCAAAGATTTGAAGTTTTTAGCGCACTTGGTATGTCCATGTTGTTTCCTCTTATGGTTTGTTTTTTCTTATATCAAGTAAAACTAAACCAAATATGCGATACATACTGGTCTATCTAAAGTGAAAAAAGACATACAGTCACCTAGTTCCTACTTCGGATTGGACTTACAAATTGAAACACATAATTTCTAAAAAGAAAGTAACAAACAATCAAAGCAAACTGGCTGCTGTATCTCGCTTTGCTTGCTGTCATTTGTTGTAGCCTGAGTTTGAAATTGTTACCGCGCTTTGACATTTATGGGTGTTTTTAATATTATTGCTTTGATATTCAGGGAGCAGTGGCCTTTCAAATGGGGATTCGTTTTTTTCTATTCACCCGGTATTAAGAGCTGTACATAGATAACTTCTATGAGCTCTACGTGATCTTTTTTTAATTTTTGGCCACCCCTTAGCATAGTACCAAGATAATATTGGTATAATGAATGCTTAGAGAGTAAATCTTTTATAAAGCCAGATATTCTGCAAAATGACCAAGAAATTTTCAAGGAATTAACTAAATTAATTGTGGACAGGAAAGTCTTCAAAGAATTAGATTCTGGATTACCGAACTGTGCCAAACTCGCCAATGTTGTCCTGTCCGATAAATCCTCGTCTCATTAAAGGTAATATTACAAATCTTTAAAGCTAAATATCTATATACACTACACCTCTAGAACCAAACTCATTATCAATCTTTAATGGAAGATACCGTGAAAGCACTATTAAGCCCATGGGGGGCTTAGTTAATTTTGGACACTCCAGAGAGGGGGAAGGGGCTTAAAAGAGAGAGTGCTTATTAGAGATGGAGGGCTTATTCACAAAATCAAATGACAGTGATACATATGATAGCTTTTTAGTTCTTTTACACCATATTTTGCGGATTTAACATACAATTTTACGAGTAAAATACATAAATTCGACACTGCTTTATCTTATTTAGCTCAATTAATGGAAAATCTTTGGTAACCTCTGGAAACTGATATAAATGGGGGCGGGGGCTTAAGAAAGAGGCTGCTTATTCAAGATTTTGGCTCATAGGGAAAGGGCTCATTAGTTTTCTCTTTATATTTACTCGCATATACTCTCTAACGTACTTGATTTTTGTTTATTTAGTGAAGCCAAGACCCAGAACTGTCAGTGTCCCAACATATGAACAGTTACTGCGAAGGAGGTTGCAGAACGTTAATCAAAGGGTATGTCTTATCTTTTATTGGACAGTTGTATTTTCCTTTTTTTGAATTAATGAGAATTTCCGTGAATTGAAATAGTCGCTAACTATAGATATCGTTGCTGTTACATATCAGTGACCAGTTTTCATCCGACTGAACTGCATCAAACATTTTGCAGACGTTAATTCTTGGGACCAGGGAGTAATAGGTCCCTCAGAGCTTCCTAGCACACTTTTAAATATAAAGTGATTTGCGTTTTCTTAACGCTAACCAACATCAGTGTTCTCTCGTCATCAGAGCCTAAGCTTGGGCTGTTAGTGCATTGGCCAAATTTTCACTCAGTTTATCCCCCTAAATATTGCCAATTGGGGGTTACAAGAAACAAGCCATATTTTTTCCACAGACCAATGCACTAAATGTCCCTGCCAATGATCCATGCTAGACTCACGAAATAGTCCCAGTTATCGCAACAGCAACAGCAATGACAACAACAACAACAATATATATGTTTGCTCAAACTGGGACTTATGGACTTTCACATAAAAAAGTGGGACGAAAATAAACAATGGGCGCACAGATTTTTCTATTCCCTTTAAAACGAGGTTGATGGCCTCTTTTCGGTAGTTGGAGAATTTCAGGAGCTGTGGCGTTTTGGCGTGCACTATTGCTAGATGAAGATTGCCTTCAAAATGAGGAAATTCTTGTTGAAACTGAAAGGTTTGTTAATTCTTAGATTAAAGAAACATTCATGCGAATACTTGTGGCTTTTGTTCATTGCTAACGTCACTCAAAACTTGAATTTTGAGGCGTTTTATTATCTGACGATTGAGCTGACAATTTAGGCCCACCGCCATTACTCGCCTTTTCGTACAGCGTTGCTATGGTTTCCATATCGGACATGAAATCGAGGGAAACAATTTCGTCCCAATTTTCAATGTGAAAGTCCATGAGTCGTAGTTATAGCGTCCATCAGCCTATCAATAGCAATAACTACGAACTTGCAATCAGTGTAGATCCATGCCTCCGGAAGAGACAATCGATCATCAGCATGAAAAGATTTTACCAAAATAGAGAGGGTGCGTTGGAAAAGCGAAAATCAGCCACCAGCCACTATCGATGATTACCGGAGATGTTTGCATTCTCAATGTTGAAATCCAAATGCGAGAAAATGCTAGTTTGCAAATTCATTTATGCTATTTCAAGACGCACGCTAACTCGTATCCAGAAAACAATCAGAAATTCCCTAAACAATATTGCACCTAATTTTGCAAGGCCACTTTGATCATTCAGTGCTTTCCAAATAACACGGAGCACAGCAGCGGTGTTATCTTGCAGGTACCCAGGCGTAGCATAAGTTCCAAATCTTTAAAAAGGCTGGTGTAAAATTCAGTTAATTATTTCTTTGATTTGAATGACTTCAAAGAAACTTCAGCTATTTCTCTATAATTATACCGTTGGACTTTTCTTAAATCTTCAATATTTTCAGAATTAGAGTGTTTTTCTACTTGTTCAAGAATTCAAGAAAAATTTTCAAAAAAACTTAAAACCATCGTAATTTCTAAACTGTTTGAAGCAACATGAAATAGTTTCGAAGAAAACCATAGTTCATGGATGTCTACAATATGGTATCAAGCAAAAGTCTGTCACTCATCTGGTTTATGATTTAGAAATTTAATGACGTCACATCCTCAAATGAGTTGAAATGTAAGATACGCTGTAATTTTGAAAAATATTCAAAACTTTTGAAAAGTCCAACGGTAGAATTAAAGATAGGTGACTAAAGTTTCATTCACCATCACAGAATTTTACACCCACCTTTTTACGCCGAGTTAAAGATTTGGAAGCTATGCTCTTATCCCCCTAAATATTGCCAATTGGGGGTTACAAGAAACAAGCCATTTTTCCACGAACCAATGCACTAAATGTCCATGCCAATGTTCCTTGCCTCTGGAAGAGACAATCGAACATCAGCATGAAAACTTCAAAAGATTTGACCAAACTAGAGGAGGGTAGATGGGAAAAGCAAATATCAGCCACCAGCCACTATCGATGATTACTGGAGATATTGGAATTCTCATTGTTGAAATCAAAATGCGAGAAAATGCTAATTTGCAAATGCATTTATACGATTTTAAGACGCACGCTAATGTGTATCCAGGAAACAATCCGAAGTTCCTTAAACATTATTGCACCTAATTTTGCAAGGCCGCAAGGGACTTTGATCATTCAGTGCTTTCCAGATAACACTCTAAGGCACGGAGCACAGCAGCGGTGTTATCTTGCAGGCACCCAGGCGTACAGTAACTGATTGCCGTTCCTTTTAGAGAGCAATGTCACGACCTCTTTGCCCGAATTAACTGTGATGTAAAATTGCATTTTAATCCCTATATATCCATGCATTTATATTTTCCTTTTATTATTCTCGCTCTCCTCAGTTCCTTTGGCAGAAAACCAACAGAAGTCGAATGTCTGGTCCAATATTTCATTCACCATCTGCCTCTTAGCTTAGCATTCAGTCTATGCAGAATTCTATCCAGCCTATTATTTATTGTATCATACTGATTGTTTTCAATTTCTTCCTTTAGCTTCTCAAACTAGAGCAAACTGTGCCAAAGTTGCCAGAGATAAGAAATGAGATCATAGACAAGGTAAATAGTGTTTCTTCTCAGAAATATGCCCTTGTGATTCGGTTTCCATACAGCTATGTGCTCTATGAAATGCGATACGTTCATGCCTTTTTGCATTGTATGTAATGACAGTTATTGGTAGGATATTGTAGAAGACGTGCCGAAATTGATAGAATAATATGATTTAAAGTGAATCACCTAAGCTGTGAGGGGCCCATCTATAAATAGGGCGAAGAAAAGCGTAAACACTCCATCGTTTTCCTTGGCTTTTCTTTCTTTCGCCACGCACTGGATTGTCAAATGCAAGAGGTATGCAGGTGCGAAATCTTGGAACAACATTCCTACCGTGATCAAACAGGCATATTCTTCAGTTAACTTTCGTCGTCAAGTTAAACTGCATTTGTTTTCCATCAACTACCAGTCGTAAGATTTTAGTGTTTTCAAATGATGTCTTTCCGCAATTTGATTCTTGGCATATTTTTCCAATATAAACTATGTTTTTTAAACTAAGAGGGTGCTCTCTCCTTGATTAGTCTATCCATTGAGAGAGCTCCTCCTATAAGAAATTTCCTACATGCAAATCCTCCCTCATCTTCTTGTATTGTGTTCGTTAATTGTATTTCATTAATATTTTAAGTCTTTTCGTAGTTTAATTTTGAGTATATTTTGTATTTTTTTGTGAGATTTGTATGTAGAGGAATTTTAAAATTAAAGGAACTGAACTGAACTGAACTGAACTGAACTGAAATGAACTGAACTGAACTGAACTGAACTGAAAAGGCTATTTATATACCTATGAGATCTGATCTTTTAACTCAGGTTATTCGCTTTAAGATATCTTCACCCAACTTTCAAAAATGCATCAGTTTCATCAGGCTTGCGAGTATAATCATCTGTGTGTGATTCTGGATCACGAAAAACTGAATTATTTGCACTATTTTCAAAATGATCTTGATTTCAAGTATGTAAAAGGATTTAAGCGTTTTTAAAAAAAGAACCTTGCATAGAAGAAAGAACCAGCACGTAGTTCAAGAACCAACAAAAAACTATTTTTTTTCTATGAATATTTTCTTCTTTGCTGGATTTTAACATATTCAATCATCTTTTAACTTACTAATTAATTTGTAATTTATTAATTCATTCGTTTATTCACTTTTTCATTTATGTATCTACAGTATATCCCCCCACATAAGAACCTACAAAAATAGGAACCTGGAGGCTTTTCCCCTAAATTATGCACCTTGTGATAAAGAACCGGTTTCAGTTTGATGAAGGATATGTTCTTATTGCAGAGGTAGCAAAGTTGATTTTGTATTGTCATTATGAAGCTCATTTTTGTCCCAGTTAAAGTTTGAATCTCCCTCCCCTGCTGTTTGTAAGCTTAGAATTGGTTATTTGGTACATATAACTTTGCCATAAACAAATTACAGGGCTTAACATCTTTGGTGAAGATTCTAAAACAGCCTACGTAAGGCACTCTTCAAATTAATATCTTTATACCTTGAAAAATTAGCCTTGGTTCCTTTAAAATAAGAACCTATTTCAACCTGGCTCTGGACTTGCCCAAGTCGTGGCTCTCAAAAGTAGGTTCTTATTTACTGTATTCATTAGATTTTGTTTCTTTCATTCACACAAGCTACTGGTTTATTCATAGCATAGTATCATGTATTTTCCGTTAACAAGGACAGATTTTGTTGAAACCTGAATTCAAAGCGATTAGTGATTCAGACAAAATATATTCTCTCAGCCAGTAATTCAAAACAAGCAATGCCGCAAAAGCTTCTGTGAAACCCAGGTAGCTAGCGCGCTCGTTGTGCATCGCAGAAATGGTTCTTAGGAGCAAACACGAGCATATATCGAAAGAAGAAGGATATATCTAAACATCCACCTCGGGCATTTTATTTGTCTGCTTCAGAAGCCAATTGGGAGGCGATTCATTACTGCTCAGCTTCTGAACCAAAGAAATACAATGCCCGAGGTAGATGTTTAGATATATCCTTCTTCTTTCGATATATGCTCATGTTTGCTCTTAGCAACCATTTCTGGAATGCACAACGAGCGCGCTAGCTACCTGGGTTTCAGGACAACTTTTGCGGCTTTGTTTCCCTTTGTTTATTTTAAATTACTGGTTGAAAGAATTTCCTTTTTTTGCAATCGCTAATCGCTTTGAATTCAGTTGCCAACAGAAGTAGCTCATGCAATTGTCTTACAAAATCTGTCCTTGTTTCCGTTCACAAGTGATACTGGTTGATCTAATTTATCTTTCTATTCATTTAGTTATTTATCACTGCTTCTATCTTTTAATTAATTTTATATTAACTTATCATCATTCATCCTACCATTATTCATTCATTTATTTGTTCATTATCCGAGAAACGAATGAACTGCCATATTTTGAAACTGGTTTCTCGGGGGTTAGTTACAGCTTAAAGGCAGTCTATCACGTATCTGATTGGCTGCAACAGAGTCAGAGCTCAACGCAACGGATTTCTTTGTCGATCTGTGTATTTGAAACAAAGGAGAGCTGATTGTTATCACTTTCTACGGTCGTAGAAAGTCATCGGGATCAGCAGCCATTCAATTCTCCTATTCTTTGTATTGTCATTATCACCGAATCAAAATGCGTGATAGACTGCCTTTAAAGTGATCAAGCAACATCTCAAAAGACAGCCAAACCCTTCAGCTACATGCTGATACCTTGTTTGTGTTCATAGCATTTACTTTCTAGAAGCTACGCATGATCTACTGATGTAGGTCGTGAAGTTTTTTTTAACCAGGTAGTTAGCCTGTTGTTTGGAATTGATACAACGGAGGGGAGAGGTAAAGCGTCTAATGTGATCTCAGCCAACAAATTTGATGTTATTAATAGAGCAAAGGTGATCAGATTGATAGTCTGAAAGATCCATTTATGTGGTTGAAAATGTTAGAAATACAGAAATAGAATAGATTAACGAAGAAAGAAATACAGTACTGGGTGCCCTAAAACTTGAACACAAGCGTGATAAAATCTAATATCAAAAGTCGTAACCGAATGTTTCAAAATAAGGAATAATTTTGAGACAGAAGTTTTCCCCGCAGCAGTCAATCGGTGATTTTTGGTAAAAATTCGATGCTTTTTGAATGAAATAATTCAGATTCTGGACTTTAATGATAGTCTCTCTCAATTTAGACTTCACGTAAAAATTCCCGGCTAATAACAACTATTGCAGTGGTTGGCATGCGTAATTTTGCGTTATCGCAAATCTCAAGTAATATCTAATTTGAGACAGGCCGTAGATTCCAATATTCCAATAGACAATTTCGCTAAAGATGACGTCAGGGAATTTTTACCATGACTCTTTGCGTCTCATGGTAAAATCACCAATTCAATTAATCGAAATTCTTTCAGACACATAGGAGCATGCTACAAGAATTCCATGACGCAATTGTTGGCATATTTTTCATTTGGGGGGAAAAGAGGAAGCATGTTAGAAGGACAAGGACAGATTTTGTAAGACAATAGCATGAGCAGCTTTTGATTGACACCTCATTTCAAAGCGATTAGCGATCGCAGTCAAAGGAAATCTTCTCAACCAGTAATTCAAAACAAGTAATCCGCAAAAGTTTCTCTGAAACCTAGGTAGCTACTTTGCTCGTTGTGCATTCCAGAAATTGTTTTTAAAAGCAAACATGAGCATAGATCGAAAGAAGAAGGATATATCTACACATCTGCCACGGGCATTTAATTCATTTGGTTCAGAAGCCGACTTAATTCTCTTATAGTTTTGGATGTGATTAAAATACTTATTGCTCAGCTTCGGAACCAAAGAAATAAAATGCCCATGGTAGATGTGTAGATATATCCTTCTTCTTTCGATATATGCTCATTTTTGCTCTTAAAAACAATTTCTGGAATGCACAATGAGCGTGATAGCTACCTAGGTTTCAGAGAAAATTTTGCAGCTTTCATTGTTTTGAATTACTGGTTGAGAGAGTTTCCTTTGTCTGCGATCGCTAATCGCTTTGAATTCAGGTGTCAACAAAAACAATTCATGCCATTGTCTTACAAAATCTGTCCTTGTTTGTTAGAAGTGTAATATTCCATGTAAATTCTGATGTGCAGATGTTTAGTGACTAGAAGATAAGATCGAGAATAAAACTAGACATGGACCAAGAACTATGTGGATGGACAACATCCGAGATTGGATGGGAAGGAAACACTACGGATGGCTTGTAATAAAAGCCCAAGATTGAGGAGAGTAGGGACAATTCGTATCAGCCTACCTACAACGAGTAGACCGCACATGATAAGTGAATATAAGAAATCAGTAATATAAAGTAGAGACATTATTTTGATGATTACGAACGGAATTCCTAAATATTACGTTGTAACAAAACTCTCTTACAGTACTTTTGTTCTTGACAAGTCGTTGGTAACAATTTCCTCCAAATAGACTCCTAAGAGCAGGAAATGTTTCCCAGCGTTAGTTTTTTCTTTAAATGAAAATACACAGTCATCAACAGAAGTTTTTACTGGAGGTATTGGGAAGCGTTCAGGAACACTTTTTTTAACACTTCAGGAACATTAATTTTGTATAAAAAGTGCAAACATATTTTTCTTAATCTTGCATAGGATATCATAGAGCTAGGTAACAAGATGGATTTCCTCAACTTCAGAATAAAGGTAGGCGACTAAATATAATTCCGTTATCATTGTTTTTGATGAATCATCCTTGTTCTAGTGACTTGTGTTCTGTCAAAGTTCTATAAAACTTTGACTCGTGTAGATTTTGTTGTATGGTGATAAAGACCTTTCTGATAACATTAATAAAAACATCCTCGAATTAACTCTTGATTTCATACAAAAAACAGGTCGGTTTGATTAGATTCGAATCCTTGTTCTTGCCACTCAGCCACAAAGTCCTTTTTTGTTCCTTCCTTTTTTTTCACTCCTGTACGTCTGTTTTGCATTGGATGTTGGGTAATTTCAGTGTATTTAAATTATTGCGATTGACGTGTAACTCACACTTAATTATAAGCCTTCAAATGGTTGCCTGACATCCAATGTGAAACTGACTCCAGTGTTTATCAGTAGAGATTGTTTGCGCGTAATTATAGTAGTAATTGTATTTAATTGTATGTAGGTTTAATTTAGTTGCTCGTCTTTATGTAAAAGCCATGGGGTAGTCATGGTATTTTGCTCCCCATGGTATCTCGTCCTGGTAGTGTAGTAAAGTAGTTCGTAAGTGTTGTTATAAGTAATCCCGTTTTTGTAAATTTTTATGCTGAATATATATATATATAAAAAAAATATTTGTCCTGATTTACCCAAATCTTGCTTCGTGGGAGATTCATCTTAGCGTGAAATTTTAGCAATTCGTGTGAATCATAAAGTTGTTTGCTTCCCCATCAAACAATTTGTTTGTACTAATCGTCATTGCACTACAAGAACAGATTTTGTAACACCATTACATCAGTTGCTTTTGATTAATACTGCAATTCAAAGCGATCAGCAATTGCAGACAGAGGAGATTCTCTCAACCAGTACAGTAAAAACCCACACATAAGAACTTATGATTTTGAACTCAGCCTGTTTAGGTTCTTATGCAATGAGGCACATCCAGTAATCAGGGTGTAGGTTCTTAATATAAGAAAATATTTGCAACCTTATTTGCACTCTTGACCCTATCCATTTCGACCCAATCTTACCTAGTTTACCCATGCAGGCCCTGCCTATCACAGTTCTGTAAGTAATGGTTTGGAGTTCATGAAGGAGGTCGATTGGTAAAAATGTTGCATTTATTGCCCAATGATTGAATGAATGAAACCCTTTATTAAGAACCTAGTTAAGATATCAGCCTGAAGTGGTTCTTGAATATTGGGTACAAAATATATTATTTGAGGCTGTAGGTTCTTAATAGATGAAGGTTCTTATGTGCGGGTTTTTACTGTAATTCAAAACAAGCAAAGCCGCAAATGTTGCCCCGAAATCAGTAGAGCAATCTGTTGCCTTATGCACGCGAAAGGTGGATTTCAAGAGAAGTCATTAGTTTATCACGAAAGAAGAAGGATGAATTTATCATCTGTGTCACGGATTTTGTTTATTTGATTCAGAAGCTGAGCAGAAAGGCATTTCAATTTTCGCATATTTAGGGCTTAAATCATGGGTAGTTAGACACTGCTGGTGTGCTTCTATGGAGGAGCGATCGGACTAAAATGTTTCTGCGGAGGAATATTTTTTATATTGCTGCGGAGGAGATATCGAAAGAAATAGAAGTCACATTACTAACAAACTTTCCAAATGGCGGATAAAATACAGTTGGACTCATCATTGAGCTTAATCGGTTGTTGAAGGATAGGAAACAGAAAAAGACACTGTTATATATGGAAGGAAATCACTCTCATTATAAAGTCAATGAAAGTACACATGCGGCGTCTAACTACCCATGCTTAAATGAAACAATCACTGCTCAGCTTCTGCATCAAATCAACAAAATGTACCAGACAGATCTTTAGGTTTATCCTTCTTCTTTCATTTTCGTTATAGACTCATTACTTCTCTTAAAAGCTACTTTTCTTGTGCACAAGGCGACAGCTTGCCGTACTGGTTTCAGGGCAACTTTCGAAGGGTTTGTTTGTTTGTTTGTTTCGAATTACTATTGTCGGGAGGATTTCCTTTGTCTGCAATCGTTAATCGCTTTGCAATCCAGCGTCAATCAAAAGCAGCTGATGCTATTGTGAACAAAATCTGTCCTTGTCTCATTGCACCAAATTTAAATTTGAAGAAAGAGAACTTAACTACATTTTGTTTTGTGCCAAGGTGCCTGGTTTGATATTTTTTTGTCGGAAAGTTTAACCGCCTGAAAGTTTTGGAATTTAAGGTATTTATGTTATTTTTTTCATTAACTTTAATTTGATTTTTAACTTTTTTTAATTCTCTAGGCAGCAGATGATTATCAGTGGAAAGGAATGTTCCAGAAGAACCCATTGTGGTAGGAGAGTAACAGGTGTAGCCGTTTTGACTCATTCATTACATCAAAAGATGCAATACTATTATTTACATTTTGTGTATAGCTCTATTATTTATCACCGATATTTGCGTTCAATAGATTAGTTAAGTAAGAATATTTGCGTAATATTATTCAGAAAATGGCATTAAACAGAACGATAACAGACGGTTAAACAGTCTATTGCTCTTTTCAATTTCAGTGGAGTCAAATTAAGATTTGACTATTTTATGGGACATTCAATGTTTTATCATAATGAATTGCTTCAGGCTCGTTATGTGAACAGATGTAGTAATGTAGGATTTGTATATAATGGTAAAGTTACATAATATAATGTGAATTGATCATAACAATCCACTTCTCTTTTTTCGTACTTTCCATGGCCACGTGCAGCATATTTAAAAATAAAAGAGGGTGGCGCTTAGCCTTACTGGTAAGTTTGTTCCAAAGTTTTGCACCATTGCAAACGCCGTCGGTTCATTGAAAGGGACTCACATGTTGCGTGAACAAGTAATTTTCTTAATTATTTTATTTAAGTGAGAAAAACTGTATTTAGTACCTGCTGAGTCACAATTGTTTGAACAATCGTACAGAAAAAGCAATGCAACCAATGTATGACAGTTAAAATCCATCATCTTACTACGGTTTCACCTTGATTTTCATTTTTTTATCATGGCTCATTCTTACCTTCTGAAATTAGGAATCAACCAAAAAGTTTTATTTTTCGACATACCCAACAAAAGTAGGAAAATAGCCCGTTTACTCACGTGCAATAGGCTGCATGGATCATTGTTTTAGTGAATTAATGTTAAAAGATGATACTTCAGTCTTTCTTCCTATTTGCGACGAAAAGTAGGCCTGCCGTGGCGGCGATCTTGCAGCATTGAGCATGTTCTACACAACAACAAGCCACGCCAGGCCTACTTCTCGTCGCTAACAGTCAGAAAGACTAAGATAGATAATCATGCTTTAACATTAATTCGCTGAAAAAATCATCCATGCATCCCATTGCGCGTGGTTTACTATCTTGTCGATTTTGACTTTTTTATGTCCAGCATTGATGGGAAGGCACAATTAGATCTTAACAGTTTCGTATCATCAGATATCAATGCCTGGGCTTAGAAAAACATCATTTTACCATTTTAATCGTCGTAAGATGGATCAAATTGAGCCACTCATTTCCAGTTTTAGTCAAAGCCCACGGGAGCTAGTTTTAAGGAATTCTTCATTTGAGATAAGAATGATTTCTCGAAATAAATTTAGACCCTCAGGTAACGGAGTTTCTTTTTTCAAATCGATGTTATAGTGTTTATTGTACGATTTTTCAAAGAGTTGATACATTTTTCTGACTCGACCAGTAGTATTTTTTAGTGAACGGGTGCAAAGCGAAGAAACGGGAAGGTAACGTAAGTGTATCGTTGACAAAACATTTCATTGCTTATTTAAGTTTATTTCAACAAGGGCAGATTTTGTAATACAATAGCAACAGTTGCGTTTGATTGACACCTCAATTCAAAGCGATTAGTGGATGCAGACAAAGGAAATTCTCTCAACCAGTAATTCAAAACAAACAAAGCCGCAAAAGTTTCCCCGAAACTAGTAGGGCAAACTCTCGCCTTGTGCAAGCGAAAGATGGTTTTTAAGAGAAGTTATGTGCTTATAGCGAAAGAAGAAGGGTAAATCTAAAGCTCTATCGCTTAGATTATGTTTATTTGATTTAGGAGCTGTTTTTTAATCGTTTCATTTTAAGCCCTAAAGACGCGAGAATTACAATGCCTTCTGCTCGGCTCCTGAATCAAATAAACATAATCTAAGCGACAGAACTTTAGATTTACCCTTCTCCTTTCGCTATAAGCACATAACTTCTCTTAAAAACCATCTTTCGCTTGCTCAAGGCGAGAGTTTGCCCTGCTAGTTTCGGGGAAACTTTTGCGGCTTTGTTTGTTTTGAATTACTGGTTGAGAGAATTTCCTTTGTCTGCATCCGCTAATCGCTTTGAATTGAGGTGTCGATCAAACGCAACTGTTGCTATTGTATTACAAAATCTGCCCTTGTTGTTTATTTCACTTGTAGGCCTACCAGGTTACTACAAAATGAAGTATTTTTTAGATTGCCAAAAATTTGCTTATACAGGGTGTCCCAAAAAAATTGTGCCCTGTTTGTCTGAAGATTGCAACAAAACAGGAAAAGGTTCTTGCCAAAATTTTGCATGATAGTGCTCTTCAGATGTTCAATTAAAGTTTGCCACTATCCCCGTAACAATCCGTTGAAAACTGATGGAGCTATCCCGGGGGGGGGGGGGTACTTGACCAGGTTTTGGTCGGGGACTTGCCATCAAAGCTTCAAAAACATACCCGTTCCTTAAACCAATTTTGCGAAAAAGTATACCCGACCTTATACCAATTTTCCGAAAAAGTATACCAAAATCGTTCCTTAAACCAAAATCGCGAAAATCGATACCGTTCCTTATACCAAAATCGTGAAAATCGATGCCGTTCCTTATACCAAAATCACGAAAATCGATACCCTTCCCGATGGCACGTCCCCGTACCCAAAATATGTGGAGTACCCCCCCGGGGGAGCTATGACCTTCAGAAGACCAAATTTGCCTGATGACTGAAACCAGCAGTCAGCCATTTTGTCGTACTATTTTGCAGTGATAAGTATCTTCACGTGAGGTAAGAAATAATTTCTGTGAGGTCAGAAATAGTGGAACTCTCCGAGGATTATCGGAATTTTCACGAGAGCAATGACATTGGAGGCTGCTGTTTCATTTTCAATCCACGAAGCGATTTATCGCTGTAAAATAGTCAGACAAAATGGCCGACCGCTGGTTTAAGTCATGAGGAAAATTTGGTCTCCTGAAGGTCATAGCTCCATCATTTTTCAACAGATTTTCATGGAGATGGTAGCAAACTTTAATTGAACATCTGAAGAGCACCATCATGCAAAAGTTTGGCGAGAATCTTTTGCCGTTTTATCGCAATCTTCGGACAAACCGGGCACAATTTTTTGGGACACCCTGTAGACCCCATTCACAATGGCGTCAGTTCTTTTGAAATGCATCATTCACCTCGATATTATTTGGAGCTAAATCCCAAAAGATTGCGTTGCTCTCAGCAACGCATGAAATAGTTTTGTACGTGTATATGCATTTTTTTAATCCATTCAAAGGTTACGATAATATAATTACTAGTTACACTACTTACAATATTACTCTACCATACCACTAAAACGATACTAGAGGGAGCAAAAGACTGTCTACCCTGCAGCCATAACATAAAAGTTAAAAACTACTAATAAATGCGGAGCAAAAAATATATTTGCATCAAAATAGGGATGGTGTAGATTTCTTGCTGTGCTGGGATTTGCCTCATTCGCCTTGAATTGATACAGTAAAAACCCGCACATAAGAACCTTCATCTATTAAGAACCTACAGCCTGAAATAATATATTTTGTACCCAATAAACAAGAACCATTTCAGGCTCATATCTATTCAGGTTCTTAATAAAGGGTTTCATTCATTGATTGGGAAATAAATGCAACATTTTTGCCAATTGACCTCCTTCATGAACTCCAAACCATTAGTTTTAGAACTGTGATAGGCAGGGCCTGCATGGGTAAACTAGGTAAGATTGGGTCGAAATGGATAGGGCCAAGAGTGCAAAAAAGATGTAGATTGACATATTTCCTTATATTAAGAACCTACACCCTGATTACTGGATGTGCCTCATTGCATAAGAACCTAAACAGGCTGAGTTTAAAATCTTAGGTTCTTATGTGCGGGTTTTTACTGTATTAATTGTGAATAAGGTGTATACACTGCCGTTTATGAAATTCATTTTTGCACATTTGTTTCAAATTTGTGCTCTTGAGCGTTTCCTGGTTTTTAAGCATAAACTGAATTCACAAAACATGACTATCAAATTAAAAAGGTGAATAAAAAGACACTTCAGCACGTATCATAAAAGCATGTTCGGCAGATCCCTGCAAGAAGTACCGGCTGACCCAGAAAAAAGTGACCCACCGCAATCTGTTATAGAAAAAGGAGCAAGTGGCCGATTGAAATATTTCAAGCGTTGTTCTGTTGCTAAAAGACTAGCCTACATTATGAGTATTTTTGCAATTTTTTTGGGCACATTAAAGTTCCCAAATTAAGGATTTAGAGGAATAGGGCAGGCTTGAAATCCTCAATAAGTCGTCAAAACAGGGGATCGATTTGAAGCCATTTCAGAACTTCAAAACAACGAGGAGCGTGTTTCATTTTGCCTGAGAATATCTTTAAGTACCTAGGGACTATAAACTTGCTCTGAAAACTTCCGACTGGGTTGCCTATTCTCAGGTTAAACGAAACACGTTCCTTGTCCATTTGAAGATCTGAAATGGCTGCAAATCAATCCCCGGTGTTTGACGACTTTTTGAAGATTTCAGGCATGCCCTTTTCCTCAAAATCCTTAATTTTGGAAATTTTCCGTACCGATAGAAATTGCAAAAAATACTCGTGGCATAGGCTAGTCTTTTAGCGACACAACAACGTTTGAAATATTTCAATTGGCCACTTACTTAATTTTCCGTAACAGATTGCGTTGGGTCACTTTTTTCTGGGTCACCCGGTATAATAACATAACATAATATAACATAAATAGATTCTGTTTGAGGCTAACAGCCTGTAACAGTTCAATTTTATGCTTATAGTTTTCGTAATAATGATTGATAAATGACCCATTCTGTAAGAATTTTTTTAAGACAGAAGTGAGAGAAACAGGCTGAATTTTTTAACATCAAGCTAAAAGATGTTGCTGACAGGAGGGGAGAATATGAAATTACGAGGCTTGGCATCGATGTATTTCAATGGCACAAATCGTTCGGAATCAGTGACGGACGCTTTGCCAAATATTGGGGGAGGGGGATGAAGCCTTTGTCTCGGTTCACATGCATTGTTCTTCTCTATTGCTTTCAAACAAAAGTTCTACCCAAAATGAGGGGAGATGACAGCACCTTGACAGACTTGACATGACAGACTTGCGTAAGTCTCTCTTTATCCACCTTTTCAATTAACCGTCCTCTTTTAAAAGTTTTGACACTTTCTTTGTACGATGATAATTCGCCACGGATTTTGATTCATTAGTAAATGATACTTAATTTGTCTTTTTTCTTTCCAGGACTTTCATTTAGAAATGACGAAGTCTTCAAAGGTAAGCTTATTTCTTTCTGAATTGTACATACGTAGCATGGTTTACGTGGATTTACGCCCGTTATTAAAACGCCAAAAGGACATGCTTTTTACGGATCAAATTTATCTGAGGGAATATTATTTACCGAAGCAATGAGAGAGCACACTGCGGTACTGTGGAGGTAAATGCAAAACTGGGAGAATTCACAGAAATATGACTTTTAAAATTCTGTAGCATGCTAAGAACCGAGGGGCATTTCCCCACTAAACATCTCATGCTCCTTTTGGTAAAAATCCTTTTGTATTCAAGAAAAATCCGTCAAAATATGTAAAAATCCTTTCGTTCTGAAAAAAATTCGTACACTTGTTCGATGAGTGAAATGCCCCTCGCTAAGAAAAGGGTGGCAGATGAAACTTATGTCAGCGATAATCAATGTCATTAGCATTAATAGATCTTTTAGCTTTTCTTTAAAAGAGTCTAGATCGAGCGATAATTTGATACATTTTTATGCGGAAGGTTCGATGATTGAGTTGCGTTAGAGCTTCTATCACTAACGGGTGAGCCAGAAAAAAGTTCCCACTTTTGAAAATTCATAGCATCAAAAGTACTGGATGGATTGGAATGAATCAATATTTGTTTGACAGCCAAAAGATCACAGCATTTTTGTGATTTTTCTCGCCTTCTTCGAGCACTGGAAAAAAAATTGGTAAATTCAAGTTTACAAAAACATGGTGGTTGCAAACTGACCGAAAAAGGCCTGAAATACTTGATCAAATCATAAAGGACTCTCACTCAGAACACTGGATAAAATGCAATTTCTCGTGGGTGAGAGATATCATCTGCACATTTATTGCCATGGGATTGAAAATCTATAGTATCTGTTTGAGAATCTATGTCTGTAGACTCTTGAGAGAGGTGAAACGCCCGTGCGTATTGTTTTGTGCGAGGTTTGATCAAATGTTTTAGGCCCTTTTTCAGTCATTTTGCAACCATTTAAATTTGTATAAAGTTGAATTCACCTATAGCATTTGAATCATTCAAATCCATGAATTGCTTGTGGTGCTATGAAGTTTCAAAAGTGGGAACTTTTTTCTGGCTCACCCGGTATTAAAATGTATAAAAATATCGTTCGATTCAAATTCTTTCGTGCAATAGCTACAAGGTCTATTTTCTCTTTGATTTAAAGTCTATAAAAGACAATTTTTTCAATTCAATTTCATGAATATTCTCAGCTGAGCGTACATGTTAGTCTAATATGAAAAGATGATATAATTTCTACGAAAGAACGTTTACGAGTATGTTTAAGTGAAAAACCTCTATCTTACAAAAGGTGCTAAAGAAGACAAGTGAAAATAACTCATAATGAGCTTTCGAGCCATTTGCCCTCATCGACATTATAAAGATGCTGTAATACTAGCTATACAGGGTGTCCCAAAAAAATTGTGCCCCGTTTGCCAAAAGATTGCGACAAAACGGCAAAAGATTCTCATCAAATTTTTACACGATGTTGCTCTTCAGATGTTAAAATAAAGTTTGCTGCCATCCCGGTAAAAATCCGTTGAAAAATGATGGAGCTATGACCATCAGAAGACCAAATTTTCCTCATGACTTAAACCAGCGGTCGGCCATTTTGTCCTACTATTTTGCAGCGATAAATAGCTTCATGGAAAGAAAATGAAACAGCAGCCTCCAATTTCATAGCTTTCGTGAAAATTCCTACAATCCTCAGAGAGTTCCACTATTTCTGACCTCACAGAAATTATTTCTTACCTCGCGTGAAGCTATTTATCACTAAAAATAGCAAGACAAAATGGCCGACCGCTGGTTTCAGTCATCAGGCAAATTTGGTTTTCTGAAGGTCATAGCTCCATCATTTTTCAACGGATTTTTACGGGGATAGTAGCAAACTTCAATTGAATATTGAAGAGCAACATCATGCAAAAGTTTGGCGAGAATCTTTTGCCTTTTTGTCGCAATCTTCAAGCAAACGGGGCACACTTTTTTGGGACACCCTGTACAATAATTTTATTCAGTTTGTAATAATTGCTAATAATTAGTCAGAACGAAGAACATTTGCGAAGAACAAAGGAAATGAAAAAAGGAGGTCCAAGAAAGAGGGTTGTGATTCAATGGATTGTTAGATAGTCTGTAATCAATAAGTTTGGAGCAAAAATTTTTTATAATGCTTTCCCAAGATTTCCTTTGAAGACGATTTTATTTCAAAGGTTATTTTTTTCGAAGATGATCTTAGCACTGCTTTGATTTCAGAATTTCTGTGAGTTTTCAAACGCATTTTCACTCAACCGGCTCGCGTGATTCGAAATCTCTTCCTTATTTGGTCGATAAAATAATGGGATAAATCACTTCCTTGGACCATTTTTGAATGGATGCAATGCGGTCATCAATAAGAGGTTACAATTGCAACCATATGTGTACAAAAATCTTGTTTTTCTGGAACTGCAAACAGATCATTACGCATTTGTACGAGATTGATCGAAAAACATTAGATGCGAATCCCACATCTTACGCAGTATTTACCAACAATAGACCGTTGTTTTGGGCTATCTCTAATTTCATGATTGTGCGGTTTTACTACTGGGCTTCAGTTCCTCCGCAGATGATAGAATTTACCGCGTGCTGAATGACAGGAAATCGATACGGCTTCTCAAGAGATAACCTCTGGACCCAATCAAGAAGTAGGCGTGTTGATTGAAATTAAGACTCTCCTATAATTGGAGTAACCTAAGACACAACCATAAAGCAATGGTTTGCTTTGATATGTTACGTAGACTCTTATCCTATGTGTTGAAGTAACTGTGTCCCAGAAACTGACCAAAGCTAGGACAGCCTTGAGCAAGTTGGTTTCTTACGATAGAAAGGTTACTCTGTTGCTAGAAGATAGTTAACAAGTTAGTTAACTTTTAAGATGTTTTCTAATCATCAAAAATTTCAACGCGGTTAACTAAGTCAAATCAAAACGTTTCTTTCTATGACGGTTATGCGAATGACATGGCAATGCCTATAATGTGCATTCTAATGTATGCCAATCAATGTACAGGTACCCTTGGAAGAGCCCATACAACCTCATTCCCAAGGGTATCTTTTGTTTTCAATAGGAGGCTAGACCTCAACAGATTCAATGCAGTGCAGGCGTTGCAGTTTACGGAAAACCTTTATTGTCACTGGGTACGAGGTTGAAGCCCATATAAATTCGGAAAGGGTGGAGCTTGACCGATTTAAGTGAGGAAAATGTTGAAATCTAATTGTAGCAGACCCTTTTAGGACGATAGTTGCCTGGTGCAAGGTCATGGCATCACATTTGACTTGAATTCATAACGTATAAATTCGATCTTTCACACCTTCTACTCCTGTCAATGTGAATGTTTGGTTGGAAGATGGTGTTACCGTTATGTGTGTACGTTGTCAACAAGTGGTTAAATTCAAGCCAACACTTCAGTGGAGCCAAGTTCAATGTGTACCCGCTGATACTGCAGGTCAAGCTTCTAAAGCACTCGAGCTATTAACTTGTTAACTAAGTTCGTTCAGAGTCCAGTTATCAGCCCATTTAGACATCAGATTTCACTGAACTTATTTGAGGTCCCTTTTGCACTATGCCGGTACGAAACGAATACAGCATGTGAGACTGCTGTATTGGCCTCCCGCCTTGGCCTGCATTATGCCCGCACAGTTTTCGCTTGAATACGGCACGAATTGAATACAGGATATAATCATATGTTCCTTTGTTTCATCTTAACAGCCGATTTGATAGAAGCGATAGGTCCATTTCTCAAACTGATTTTGTCAAAAAAAGCGAGCTTCATTTCATTTTCATTTTCATTTCATTTCATTTATTTATAGGAGGGTAACCCTTCAGCAAAGGCTGATATACAAGGGGCCCTCTGTCAAAAATCTTACAATTTATGGAATATACCTACCATTAAAATAATTACAATATATGATTTCAAAATGAAAATCTAAAATACAAAATTGTTCTAATTTACAGAAGAAAAAAAATAAAAAAATGCAAAAAAGAAACATATCCTAAATAGTTGTTTTAAAACGGTTAAGTTTTACGGCTTGCTTCGACTCAGCTGAGAGGCTGTTCCAATATTTTACTCCTCTGAACGAAAAACACCTTTGACCATTTCCACTTTTCATTAATTGTATCTTTAGGTCAGTAGAAGTATTTCGGAGGGTGTGAAGGGAGCCCTGCGAGTTTTTCAAGAAAAGCTCGGTCAAATATTGAGGAGCAAGACCATTTAATGCCTTAAACACCATGACTTTGGTCTCGGAACCAATCAATTCCTCAATCGTTTGCCAACCAAGACTCTTTATAAGGGGTATGGCGGAGGCATCAAAACGACTACCAGTGATTATTCTAGCAGCTCTGTTTTGTAGCTTCTGCAAGCGGCTTTTTTCTGTGGAACTACAGCAGCCCCAAACAGAGCAGCAACAACGAAAATGCGGTTCCATAATACTTCTGTACAAACTAATCAAGGAAGTAGCAGGGACGAGGCTCCTCGCATGTTTCAGAAGACCAATAGCCCTCGAAACTTTCGACGCGACATATTTAATGTGTTCAGACTACAAGATTTCATATGTATTTTCGATAAATTCAGTCATGATTATAGATCATAATTCAGATTTATGATGTAAATTGATTTATGATTAGTTATGATTGCAGATTATTTTCTTTCTTTCAGAATTTTTGTAAGTTGCAAGTAAAGGCCGCTAACATCACGCATCGTAAAGAAAAGAACTGAATGAGGAAAGGTAAGAAAGTAGCTAAAGGTATGAAAAATTAAAAGTTTCTACCATTTTAGAATTGTTGTAGAGATCTCATTGATTTCGTTTTACATTCCATTAAAAACTTACTATACGTATTACTAATTACACTACTTACAAAATACTATACCCTAGTACCAGAAAAATACCATTACGAGCGAAAGCCATGTCTACCTTATGGCAACATTGATATTTGCAGACTATTTTCAATAACACCTTCACAGGTAAGTGTTTATTCTGAGCGACCAGAAGAGATACAGTCGTAATATTCCAAAAGTAAATCATTTGTTTTTTGCACATTCTTATTCAAAGATTTTCTCCGTGACCAGCAAATTTTTTGAGATTTGTGTGTGCTTAGTCATAAATCAAACTGTCCTTTTGTGTGTCTTTATGGTAGAAGATGGCCTAACGGTAGATTGCATTTTGCAAAACAGATGTGGTCTTGCGTCACTGACTTCCATCGTGGGAGGGGAAACCACTCATCCTGTAAATTCTTCACGCTTCTCGATGGTGGGCATGTCCTGTGGTTCTAAGTGGTCCTATGTCCATCCTGGTAAAACTAGTTCACCAGCCCTCATTTTAGTGTACCGGTACCACCTGCGTTTTCGAAATGATTGGTTTTGGGGACACGGATTTTCTTTTTATTTATTCATGTAGAATGATTACAATACATCTTACCTTCTACCATACTTTTTTAACTGCTATACAACATTACAGGGACGATACCATTGGGAGCGAAAGACAATGACTACCCCATGACAAATACATAAGAACGTGCAAGATTAAACTACATACAATTACCGAGTGTCCCAAAAAAATGTATACGGATTTGGTTGACTCTTGCCCATGTGAATTTAGCTTCAATCAAGGTCTAATCACTCTAAAAATGTTCCTCGGTAGTTAACTTGAACATACAGATGTCGTTTGTTGATATTGTTACTTTGAGAGCAGACATGTTAATCTTGAAAGCTGCAAACCAAAGCTTTAGCCTTTTGGCCTAAGCAAATTTTCAAGGCACAACGCATAAATCAACGATAGCCTTGGTAACATTTGAACAACATTAGATCTTGTGTTGTTCTGGTTCCTAGAAATCGGCCCCTCAGTCATCCATTGGCCAGTTTTTTAATTTTTCATTAATTTCAGTTCTAAATTTCAATGTGCTTCAGGAAATTGCTTAGGGCAAAAGGCCAAAGCTCTGGTTTGCAGGCGGACGCAAATTTGAGCTTTCAAGATTGATATTTCTGCTCTCAAAGCACGAATACCTACAAACGAGGTATCTATGTTCAAGTTAACTATCGAGGAACATTTTGAGAGTGATTAACCATTGATTAAACCTAAATTCACATCGTTGGAGTCAACAAAATCCGTATACATTTTTTTGGGACACCCGGTAAACTGCGAACGATTAAAAGCTAATGGATACTATACTAGATTCTGTCTAACATTTAATGTCAAGCTAGGGTTGCGATGAATTTGAACGATGTCTCTAGCGCAACTCTTCTTGTTGCTTTATGATTGATAATATGACTGACATTTAATGTGAAACAGAATTTACAAATTTACATATTTTACGTTAAGGGACTTGGTGGCTGCTTAGTAGAAAACTGAAGTTTATAGAAGATCTTAATCAAACCGACCAGTTTCGTGCATGAAATGTAAAGTCAGTTCGTGTATATTTCTGTTCAAGTCATAAGAAAGTTTTTGATCTTGATCACCAAATAGTAAATGCTGCGTCAGAGCATCATTTGAAACAAGATCTTGTCGTTGAACATCAGAAGAAGGGCAGAGCAACAAAAAGTGCAAATGCTCCGTATCCTCGATGCCAACGCTAGTTGGGCACATTTGGTTTATGGTATCCATAAATTATGCTTGAATTTGTGGAAATTCGGCCTGCTGAGACCAACTCTAAGTTGGTTAATATAAGATTATCTTATTGGATCGTGAATTCCAAAAACAGAATTTGCAGGGGGTGAATTTTGATAATAGCTTTTCTTAAAAACAACAACAGATGGTACAAGTCTCAATTTAGGCTCACACTTATTCCATTCGAGTAGACAGTTAGGATAGAAGTTAGACTTGAATTTTTCAGTCCTTGCCTTTGATCGCCCAATGACATTCTGGTCGCGAAGACGGTAAGAAGGGGAATTGGATCTACTATATACTCAAGGCTAAGATTATTTAGAAAGTTGTAGAGCAAGGTAAGGCGTCTATTCCAACTTCGAAAACGTAGTGACTCCCAACCAAGCTCTGTATACAGCTTCTCTCGAGATGCCCCCCCCCCCCCATGTTCCTATTACAGCCAAAGCAACAGAATACTGAACAGACTCTAGCTTTTCCATTAATTATGGACACGAATGTTTCACAAGAAGGGACGCAGATGTTTCTATTGCTCCGATAAAATCTATTTTTGAGGGAAAATATTGACCAAATTCCTAAAAATTGGGCAGTCCAAGATAGCCGCAAAATAATATTGTTGAAAAGTGTTCAGAGCAAAATATTTAGAGGCACGAGCACTGCAAAACAACACGGAAGCGAAGGCAGCTATTTTTTTTTATTAAAGGGGCAGTCAGACGTGACGTTGCGCGGGACATTTTCATTGTAATGAAAAGTGCTTAGGCTTAGCATCGACTCGTCAACGGAGATTTGGAATGGGATTATCGCACATTTCAATCCATCTCCATCGACGTTGTTCTTGACAATCTCAAGGATTTAATTGACAGATATTGTTCGTCTATGTCGATTTCATGTATTTGCAAAGTTATTTTGTCTTTCACAAATTCCTGAAAGTCGTAAACAGCGATCTTGCTGAAGCGACCTTGAAGCTGCAATGAGATAATCTACAGGTCGAAGTGGGCAAGAAACTCACCAAAGAATATGGTTTTTGAGTCAGATTTATGACGCTTGGTGAAACCGAAATGTGAATAGAACCTTCTCAAACACTACTGGATTCATTGCTCAATTAGTTTCATCAGAATTACAGCGAACAAAGAGGTACAGTAGAAATGTTTTGGTATTTAGGCCTGTACGAATTGGATTGTGACACGAAGATTCTGCTACCGGTGTTTCGCGTCTGACTGCCCCTTTGAACATTGATTGAATATATAAGAGCTGATATTTTGCCGGGGCATGCGAGGCTTCTGCAGAGCTAAGGTGAAAAATAACGCACAGTCTGTCATCTTGGTTTGTCTCGATACGATCTGCTTGAAATAAACCTCGTTTTAAGATCAGAAATTAGCACAGTATGGGGGAAATAAAACGATTATGTAGATATATTTGCTTGGTTGAATATTTACCATTAAAGATTGATAATGATTTTGGTTATAGAGTATAGATATTTAGCTTTAAAGATTTGTAATATTACCTTTAATGAGACGAGGATTTATCGGACAGGACAACATTGGCGAGTTTCTTACAATTCGTTAATCCAGAATCGAATCCTTTGAAGACTTTTCTGTCCAACTATTAATTTAGTTAATTCCTTGAAAATTGTTTGGTCATTTGCAGAATATCTGGCTTTATAGTAGATTTACTTTCTAAGCATTCATTATACCAATATGATCTTGGTATTATGCTAAAGGGTGGCCAAAATTAAGAAGAGATCACGTAGAGCTCAGAGAATTTATCTATATGACTATGTATAGCTCTGATACTTTCTGTAACCTGAGACAAATCATCTCTACCGGTGGGTTTGCTAAATACATCCATATTTAAGAGACCTCAGTCAGTCAAACATTGATCATGTAAATCGCTGATTTAATTTTCACTCAAAATGCAAAGTTTGGAAATTTTTTGATGGGCCAATTCCCAAGTTATAAGCGATTTCATGAATCTCCTTGATCTGAAACGAACCAAATCAAGGCAAAAATATCGATCAAATTCTCAAAGAGATACGTAGTCATTAAAATTGGGCATGAAATGGACGAGATAAAACTTTTACACCTGAAAACTATTTTTGATACCTCGCATTGTGTACCTTTGAGTTTCTTGCAAGAATTGATATAGAATTCACTCACTTAGCTACCCTGGGTACCAGGCTCTCTCAAAAGAGAGTCTGGTACCTAGGGTATTATTTAGCATTTTTACCTGACTGACGTTTCAAAAACGAGACAATACAAGAATCCCGCCAATCCCATTGGTTAATCGCACATTTCCCGCAGTTTTCCGTATTCTTGTATAATACGATACAATGACGCGATTTTGTCACCACAACAACTGATTTAGGCCTGTGAGATTTGCAATAAACTCAGGCGACATAACAATAACAAAATGCGTTTGACTAAATGATACGAGTCAAAATTAGAAGCTATCAGGTAATAAAACTCATGCTAACCGATTTTGTAGTTGTACAGGAAAATATAAAGCCCTCGGTCTTATTGCACAGACCTTGCAAGCTCGGTCTCTACTTTTGCATATGCTTTCTTAATTCTATTTATTTTCTTGAATTTTCTTTCAGGGGCTGCAAGTAAATTTCAATCGCTAGCAGTACGAACTGACCCCAGTGCAGAAAATTGAAAGGAAATCGGTGAAGCTGGTTATTGTCGTCAGTAATTTTATTAATTCAAGAAAATTAACATCTGTGAAGCTCATTACTTCTTCACGCGTCAAAATTTGGTAAGTAAAAACATCATGAATTATTGCATAACTTCTATTTTTGATAAGCTTCTTTTCTTTTCCCTTTGTTGATTTCCTATGAAAATAAAAACAGATTAATTAAAAGAAGAACAGAAGCAAGGAGAAGTATATTTGGTAGAATTCTAAACATTACTTTTTGATCATTTTTCGACGAATGAAAAAGTCGAAAAGTGTAATGACGCCGAGTTGTGTACATGGTACGCGGGACCCCTGCTTTCTTGGCAGTTGCTTACCTACTAAGCTACTCTTACGAGTAAAAGCGTGGTGGGATAGCTCAGTCGACAGAGCAACTGTCTAGAAAGCAAGAGGTCCTGAGTTCCAAACTCGGTGTCATCACAATTTTTATATTTGTTGAAAAATTACCAAAATTAAGGGACAGGGCAAACTTTATTGTATTACATGGCCGGTGGAGAACGAAGTTCTTGCAAAAAAATCTGCTCGCCCTGTATGAAATTATTACCAAAAAACCAACTGGCCCGTCACCCTTTCCTTAGAAAATGTATCTGCCCCATATTCATGAACAACAGATGTTGTACAGTACCACCGATGAATTAGCCAAAGACCATAACAAAATCAATTCTTGCCTTTACGAGACTTTGTCAACGAAGAAATCGACCTTGAAGATGAAGATAAATGACTGATGAATCGTTCTTGCAAGTAACTGACAAGGAAATTTTGCGTCATGTTCATACACATCCTTCCAAGCATTTCTCAACTTGCATGATCCACAATTTTGGCCTCAAAATTAGCCATTTCATATTTCAAACTTCCTCTTGAGCTTATAAAAAGGTACTGCCCCGTTCATATTTGCTTTGTAAAAAGAGTTGATCCAGTTCTGTACTAGCTAAAAAAAGTGGTTGCCCCGTCACATTTTGCACCGGCCATGTTATAAAATAAACCTTGCACTGTCCCTAATATAAAAAGAAGCATAGAACTGATTCGAACTGATGCAACAAACTTAGTTGCTTTCTAGAAACCTGCTTATAAGGTTGGCCTCAGGCTGGTTCCCAGTCATCGATGCTGCGTAGTATAACATTGATGCCTTGCAAAAGCGCTGAAAAATTAGCTCGGGGTGGGCGTTGCCTAGCAACAGTAGCCAAGGCTTGATTGTGAGTTACGATGAATTTTGAAGAAATCTGATAAAGCTGTGAGGAACTTTCTTGAAAATGTGACTGGACAGCAATTCAAAAAGTCAGCATCAGGCAGACAGTGGTCTAAGGATATAATGAATATAATAGTATAATAGAAATAATAATAGGAGAAATATTTATACAGGGTAAAACCTTGTCAATACTACAAGTACTGTTATCAATAAGGGCCCTGTTTGAAAATTGAAGAAAAGTAGAACCATCAATATACAATGTAAAAAGCCTAAAGTGGTAAAACGTTGAGAATTTTCAGTATAAACAGCGAGCATTTGATTTACAAGTCAAATGCTCCCTGCAGAAACGTAGGAACAGGGGGAATTGGGGGCACGTGCCCCTCCTAAGATTTTACAACAAACCAAAAAGTGCCCTATTTGTTTCAGAATGTGCCCCTTTTCAAGATCGATGGGGACAGAATATCGCTAAGTTTTGTTATCATCTACTTTGTGGTTTGTTATTTTTACTTCACCTTTTGTTTTATTGTGAAGGAAATCGGATGTCTTTCAGGATTCGTACTATTATTCTCTATATTTCAAATCCTTACCATTTAAATCACACGTATATTAAAGTGCCCTTCTTATGAAAAAAGTGCCCTTGAAGTGCCGTGCCCCTCAAAGTTTAAGCATATGCTTCCTACAGCTCTGGCTCCCTGAAACGCTTTTGGTGTAGAATTTAGTTTTAAATGGTCGAACTGATATGAACGGAGAAATGTTGCTTTAAAAATTGAGCTGCAAGGATGAAATCAACCCAGTCAGGGAGCAGAAACGAGATATAAAGATACAGTACCGGGTGTCCCAGAAAAATGTATACGGATTTTGTTGACTCCAGCGATGTGAATTTAGCTTCAATCAATGTCTACTCACTCTAAAAACGTTCCTCGATAGTTAACTTGAACATTTGTACCTCGTTTGTTGGTGTTTGTGCTTTGAGGGCAGACCTGTTAATCTTGAAAGCTCAAATTTGCCTCTTCCTGCAAACCAGAGCTTTAGCCTTTTGGCCTAAGCAAATTGTTAAGGCACAGCATATAAATGAACGATAGCCTTGATGAAAATTGAGTAATATTAGATCTTGAGTTATTTTGTTGTCGAGAAGTCACCCTCTAGTCACCCACTGGGCAGTTTCTTGATTTCTCATCAATTTTAGTTCTTTATTTCGATGTGCTACAGGAATTTGCTTAGGCCCATAGGCCAAAGCTCTGGTTTGCAGGGGGAGACAAATTTGAGCTTTCAAGATTGATATTTCTTCTCTCAAAGCACCAATACCAACAAACGAGGCTTAACCAGGCTTAAAGAATACAATTTAGAGCTCTGCTGTCTGTCTGCTCAGCGTATGAATATAACTGGTCAAGTTGAAATCCGGGAGTCATACAAACAAACCTTTAATCTTCTTGGAAGCAAATTTTGCAGAGAGGAATTTCTTTGGCCTTGTTTTGTTTGTGTTGCTGTATTTTACTTCCTATAGGCATATTATTTCTCATTTATTTGCTAGAATTTAGCAGCCTTCATGGTGAATCGGGTTTAATGTTTCACAATCTTTTCGGCCTTCATTTAATTTTAGATAGCATTATGCTCAAATTTTATCTTTCACGAGTCCGTCTAGACAGGTCATTATTTGGCGCACTAAAGGACAGGTTATTATTTGGCGCACTAAAGAACTATTTCACACCGGCTATCCCTCACATGAAATTTGAAACTACCCACCTGCATCAACTTCCAAACTTCGAGTAATGTTTGGTTTGTCCTATCTTTCAAGAAACATTTTCAACACAAAACTTGTGGGATCCTGCTCAGATGAATTCTCTTAAACAAATCTATTTGTATCACTACTATTCTGAGGCCTTCACCAATTGACTTTGATTACTACGCCAAAACTCTTTCCAATTCCATAAGTGAATAATGGTGCATCTTCTAACTTTGTTATTCATCATCGATAATGTAATATCGAAATAATGTCTCGATTCATTTACTGATATATTCATTACTTGTACTGAGTGACCTAAAGAGAACTTCATTAATCATTAGCTATTTCGCGCCTTGTTTTTTTAAACAAAACATGATCAACAAAAAGTGTGCATCAGCACTTTGTTTGTTGGCCTGGATATCTCTTGAGATGCTACTTGGTCAGTTAGACAAAGCTGCTGTCCTAACAGCAGATTCCGAAGAATATTAGACTTGCCTCAAGTCTATCCCTTAAGTCCGTCCGATCCGTTTCCCACATTTCCCGGATCCACCATTCCAACATTCCGTAATGGAACAAAGGGTCACCCACAGCTCTCTCCCCTTTGTGCCTCGACAGAATGCTGGAATGGGGGATCCAGGAACTACCGAAAAGGGAACTGTAAGGACGATTGAAGAAATTGACTTGGGGCATGTCTAGAAGATTGTTGATTCTTTCCCTGCTCATTCAAAGATCTATCACGACCTCTTCCCAGTTCATATTTTGCAAAAAATGTTGTAGAATCACCAGGTCGAATTCAAATCCATCTTTGCTTTCAAAATTAGAAAAGACAGACTGGAGAAAAGACGAGGATTATTTCACTCCACAAGAGAGGTGTAGGATTTTAAATTTTCTTTATATCCGATTTTTCAGAGAGTTGTCTTAGCTTAAAATAACCAAGCATCATCTTATAAGATATCCAAGTCTTCTTTCACTTATGTAAACTGTGTTACAAAGCATATGTCGATAACTTTTGATTTCAGGACACTTGGCATGATCTAACAGTGAAGTTGTTTCTGTTAAATTGGAAATTTCAAATTATTTGTTGTTGAAAATTTTCCTTATCGCGGCGAAAATAATGTTTTCATTGCGTAAAATGCATTTGCCTTATTGTTCATATGGAGGCGAGCCAGCCCGCTAAGTGAGCTGATTTCGCATTCTGTTCATATGGCAAATCCATCCCGCCTACCGGGATGGAATTGGTCACGTGCCATCGTTGGTGGTATTGTTTTATATGCCCACGCGTGTGTAGTAGAGGCATTTTCGTCTCGGCAGGCGGGCTGGAGTGTTCATATTGCAAAATTTTGATCTCGCCAAGCGGGATATCGGCAGTACTTGAGTGAGATCTCGCCTGCTCATATGAACAGACAACGAACTTTGAATGGGAAACAGGGATAAGGTGGGATCTCGGCAAAAACCTCCAGCCCGGTAGGCGGGCTGGCTCGCCTCCATATGAACAGGTCCTTAGTCCCCTCCTAATAATCAACACCACCGTTCGATTTTAGCCAAAAGGTCATGTCAATTTCCAAATGATATCAAAGTTATCATGTGGTTTTCCTGCTGTTTAGGAATGACGTACATGTATTTTTTATAAGAAACTAAGGCCCGGGGCTGGTAGGCAGTTTCTTAAATTTTTGGGTCATTTTGCTACCAAAAGTTTCTTACATGCTTCTTATACTTCTAATGCCAGAAATGTAGATTTGACTAAGCTTTGTCAAGAGTGCTCCCAAATTACTTAGTAGGATCTCAAAACAAGTGAATAACATTATTCGCGCTCAAAATGATGTCCAAACCGTTGCTATAACAGTACAGTGTCAAAACATTTTGAGTGAGCTTTTTAAATTCAGGTAGGGTTGTTTCTTAACTCTCGACGAGCATACTGTTTCTTATAATCTGTTTCTTAGCTCCGGTCGAACGATCCAATATTTCACCGAAGAACATCATGTTGGTTGAAATGTTGGATCGTTTGACCACTGATGTTGGGACGTCAATGTTGAGTTGAATGTTGGATGAAATGTTGGTTGAGATCGTTGAGATTTTGGGTGAGATGTTGGGTCGTTTGACTGGAGCCTAATAAAAATACGTGTAGTTCAAGTAAAAGTGATACCATCTCTTTGAGGCCTTTGTGGGTTGTTTGGATTGCTCGTCTCGAACAATATCTCGCATGTTGCGTAAAGCAACGCACGAAGACAGTGATGTCTCTCTACATTATGAAAAACCGTTACGTTGTCGTTGCTCCTCCTTTCGCAAGTTTTTGGTTTCCTCGTTAGTGACGTAGTGTCTCTTTTTGGTTGAATTGAAATAATTGATACCGTAAAAGCTCTATTAAGCCCCCCTCTCCATTAAGCATTTATATCAAATTTCAGAGGTTACCGAAGATCCTCCATTTATTGAGCTAAATGAGTTTGCATGTTAATTTTGATGTGTTTTGAGATAAAACTTTGTCGAATTCATGTATTTAACTCGTAAAATTGTATGTTTAATCCGCAAAAGTTGTCATTGAGACAAATGGGATGGGACAATTTGCAGCTGTAGTGTTTGTAGCTAACGACCTAAATATGTATATCAATCATTACCAGTAGTTTATTTAGACATTCGATTTAGATTAGTTTCTATTTAGAAGCTAGAATGAAATTGAATTAAAATAGGATGACAAACAAACCAAAATACAGTTAGGTGTCGCATTTAAACGTGACTGGAAGTTTAACAGTTTAGAAATGTTTATTCATGAAAATGAATAAAACTTTTGTTATGATAAGATACTGTACCGTAAACACCCGCGTACAACAACCTAAAATATTGGAAGTTAGCCTGTATTCTAATACAATGAATGCAATGGATCTGTCGATGGTTTCCATGACTACGCCTCAGCCTCGTTTCTGAGGGTGCAGGTAAATTTGTCCCTGGCCGTCTCAATTTTTTATATGAAAGTCCATAAGTCCCAGTTCGAGCAAAAATTTAATTCAATTATAAAAATGTAGAAAAGTGTGTAAAAATTTTTGTTGTTGTTGTTGTCGTTGTTGGTGTTGTTGTTGTCGTTGTTGTTGTTACGATAACTGGAACTATGTCATGAGTCTACGTTCATATAATCAGGCTGAATATTTGTTAGAACTGATCAGTGGATAACTCTTAGCAGTCTTGTTAAATTTGCATCCATAAAAATTTTCGCTTCAGATCACCGTTTAGGAAACGGAATTTTTGTTTTAAGGTTTTATAACACAGTTGTATCCTATAAGCTTGAATGGCTATAAAGATTTTAAAATGAATTTTAGCTTGCGTAAACTTTTATTGTTGCTTCTTATTGATTTTGTAATGATGACAGATGGTTTATTGTTTACTTTATTTACTTGATTTTATTTATCTACTTTGTTTGTTCTTAACCCTATTTTGGTTGGGGGGGGGCAAATTTGCCCCCCCCAGTAGACTTTTTGTTATAACGCTGTCAGGATAACAATAATGGCCCGGAAACTTTCTGACTTTTTGCTAATACTTATTGTGCAATGACTCAAGAAGTTTCATGAAAATATTTTGACAAATGAGGGGGAGGGAGACAATTTACTGGAACTGACTCCGTCAAAATCGCCAATTATCAAATTTTAATTTTCGCGAAAAAAGTAGTAAAATTGCAAAATTTTGCAAAAATATTTTGCAGAGTAGTGCTATTTGATGTATTCTATCATAATTTTCATGTTTGGATGGAAATTGTGCTTCAAATTATATTTTATCGCATTTTTCCTGATTTTGACCGATTTTGCCACTTTTCTTGACCACACAAAGAAAAATGCTGATGCAAGCAATAATGACGGCTAATTTTAGGTTAATTTTTATATTTTCATAAAGTACATGCCTGGGGCTATTAGTACACCAAGTTTGATTGCTCTATCTATTTCCAGACAAGAGTTAGGTCGGGGGGGGGCTTTTTTGCCCCCCCCCAACCAAAATAGGACGTGTCGGATAGCCCAACCACTATAGGGTTAAAGGTTTTAGACCCAAGAGCTTCAATGACCTTCAAATGAATATTATTTCATATGTAGTAGTCCTTGCACGTAGTATCCTTATAGTGGACGAGAAAAAAGTCAAAATGACACCGACATGTTAAAGTTTTTGTGGTCTATGAAGTGCTTCAACAGTGGGCCGTTCAGAAAATCAATGTTTCAAAATTATTTTTTAATCATTTCTTAGTAGACTTGGAAAAATATTTTTATCATAGAACTTAATATAGCCAATTTACCAACCGTACCCCATAACAGAGACATGTATCCCTTTTCTGAAATTTTATTTTCACACATCAACTTTAAATCCAGCTCCAAAGCATTGGTTTTAAGAGCTGTGGAATCCAACTAAACGCAAATTGAATAAGATGTCATGGAAAGTGGCAACTACAAGCATAGGGCTCAAATCTTTAAAAAGGTCGGTGTAAAATTCTATTACGGTTTCACTCGAATTAAATGGCTTGGAAGGAACTTAGCGTTTTTTACTGTAAATCTGCAGTGGCAATTTGTTGATATCTTGATTAGTTCAGAATGGCGGCATTTATTAAATTTGAGGCTATGACGTCATCAATTTCTAAATCCTAAACCAGAAAAGATACTGATTTCTGCGTTTCACCATATTGTAGGCCTTCATAAACTATGGTTTTCTTGGAAGTTATATGAGTTTTCCTCCTCTGGTTTAGGATTTACGATGATTTAAACGTTTTCAAAACTGTCCATCAATTTTTTCAAAAATCATTAAATTGCCACCATTTTGAAAACAAATCAAGATATCAACAAATTTCCACGGCAGATTTACAGCTAAGTACTATTAATTCTTTTCAAGCCGTTCAATTAAAAGAAAAATGGAATAGAATTTTACACCCACCTTTTCGAAGATTTTAAAGATTTGAGCCCTATGCTGCAACTACATGCAGTCTAGCTTGTTAGTGACCCGGTAGACGAGTGAAAAGACATGATCGTCGTGACCCAACTTGCTAGCTCTTTTTTGGGTATAATTTCCCACATTAGCAATGATTAAACCTTTAACTTTGAACTATGACTGGCTTTGGCAGTAATTCCTCCACCTCATCATGGTTAACAATACTGTGTGATTCTTTTTCATGACTGGAACTGTCTCTCTGTGGCTTGTTTGATTTACATACAGCGTGTCCCAGAAAAATTGTTCGACGTTTGATTAAATGTTGAAAAATAACGATAAAATGTACCGGCTCCTGGTTAGATAACCATGTTCCTAAGATTTTAAATTAATTTTAGACGCCAGAATCTTGCGAATCCGCTAAGAATTCACTGAGTTACAAGCTTTTGAAGTTCAAATTTATGAGAAAGCTGAAACCAGACGCCCCTAACTGATTTGTTTTTCTAAAAGACTTCCTAAAATCGACGTAAAAGAAACTGTCCGATGTTTCACCTCTCGTCGATATCATAGCAAACCAAATAGGACTTCCAACGTTATTTAATTCTTGTAACCGTTGCCAAAATTGACTTAAAAATGCAAGTATCTAAAAACATGGAATGAAAACTTAATCAATGAGAGACGGGGCAATTTTCAAATTGTGCTGAACAGGATTCCTCCAACCATCCATAACCATGATTCAATGTCAAAGAAAGCTAGTTTATCGAAAGTGCTTTTGAAATTCCATTTGATTTTCTTTGAACAAACAAGATTCTACTTTTACAAAATATGCAATTTAGGGGCGTCTGGCTTCAGCTTTCGCACAAACTTGATCTTCGAAAGTTCGTAACTCCGCGAATATTTAGCCGATTTGCTAGCTTCTGGTGTCTAAAATTAATTTAAAATCTCAGCAATATGGTTATTTTAACATGGAACCCCTTCAGTATTTCATTATTGTTTAATATTTAATCAAACGTCGAGCAATTTTTTTGGGACACCCTGTACTTTAAGGGAAGAAACTTTCGTGCGTTGGAAAAAACTGAGGTGATTCTGTGTGATTCTGTGTGATTCTGTGTCAATACTGTGTGATTCTTTTTCATGACTGTAACTGTCTCTCCGTGGCTTGTTTGATTTACATACTTTAAGGGAAGAAACTTTCGCGAGTTGGAAAAAACTGAGGTGGAAAAAACGCAAAATATTTGTCAAGTAACTTTCGTGGATCAGCCAAAATGGGAAATTTAGCTGTGAACAAACTTTCGCGAATTAGGTTTCTTATGAAATTTTGTAAATGTCTCAAATGTTTCCTTGACTATTCAATGACTCTTCTTCGTTATAACAAACTGAAACTGAAACTGAAACTGAAACTTTTCATTCACAGCAATAAACTTAGTACATTGTGTTAGATAAAAGAACCGCTAATTAAGATACATATAAAAAATTACATACAATGGATATACAGTTCAATAAAATTTGCTGCCGGACATATGGAAAGAACTCACAAGGAGCTATCTAGCCCATATGCCCGATTTGGCGTGTGTAGAAAGCGTACATTTTTTCTTTTGTAAACGAAAAGAAGGTTTAGAAACTGTAACAATACGAATAAGAATAAGAAAATATTAGTAGGTTAGTATTGTTAGTAGTGTTCAACATGAAAAATACGGTAGTGCGGTGCATGATGATGTCCAGAAAGATTCGAATAGAATATCAATAAGACTTTATCATGCTTTAAACTGTTGAACGTGTTAGTAATTAAATGAATTAAAGATAATAAACTTGCATTTGATGAGTTAAGGCAGTTACATCTTACGGAGCTCTGAGAAACACGTCCGCACGCCAGCCTGTGAGGAGAAGACTTTAACAACATCATATTGAATTTCCTTACATTTTATTAAGACATACAACAAAATGCAAGAGATTTTAGCAAAATTTAAGAAATGTTAAGAAATTGTAAAAGTTTTAAGAAGTTTTAAAATGTTAAGAAATTTCGCGGAATAAACTATCACGAATTTCGGCTCCAAACGCCAAAAACGCGAAAATTTCTTCCCTTAAAGGGGCTCCATCGCCAAACTGTAAACAAATCTGTAAACACCGCACTGTTTTCTGCTGTTTGTGCTCGTTAGAAATCCAGTTATATCCAAGCAATCATACAGAAGATATGCATGTTTGATTTTTTCTTCTGTAAAGTCCAAAGATTGATCTTCAAAATGATACTTTCATTTCGAAAAAAACAGATACAAATCTGTGTGATATTGCCCATCAAAAAACTTCAAAAATCACCATTTCGACCGAAATTTGGAGACGGAGCCCCTTCCAAGTACAGTTGATATATGTACAGCTAATCCATTAACGGCCAGGTCATTAGCAATTTTTGAAAATGTAGCACACAACTAAATTCAATTGAAAACCAATTATTTTTAGGATGAAGTGCAAAACCTTCATATTAAATCTAGATCCAAAGATAAACTGTTCTTTGCACTTATGTGTTAGTTTGGAAGGTTTAACGTCATATTGGTGAATGGCTATATCACTATCAATATAATCAAATGTTCTTTATCAAGAGACAGTGGTTGTCAAAAACAGACATTGATCCTTTTTCAGTTTATAACAGAAGCTAAGCCTTACAGGATATCCCAAAGAAATTGTGCCCCATTTTCGTGGTTGTTGCAGAGGAACTGTTTGTTCTATTGTCCTGTTCTTGGTACAGCTGCAGATTTGGATCCAGGAAATATCCTGACTACTGCCAAGGTGAGGTTACTCGAAATACTAGGGTGTGGCATTTTGAAAATAGGCGTGGACCTTAATAACTAGATACAAGGATCTGACAATCTGACTACTGCTTCGGCAGTAAATGCAGTAGTCTCCATCCGCCCCTTAGCTGCATACGATACACTCTTTTCTTTTTATAAGAATAATGTTTATAAGAATATTCAGGCTCAGAATCATCCAATTTTTAAGAATATAATAAGAATATTGCCAGCCTCAGCTGGCATATTTGTGTCTCATTTTTCAGCAGTTGCTTGTTTTGTGATGTTCATAACAGAGAATCGCATGACTGGCATAAATACTTCAAGAATATATTCAGTCTCAAAACGAAACTTTTCTAAGAGTTCTTTTCTAACTTTTCTTTTATATAAAAAAAGAGTGTAGGCTACAACTGAGAGCTTGTGACCTTATTTAATGCAGGGCAAAAGTGCCATCCAAAGCCGTTTACTTGAAATTTCTACGAAAATATCTGGATACCATTCAACGGGAAAATCAAGGTTATAGATTGTGTTTGAGGTAGCCAAACTCTGTATATATTCATCAAAGTAAAAAAATCCGTATGAATGAACATTAACGTAAAAACCAATAACTCATAAGCAGAGTGAATGAATGCTGTTAATTATAATTCATTTCAATGATATATATTTTGGGAGAATCTTATTTCAGAATAGAAAGGTTATGAACCTAGCTGCTGAATAAGGAAATGAAAAATATAATCCGTATTTTCTAGTTTAATTTTGAGGCTGGAAAAACCATCTTGAAGACCGTTAATACAGTCGATCGCTAAGGAAAAGTTAATTGAAACTCAATGCAATTTTATAAAGAAACCACTATGGTATGTGAATGAAAAAAGACTAATAATTGTACATTTCACGTTAAGTCATGAGGCTGGAAAAATGTGACCGTTATTAGGACTCTTTGAGGAATATTTAATTGAAACTTTAAGTAATTCAAAGTAATTTTATTAAGAAATCGACAAGGTATTGATATCAAAATATACTTGTCCTATTTGTTAATGAAAAGATCTCCATCAAGTCTTCAGTTTAGTGATGAGATTTGGTTAGTGTCATGGAAAAACAACGTTTTAGCTGTACAGTTTAGTTGATAGAGGCGATTTAGGATTTATGTTACGTAACTGTGACTTTATGGAACAGTCAGTTTATGCGTGTTTTGGGGATTTAATTAAAGGCGATAGCAAGTTGCAATTAAAGTGATATTGTTGGGGAGACGAGATACGCTTCGCCCGATGAAACGCATGCTTCCCCCGTGCAGTAGGTTAAAGCTCATGCGCAGTAGCGTTTTGGGGTTGAAGCTCTGATGAGCGCATGCGCTTTAACCCACTGCACAGGGGGACACATATGTTTCCTCGGACAAAGCGATCTCGTCTCCCCAACAAGATAGCGAAGAGCGAGACTAGACTTATAAACCAAAGATAACGATATAATAGACTAGACTGATAACAATTCGTCGTACCTTTCCCTTGTTTTTTATATTTTTGATCTGCAATTCAATTCAATGAATAAATAGGTTAAGCCATCCAGTTCAATAGATAGGTAAATAATAAAGTTTTCGTAATAGACCATTTTGACATTTAGAAAAGGGCCTGGGGAGAGCAACATTTTTCTGGTAAATGGCTGCCACAGTTCAATTTATCGTTGGTGAAAAGCCCTGTGGCAGCCATTTTCCAGAAAAATATTGCTCTCCCCAGGTCCTTTTTCTAAATGTCAAAATGGTCTATTGCGAGTGAAAACTGGGACGAATTGTAATAAGTCTAGTACTAGCCAGGGTATCTTTCATTTTATAATGCCTGCTTCATAGCCGGGACACTTGACATGGTTTGTTGTTTTGCTCATTTCGGCCAATTAAATCCTTGGCTTGATTTTCTAACAAATCTGATTTTGAGTTACTTTGGCACATGCTCGGTGCCTTAATGTTTTGAAACATAGAATAAACCTAAGCTCATATTTTCTTTGTTGTATGTCATCATTGTAGAATGCGGCCTCAGGCCCTGAGTAAAGATCTTTCTAAGGTCCTCAGCAAGGATCAAACAAGGATTGTTCGCATGTAAAGTATAAACACCTGGTGTACGTCATTGACAAAGTAAAGCTCTGCTCGCAATATTTTTGCCAAATGTGATGTATCTGTGAGAACTGTCTCAGTTTTAGCTCATTTTGGAAATAGGGATTCACTGGAATATAGCCAGCAGCGGCTTTCGCACTGATATTTCGGCTCTTAAGAAATAAAACCCTAAATTCAATCGCCTTTTTAACCTTGCTATCATCACTTTGAGTTTTTAATTTGATCATTTGAATCAAGCGCTTTGTGGTGAAGAAACATATTTCTCTTGCGACAATTACGGCCTCGAATTTTCAATAATTGGCAAGTTTTTGCTTCATTTTGAATGTACGAAATTGATTTATGTACATTGTCGCAGAATGTAAGGAGCTAAAGATTCTGTAACAATGATGATCACTTTTGTCAGACAAAAGCCGAAGTAAAGTGATGCAGAATATAGATTTTGAGACATTTAAAGTAGTGCCGTAATTTTTTTGCAAAGGTTAGCCATGGCACCTGATTCCTGGCCGGGCCTAAAATAGGTGTTGAGCTGACTCACTTTGTGGATTTGTGAACCAAAACTTTTTTACAATTCTCTAGCAGCCACAGCCAATTGACAAAGAACCATATGCTATATTTCTGCAACGGTGGACCTGTAAAAGATTCTTATTTTAGGCACTGTTTTCTCGCAATCAATGTTTTGAAGCAAAATGCCAAGCAAAATGTTTTCCCAAAATATGGGACATGTGGTGAGAGGCGCGGCACTCTTTCGTCAATGTCCAAGCCTACGAGATTTATAGAACAAATGGAATTAAGGATTTTCGTATTTTTCTTGAATACAACAAGGATTTGGTTGCAGATGTAGGTGGGTGATTAGAAGATAAGCGTTTTCAGACATGAGGCTACTCCAAAAATGTGTTTCGAGCCACTGGGCTGCTCGAAAATTCTATTTGATATTCTTGTCAAACAATATAATTCTTGTCAATGCAAACAATGTTTGAAATGGTGGCAAAAATGGAGAAATAATTTTTTGCCGTGCTTGGTGTTCCATATCTGGACCGGGCTTTTTTGAGCATCCTCAGGCCGAGGGAGGGGGCTAAATTGGCCCCCCCCCTCAGAACTCCGAATTGACAAGGGCTAGAAAGATGAAATTTGGTCATAATATGTAACTTAATGTGAAAAGTCCGAATATCTAATTTATTTTACTCTAATTCTTGTATTTTCGATGACGTCATCAATTTTCTTTGTTTTAGGCCAAAAGCAGTACTCTTACAGATTTAACTGTAAAAACTTACTCACGAGAAATGTTATGCTTCTTATAACTTTGATTAACAGATAAAATATCCAAGTTTCTGAAAAACATAATTTTTTGAAAAAATTATGAAATTTATAAACTAATATTTATTACCTAAATTCATTAGATATATGACGTCACGAATGACGTTAAAAAGAAAAACCAAAAAAATTGTTTATATCCATATTTTCTTATTGATTTATGGTTGCTCTGAAAATTTAATCCATTTATCTCACTTCTGTCAAGAATTAACTTAGTTTGGAGTTATAAAGGGTTTGACCGTAAAACAAACAAGATACTAAAACTACTCACTGAAAAAATTGTTATATTTCCAAAAATACATGACATATCTTGTAGAAATTTTGGTGAGAGATGCGAAAAGGATAGTTAGGAAAAGTCACGAAAAATAATTAGCGTAGAAATTATCATAAAAAAGATACCCAGACAAAACTGGTAGGGGGGGGGCTATTTTAGCCCCCCCCCGGTCCAGATAGGGTTAATCCAGTTTTACAATCCCACGCTTTTCAGAATTATAAGAAGTAAATGAGGAGTTTCCTAGTGGCGCAAAATAATAATAGTTGTGTCTTATGTAATAATAACGAACTGAGACACGATGCGTGTACTATTCTGTACTATTTAAATTCCTTTTTAGAGGAACAAGGATTTGTCAAGCTTAAACAAAGAGTTTTCTTGTCTGTCTTGTCTGTTCACTTCGAAGGTCGTTTTTGCACATTCTGGGTTCCTGTGAATGCCTTAATCATCTCTCTCTCTCACTGCGCATTCGCCTTGCAACTGTATCATTGTTCACCTTGCGCGATACTACAAATCAAATTAGTCAAGTTTTTCCATCCATTACGATCGTTTGCGTAATTTCTCAGCATGTTAAGGTCTTCTCTTGTTTTAAACTGTTTTATTTGCAATTGTTGATGGACTTGATGGTATTTTGCTGCTTCTACGATATCGTTGTCAAGCAATTCAGGCAAGGTTATTCTTTTTCTTCCACGGAATTTTTTGCTTTAGGTGGGCATTCAAAGTAGTAATTCATTGATTGTTGACATGGTGTGTTCATTGGTAATCGTAATATATGACCGAATGTTCTCCATATTGCTTCCTTCATTTCAGCACTCAGTGGTTTTTCTTTGCTTTTTTTGTATAGTTGTTTGTTGTGTATTCTCTTATCATTCCATACTTGACGAAGTTGTTTTCGGTGGATACAGTCCAGTTCTTTACTTTCATTTTTTGTGAGTGCAAGTGTTCCGAAATTGTATGTTAACACTGGTTTTACGATTGATTTGTAAATCTTTAGTTTTGTTTAGTTTTGCCTTAGTTTAGTTTAGTTTTTGAAGTTTTTGTAGTTTAGTTTTGCCTTAATCATGCTTACTAATATTGCTTTTCTTTCTAGGCATGCCGTCCTGTGTCAAATACTTCGTTGACTTTGTACTGAGAAGCATGAAATATGATCGATAGTTAGAATTCAACTCATCAAAAGAGAAAGGTGTGTAAAACATTCAATTCATTTAGAAGCCGTTTAAATTTAAGTAAAAGCACTCGCTTCGCTCGCACTTCAACATTCTTAGCTTTTGCAGGAAGTTCACACAGCCACCAAATAATCCATTACAACAAACAATTGTTTCCAGTTTAAGAAGAAAAGGTTCTGCGATCCCATAAAGGATGTGACGCTCTTTCCTTTCTAATTCTTCTTCACGATGCCAACTAACTTTTCATCAAAATTTCCTCAAAATTAGTGTCTTTCTGGTACAGATACGTCTGGTCTGGCAGTCCCATTCCAGCCTTATATTCTCTCTATGTCCTTCCGCAAACTTATCGCTTATCTGCTTGAGGCAGCTTTAGTAAACACTCTCTCTTCATTTCGCCTTTATCGGGCTTCCTATTACAGAGTTGTTCTTTTCGTTCAGGATGCTTCTCTCGTTGTAGAGAAACTCCAAGTCCTTGAAATTAGGTCTTTGTATGGGACCTTATCTTATAAAGTGAAAAAGTATCAATGTCTGTTTTTCGCAACCACTGTCACTTGATAAAGTACATTCAATTATATTGATAGTTATCTAGCCATTCACCAATACCAATATGACGCTAGACTTTCCAAACTAACACAGAAGTGTAAAGAACAGTTTATCTTTGGATCTAGACTTAATATGAAGGTTGTGCACTTCATCCTAAAATAGTTGGTTTTCAATTGAATTGAGTTGTGTGATACACTTTCAATTGCTTGTAATTCTTTCTGCCTGAGCATGGGTACTGGGAAACGTGGAATTTGTTCTGGGATTATATATCGTTGCAAAGAATCAGAACTGTCAGGCCTACTTTTGTGTACTTTTTCTGTCTCCATATTCTCCGTTGTGCTGTTCACTTTGCATTTTCAGTCCACTGGCAATCACATCAGGCGACTCAAGATTAGGCCAGCGAGTTTGAATGTTGTTACAGCAACATACAACAACACTCAAATTCGCTGGCCTAATTTTGAGTCGTCTGATGTGATTACCAGTGGACTGAGAATGCAAAGTGAACAGCACAACGGAGAATATGGAGACAGAAAAAGTACACAAAGGTAGGCCTGACAGTTCTGATTCTTTGCAACGATATATAATCCCAGAACAAATTCCACGTTTCCCAGTACCCATGGCCTGAGACTCCTTTCGTACTCTTTATTTTTCAACTGAATGAATGGAGATTAAGGGATGTTGTCTAAACATAGCATAAAAGAATGACACGTGCCACTTTCATTCATATTGTTTTCATCAATCGAGAACATCAAATACAATGGGCTAGTTTAGACTGACCCAGTCCCCCTAGCTAAGTTGGTTTCAACTCCGCTGATTTACTTTCAGCGTGCTACTTCAACACTTCCACATTAGGTCTGAAAACAAATACAAATCACATGTGAAAATTCAATTTTTCGATCATCAAGATCTCCTGAAATCATAATGATGTCACAAATCTCCGCCTGTATCAAATGATCCCTTGAACAATCTTCAAATCGTTTTCTGAAGATGCTGAAGGTACTGCTAAAATGGAACTTATGGGGTGAAATTTATAATTTTAAAGCAAGGCTAGCACGTGTGAAAATTCAATTTTTCGATCATCAAGATCTCCTGAAATCATAATGATGTCACAAATCTCCGGCTGTATGAAATGATCTCTTGAAAAATCTTCAAATCGTTTTCTGAAGATGCTGAAGGTACTGCTAAAATGGAACTTAATGGGTGAAATTTATAATTTTAAAGCAAGGCTAGCACATGTGAAAATTCAATTTTTCGATCATCAAGATCTCCTGAAATCATAATGATGTCACAAATCTCCGGCTGTATGAAATGATCTCTTGAACAATCTTCAAACCTTTTTCTGAAGATGCTGAAGGTACTGCTAAAATGGAACTTAATGGGTGAAATTTATAATTTTAAAGCAAGGCTAGCACATGTGAAAATTCAATTTTTCGATCATCAAGATCTCCTGAAGTCATAATGATGTCACAAATCTCCGGCTGTATGAAATGATCTCTTGAAAAATCTTCAAATCGTTTTCTGAAGATGCTGAAGGTACTGCTAAAATGGAACTTAATGGGTGAAATTTATAATTTTAAAGCAAGGCTAGCACATGTGAAAATTCAATTTTTCGATCATCAAGATCTCCTGAAGTCATAATGATGTCACAAATCTCCGGCTGTATGAAATGATCTCTTGAAAAATCTTCAAATCGTTTTCTGAAGATGCTGAAGGTACTGCTAAAATGGAACTTAATGGGTGAAATTTATAATTTTAAAGCAAGGCTAGCACATGTGAAAATTCAATTTTTCGATCATCAAGATCTCCTGAAATCATAATGATGTCACAAATCTCCGGCTGTATCAAACGATCCCTTGAACAATTTTCAAATCGTTTTCTAAAGATGCTGAAGGTACTTTTGCAGATTTCGAGACAATTTGATATCGAAGTAATGCGATATTTAAGAAGCAAAGCAGGAAATAGAGGGATCAGTTCTCTCGTTATTCTCCAACAGCAGCATTGATAGCGTACAGGACTTTTGAATGAACAGAAATCTACTCACTGTAGTTTCAATGAAAATGCAGACTTCTCTTCTGTGGGTTATTTTGACAAATCTCCAAATTTTAAAATGTTTCCGATCTCCAAAGATATCGATGTGCCGTTGGACGGCATCTGAAAACAACAACTCAAATTGACGTCAATGCTTTCGCTAGCAAGAAAATCTTTGTTTTTTAGGATTGTACAAAGCAAAAACATTATCGTGTGAATCACTCATAGTGGATTCTATAGAACTCCTCAAGTCAAGAAGATTATTATCCTTTTTCGCAGTGCCTACAGTAAGAACCCGCAAAATAGAAACAATTTTTTTTCAAAAACAGCCTGTTTAGACTCCCATTGAAACTTACTGAGGCTTCCTTTCTGAGGTTACCATTGCTCAACAAAATCAGCCTCAGGTTTATTAAAAAGTTGTTTCTATTTGGCGTGCTCAAACTGTAATGATTCAGTAACGCGTAGCAACTTTCAAACCTTGAGTATACCTTTTAGCCATTCTACAAAAGAATTATAACCATCCAAATCAATACCATCCAAATCAATGCGCAATGCTGAGACTTATGTAATGACTCTACAAAAGAATCTGAATTGAGTAATATTTTGTTCACTTCATACGAAAGGTTTGATTGTGGCCTTAGAACTTCTTTTACCGTCGAAAATGCACGAGGATAGGATAGCGAGCTGGCCAGACTCTTCTCTAGAATGGCTCTGAGGTCTGTTGCTTTAATTAATGCGCTTGTCAACTATCTAATTAATGGCATACTATGAGAAGGCTACAGTTACCAAATTTAGATTCTGTCCATGAAAAGAGGCTTTGCGTAATATATAAAAATCGAATTCTAATATAAAATTATATGTAACAAAGTCGCGGACTAGTTTGCTAACGGAGCCATATATCTGATGACTAATGACTTCTGTGTGAAAATATAGATTGATGACTAGACTTAGACTTAACCTTTGAAATAATAACTGGATTGACTTACTAACACTATATATTAGGACCTGGACCTGTTAATATGAGGTGGGCCAGCTTACCTGAGTGGGCTAGCTCTGTGAGGTCTCACCTGGCTTGTAATTTCTAATGGAAAATGTGAAAGGCTGGCCAGCCCTGTTGAGTGGGATCTGACTCAAATTGTAGTCCCATGCTCCTGCAAATTGTGCACTCTTGTATATACAAGATCTTGGATAGATCACAAAGAAATAGTGTATTTTATCTTAGTGTATCTGTTCTCTTGGTAGGTATTATTAGCTGATTGTATTTATTTACAATCATCCAACGTTAGAGAAAGTATCAGTGAAAGAAAATGAGTCGAGAGAAAGTGAGATCTCACTCAAATGGGATAGAAATTTCTCATATCAACACGATTCATTGAACCAGCCCGGCGAGGTAGGATGAACTGGTCAGCCATTTAATTTGAATGAATTATCTCGCCCACTGTACTTGGCTGGAATTCACCATATGAACCCTGGGTGAGAATCATCCCATCCCACATCTGGTGTGTTATATGAATGCTACTGCAAATGCTGCTATGTGATTAGTAATACACAAATTTGTCTTGGCCTTTCCACCTACGAGCAGTTAGATTATATAAAAATATTGCCTTCGGTTTGTGATTTACTTTAGAAATATAACCTTGTATCATGGGCAATAATGCACCGTTGGTGTGGGACGTATCGCTGCGTAGGAGCTCCAACCGATTCAACTATATTTGAATAATGGCAGCACTCGGTTCCTTGCTGTGACGAGAGAAGAACGAAGGAAGAGCATTGTTATCAAGCTTTATTCGAAATCCCATGGAAGAGAACTATGTGAAAAACCACTGAATAGAACTATGATTTTGAACTAGGCCACATCAACGGTGCATTATTGCCCATGCTTATATGAGATGGGTAGTCATTGTCCTTCGCTCCCCTTGGCATCGTCCCTGTAGTGATGTACAGTATTAGGTAGGTATAGTAGAATGTAAGATTTATTGTAATAGTTTATATGTATCAAAAAAAAGAAGATATTTCTGAATAAATAGAATATCTATGATCTCTTGCAATGATATTAAATTGTCTGTTAACATAATCATTGCAAAGGAAATTTCAATATCAGTAACAGTATTGTAACATAGAAAAGGCTACTAGGAAGTGCGGTACAGTGCCACACATAAAAGGAAGGGAAGGTCATAAATCGGAAATTCTGGGTCATGAAAGGTTGACCTTGGATACCAAGCTGATTTTGGTCAAACTTATTGAAACCAATACCAAATCAAATTATCCGATCCGGACCTCCATGCTACCAGACCTAAACAAACTAATTCCAGATCTCCTTAGATAGTATAGAATTTCTCTAGCACCTATTTTCATAGTTGAATCATCATTACAAGAAAACGTTACTCTTTTCATGTGGCTTGCACTTTTTAATCCTCTCTTGTGATTTATGAAATCGTTACTGGAAAAGATTTACAAAGTGACCCGGTCAGACATCGGCTAAGTTAGATAATGTTATAGTTCGGATGTTGTGGATTTCTCTAAGGTTGTCGGTGTGTTTTTGAACAGAATGAGTCTCATTTTCATTTCAGTGAAAATTGGCTGCAGATTATATTTGAATCAGAAAAAGAATACGCGAAAAATGTGTCTAGTACGACTATGATGAGAATAACAAGAAATAGTGTCATGGTTATATCTATTACTAGGAAAAGGTTGTTGATAATAGTCAGTAAAGTTTTGAAATCCTTTTATTAAACATGTTGTTAAGACCACCTCGATAAAGCTTCCAGTCGTTTTTGTATGAAACCGGGTTGCACTTTATCATCTCTAGAATAGCCCAAAAGGGATGATAATGAAATAATGAAAAAGGATACGAAACATGCAATGCACACCCCGAAGATCAAGTAATCTTGTATCAAGTAATTCCAACTCCCCATGCAACAATATCAACAAACAAGGTATCTATCTTCAAGTTAGCTATCGAGGATTATATCAGAAATTATTTTGGATTGATTGGACCTAAATTCTTGTCGCTAGTCCCGATCAAATCCATTTCGTTTTTTTTTTGGGACACCCGGTATGCAGAATAAACAATAGAGCATGGTTTCTATTTTTTCAATGTATGCTGAAAAAACAATAGAGCATGGTTTCTATTTTTCTATCCTCATTCTTCTCTCAAGAAAACCCTGACCCAGAGTGAGATCATCTGAATGAAGATTTCTGTTCAATCTGCTGACGAGGAGATGGTTATAGCAAATGGTTGTACAATAGCCTACTATATCATTTTGTTACTCTATGAAAAAATAATAATAATAATAATATATCAATATTTATACAGGTTTACTTGGTCAACTCAGAACAGCTGCTATAAATCAAGGACCTGTGTATAACGAAAAGTAGTAAAAACTATTATTTACAATATAAGGTTTCTTCAAAGTTAAAAATTAAAATCAAAGTCATTGCACCCGTTCCTGAATCTCACAACTGAGTTTTCATTTTTTAGTTCAGGTGGCAACCTGTTGTAGATCTATACACCTTGATAACTAAATGTCTTTCGGGCGGTTTCTGTCCTCATGCGAGGCACCAGGACGTAGGAAGCATCTCAAACTTGGAGGGGCACGACACTTCAAGGGCACTTATTTTATTAAGCTAAAGAGGCACTTCCTGAAAATAAAAAGGGCACTTCTTTGTTTATTCCAAAATCTTGGGGGGGCACGTGTGCCCAGTGCCCCCCCCGGTTCCTACGTCTCTGCGAGGCACCACGGGATTTGACTTATTACCCTGAGTGTCCTTTTGGTGATCCAATCTTTTAAACTGATTCTCTAATATCTTTGGTGCAAGGCCGTTTATTAGGCACTTAAATACTTCAATAGTACAACGTTGACATTGAACTATACATTCAAATGTCAAGCAACAGATCAATCATCGATGTTCTTTCGCTACATCAACCAAACCAAAAAGCTTCCCGCCACTGATAAACCAGGAGCGAAGAATAGGATACCGTTGCATCCTTCCACTCCATTAAGCAAATGACTGGCAATGTGAGAACGTTACACCATTTTGATCCTTTGCCCATATCGATGATCTGTGCGATGCAACACATTTCCTTTGCTCGCGGCTATGCAATATTGATGATAGGTATGGCAAGCCAACTTATAAGCCGTGTTTGCCACAGATATATAGTTACTTCTATGATATGATATGATATGATATATTGTGTCAATGCCACTTGCAAACTTAAATTTGTAACGATTCTCGAACACTATCACAAAGTTTTCGCTCTATCAAAACATGTCGTGGACAAATGATACATAATAAAGGAGCACGCTTGTGGAAATAACTTTCCTCCTTAATTATATGGAAGCATTTTTCTATTGAAGAACTCCCACAGAAAGGACGGGTTTCTAGAAGTAATACATTTGTATATTTCCAGCATAAGTTTCTGCAATTTTTTTACATGTATTGTGACTGCCTCGTTCCGGCGTAAGAGCTCTTCAGAACTGGAGTCAAAATCATTTAGCGGCACTCTCAAGGCACACTTATGAACCCAATTGACTTCATCGTTGGCTGTTTTTGACAAGCCTATTTACTATTGCACATTCCTTCAAAGGCTTTCATCTCTCATATGTAGCATGGCGTCAGATTTTGTATAAGGAGGTATATAAAAAGATTTGTCATTATTCTACCTCATATAGAAGGAATGACGTCACTTATCAAGGACATTAAAAGTACCGCATGCAGCTTTGGAAAGCTAATAACTCGCCTCAAATGTTCATTTGGTACAACAGATGAAAAAGTCCGGTGTCTGAACCAAGGCTATTTATCTCTCCAAAAAGACACAATCTGGATTAGTTGAATGCTGAAGTTTCATTAAGTTTGAGCCAACAGTTAAATATATGATCAAACTGTGTTTAAATCACATTTAGCACAGCTTCATTGTATTTTGCCGATGATAAACTTTCGCAAATGTCACAAGGTTGGCACCAAATTATACGAACCAAACGGCACATGAAACACCGCCTGGGCCCACGCGCAGTAAGAGACATATATGAATAGTTTCGCACAATATGGTTTTGAATGACCTGCCCTTTAAACGCCAGCGCATCGTGCTTCGCAGCGCACTGTGTTTTCATAGGGGAACAAAGAGAAAAATGTCCAACAAATAGTCTCCTGGGGCTGCTCTACCTCCGGCCCCCCAACTGGCTTCGGCCCTGGTATCCAGCAATCCTCCAGTTCCTGTCACAAACATTTTCCAACGAAAATACTTTTAAAATGCCCAGCTCTAGAGTATTCTTATTAAATCTTAATGACATTTGATAGCATGAGAATTATTGGTTGGATTAAAATCATGAAAGAGACTGATAAACTTCTAGTACGAAGCAATCCGCCAGTTCCTGTCACAAACATTTTCCAACGAAATACTTTTAAAATGCTTAGCTCTAGAGTATTCTAATTAAATCTTAATGACATTTGATAGCAAGAGAATTAATGGTTGGATTAATATCATCAATAAGATTGATAAACTCTCTGATAAACTTTTGGTAACATGCAATCCTTTAGTTACTGTCACCAAAGTTGTGTAATGAAAAAAGCGTCTAAATGTTCAGGGTGTTCAGGGTCCAAAGTATTTTAATCAAATTTTAAGGGCATTTGATAGTACGAGAATTAATGATCAGATTGATATCATCAAAGAGATGAATCAATTTTTAGTACAAAGCAATCTTTTAGCTAATGTCAACAAAGTTGTGTAACGAAAAAATACGTTTGAAATGTTTAGGGTCCATAGTATTTCGATCAAACTTTATTGACATTCGATAGCATAAGAATTAATGGTTAGTAGATTGATATCATCAAAGAGATTAATAAACCCCTAACACGAAAGCAAACATTATCTTTAGAGATAATCGCGAATTTAACACGGTCGAATCAAACACCAATCACGTACGCCCAGGATATGCATAATTTCCATCCTCGCTCCAATCTGATTGGTTTATACTATCTTGCGGTCCTTGTGTCCTACGTCGTCCGGTGCTATTTAAAGCCGAGTTACACACTTTGATCTAGACATCTAGATTACTACGGTCGTCTACCACGAGTGCTCAACACCGACGGGATAATGTTTGTTTTACAAAGTTGCTCGATTCTGGTATTCATAAGTTTGGTTGGAGATTTCTGTCTTGGTGAGAAGCTATTCTGAATATAGATCAGTTTTATAGATTTTGCATTATTTTCTTTGAATTTTCGAATTTTGACTTTTTTAATGATTTCGTTTGCTGTTTATACTGATACGTCAAACATAATTGCGCCTCTGCTACTGTCCTTTGCTAGGAACTTTCTTTTGCCTAACTCCAGAGGACTGGATCAAATCAAACACCATCTCAAATGCATACATGTATATATGGGACTCTGTGTTTTATTGCAAAGTGTATTTTTCGTATAATGGTTTCCAAAGTCACCTGAATGCGTTTAGAAATTTAGATAACATTTAAAACCCCCACTGGGGCTTAGAAGGGTAAAGAACTTTGCAATGCAAACGGTAAAAACTTTATACTTTAAAGCAAATTGTGCGAGAATTAAGATATTCGAACTGAAAAATTTACTTTCCCAACGTCGATACTGAGGCATCTCGATAATATGTTACCTAACTTTGTGTTAGCTCTTATATCTTGTGTGAATTTTATCCTTAAAGCAAGGGTTTTACACCGTTTCATTGGTAGAAGTCCCGGGGGGGGGGGTACTCATATATTTTTCCGTACGGGGACGTGCCGCCGAACAGGGTATCATTTTCAGGATTCCTACTCCGGGACAGGGTATCACTTTTGTATGGTCGGCTCCATGACAGGGTCCATATTTTGTATAATTGACTACGTATCGTCGCTGTAAGCTATTTGCACTCCGCGAATATGATTTAAATCGTTCGGATGGCAACATTTCCGCATTTTCTGATAGATTTCTATCAAATTTCTATCAAATTCCCAGGGCAGCCTACATTTTTTACGAAGAAACCTAAGAAAAGGGTATCGTTTTTACAGTTTTACTCCGGGACAGGGTATCATTTTCGGGATTTTCGGGCCTTTTCAGATTTTCCAGCGGCACGTCCCCGTATTTTCGTAAATCAAGTACCCCCCCCCCGGGGTAGAGGTTTGAGACATGGCTATTCCTTTTGCTCCCTTTGATCGTCATATACACCGTTTTATTAACATTCGTCTGCGATTTTATGGTTTGTTGTAAATGGACGAGTCATTTGTGGTTATTAACCTTTTATGACGCTTTCATAGTTTGAGGTTACAGAAGAGAAAATCTTATTTAACATGCTAAGGAGAGTTTCACAAGTAAAAAGATGCACTAGGTCTGTACTCTGTAGTGATAAAACGGAGTTAAAGTGTTAGACTTTGATAGAATGGGATTCGTTGAAAGTGGCTTAACCAAGGAGCGCGCCGGTTTCGTTTTCGTCCCTTAAATTGGACAGAAACAATATTTTGCTGTGTAAGTTGCTTGGCCCTTCGGTCGTTTATGCTTGTAAAATCCTGGTTGGTGCACCCCTTTTAAGACCCTTGCTACGGCTACGCTTCTGGTGTTGATGATTAATAATCGCGCTATATCGTACACCGTTATTCATGACTGAGGGTAGTTGCAACAGTTTTAGCCAGAGAAAGCCTGTAAATCAAGATGTTTCAACAAATTTATTCATATTGTTTTGCCTTGCACGTTTCACTTCACTATTTCAACTCTGTAGAACCCACAATAGCTCTACGATAATAAGCCTTCAGGCTAAAATTTTGAACAATTATTTTCTGTTAATTTTAGTGTAATAAAAGATGAAAATTCGTGCAGATTGCTAGAAGCTCATAGCATGCAATGTTTATACCTTTTGAGTAGCACAAGCCGTCTTCATAATTTTTCTGTATTCTCCTGAAAGTTTATATCCTAGATAAGAACCTTTCTTGAGCTAAATTTAGGTTAAAACAGAGAAGCCTCTTTACTATGATTCACAAGTCTAAGACAAATGGATTGAACGAAGTCAGCCAAATTCCTGATTGCAAAACTCTCAGGTTTTAGTGCTGGTTGTCACTCATTGTCTTTTACTGGAAAGCCCTGGGTTCTGCGACTTGTACACAACGCCCGCCATTATTTCTGACGGAACAGCCTCGATCAATCAAATAAGACCAACAACTCAAACTGAAAAAAGTCCTGCCGCATCCAAAAGACTACCGTGGGTATCAGACTCTCCAAAGAAATCTCTCAAGTTTTTAGAGAGTCTGGTAGGGTACACGAAGACAAATTTGTGCCAACTATTATTGCTAATAGTTTTTAATAGTTGGTGTCCTGGAGTCTTTATAAGAAACTATTAGAATTTAACCAAAAACTGATGGTTTCTTGTAACTCTTTTTTTTTGAACTGTCAATGTTTCCTATCAGTTTCTTATAGACCAGGAGGGGATGGGGGGCAATCGTCACCCGAGGAGGGAATTTGTGAAATTGAGTGTATTTGGTCAAGTTCGAGGCGCTGATTCCAAAAATCGATGTTATACGGACAAATTCGGTCCCATTCAGCCTCTATTCCATGTTAAAACCTCGTTTTCGAGAAAAGTGACATCCTCACTTACATATTCCAAAGCATATGAATTTGGTCAATTTCGAGGCGCTGATTCCAAAAATCGATGTTATATGGACAAATTCGGTCCCATTCAGCCTCTATTCCATGTTAAAAACTCGTTTTCGAGAAAAGTGACATCCTCACTTAGATATTCCAAAGCATACGAATTTGGTCAATTTCGGGATGCTGACTCCAAAAATCAACGCTGGACAGATAAATTCGATAGCTGTGAGCCTCTTTTCCATGTTAAAGCCTCGTTTTTGTGAAAAAACACATCTTGGCTCCCAGAAAATCGAAGTTATATAGAGGAATTCGGTCTCAGTTGGCCCTCTTTACTGCGCTCAAGTCGCGTTTCGATGAAAGCCCTATATCTTCTTAAAATCTTAAACATTGTTCAAAATGGTATTCAAGTCAAGCGTACAATATGTATTGTTAAGTTGATACTTGGCACATTACGCATCCAAGTTTAATTTAGTTAACGTAATGGAATGTCTGTGAAGTGCTCCTGTTCTGTGCTAGCATTGTCTTCTGAACTTCGTTGTTTGCACGAAGAAGCAACTCTGCCACATAGTCAGGGTATATAATATCACGCCAGATGACGGATCTTTCTTCATTCCAATGATGCGTTGTCGGACTATCTAAATGAAGCCGCAGTTCATCTGATTACCTGTATACGTAGGCAACTTAATTTGCTCCTTTGGTATGCAAAAGAAGATTGAATGAACAGGGAGCATCAACCTTAAAACTGCATATATGCCTCTATGTGAAAGACTTCCTGAAAAGCTTAGCAAGGGCTATACTGACGGATTGTTGCTTGGAAAATCCATAAAGAAAGGAGGTGAACTTTTCAAGACATTCAATAACAGATTTTTCTCAACGTAGATACCACGCTCTTCAAAAGCATCTATGAATTCTTGACGCTTTAACATTGCTTTCCAACACATCGTTTTGCCCTTCCTATAGAATGGCGAAATGAAACGTAATCATTTCTGCAGAGAACATGCAATTCTACAAACCAGCATTCTTATCCTGACCAGGGACAAAGGTGAAAGATGTAGCATCAATAATCTTTCTTCTCCTGTAAATATTCAATTGTAAGTAATTACCATGCCACGTGTGAAGTCATGGGCGAAAAAGAAGGTGAGGATGTTGATATTGTCAGATGGAATGTGAATCGTCGCTGTTTCATCAGGTACCTGTTCCGTTATGTTCATGGCAAAAATGATACAAAGTCAAGAAACAATAATTTGTATAGTTCGCATAGGTGCGTGAAGAACACAATGCACGTTTTTTCTGACTCTTAAGTTATTTTTTTGTTTGTCGAGTGAGTTAGTAAGCATGATAGTTGAAAAAGGTTCTCTTCTCTGGCTCGTATAACTCAACATGGTGACAGGAGTGGGATACCAAACAGGCTCCTCTGCTTGAGCAAGTGCCAATAAGTTGGTGCCTCCTCTTTGTGGTTACTTGCTCGTTCTTGTCAGATATATGTTTCATAGTGGCTAATATTTGTGCACTGGCTTGTGTTTGAAAACAGACTACCTTTCCATCTAATGCATCTTTAGAATTTCCAATTGATTGTGGAATCAACCGAGCAGCATCTCCTTTTTATCACCATTTTGCAGGAGATGGTAGATACCTACTTGAGATCTTGAAATCTGTTATCGAATGTTTTGAAAACTTCACCTCTATGGATTTTCCAAAGCTACAATCACGCAGTGAAGTCTATGCTAAGCTTTTCTGAAAATCTTTAAAAAAGAGTCATAAAGTTGCAGACTAAAGGTTGTTGCTTCCTGTTCATTCAATCTTCTTTTGCATATCAAAGGAGCAAATTATGTTGCCTGCATATACAAGCAAGCAGATGAACTGAAACTTGATTTAGACAGTCCGACAACGCATGGTTGGAATGAGGAAAGATCCGTTGTTTGGCATGATACTGTGTACCCTAACTATGTACCATGTACAAATGGAATACTCTGCGGCACTTTCAGTAACTTGGTGCTTGGAGAGGCACCAACAGGCAAATACTTTACGATGAACTGGGTTGGGCATGCCTTATGATAGAAGGTGATATACACGTATGTGTCATTTTTACATCCTCAAAATTACGTCGTCTCTCGTGTATCTATTTGAGGACATTCCTCCTGAGCGCGATATCTTATACAATCTTGGACATGCAGTTACTTATAATCCAAACATTTAAGAACTGTTCGCTTCTCCAATACCTACTTCCACAATGCCCTATATGACTGGAATATGCTCGATCAATCAAAAACGCGGCTCCCCTTCTTGGTGAATTTAAAAGGATAGTGTTGGCAAAAGCAGATCGAGGAATCCGATATTCCATGTCCGTGATATTATTGGCATTCGACGATTGACAAAACTTCGTGTTAAATTTAGTGATTTGAATGAGCAAAAGTTTCGGCACAATTTTGACTATTTACGCCCTATTTGTGATTATGGCGAGGCGAATGAAAATAAGAAACATTTTCTCCTGCATTGCCCTAAGTATGACACATTACGACAAGATATTTTTGGTCATCTCGAAAATATTCCTGATTTAAACGTTTCGGGTATGTGGGCTGTAAATCACTTTGTAATCCATTCCTTTTTGGAAATGATTATGGAGGAAATGAAGTGCTTTATCGAAAACACGACACGAATGTAGATTAATGATCAATAGTTGGAAAGCAACAGTTTATGTTTTATGTCCCTTATTTCTTGTATTTTGTTTTCCTCAATCGTTATCAGATTTGTCTTTTCCTATTGTATTTAAATGAAGTAATATTGCAAATGCCAGTCATAGTGGAAAATTGATGACCTTGTGTCTTATTCTGCTATTATTGGCACAGTTGAATTGTATTCTGTAGTTCTTAGCTTTTTAGATTTGATAGAGAAAAACGTACCCTGCCTGACGATGTGGCAGAGTTGCTTCTTTGTGCAGACATCTGCCAAACATCCAAACTTGAAACAGAGGATGAGTTTGATGATGAGACTGAGGACATCACTACGCACTGAAGTTCAGCAGACAATGCTAACACAGAACAAGAGCATTTAATAAAAGACATTCCATTATGTTAACTGGGCTGAATTTTGGTGTGTAATGTGCCAAGTATTGATTTAACAACAATACTACTTCGAACAGTGTTTAAGCTTGAAAGAAGATATAGGGTCTTCATCGAAACGCGACTTGAGCCGGATGAGGATGGTCACAAAGACCGAATTCTTCCATGTAACATTGACTTTCTGAATCGGTACCCAGAAAATGATCAAATGTATACGCTTTGGAACAACTGAGCCAAGATGTGTTTTTCGCAAAAACGAGGCTTTAACATGGAAAAGAGGCTCACAGCGATTGAATTTATCTGTCTAATGTTGATTTTTGGAATCAGCATCCCGAAATTGACCAAATTCATATGCTTTGGAATATCTAAGTGAGGATGTCATTTTTCTCGAAAACGAGGTTTTAACATGGAATAGAGGCCAAAAGGGACCGAATTTCTCCGTATAACATCGATTTTTGGAATCAGCACCCCAAACTTGACCAAAAACTCTCAATTTCATAAATTCCCTCCTCGGGTGACGATTGCCCCCCATCCCCTCCTGGTCTATTAGAATGTTTGATGCTTACATTTCACAACGAAGCTTTCCGAAGCCGTGCCCAGGGGGGGCCACTCAGCACATGCACATATGGGGAGGTAAGTCCGATATTTGTGGGTCAGAATATTGCCGAAAGTGATATTTTTGGGTCCAAATAAATTTAAATTATGTTTTTGATATTTTTGAGCATCAAATATTGTGAAAATGATATTTCTGGGTTCTTTAGAGGCAATCCTGGCCTCAATTTGCATTGTTTCAGGATCTTTTATGTTCGCTTAGAGAGGTCAAGGTATAAAATGAGCTGATATTTTTGGGTTGTAATGAAGCTAAACTGATATTTTTGGGGTTCCTGAAAATTTCTCGGACTGACCCCCCCGTATGCGTATGAGCTGAGTGTCCCCCCTGGGAAGCCGTGTCACTATTTAGACATTTGGCAAGTACCTTTGACAGAGTGAAATTTACGTATGTATTTTCTTTGGTAAAAGAAAACTTCCTTAGGTATAAAATTTTCTTTTTGAATTGTATTTCAAAGACCCACAAATATTCACAGGTGATCAAATGTCTGCTTTTGGCGTAGCAAGGTAGAAAAATTACACGTTGAAAAACCTTATTTTGAGCTATAGTTTCTAAGCAAAATACTCAATCTTGCCTAAGAGTCACATTTTTCAGATTTTTTATCATCATTGAAGTCTCCAATGATAGTGTGCATTTATTTCTGTCATTTATGACCAAACTAAAAGTTTTATATGCACACAGAAATTGATGCGGCAATCATCAGTGCTTTTTTGCAGTATGATTCAAAACCAGGTAGCCCTAAAAAGAGCTAAATTTGCTATTTTTTTTACTAATTACAAGATCAGCGATGTCTTGGAAAACAATTTGGTCCTTGATCTACTTGACAAAAAGAAAATTGAAGATCGGCCACGATAAAATTTTGGTGAATTTTGAAACGGGAGTACTTTTTTGGGACACGGTAGTTTTCTCATAAAAAAAATGCTACAGGATTGAGATGATATGAAAGACAAAATTCTTTCCAATATTCAGAACCCGGGGGGGGTACATGGCTTGAGGATGGACGGGGGTCTGCCGCCCGGTTTTCAGAAAGCTACACTCTTCTAATTACCGAAACTTGCTTTTGATACCCACTTTTATGACGAATTTTGGCGGAAAACTGCCCATTTTGATCATTTTTTTGCGAATTTCAGCAAAACCCCACCCTTGTTTATGGAAAATCTGGCGAAAAAGGACCCTTGTTTAGAGAATTTTGGGCCCAAAATCCCACCCATATGGGCGGCACATACCCGTACCCTAAATATGTTATGTACCCCCCCCCCGGGATTCAGAATGTATAAACTTTCTCAACCTCCGTATGAAAGAACTTTTTATTTTGGCATATTCTACTTTTTCATCCTAAATTACCTGACATATTGAGCAGAAAGTAGCTAGTATGAATGAAGACAGATTAACCTTAGTAATAGGATCATAAGAAGAGCTCTGTCAATGAACTGCGACAACGCTATCTTCAGTTTTTCTACTAACTCGTGAGATTAAATGATCACACTAGGATTGAACTCACAGTGAGAACTCGAAAATTCATCTTTGTTTAGTGCACTGTCTACTCGATGAGATCTGGAAGCATAGATCGTTTTCTGTCTCTCTCTTATACCCTACTGACGTCTGACCGCGAAGGTTTCTAGCTCTTTCACTTAGAGAAAAGCGTTTGGAGGTTGTTCCAAGCTCGATGGGGTGTCTTGCACTATCACATGACGGGGACGTGCAATTTTGCCTGAAAATTGGTACCCATAATTTCACGAATTTCTAAGAATTTTAGGGTAATATTTCCGCAAATTGAGTACAAGTGTGGGCCATAAGCCCGCAAATTATGAAGCATTTCCTGTAATTTCTAGACTTTTACCAACTTTTCTCCAGAACATGATCATGATTCCGCTAAATGCCTGAAAATCAAACCCATAATTTTGTAACTGTTTAGAAAAGATGCCCTTAAAAATGGCACGTCCTTGTACCAACAACATACCAAAAACACACCCCCCCAAACTTCTCTTTTTCTAACGCCGGTTATCAAAAGAAGGCAAGTTTTCTAAAGACGGTTGTCAAAAGTGTTATTTCATTGTTTTTCGACGAATTTTTCGTTTTGGGGTATGCTTTTCGACGATTTGTTCTAAAGTCGGGTAACATTTCGAGGGACAATTTCCAAAGCCGGGTAAAAAAATTTTCCCTGCAGTGCACACCTCTGTACAATTGAAAGTCAAGTACCCCCCCCCCGGGTTCCACGGGCATTCGTTGTAAATTTTTTGCTGACAAAAGATCGAGCCGTTAACGGGAACTCAGCAGCCTGAGAACTATGTTATGTTGTTTTCAATAACCAAGCGATAACCTTTTTAGATGTGACGTTGCTGACGGCCACGAACTTGACCAATGATAGCCAACTGTGAAATATAAGATAATCTCGATTCAAACCTAAAAGGTTTCACATCATTAATAATTAGTTTAACTCTAGATACTGGACATTAAAGTTTGAGTACGCAAAATCTAAGAGTGTGTTTGATCATGTGTAGTTAGACACTGCTGGTGTGCTTCTATGGAGGAGCGCTGGATAATATGTATCTGCGGGGGAAATTGTTTGTAGTACTGCGGAGGAGATATCGAAAGAACGAAAATATTAAACTAATCTCCTCCGCAGTACTATACAAAAATTTCCCCTGCAGATGTGTCATCTTATTTTATTTCGAAAAAAATGCAGAATACAAATAGCTTCTAAATATATAGAATAAGAGAAGCCAATCAATTTCGAAAATATTTACAACTATTCAAATATACAATATAACTAAACTAATTAAAATGCCACACTGTTTCAATAATACTATTTCATGGATCTTTTATTCTAATTACTTTTGATCGATATTGTGTTTTTCAAATTGACATGCGTTGCAGTTGCATTGCATTCCATCCCATTGTTTTATCAATCTCTTAAAAATGTGTATATTTTGAGCAGACTTCATTTCATTCGGGAGTCCACTCCACATTTGAGGCCCTAAGGCTCTTAGGCTATTAGTACCAAAATTAGTTTGATGAGGTCTTTGACGTAACAGATCATGTGGATTTCTCTGAGAGCGACTCAGATTAGATACATATTATCCAGCGCTCCTCCATAGAAGCACACCAGCAGTGTCTAACTACCCATGGTTTGATCGTTACTTCCAAACCTACCAAATTTTGAAGAGACAAAAATGTATTTCCCAATCAAACAAAGAAATCTTTAAACAGCAGGTTTTGGATTCACCAGCGCGAAAATTGAATGCTACCGGTGAAAGCGAGAACCTCTCCAAGGTCTGCCAAATGTTCTGCATGTTGGAGCAGAAGGCCTTCCAAACCTACAAAACCTACCTTTTGATAAACTCAGAGTGAAAACCAAACGCAAATTCATAGTCTGCCAAGTCTACTGTTTCCAGAACTGATACCAATCAACCGTACCCTGTCCCACACCCTGTCTGGCTGATTGCATAAGGCAAAGGGCAGATTGCATACACGTTTTTTTTTATAAGAAACTTGGATCAGCACTTAGTACTAAAAGTTTCTTAATTTCGCATGAAAATCTCGGTGTTTTAGTAGTAAAAGTTTCTTAATTAGTTTCTTAATTTTTTGGGCCTAAAATTGCGGTATTGTTCGAAGTTGAGCCTTCTTCTCGAGAAAGGGCTGCCATTTTGCATTGACGTTGTCATCAAGAAGAAGCCATGCACATCAAGGCAAAAATTTACAAATTTTGCAGTTAAAAGTCAAGAAAAGATGAATGTACCTTTGTTAGAGAGACATAGAATAAATGACACATACAGAAATAAAGTTTTAGAGTTTCTTAACTGTTCTTGAGCGTAGTGCTAGAGTTTCTTAAATTTTTGGTCATCGTAGTACTAGTTTCTTATAAACCAGTTTCTTATAAAAAAAACGTGTAGAGGATCGGGGACCGGTTCGGCTACTTAAACCTCCCTGTGCTTCAGATATTTTCAACATACCATCTGCCGGAACAGCCTCCGTTGGCTCGTTACCGAAGACGAAAAGGCAATCTCCTCTTGTGCCTCATCCAAAGATCTTTAAGCTTTTTTCCTAAACCAAGCATTCAATGCTTACAGGATGAGAGGCGGTTTTCCCGTATACGGGATTCAAATTATGAACTTCTGCACACATGGTGGGACATATAACCCCAAGGTCACCTGCTGCCTACCCCCAAATTTTACGTTATCCTTCTACTCAATATGGGAATAGATGATTACGCAAAAGCCCGGGGGGTTTACTTAATGTGATGAGCACTCAAAGTTGTGCCTGCCGATAGGGTCTCAGTTTTAGTAAAAGAATCAGGGACGGATTATGCATTTTGTATCTTGGTTACAGAACAGGTATGTCAATAAAGCTAATTTTTCCAGGTCAGGTAAAATATCTTACGAATAAGCAAAAGATCAATAACACTGGCCAGTTTGTTGCACCTTATTTCAGGACCGGTATGGTATTGTGCTTCCAATATTTTGCTCCTGTACAGATCCTCAAATTTCTCCCTTGGCAGGTATTTGTCCGCTGTTGTCCTCCAAGCTAGACCCCCGGGCGCAAAGATGGCGGTGAAGAACTTTTTGCCAAGATGCATTGCATTTTGCTGTCAGATTCCTATAAAACCGTTAAAGATTCGTGAGGAGTCGTGATTGGAGCGCAGTGCATCTTGGTAGAAAGTTCCTTGTCACCATTTTTAGCGTAATCGTCTGTTGTATGTCTATGCGTGTTTCTCACGAGTGGGTCATTGCAGTAACAGCAGCTTTTGATTTCCATTGATACTAAGATGATCTTGGTAAATCTATATTCAACTTTTAGTGCAAATCCGTGTAATTACTGTATAGCTTTGAGGGTGTGGCATGCAGTTATCTTGATAGCGACTAGGTTTTACCCTATGGGGAGTGCTTAATGACCTTGCCAACGAGTTTTGACTTTGGATCAATCATACCAAGCCACTTTAAGTCAGTAAAAGCTAAAGAAAAGCTTCGAATATCCTTATGTTCTCGACTATTTAGATCCATGTTTTACAAGAGGAAAGAAGATTGACTTCTAAATTGATTTATCGCACGAACATGGCTTAGATATCAATTCTTTATGTATATGCCAGCAAAAGACGCGAAGATACAGAATGTGTGTGCGGTATTATTCCAACCATCAAGTGCCTTGACATACCAGGGCAAAACTTGACTTTCGAAACTCTGTAAACTCTAAGAAAGGTGGTGTTACCTTCTATCTTTGTTTCCTTTGAATTGAATGGCTTGAAAGAAACTTGAAATACTTTGCTGTAGCCCTACCGTGGTAATTTTTTGATATCGTGCTTATTTTTAAGATGGTGGAATTTACCAGAACTCTGTCGCTCTTCTGGTTTCTGATATATAAATCTGATGACGTCACCGCCTCAGATATAATAAATGCAGCCCTTCTGTGGCAAGTTGGACTCTCGTTGTTTTCGGAAAATATGAAAAGGGGCATGTTTACCTGGGGATGGCTCAGACGGTGCGTGCTGGCCTACCATCCTGCAGGTTGATGGTTTGATTCCGTGCCCTGGCACCTGGGGGGGGGGGGGGTACTTGACTCCAATTTGTACGAGGGGTGTGCCCATGAAATATCTTTTTTTACCCGGCCCTAGAATTTTTCCCTCCAAATGATACCCGACTCTAGAAAAGAACGTGAAAAGCATACTCCAAATCGTAAAACTCGAGCAGAGCAACAACCCGATCTCGTTTTGTTTTTGTTTTGTTCAAGTTTTTTGTTTTTTGTTTATTTTGTTTGTTTTTGTTTTTGTTTTTGTTTTGTTTAATCTTGTTTAATTTGATTTTGTTGATCTTAAAATTAAAGTCTAAAATCTGTTGACATATTTGACAACCGACAGTAAAAAAACTGCCTTCTTTTGCTACCCGGCGCTAGAAGAATTATTTGAAAACGATACCCTGAAAAAGACACATCTCCGTCGGACAAATATACTAAATACTCCCCCCGGGGCCCTAGAAAACCTACTTCCTTGATTGAGGAGAGTCGCGAACTCTCGGTGTGTAACTTTAGGTTGACGGAAACACTAGGTGTGGTCACATCGAAAGGAAGAACCAGGACATTGGCTCTGTTCCTAGAATCTGCCTTTGAATGTTAGGTAGAAACAAATAACCCAATGGTCTTGGTTCCTGAGTCAATGCTCCAACATCGTCTCACATAATAATGAAATGACGAAGGACAAATAGATTATGTAGAGTGGCGTAGGATTTTATTGTTTTAATTGTAAATGTAACATTTTTATGCACATTTTTGTTTGTAAACAACTTCTAAACAGTTTAATTTCTCTGAAATGACGATGATTATGATGATGATGATAAAAAGATAATAATGTTTGCTGTTTCTTTCCTAGCAAAGACACAAACAGCTGTATCATTGGCAAAATGCTGTAACGAAGGGCGAAAAAGATCTGGCGTCGTCGTTGGGTTTTCATCATGCACTAAGAAGCCTCTCGCTTTGTCTAACCCATCAAAAATGTGCTTGTCTGTCTACAAAATCTGCTGCATGAAGAAGGAAAGACACCAATGTTGCCAAAAGGGAGAGATGTTTGCAAGGTATGCTTCACAGGTTCCTTCTGTAGGCACTCTTAAACAATGATGTTGCCAGGGAATATAGGGACCTGGAGGGCTGGGTACGTCGCTCCCACGTCTCTCAGGGCAAGTTTTATTCAAGGGCGAAAATAGATCACACTCTGACGAGAACGTAGGTTCGAAAGGCTTCAATGTGCCAGAAGTTTGTCTGTTTCTTTACGTCCGCCTCCTTCATGGTAAATCAATTTTTAATATGAACGGATTGGTTTACCTTATGATGGGCTTGTATTGCTCAGCTGCCACCTGAAGGTCCTCTCTATGCAGAAACTCGAGATGCTCTTTGAATTTTTCTTTACTCAAAGGTGAAAACTTTTTCTTGGTGCCCTAGAATTTGCTTGTATGCGCTAAGATTTTCCGTTTGAGCTGCCGGCATCGTGTAGACGGGGGGCCAAAACGGCACTTTTTTATGCTGTTTTCAGATCCTACTAGCATCGTGTAAACGGGGTCTTAAATACGACTTTTTATTTCAAAGACTTCGTAATTCCACATTGTACCACGACTTGTATTTCCAAATTGTCATCTTTTTCAGGGATGCTAACAAGGATATTTCATGCGCCCAATCATCGAGTAAGAACACACTTCATGGTTCAACATTTTTGGAGTGTTGTGAATGTTGTAAATTGGGGAAAACAGCTGCAAAAGAAAACAAAAGTTGTGGACACGATGATTTGCCGTTCAACGGTACATGTGGTGGAATTTATCAAAGATGCTGCGCCATTGCAAAAAGAAGTAAGATCTTAGTTTACGGTTTGTAGATCAATCAACCAACCAATTAGTCAATCAATCAATTAATTAAATAATCAATATTTTGTAAAGCAAAGCTATTAGAGAAGGTACTGATGGAGAGCCAACCGTGAGCTTGAGGGTCTCCACATCTGAATTGTAACTATTTGCAATTTTGGTCCAGAGAAGACAATTTTAGTATACGGTATAATTTCACAAAAAAATAACCACTTTTATATTGTACTTGTAGTATTGTACAGTTTTGATCTGCTGCAAGGTTGTTACAGTTCAAGAGCAAGATTGCACCAGCACTAAGTTATTCTATAGATCAAAGGAACAAAAGTGTTACTGATAAGCAGAATCAATGCAAGCTAGACACTGATCCGTTACACTTTGCTACTGATCCAAAACTGAACTGGTACTATGTAAACGGGACTCTGGTCTTGCCATTGTTGCCCGTTTGCTGGAAATTGGTGTAGTCAAAGGTACCTTTTCGTAAATGGCGGGACACCCCTGCCCTACTCACGACCTGTGGTAGTGCTTAAAGGGAATAGACATTGTTAAAAGCTGGCCCGGGCCAGGTAAAAAATATTACAACTTTGAGACGCATCCGGTTTCATTGTGTAGGTAAAGAAACAATAGGTTTGTGGGCGTTTCTTCAGCCTATTTATAAGCTACGAGATCTAGCTGTGTCTATTCCCTTTAACAACCTATTTAAATGTGTTTTGGTATCTTTTGCTGTAAGTGAATGAATTGATTAAAATTCAAGGTAATCTTATTCAATATATAGGCTACACCATATTCAGGATTATTATTTGTCTCATACAGTATCTGATACAAAGACCGGACCAGCCAACTGTGCTGAAGCTAAATGCAATCATGGATGCCAAGTAACAGAATCCGGACCCATATGTTCTTGCAGAAGAGGCTTTCTTCTTATGAATGACAGCAGAACTTGCAAAGGTAAGCATGCAAAGGTATTCGAAGGCCGTGTTTCATCGACGTTTTAGCCTGCAGAAAAATGGGCTAGTGTTATTCATAATCAAGTGAAGAACTTGCAGAGATTGAATACAGTAAGAACCCACAAAATAGAAACCAGTTTTTTCAAAACAGCCTGTTTAGTTTAGCATAGGTTCCAGATCTTTAAAAAGGCTGGTGTAAAATTGAGTGCCCTATTTCTTTGAACTGAATGACTTCAAAGAAACTTTAGATAATTCTCTATAATTCCACCTCTGGAATTTTCTGAAATCTTCAATAGTTTCAGAAGTAGAGTGTTTTTCTTCTTTTTCAAGAATTCAAGAAAAATGTTAAAAAAAGCTCAAAACCATCGTGATTTCTAAAATGTTTGACGTAACATGAAGTAATTTCGAAAAAAAACCATAGTTTATGGATGCCTACAATATGGTATCAAGCAAAAGTCTGTCACTCATCTGGTTTATGATTTAGAAATTTGATGACGTCACATCCTCAAATGAGTTGAAATATAAGATACGCTGCGATTTCGAAAAATATTCAAAATTTCTGAAAAGTCCAACGGTAGAATTATTGATAAGTATCTAACGTTTCTTCCAAGCCATTCAATCAGAAGAAATAGGTCATTGAATTTTACACCCACCTTTTTATGCCGAGATAAAGATTTGGAACGTATGCTGTTTAGTTTCCTATTAAAAGGTCATTAATCTTGAAATAGGCTGAAAGGTTTCTTATCCCATGGTTAAGAAACCTTCAGTTATTTCAACTTGAAACTTTATAGAAAACCCAGAGCAAACACTATCGAAAAGTATTTTCTTGTTACCTAGCATCCGCTCGAAATTTGCTCAACCTTAGCATACATGCTAGGTATATACGTAGATTGAGATGCTTTTGATTAAGTCTTTAAAAATGTTTGGCACCTGATTTTAACAAAGATTGTTAGATATGAGTTTACTTGGGATCCTCTTTTAAGGAACCTTCCTAAATCAGGCTGAGAAGTTTCTTATACGAGGGCACCATTTCTCAAAAAAATCAGCCTGGGGTTTCTTCTAAAGTGGTTTCTATTTTGCGGGTTCTTACTGTAAAATACAAGTCACAGAGGGCAGCCAATTAAAAGTGTTCATCTTTAGGCAAGTATTGTTATGTTAGTTTTCTTGAGGGAATTATACTGCTTACAATTTAACTCCTTGATTAGCTACTTGAACGCCCAGGGAAGATTTTCAGATCCGTCCACCTTTTTTCGACGAAAAAACCGCAGCTTCCATTAAAAACTCAATCTCCGTACGCAGAATGAGTGAGTTAGCTATCCTGGGCTCAGGAGCTCTTTTTGAGTTGCTTCATTTTCATTTGCGGCTTTGACTAATCCGCCGTTCTGTGTTTGCAATTGCTAATCAATTTGTACTGTTGTGTTAATCAAGAGCAATAGACGCCATCGTTAAAGACATTGAGTCATGATGAATGGGCCTGCCCTGGTGTGAATCACATGACCTCTATGATAACGATCTAGTACCACTCCGAATAAGCAAACAAGACCCGCGGTAACACAATGCTTTTGACATGATCAGTTTCATTTCTCGTTAACTTTTGCCAATCAGATGCACCATCGAAAACCATGAGTCAGCAGATTCTTGATGTTTAGGTATACGCAGACCATTTAACCATGGAGCATTGCGGACACCTTTATTTTTTGTAGGAAATTTTGTAGGAAATTGTTATTCGATACTACTACCTTAAGTCCTCTGCGGAGGAGCATTGCTCACGAAGCGAGATACCTCTCCGAAGGAGCGAACTAGCGTAGCAATTTCAAATCTTCTCAAGCGCTACGCTAGTTCGCTCCTTCGGAGAGGTATCTCGCTTCGCGGGCAATGCTCCTCCGCAGAGAACTTAAGGTTGTAGTATCGAATAAAAATTTCCTACAAAATAAAGGTGTCCGCAATGCTCCATGATTTAACATGACTCGATGCCTTTAGAAATCTCCCTTTCTGAAATATGAAAGAAACGTTTCATTGAGAACTTTCTTTATAATCTATCCTATTTTATTATGACAGATGTTAATGAATGCAAGACGGGAGAACACAAATGCATAGCAGGATGGAGATGTACAAATTTGATCGGCACTTACAGGTGCCTACGAGCTACACCAACCAGAAAATGCCGCAAAGGGTATCTGTTTGAAAATGGAATTTGCAGAGGTAATTATCTTTGTTTCAATGTGATGGAAGCAAGGAATTGTCCAGAGGGATAGCTGCACCCCTTTCGCTTTGAGCCAATGCAATTATTTTGGAGAATTCTGTTCCCTGAAGCTCTATCTTATTTCATTAAAAGATGACATAATTTCTCTGCTTTGCCTCCCCCTCACTCCTTTAGACTCTCTTTTTATCCTTCTGTGGCAATGCATTTACATTGATCAGTCATTTGGTCATAATGGTGAGATTCTAAAGTTTGTTGATATGTCTGTTACTTTCATTCAAATCGTTGACTTTCCAACAGAAGGTATCGTGGTTTCATCGAAGAGTTGTTGAAGATATGTTTGCTACAAACTTGCAAAAAAACCCTTCAAAAAATGTGAAAAAATTGAGATAGGAAATGCAAATTTAATTGAGGTTTCAACATAGCCGAACTAAGTTCTTTCGACCAAAAAAGTATAATGATATACCAAGGAGAAGAATATATACCAAGGAAAAGATAGTTCTTTCACGATTCCATTGTTATTATTCAAAGATCCACTTGATGATCTACTGTTCACATCTGGAAAAGCTTCCAGATTCCAAGCTAATTCGAAGCAGCAGTACAAAACGTAAAACATTTTTGATAATAGAAACCTTTTCAAACGTCGGTTTTGTTCGAGATTGCAGGGTTTTTTATTTTGGTAGTAAATTTTTCTCAAAGTAAATACTCTTTCTAGGCAATAGCCGGTAATAGTTCTATTAACGAGGAGACATGAGAATTTTTTGGAAGCAAAAGTGGTTCCGGATATCTAGTATTGGGCATAATGCTTTTCTTTCAATTGTTGAACTATTTGACTCTTTCATTGTAGACATCGATGAATGCAGCTCAGGTACAGCAAATTGTCCTTCTGGAACAGTGTGTGAAAACATCCTGGGAAGTCATCTATGCACGAAAAAAGTTGGAAAGAAATGCCCAACAGGATATCAGTTCGTTGGAGTGCGATGTATTGGTAAGTGAAGCTCTTTCCGTTCATATGCCCTGCGGGTGTTGCTACTAGATAGAATGGAGACCAAAAGTCTGAATCCACTACTGAACCTTTCACGGGAAGAAACTTTCGCGAGTTCGAAAAAAAACGCGAAGTTTTTGGAATTAACTTTCGCGAATGGAGCAAACCGCGAAATTTTTGGAATAAACTTTTGCGAATGGGGTTTCTTATCATATCTTTATAATGTCGCAAATGTTCCTGAACACTTCAGTTACTCTTCCGAATCGTCCATAAGTATGCTTTCAGTAGCATGGTTCGAAAGGGTTGTTGTTAAAGCAAAGGATGAATATCAATATATACCTGAGTACGTAAACATTTGTTTCTATATCTAAGGAAATTTCGCGGGAATAAACTTTCGCGAGTTACACATTTTAGAAAATTTCGCGAATTTTGGCCAAAAACACGAAAAAGGCGAAATTTTATTCCCGCGAAAGTAGTGAAAGTTGTAGTCTGTCTCAAATGAGATGTCACGTGAGATTTGTTGTGATTTTCCAAAATACTCATGCAATGCAAGCACCTCAATTGCTACAATTCGCAGGCATTTTCATGTGACATCTTATGAAAGGCAGACTAAAATTGTTCTTATTTATAACGAACAACACAGCACGAAATTTATCCTTTTGTCGTTTGTTGTATTCGAGAACGTGTTACGTACGGGATGTTATGAAAAATTGCCACAATCTACAGATCGTCCTTTTGTCCTCTGGTTTGCATCCATAGTCCATGCAAACATACACTGCGACACGAAAACTCTTATCAAACGCGTCTATAAGGTTGCTGCACGTGCGCTTTTTTTCAGTAATTTATTCTGAGTATGCTTGAAGCATTCCTAGCTACTTAAAGCTAGTTTAAGCCCACTATGCATGCCTCATCCAGGCATGGGTGCCCCTAGTTTAACATCCCTTCTGCAGGATGGCGAGGTGAGTTGCGAAGTCAGGCCTCCGAGAGGTCACCAATCCGGAGTTTGACCTCACTCGACCGAGCTTAACTTCAGTCACCTGACGCAATCTGTATAAGCCGCTCGGCCACTCACCCCAACAAAAATATTCTGGCAATAGGAATATTCTGGCAAGCAACTGAAAGCGACATTCATGTGAAACCACCATCAGATAAAGCCCAAATTTGCAACATATCTTGAAATGATCTTTATAGAAATTTTGGCTGATTGTTTTGTGAAGTTTTACTTTTTTTTCTATTCATAATAAATTAAAACTAAATTAAATACATTACTACTGTACCGCTCTTGGTGTAAGAAGACACAAGGTCGTCTGGCCTACACCAAGAACGGTACTTACAATTTGCAAATACAACTTCAAGATATAAATATATAAGAAAAAGAAAAAATAGAGCAATACGAGGGACAAAACAAAACAAGAAAACAACACACAAATAGTCAAAAGAAAAGAAGGAGATTGGCAGTTCCACACTAAACCATGCAATGGGTCTAACCCTTTTACATTGTAGACTGCCATCATCTTTACCATCACATAGCAACTGGACGGTACAATGACGAGGGAAGTCAAGCACAATGGCAAAATTTGGGTGGTTTGGTGCTGAACTGTCCGGAAGTTTTACTTTGAAGGGCATATGTCATGAACCTGATTGGTTCATGCAACACAGCTCTCTTTTGTTTACTACAAAGCACAGAATCGAGGCTGAATTTTCATTGCAATAAAAATTCAGGAAACAGGAATGAAAAGTCACGAAACAATGGAATTCCATTCCAAACTTGTTTGTTGTATTAACTAACGTGACATATATCCTTTAAATTAGAAAGTGAAGCTGTATCTTAAATCATTCAGGAATTCAATTTCCATTTTCCACCGCCACCTCGTTCTGAATCGAACGTCTTGTGAACTGTAACAAAATCTACTCATATTTTTATGTGCGATGTCGTTTCATTGTCGCTGATTAATGTTGGCATAATTTCCTGTAAATCCTTCCATAGACTTCAATGAATGCAAAGAGAGGAATCCTTGCAGACGTGGATTTAGATGTGTGAATACTTATGGTTCATATCATTGTTCTGCTATAAAGAAAAATTGTCCTAGAGGCTACGTATTCAGCAACACGTCAATGGCATGCTTAGGTAATTCATTTTAATTTTCCTCCAGCTTGAGCTCGTATTTCTTGTCTTCATTTTCTTACAAATTGTCAGCATTTTTTCGCATGAAATATGTTGTTTCGAGTATTGTGCATCTGCACTTTTATCTGGAGACCCTGTATCATCTGCTGAGTAAGTCAAACTATTGTATGACCCTTTTGAAAGATCATGCTGCAGAAATTGTCCAGCCAGTTCGTACAAATTCAACTCCTATATGTCAATGAGGAAGCAACTTTATTTGAGAGACCTTTCTGATTATTGACTGCTGGGTAAGTCAAACTATTGTATGACCCTTTTGAAAGATCATGCTGCAGAAACTGTCCAGCCAATTCGTACAAATTCAACTCCTATATGTCAATGACGAAGCAACTTCATTTGAGAGATCTTTCTGATTATTGTTAATGCATTATATTTTTGGAAAATTTCACCATTTCACCAAAATCAGCTGAAGCCATGCTGTTCAATCGGATACAGACTTTGAAATGAAACGTTATTTTTAGTATCAAGCACCTATCAGGGAGCTCTTATAAACATGACAGCTTGCTTGCCAAGAAAATGATATCCTGACCCAACATGACGGTCTTTCACCATGAAACCATGCACGCATATTTTGTACCCAAAGCTATCTTTAGGGAAGTTGCAATGCTCAAAACTAAGTGAAAGCGTCCTATTTAGGCAATGTAGTTGGAGTTTTCAAATCGGTTGGGCGATTGTTACACTATGAATTTTCAAATGTATGATAAAATGTATCACTCGCCCAGCATAGGTTGAAAATGGGCAGAAAATGTTGATATATATGTATTTACTTTTGCTCTGATGTTGCTCTGATGATGGCCTGTTGGCCGAAACTAGTTAGCAGATGACTGAATAGAAAATGAATAGCGCAAAAGGTCAAGTCGATGCCTGCTCTCTGAAGATGTTGTCTCTCTTCTTTCTCATCGTTCACTATGTATTTACTTTTCTATTTAGATCTTAATGAGTGTACTCTTGGCACGCACACATGCAAGAAAGATTCAGAAATGTGCAGAAACGTTCATGGATCATACAGATGTATTTGTAGGCGGGGATTTCTCAAGAAAAATGGAAGATGCGAAGGTAATTACCCATTATTCATTTAGCGTGATTGGAGGGATAAATATTTTCCAAACTTTTTAAATGTTTACTCGGTTGTTCTAAAATAAGTGCCCACAAAGCAAAGTCATAAAAGCCACATTCAAAAGGAGATGTGTGTTCGTTACTTAATTTTCTCTTTCTGGTTTGATCCTCCCTCATTTAATTTCATTTTATGTATCTCCTATCCTCTTGTACCTTTTCACGTTCTTCTTCCTTGTATCCCTGTGTCATCATCTTCGTTCTCCTCCTTCTACTTCCCTTGACAGTTTGTTTACCCCAAGTTTGGTCCTTATCAACTAAAATATTTTTCTCGGGTTTTCCTAATTCAAATGGAAGCATATTTATCCATGAATGATCGACTATTTAACTTGCCAGTTTATAAAAGGTCTTCGTACAGGGCTGTTGAGATGTTTCAGGCGAAATTTTCATCAAATGTTTATAAGCCATTCAAAATGATGGGCAAAATATCTGAAATGATCATTTGGTCCTCCATCTACTCGCCAAAAGCAGAAGGAGTTGGAGGTTTGGCCTTATAGCCACAGTTTCGTCATTTTTCAAACATTGACCCTTTCTTGACACCTGGTACATATAACTCAGGGGCGGTCAAGTATGGTAAATATTGTGACCCCACCTTTGTCCTGAGAACAAAAATAAACCAACCCGGTTTTGCCCGAAGTCCACGTTACACAACTTAGAAAAAGCCAAGTTCTGAGGACATAGCTGGTCACCACCAAATTATGGACATTCTCGCATACAACGCTGCATTCTTCCCCTTAGTTTCTGGCCACTTTAAAGTTTTCACATACAATTATAGCTAACGCGTTGTTACCTCTGTCCTTTTTGTTGCAGCAATCTCACCCAGTTTTCCCATCATTTAAATTAAGATAGATCAATTTCAGGTACAGCGGTGCTACCTTTGTCCCAAATAAGTGCCGAAACCCACCCAGTTTTTGCCTGGAATCGGACATTCAATGTACTGCAGTGTTACCTCTGTCCCAAATAAATGCCGAAATCCATCCGGTTTTGCATGCATGGAATTGGACACTGAATGTACAGCGGTGCTGCCTCTGTCCCAAATAAATGCCGAAATCCACCCAGTTTTTGCATGGAATCGGACATTGAATGTACAGCGGTGGTACATGGCGATGTCAGCTTTGTCTTGCCATTGAACAGAAAAAAACCAGAACTGACATGTGCAAATACAACCAGTTTTGGGGACAAACCTTGCCCAGTGGCAAAATGTCCAAAAATATCGTAGGAAAAAGCCAAATTCACTGAAAGCAAAAAAAGCCAACTTTTGGGGACAAAGCTGGCCCAGATTTCAGGGAAAAAGGCCAACTTTTGGGACACACCTAGAACCACTGTCTCCGGGACATGACCACCCCTGATAACTGCTACATAATTATTTAGAGGATATCAGCATTGTCTCCTACTCCCAATGCCCTTTTCAGATACAGTCAATAATAAATTATCTCCTCTCTCCCTCAGATCAAGATGAATGTAAAATCTACAGAGGTAGGCTTTGCAATCAAAAATGTACAAATCTGCCAGGATCTTACAGATGCGAATGCTCCAATGGATTCTACTTGGCAGGAAACAAAAGAACATGTCTTGGTGAGCACCATGTGTAAAAACAGATAATTTCTAAAATAATTCAAGATGGTTCAATTTGTCGAAGGGAGATATCTGGCATTGCTGTGGCCTAGAAGGTTGCGCTCTGTGCCATTTCCCTGTTATATTACATGGAAATACCCTTGTCATGATTTACCCATTCACACGTTCAAGGGAACCTTGCTAACCATTGCTATAGATCGAGCTTAACTTCAGTTGTTTGATTACACTCTTCTCTTTTTATAAGAATAATGTTTACAAGAATATTCAGGCTCAGAATCATCCAATTTCTAAGAATATTATAAGAATATTGCTCAGCCTCAGCTCGCATATTTGTGTTTCATTTTTAAGCAGTTGCCTGTTTTGGGATGTTCATAACAGAGAATCGCACGACTGACATATCTTGTTTTTTCAAAAGCTTGGTTTCTATTCGAGGGCGGCTATTTCCTTTGGAAGCTTTGAAAAAAATAAGAATACTCTAATAATATATTCAAGCTCAAAACGAAAATTTCTTAAGAATATCGAGGCTGGAAAAAATTTATAGTATTCTTATAAAAAAAAGAGTGTACCGAGCGAATACCGCGACTGCTCTCTGCAAGCAACCAAAATTAGGGAACACTTGATATTTTCTCGAACTCTTGATTTATCATTTAAAAAAGCTTATTTATTAAAACACTTCCTCATATCAGATTGCTCGATGACGTCATTTTGCGCAGTTTTTGCTCTGTCTTCACGCTTACCAATGCATCTGTCTTCCCTATCTATGCTTACATTATCAACTTGCTTCTTCAGATACAAATGAGTGCAGACAAAAGGATACCTGCTCTGCTGGCCAAAAATGCTTCAATCTACCAGGAACGCACAAATGTATACAAACTTCATGTCGGTCAAATTACATTCAGAGAACATCCAGGTATGGAGATCTACATATCATGAAAAATAGAGGAATCAAACTGTTTGCTCATTTTGTAACGTACGAACCTCCGTCCAACCTTATCTTGACGGACCAATCAGATTCAGATGTACATGTGAGTGTACATGTAAGAGCTAGCTCACTTCATAAAAGTATCTCATTGACAAACACATCAATCTTTGTCCCCAGGGGGGTACTCAGGTATATTTGGGATAGGGATGCTCAGGCTGGGGTACAACGCATCAACCCAAAAAGATAATTTCTAGTATGAAAATAGACCCAAAAAAATAATTTTTCCGATCTTACATACCCAAATGTTATAAAAGCCAGTATCTTAAATCTGCACAAAAGTACCCTAACTGATTAAATTTCTCAGATGTTTTTCTGATTTTAGTACTGTTACTTGACTCTAGTGTTGTTTGTAAATTATGTTTTTCTCAATTTTTTTTACTTTTTCTCATATTTGAGACCCAAAAAAGTAAGCCAGAATTTCTTGAACCCAAAAAAATAACTGTACAAATCATTGACCCTAAAAAATAATCCTTGCCTAAATTTTAGACCCAAAAAAGTAACCTGAGCATCCCTATCCTGAATATATCAGAGTACCCCCCCTGGGTCTTTGTCTGAAACGATCAATTGATGCAATCTCATGATGAACATTTCAATCAGAGGTAGCTGCTAAATTTTCAGGCGTTATACAAAACAGAAGAAGCAGTTTGGAAATCTAAGCAGAGTCATCGATCTAAGTATACAAATGTGTCTCGAGTCACTTGCCGTCAGTTTCTAGCCAACAAGATATCAGTACTCCCTGTTGACGTAGGTCGGTTATCCAAATATGGATCGGCACGTGTTACGGCCTATTGTCTTTGCATGGCTATTTTCATCGAATCCCCTTTAATTTCAAAAGTGTTCAATTCTTTTTTCATAGGAGTTGTAAACTGAGATGCCCAGCTGGAGTTAATTGCGACACCTTACCAGTTTCTGTGAAATGGTTTGCTGTTTCAAGAAGAGGCCCAATCAAGAGATTTGGTTTCAGATTGATTTATGATGTCGATGTCAGCAATTTGTTTGATGTTCAAAGAGTTGTGTTTACTTACGAGAAAGGTAAGATGAAATTTTGGTTTTTTAGGACGTAGCGATAAACTTTTTGTGAGTAGAAGGAAAACATGACACGTTTTTCCGAGTGTTATACCGGGTGAGCCAAAAGAAAAGAATCCCCGTTTGAAAGGCCACTGCTCCCTGAATATCAAAGCAACAATATTGAAAACTGTCTTGTTGTCTTGCCAATATGTTAAATTAGGGCGAGTATTTTACCCGGCTTTAATCGGCCATTACTTCCCGTGGATATGGGAGATTTTCTGCAGAAAGCCCCTTCAAAAAACCTGCAAAAATGAGTGAAAACAATGAGCAAATTTTCCTTGGTTTTCCTTCCTGAAAATGATGGTATTCACATGTATTCATGTATTTTGTCCTCTTGGGAGAAGGGACCCCCCCTGGAATAAGTTATGGATACCAAGGGGAAGACTCGTTCATCCTCCCAAGAGCACGTGCACGTGCACATGATATAGCACGTGCTAAAGCGTGCAGAAGTCATTTCTGTAAGACCCATGTAAGGCAGAAATGTTAGGGAAATTGTTCGAGATTTTGTGCACGTTTTGAAGGTTTCTTGAGAGGCTTTCTCGAGAAAATCCCTGCACAGAGTGGTTCTAAGATTGTTGGTAGAAGAAATTTTAAAGGCCTTAAGTCATGGTAAATAGCGACTCTCCGCTGGGGGTCTGTCTGCTTTCATGTGATCAGTCTGTTTTCATGTGATCAGAGATGAACTTCACAAATAAGAGGCTACATCGGAGTGGCGCGTGGCCTATGTTTCGCATTTTTCAAACCTAACTCTTTTTATTAATCCCCACAACATTATTCAATTGAATCCCTTGGCCCTAAGCACATTGCTGTCCTTTTATTGAGATATATACTCCTAGCCTCACTTTATCAGTTGTCTTGTAACACCATGAGAGACGGTCGTCAGATCCTTTTGTTTTCTTTGCTATGTGAAATTACACCTTGTTGACTTCAAAGGGAAACCCCGATAATAAAGCTTTAAGAATATATTCAGGTGAGAATATCATGTGTGCAGTTTGGATTACAGCCAATCAGATTGGCGTAAGCTATCATCATGACTCAGCGATTTTTGCAAATTGGGTATACGCGATCTATTTACCATGACTCAATGCCTTTAAGTGCAGTTCATAGTCAGAACTAAATGGCGCCATGTCTATTTCTGCTATGAACGGCACCGGATTTTGTATTTTGTTGTTGTTTTCAGTTTCAACTGTGATACAAAATGAGGACACTAACTGATAAAACTTCTTTCGTAGGAAACGAAGAGAAAGAATTCCGTCTGCAGAAGTATGGCTTTTCTAAAGTGATCATTTACAACAACAAACCTCTTGAAAAGACCAGGTATTATCACTTGAGAGTAGTGGGGACTGCACAGCGGGCGTTAGGAAAATCAGTCAAGTTCGAGTATAATTTGCATGCATTTATTTACGTACCTTTGTAAATTGTAATTGTAATTTGTAAATGTGGCTAAGTGAACTCGAATGTGATATTTCACAGTTATCCAAAGATTTCTAAGACATTTTGCAAACGTACTCGAATACGAAAGGCTTTGGATGCAGTTTGGAGCAAATCGCAAGATTGTTTACGCTTGGTAAATACTCTAAATACTCCCCGACAAGCTTGATGTTTCAAAAGATCGCAGCATTTGCAAAAGATTTGAGATCGAGAAACATCTTGGTACATTTCGAGTGATTGAGTTGAGCAATCGGCAACGGAGCTTTGCACATATTGAACAATTTGATAAACTTCTACAGAAATGTAGAAGAGCGTCGCTCGATACAGACTTACAGATAGCTAGAAGGACTGTAGTGCTATTGCACGATACACGCGATGAAATCATATGAATTGCCTTATCTATCTGATAAACAACGATACTGTTTTGAACAATCATGCTTATCGCGCAATGTTTATCTACCAAGCTTAAAACCCTGGTACCCAGCTTAAAGCCATGGCCAAACGAGCAAACATTATTTGGCAAGCATGCAAACATTTACACTATGCCGGTACGAAACGAATACGGCATGAAACTGTCCCGTATTGGTTTTTCTGTTGAAACGGAATCACCGTTTACACTATACCGGCACAAAATGAATACGATAGGTTTTTGACCATACGCAAAGCGAGGATTAGTCAAGGCGCATGCTCTCAGTTGCCAGATTATCGCCTCGATGTGAATCCGACACGAAATGATGCCGTATTCGCCGTTTACATTATAACGGTAGAGCGACGAAGCCAGTTAGCATGCCTTATTCATTTCGTGCCGTATTCAGATAAAAACTAGGCCAATATGGCACAGTTTATGCCGCATTCATGTCGTGCCAGCATAGTGTAAACGTGGTCTAACTTGCCGAGCAAACCGAGTTCATCCGTTGCGTCACTTATGTTTGAGAAACATGTTTGCTTTAGACCAGAAAAACATTGTATGCAAGGAAAATACATTGCTTTGCAATCAAATGTCAACTGTTTGTCGAATACTCCTTGCTCGGTTAGCCAGGGCGCCAAATGTCTTCAATGCAAAGGTTGCTGAATGGAATGACAAACGTTAGCCTAGACGTACTACATTTGTCCTAGTTATCGCTTCTCAAACAACAACACAACAACGTTTATTGAAGGCATCAACTCGCACGGCAAGGCCTGTTGGCGTTCCACGTGATCTTTGGTTCGCCCTTTGGATAGCTTTCATGTACATACTAACAACATACTAGCAACTGTAGCGTAGTAGTTTTGTTGTCAAGGTTAGAATATGGAACACAACAACATTTGCATTGCATACTACCTTTAAAACGCGGCTAAAAGATCGTAAGAGCAGTAGTTACGAAAGCTCAATTGTAGATCAACAGGAAAAGTGTGAACATTAACCTTACCAGAACTGACATTTTAAAGCGTCATTGCAATTATTGTTGGAAAACTACCGGGTGTCACAAGGAAAGTGCTCCTGTTAACAAAATGAAAAAAATCAATTATTAAACCTTTGATAAAATTTTCAATTTGAATTGTTTTGTCAAGGACCCAAAAATATTTATAGATGATAAAATGTTTGCTTTCGATACAACAAGGTAGAAAATTTACATGTTGAAAAACCTTATTTTGAGCTTTAGTTTTTAAGCAAAATACTCATTCTTGCCTAAGAGTTAAAATTTTCAGATTTTTTATCATCATTGAAGTTTCCAATGATGGTGCATATTTCTATCTGTCATTCATGACCAAACTAGGAGCTTCACATGCACACATAAATTGATCTGGAAATCATCAGTGCTTTTTGCAGTATGATTCAAAACCAGGTAGCCCTAAAAGAGCTAAATTTGCTCATTTTAAAACCAATTACAGAATCAGCTATGTCTGGGAAAATAATTTAGAGAAAATTGAAGATAGGTGGTGAAATTAAATTTTGGCGATTTTCAATCGGGAGTACTTTTTTGGGACACCCTGTACAACTTCGACGAATGTTTCTAAGATTTAAGCAAAGAAGTATCCATGTTGGAGGAAAATCTGCCCGCCAGTATGAGCGGCACACAACCGTGCGTTGTTATTTACGCTACCCCCCACACTTCGTAGGGATAATTGCTGCAAACTTTTCACCGTTAGCGATAAGGTAATTATGCTTGGTTTTGAAGTTTAAGAGACCTGTGTTTGTAACTGTATTTATCTTTTAAAGTTTGCTAAATAAGTAAATATCATATTTTGATTGATAATAATTAGCTCCTGTGATATAAAGATTTTTGACAATATTAGCGTTAGAGTGAACTTCCCAAGGGAATGATTACGCATTGTATGTATTTGACAGCTGAGTGAGTCAAGAAATGGTTTCAGAGTTTGAAAAGTCACTGTCATTCGAAAGCACGTGGGAAGGGGTTTTGTGTGCCATATTGTTAGTAGGGATGCGCCCCAAACATCTTCAAAGCGGTACCTCTGGCTTTCAAATTTTTGTCAAAATTGATACCCTTGCTGAGACTAATTTTAGACACCTATTGCCAAACTTGACAAATTATATGGCCTTCGCTTGACAAACATTTGAACATTTCTGGACCAAATGATATGCCCTATATTTTTACAAATAATGGCCAGGAGTAATTATTCTTAGAATTGTAGCGTTTTTCTTCTTATTATTGAAAAAGGTCAAAAAATTCATGAGCAAATCCTAAGTTGATAAAGGAAACGTGATACAATCTTGAAGAAGACCATAATTTATGAAGATCTACAAAATGGCGGTAAGCAGAAATCTGTGGCTTTTCTGGTTTACGATTTAGCAATTTGACCAATTTGATGTCGTCACGAGCTTAAAACTGGTTGAAACACAGAACGCGCTATACTTCTGAAAATAATCACGATATCAAAACTTTCTAACAGACAATGATAATAAAGTACCTGTAGTTTTCCTTTCAAGCAATGAAATCAGAAGGAAGATAGGCCCCAATTACACGAGATCGGTTCCAAACGGATCCGTACCCAAAAAGTAACAGAAAGGCCTTGCGTTTACACTGGACCCGACGGATCCGAACCCATTTGGATCTGCTGTTTGTACTCATTTGGGATCACTTTCGAAAGTGATCCCATTTGGATCCGACCCCAAAAATGTCTCGTGTAAACGGTTACGATCGGATCCAAACGGGTACGGATCGAGAGAGAGGCCTAGCTAGCAACGCAACACTGTCGAATGCGCGTCCGCAGCATTCTGGATCTGCTTTGGATTCGATCTCGTGTAAACGCGAAAAGTTCTGGATCCGATCCCGTGTAAACGCCCCTTTGAAAAGTGGATTAGATCCAAATGAATCCAATCCAATCTGGATCCGATCTCGTGTAAACGCCCCTTTGAAAAGTGGATTAGATCCAAATGAATCCGATTCAATCTGGATCCGATCTCTTGTAAACGGGGCCTAAGATTCGACGCTTTTGTGGATCGAAAGAAATTATGAAAATAATCTAGCTTCGCTGATTTTTAAAAAATTGAAACTTTTTCACTGACTCGCTCGGTTTTCTCCTCCAAATGTAATCATTGTGTAGAGTTATTATGTCGAATCCTAGTAATCGCTACCATCCAGCCCCTACTCGCTCATACTAGTATAAGCGTATAGCGATTACTAGGATTTAACGTAAGAAGTCTAATCTTTGTATTTGTATCCTGTATTTGTATGATCATTACTGTTATTATTGTATAACGTAAAACATGAAAAAAGCTTAATCGACAAGGATCAAAAGATATGAAATGTCCGAGTATTTTATTTACTTCGTTCAGTAGTACTGCTACCTAAGAACTCGCCAACTTCATCAATAACGAGAAAATTGTGGACCAAAAATTTCGAATAATAATTTGAAAAAAAGAATTCGGACTAGATTCACCAAAATTCCGGCTAAATTGCTCGCAATTTCGTATTAAAGTCTGACCTGATATTAAGGCGGTATAAACAGAAACCTTCTGTCTGAAGTCATCTTTTATCGTATGATAGATCGAGAAAGGTTGAGCTATCACAGAACGAAGGGTTGGATAGGGAGGGGGAGAGGGAGGGTAGAATATGATATTACGTAGTTATTTACCGGATTCACCATCAAATTAGAAGGTTCCACTTTGCTATTTTAGAAATTCTATTGGGTACGGGAAATTTCTATGGGGTACCGGGACATCCAACTCAATGTCTAGAAATATGATTACCCATTTACCCCGCATTAAAGTCCCTTTGATAAGCTCATTGGCCTGTATGGCTCTCAGGCTTCTGGTATTAAAAATATCCTCTTTTCCATTGCATCATAAAGAAGTAATTCAAAGAAAGAATGGACAAGCTAAGATTTCCGCAAACCATTAATGAATCTTAACAATTTACGGTTTGTCCCTCAACCAGCCTGCGTCGCTGTCCCTTAATCTTTTCATTGTAAAGTACCTTGAGGCAACGCACTGAAGAATTTATTGAGCCTAAACTAGGAGCAAAATTTTGATAAGCTGGTAAATTTTTGAAGATCCAAAGATCTCCGAACGTAAACCAGGTAAAAGCTATTTGGTGACCCTGTAGTTAACGTTTAACTGCTGCGAACATTGTAGCCTGGGTGCAGACTCAACATTCCTAAAGTTTAGGATTGTTGAGTCTGCACGCAGGCTACGAACATTGACCTCTGCAGCATTCAGAGCAATAATTTGGGTTTGATTTGGAAAGACAAAAAAAATCCACCCTGCAAGAGCATAGGAGAAAGGTGTTGTCTTTGTTTATGTGCAACATGGCTTGATGCAGATAGATTTTGAAATCAAATTTTCATTAGTTATCGATTAAAAAGTTGACAACGCCACAAGCAAAAATTGGAGAAACTGTACAACTCTTCATAAATTTGCAATAAATACCGGGTGTCTTGCAATTGGTTTTAGAATTAGTAAATTCAGCTCTTTTCAGCGCTGCCTGGTTTTGAAGCATACTGCAGAAAGCACTGATGATTACCAGATATATCTATTTGTATAGTAAACTTGTAGTTTGGTCACAAAGAAATGCAAACTAATATTGCAGACTTGAAAGGACAAGTCCGGGGTTGGAATAATTGTTGATGAAATGAAAGATTACAATGTTGTGAATGGTGTGTAGTACTTTTTTTCAACCTTCTCTTTCTTTTCTCTGCGAAATTGCGTATTTCAATCTGTGAAATGAGCGAAATGACGTCATTATTTATGACGTCATTTGGCTCACTTCGCCCTCGACCAAAACGAGGCTGTTTTCCCGCCAAACCCTCAAGTACTTTCCGACGTCACAATCGATCCTCCAAACCGAGGCTAGCCTTATCGCGCACTCTTACAAAATGGCGACGACATTGGGCCTTACTTAACAGAAAGAGACCTCAAAACTTGGAAAGAACTCACAATTGGTGTTCAGCAGTTGGTAAGGTTGCTTTTTGACATTAATTGTAGAAACCCTGGACTTGTCCTTGAAGGATAATGAATAATCTCAGTTTCGTGGCAAGGTTAACAATGTTGCTTATAGAATATAGCTCAGAATGAGGTTTTCCAACGCATTATTTAATGCTCTTTAAGAAATGAAAACTAACATTTCATCATCTTTAAAAATATTTGGAACATTGAAAATTTCATCATTTGTTTGATAATCGAGTTTTGGCGATTTTTTAAACGGGAGTACTTTTTATTGGGACACCCGGTAGAGACTCAACGAAAATTATGCACATTCCGAGATAGATAATAAATGATGATTTGATGAAAAAGGTTTCAAATCAATCTGCACAATCAATTTACCTTGGAGAAACATCTTTCGCCTGTGCTGTCTGCAGGTTCTAGCGAATGGCAGGTTACCATATCGGAAATAAAAAGAATCCAATAACTTTACTATCAACATTTAAACAAATTAATATATACAATCATTAAAATAGAAACAACGACTTAAATTGATTCAGAACCAGCATCATAATTGTCACTCGCTGAGTCACTTTCCTGTTTCCTGATCGCGTCATTCGCAGGTTGGGCCATTTCTACCTTTATTTCGGTTCTTGCATCCCTCCAAGACATGATTTTCTTCACTGCTGGCTTTTCGTTCAATCTGACGTACTTCGCTAATTGCTCAAAGAGATCATTAGCTGATACTACGCCACATTCTGCTCTGGTCTCTTCAACAACTTCTAATTTGTTGACATCTTTGCAATGTCCGAAAGCTTCATTTAAATATTCGCTTGCATGAGCATAATGACCCTGGGAAGATGAAAGGCACAGTCTATAACGGGTGGGTCAAAATGAATTGAAACGTTTAGTGAGCTGTGGAATAAAAAGTACGTGGATGATATTCAAAATTAAAATGTTAATCTATCAGTCCAAGGCTAACATAGATGGGAAAATTTGTTTGGCCAAAGCCTCATTAGACTTACGACGATGAGTCTCTTGTTCCTTGTGCTCTTTGACTTCAAGATGGCGCTTCAGTCAACAGAGACTCATAATATTACTCTGAAAAACCTGACCCTATTAGGCCTAATATGCTGGGATTCCTAGCATACCAATCAGATTGCGAGATTTGGCAAAGAACAATCAGTTTCGAACCTTCAATTCGATTGACGCAGCTTACTAAATTTGAAGTAAGTTGCTGCGGCAGGTACTTGAAGATTTCTCTGATATGTTTTGATCTTAAATTGTAGCATTAAAAGACTTATTTTGCACTCACCAGGTAAAGTGAACTTTCTTCTTCAAATGAATACCAAGTTTTATTGATTAAGTGTCTGCTTACCGTGGTTTCTATCGCATTTCCTTTCTGAGGAGTGACCTTTGAACAGAGTCGAAGCAGTCGTTCGATCCAGATTCGATCAATCGAATGCAGAAGATAGGGTCAGGTTTTTAACTGTTTCATTATGAGTCCCTGTGAGCAAGGTACCGCAGGGATACAAGGGACTCATCGTCATAAGTCTAAAGCCTCATATTCTAGAATAAACAATTAGGAAAATGCTGGTAAATGCTTTGTATGGGAATGAGAATTCCACATTCGATTGTGAACCATGATCTACTTGCCAAATACTACTTACCAAATAGTGCAAATCGGTTGGGTGGCTCTTAGGGTGCGGTTTTGCGGGCGTGTGGTACATCTTTCCTGATTCACCAGGTAGATTTATTTCTTTCTGTATTAATTGCCGCAGGGTTGTCATAGTCTATTGCTCCCCGTGGCATTATCGTCCTTGTAGTGTTTCGTAGAGTAATTAGTAGGTAGCGTCATAAGTAATTGTCTTGTAAAATTTATAATGGAATAAAAAAAATCTACTTGCCATTGAAACTTAAATGTAATCCTTTTTTTTAGTTTCAGAAATAAAATTTAAATGTCAATGGATACCAAATCGTGGACCACAATCAAACGTAGAATTCTCATTCCCAAACAAACCTCTTGCTAGCATTTTCCTTATTTTGTGGGTCTAAAAGATGAATGATTTTGCCAAACAAAATTTTCGCATCTATAAAGTGGTGACTGATACAGTAACGGTTTGGTTCTGAATATCTTTGACATAATCTTTACTCCACAGCCCGCCAAACATTTGAACTTTACTTGAATCACCTGATATAATTTACAGAACGATGATGCAATTGTCTCAGTTTCGGCTATTCACAAGTATGTTCCTTTGCCTCGAAACTTAATACAAATGTTACGCTTTTGACCATTAAATTGATGCGTCATTTTCGTTAGCATTTTAGTTGGAAGATATCAGCTCTCAAGGCCAGACTTGAATAAACGTTAATTAATTGTTTACGTTCAGCCAGTTTCTCTCAGGATCATATCTATCAGTCAGTACCTTTAGATTTACATCCGAAAATTGACTGAATCCCTTCACCAACTAGGCAAAAAATTGTTCTAGGGGCAGCTAGGTATTTGCTTCCATTTCACGATCGCATAAAGTTTTTTGAAGAGTCGATATATTTTTTTCAAATGTTTCAACAAGACAAAACAATATTTTTTCGCTGTTAAGAGCAAACTTAAATCATTGAAATAATATTTGGTAGGATAGCCAGGTGTCTATCAAACATTGTAAGTCGTTTGGCAGGTCTTCAATGATCACAGATAATCGTTAGGCTGCTAAATGTGCCTTGATGTTCATTCATTAGGTACATGATATCAATGATCTTTCTCTCTTGAAAAAGGTCTTGGATAAAAACAATTAGAAAATCACTTGTAACGCGAGAACGAAACGACCGATTTTAAGCCACTCTTGGCAAACACAGCATAGGAATCAAATTAAAAGAAAAACGGTCAACGATTGGATAAATGCTTCTTTCGCTTGCATTAATGGCTTAACCAGGAACTCATAAGTACAACCTGGTAACGCGAGAACGATACGACCGATTTTAAGCAACTCTTGGCAAACACAGCATAGGAATCAAATTAAAAACAAAAAATAGTCGATGATTGGTTAAATGCATCTTTCACTTGCATCAATGGCTTAACCAGGAACTCATAAGTACAAAATGGTAACGCGAGAACGATACGACCGATTTTAAGCAACTTTTGGCAAACACAGCATAGGAATCAAATTAAAAATAAACGGTCGACGATTGGATAAATGCATCTTTCACGTGCATTTATGGCTTAACCAGGAACTCATAAGTACAAAATGGTAACGCGAGAACGATACGACCAATTTTAACCAACTCTCAGCAAACACAGCATAGGAATCAAATTTATAAAAAACATTCGACGATTGGATAAATGCTTCTTTTGCTTGCATTAATGGCTTAACCAGGAACTCATAAGTACAAAATGGTAACGCGAGAACGATACGACCGATTTTAACCAACTCTCGGCAAACACAGCATAGGAATCAAATCTTTAAAAAACATTCGACAATTGGTTAAATGCATCTTTCGCTTGCATTTATGGCTCAACCAGGAACTCATAAGTACAACCTGGTAACGCGAGAACGATACGACCGATTTTAAGCAACTCTCGGCATACACAGCATAGGAATCAAATTTATAAAAAGCATTCGACGATTGGATAAATGCATCTTTCGCTTGCATTAATGGCTTAACCAGGAACTCATAAGTACAACCTGGTAAGACGAGAACGATACGACCGATTTTAAACAACTCTTGGCAAACACAGCATAGGAATCAAATCTTTAAACAACATTCGACAATTGGTTAAATGCACGACGTTTATCAAAATACATTCAGAGAACATCCAGGTAACAAATCTTCATTTATACGGCTTACTATCTAAAACCTTTAAAAAGAATATCTCATTACTGAATTGTAGCTGCAATGAAATCAGTTAGGAACAGATCTTAAAGTAACCATATAGGTCCATGGGAAAATAACAAGTTGCTGACAAAAGTGCACTGTGTATTATCACCAGTCAAACTACATCAACTTTCAAGCATTTCTGATCTTACCATTGAATTATAGATAGCACCAAGTCCACTGCAAGCAAATCCCTGTGCCTCACTCTGTCCCAATCTCTTGGCGATGTCCAAATACATGGTGAGGTATTCTATTGCATTGTTGAAATCACCTTGCCTGCAGAAAAGGTAAAGAAACTTCAGAGAAAAGAAGGTATGTTATAGGCATCACAAGCAAGCTCACAAACGCGATTGAAGGGGGTACCTACCAGCAATTTTCAGCACCTATTTCTTAAAATGGTCCAAAAAAGGGCTATATAGTCTTCAGCGTACGAATAGTTACAATAATTACAATTGTACCCCGAAGGAAGTCCCTAACAGCCATACTCATACATTCTTAGGTAAGAGATACGAATTTCTGGTAGCCATTTGCTCTCTTGAGTATGGCCCTGCTCGTTGTCATTGTTATACGAAGCAGGGCACTGGATGAAAATCTAGGTAATTTTAAAGAATTACCAAAAATAACTTCCCGCAAATAAAATTTCCATAGCTTATTAAAGCCCGCAAAACTTTAAAATTAATTTTATTGCTCTTCTCTTTTAAATGAATTGCTCGATCAAAACCAAAGGCAAATTGCTACGATTCGAAAAAGCATTTTTGCTATCATCTTGTGTTAAAATTAGACCATTCCTTGTTTCTTCTAGTGACGTCATCAAATTGCCAAATCGTAAACTATAAAAGATCTAGAAGTTTGCTTCCTACCACATTATAGACCATCAAAAACTGAGGTTTAATAACTTTTGTAAACTTGGAGCATTGCGTTCTGTTGTCTTCAAACGCGAATACGTGACTTAAGGCACTATTATGAACAATGCCATCAATTTCAAAACATCTGCTGTAAAAAGATTGAAAATTAGCATCGAATGAATCATATCATAGTGAATAGACCTTTTAGTTTTAGCACACAAGAGCCTGCAATGAACGATATTTTTGTACATTTAATAGTAATCTAACAGATTTTTGCATAAAAGCGGATTAAATCGTCACTCGATCCAGACTCTTTCGTTGAATACATTTATTTTTATAAGAAACTGCTCAACTCTCGGATCGCTTAAAAATCAAGAAACTCCAATATTGGGAAAATATAACTTAAGAAACCCATTAATTTCAATAAAGGAAACTCTTGTCATGTTCTTACTTCATTTTCCCTAATTTCCAGCTTCAAAATTCTCGTAAGGAACTTGAATAATGTCTAAACATTGGAAAGGCTCCAGAAAGCTTTGTTTTGAAATGTTCACGAGGGCAGAAACTTTCAGTACTGGCTCAAATCCCGAGTTTCTCACAAAAAATACGTGCATCTGAAAAGTAGATTCTACTTACGAATGATAAGCGTCTGCAAGAGCATGGCAGGCTTGTGCCTTTCCAGTATCATCGCGAAGGACATTGCATATCTCCAGGTAATCAGCAAAATACTAGGATCAATAAAACATGATCAGTTCTGACATGCATGAAACTTAGCTATGCAAGATTATCACATTTTAGACTTTCCCTATAAACTTATCGATACCATGTTAGAATTTATCAGGTGAAAAATTGTCAGTGCGGTTGCACCATCAGCATTCCAGTTAGTACAGGAATGGGCCTATTTCACATTCAAATTGAATCAGTGGCAGACGATGAACAAAATCTACATTCGCAACTAGGGCCGTGTAGGAAGCATCTAAAAATTTCGGGGGGGGGGAGCACAATACTTCAAGGGCATTTTTTCCTAAAGGGGCACTTTTTCCTTTTCCTAAAGGGGCATTTTAGAGGCAAAGGGGCAAATAGAGCTTTTACGGTAACCTTATATCTAGAAACATGATATTGTCATAAATAATTAACACAACTAGTAATTAACAAAAGTTTCATTGAGCCTTTGCTGGACATGGCGTCAGGGATAATTTAAACTTATCGATACCATGTTAGAATTTATCAGGTGAAAAATTGTCAGTGCGGTTGCACCATCAGCATTCCAGTTAGTACAGGAATGGACAGCATAGGTTCCAAATCTTTTTCTCGGCGTAAAAAGGTTGGTGTAAAATTCAATGACCTATTTCTTCTGTTTGAATGACTTGAAAGAAACTTTAGATATTTACCTATAATTCTACCGTTGGACTTTCCAGAAATTTGGAATATTTTTCGAAATTACAGCGTATCTTCAATTTCAACTCATTTGAGGATATGACGTCATCAAATTTCTAAATCATAAACCAGATGAGTGGCAGACTTTTGCTTGATACCATATTGTAGACATTCGTAAACTATGGTTTTCTTCGAAATTACGTCATGTTACGTCAAACAGTTTGGAAATTACGATGGTTTTAAGTTTTTTTGAAAATTTTTCTTGAATTCTTGAGAAAGAAGAAAATCACTCTAATTCTGAAAATTTTGGAGATTTCCGAAAAGTCCAACGGTAGAATTATAGAGAAATAGCTAAAGTTTCTTTGAAGTCATTCAGTTCAAAGAAATAGGTCACTCAATTTTACACCAACCCTTTTAAAGATTTGGAACCTATGCTGGAATGGACCTATTTCACAGTCAAATTGAATTAGTGGCAGACGATGAACAAAATCTACATTCGCAACTAGGGCTGTAGGAAGCATCTAAAATTTCGGGGGGGGGGGGGGGAGCAGCACAATACTTCAAGGGCACTTTTTCCTAAAGGGGCACTTTTTCCTTTGCCTAAAGGGGCACTTTCTGAAAATAAAAGAGGAATTTCTTTGTTTATTACAAACAAGATCTTGCAGAGGTGGGCACGTACCAGCCTAGGTTCCAAATCTTTAAAAGGGTTGGTGTAAAATTGAGTGACCTATTTCTTTGAACTGAATGACTTCAAAGAAACTTTAGCTATTTCTCTATAATTCTAGCGTTGGACTTTTCGGAAATCTTCAAAATTTTCAGAATTAGAGTGATTTTCTTCTTTCTCAAGAATTCAAGAAACATTTTCAAAAAAACTTAAAACCATCGTAAATTCCAAACTGTTTGACGTAACATTACGTAATTTAGAAGAAAACCATAGTTTACGAATGTCTACAATATGGTATCAAGCAAAAGTCTGCCACTCATCTGGTTTATGATTTAGAAATTTGATGACGTCATATCCTCAAATGAGGTGAAATTGAAGATACGCTGTAATTTTGAAAAATATTCAAAATTTCCGGAAAGTCCAACGGTAGAATTATAGATAAGTATCTAAAGTTTCTTTCAAGTCATTCAAACAGAAGAAATAGGTCATTGAATTTTACACCCACCTTTTTACGCCGAGAAAAAGATTTGGAACCTATGCTGCACGTGCCCCCCAGTGCCTTCCCGGTTCCTACGGTTATGCTCCCAGCACAGCAAGGAATCTACGAAATGCCTTTTTGATGCAAATATAGGTACAAAAACTATTCCATGCGTTGCTGCATAGTTACCGGTATGGTTGCTGCGAGCAATGTAAGCTTTTTGGGATTTAGCTCTACATCATATTGAGAATAATGATGTTCAAGGATGTATTCAAAAGGACTGGCGTCATTGTGAAAATGGCTTATTGCTTGCATCATACAGCACAACAGCTCTCTAACAATACCGTAAGAGCTCTATTAAGCCTCAAGGGGGGTTATTTAATTTCGGCCACTCCAGAGCGGGAGGGGGGGGGGTTTATTCACAAAATCAAATGACAAGGATAGATATGTTAGCTTTTCAGTTCTTTTACGCCATATTTTGCGAATTCAACATACAATTTTTCGAGTCAAATACATGAATTCGACACCATCTTATGTCACCATATCAAAATCAACATGCAAACTTGTTTAGCTAAATAAATGGAAAGTCTTTAGTAACTTCTGGATCTTGATATAGTGGGGTGGGGGGGGGGCTAATAGAGCGGGGGCGAAACAGAGCTTTTACGGTAACCTTCTATCTAGAAACATGATATTGTCATAAATAATTAACACAACTAGTAATTAACAAAAGTTTCATTGAGCCTTTGCTGGACATGGCGTCAGGGATAATTTAAGCCTACTATCTAACAAAGTAAAATTGATGTTCATAGCTCAGAAAATTCAGATAAGCTCAAGAACCCAACTTGAGCCATGAAAGCTCAACACAGTCTACAATTGGATTGCTCTCCTTTCCAGATTTTAATTCTCCGTTTAAAGCTGGAGAGGGTATCTGACTGCTTTATATCATTGGGAAATGCCTGCCATAATCTACACCAACGAAACGATATCGTATCCAAGCCACTGCATGTAGTGCACGCTTGTGGCAATAGTAGATTGAGGCAGCTTTTTAAACCAAAAGGCCTATGTTTTTCAACAAAGATTTCCCTCGTGAAGCTAGGATTAAGCTCCCAGGGAATTGTTATGATGATCCTTTGCGTTTCATAATAAATCAGCTAATCAAAACAATTTAAATTCTTTCAGATGCAAAGAATCACGTTATGAAATTCACTGACACCATCTCTACTGCAATCATCTATAAGAACTCGTTTCGCCTCACTTACTTAGCCTTACTACACAAGGACCCTCAATTTACGCTCATCTAATTGAAGTGAATTGTTGCTGCTGTTGTCGCTTTAGTGAGGAGGAGATTTTTGCTTTAATAGCTCAAAGAAACATTCATCTAAGTACTGATAGCTTGTTTTGCAGTGTAGCACTTCAGGAAAACTATTTTTGCGGCGTTTTAGGGTCGGTGGTTTTGAGAAAAAATACCAGGTGATTTAGGCCATGTCCGTTTCTGAAAACGTATGGCCACGAGTCGTAGTTATAGCGTCCATCAGTCTATCAATAGCGATAACCTACGGACATATAATCAGTCTATCACTTACTTTGATAGCAGTATCGGAATCACCGTAATCTTCATGCGCCTTGCCCAGTCGAAAACCAGCTTTTCCTTCTTGCATTTGATTTCCAGCTATGACAAGAAATTATAACGTTAGATTAGAATAGATATTCACACCGCATTGGGCAGGCGCGGATCCAGTGGGGACCGGGGAGGGGACCGGGGGCCGGGAGGGCAATGCCCCCAAACGTTAACGTTTCTATAAAAAACCATTGTCTTAGATAAAGAAACGAATTACTTTCAGACCTTTATTTCCTGAAATAACCATGGCACAGCTACAGTAAGAACCCGCAAAATAGAAACCAGGTTTTCCAAAACAGCCTGTTTAGTTTCCTATTAAAAGGTCATTAATCTTGAAACAGGCTGAGCACTGTGATCCAGATTTCCGTTTTAGTGTAATTAATGCCAAAAAATGAAAATTTCAGAATTGTACAAAACTGATTTTTCTCTATTTAACCGTAGCCTGAGGTATATCAAGACGCAAAAAATTTTCAAATCGGATAATTTAGTGCTGAGAAAATATCATTTCAAGTTAGGCCTAAAAAGTGTACAGCAGGCTTCTTTTGTAGCACAGCAAGGCCCACAAATAGCACTAACTTTCAATTTCAAATTTCTTGGCTTGCACTCACTCGATTTTCATGATCTTCGTTTTGTTTGACAGACTGAACCCTGCAGAATATGCAGTGAAAAGGTCGATTGAAAATTTCATCTTGGGATATGCAAATTTTTCAAATCCATAATGGTAACCAATCGTTCATTAAAACTAAAGCTGAATCACGAAACGCTCCTTCAACATTGAAAACAAAAAATATATGTTTCAGAACTCTCGTAAAGCCTATTGCAGAATCAAGTTTGACCTATTGGGAACATTTTTGCAAAAGGGCTAAGTAGAATAATCTTTCAATTAATTTTGGCGAATTTTTCACGAAGGCCAGTGAAGAAGAAGTCTTTTTTAGCAAATTCTGTCTGTATTTGCCAATGTACTATAGACTGAACTAGATGTTCAATGAAACAAATATTTCCCTCTTATAGTAAAAAAGAGGTTAGAGATCAACTCCCTAATCATATTAGGTATCTATTTTGGTGTTTGTTCTGTTTTTCGATGTTACTAGGCGCATTTTTCACCTTGGGATATAACAAATCATTGTAGAGTTGGCTGCATGTTTTCAAAACCTTAAAAATTAGTTAATTATGTAAAAATACTTTATACTACTATTACTAAAAAGCATGTATTTGAAATTGTGGAGATATGATGAAATATTGCCTTTGCTAATAGGTTTTCGTCATAAAAATGCAATTTTTTACTCTGAAAAGGTACAAAACTGGTTTTCGTGAAAAATTCGCCAAAATTATTTGAGAGCTTATTCTGCTAAGCACTTTTGCAAACGTGTTGCCAATAGCTTAAACTTGATTCTGCAATAGACTTTCCGAGAATTCTGAAACATATATTTTTTGTTTTTAATGTTGAAGAAGCGCTGCGTGATTCAATTTTAGTTTTTTTAACATTTAGTTACCACTATGAATTCGCAAAATTTCCGCATCCCAAGATAAAATTTTTAATCCACTTTTTCACTGCATACTCTGCAAGGTTTAATCTGTTGAACAAAACAAAGATCATGAAAATCGGGTGAGTGCAAGCCAGGAAATTTGAATTTGAAACTTAGTGCTATTTTGTGGCCTTGCTGTGCTTAGAAAGAAGCCTGAAGTACACTTTTTAGGCCTAACTTGAAATAATATTTTCTCAGCACTAGATTGTCCGATTTGAAAAATGTTTGGGTTTTGATATACCTCAGGTTACGGTTAACAATAGAAAAATCAGATTGGTACAATTCTGATACTTTCATTTTTCACATTAATTACATGCCCTGGAACACTGTGCAAATTGAAAATCATTCGTTTCATTCACATTGTCAAATATTATCGTTGTGAGTTAGGATCCTCCAGTGACCTTAGCTGTTGACAAACAAGGACAGATAATGTTACAATAGAACTCGCTACTTTTCATTGACACCTGGATACAAAGCAATTTATGATTGCAGACAAAGGGAATTCCATGCTCGGTTGGTCAAGACATAAACAAAAACAAAGCAAGCCGCAAAAATTGTCCTGAAACTTGGGTCCTTTAGATATATCCTTCTTCTTTCGATAGGTGCTAATATTTTCTCTTGAAAACCATTTCTGAAATGCACAACGAACGCGCTAGCGACCCGAGTTTCAGGGCAATTTTTGCGGCTTGCTTTGTTTTTGCTTATGTCTTAACCAACCGAGCATGGAATTCCCTTTGTCTGCAATCATAAATTGCTTTGTATCTAGGTGTCAATGAAAAGTAGCGAGTTCTATTGTAACATTATCTGTCCTTGTTCTGTTGACATATATTTATGATCGATTTCACTCTGTTAATGATGGCAAAGACTCGTATCTCCTGATGCGGCAGTTAAAAAGTATTAATCAAGTCATCTCAATTCCACGGTAGAGCACACTTTAGCATACAAGTGAAGCTTGTAGAAACTTATTGAGCTATGAGAATTTGAAAACTTACTAGCGACAAATTTCACCTAACATTGAAATACCTTTAATTTGTGAATTTGAGAATACCTCGTTTTTCTGTCAAGTTTTCATTTCCATGGTGGTGGGGCTTATTTCAGCGATACACATTCTCAAACTGGTGCTTATGATAAACATTTCATGCTCCCTCACTTTCCAAATGATGGCTTGTTAGCTTTTGCACAAAAATGCCAGTTTGTATGTGAGGAGAAGCATGGATTAAATGATGGGGTAAATGATATAAGATGAAGCAAAACAGGCCTTCCCCATGTTTTCCGAGAATCTGCAGGGCATGGTCACGTAAAATGTCCTGGGGGCTTCGCCCCTGGACCCCTATTTTTCTTCCAATGGCCGTCCCCAAGGTCCAATGCTGGATCCACCCCTCTGGCATCGGGTATAACTGGCTTACTAGACCTGTAGAACTCCGAAATGCTCCATAGAGAAAATCATTCAAAAAGCAACTGAAAATTTACTTACTGAACAAGGCGAATCAATAATTCTGAACTATTTTTGCGTGAAAATCAAATGCGTATATTCCTTGAATCATTTGAATCCAACCAAATTCATTTAAAATTATTGTAGGAAAGGGGGGGGGGCTCTCTCCTCAATTAGTTTACCTATTGAGAGAGCTCCTCCTTTAAGTAATTCACTCCATACAATTTATCTCATTTCTCTGTATTTGTATATTGTATTAATTTTCCTATCAATGTATTAATTTCTGTAATATCTTATTTCCTTGTAGTTTAGTAATCTGTTAGTAGAGTAATTTATAAATTGTATGTTGTGAATTTAAAATATATGAACTGAACTGAACTGAACTGAACTGAATGGAACTGAATTGAACTGAACTGAACTGAACTGAGTGTACCCTATAAGCTTTAAAGGAAATGTGCAATGGTAAATTGGTATGTCTATAAATAGAACAAAGAAAACACTGACAGCATTGTTTCTTTGGCTATCCATCATTCATGGCACGTGTGCTACTTCTATTTGAAAGGGTGGTTTTTAGATATGCTATACCAACTGAAACAAAGAAGTTATTATCATTTTCTTTCCTCCAGAAGATCGAGACTTCTTTACGGCATACTGTGTGTGTGTCATACAAAAGTATCCACTTCTTGCTACAGATGATGTCATCTCTAATTAAAATCCCATTTTTCAAAATTCTTGGCGATTGTTTGCCGATTTTACAACGGCCTCTGAGTTATAAGTGATTCCTTGAAAATCAATGCAAACAAACCTACCATTTTTTGCTATTTCAAAGGCCTTCTGAAGGTATTCAATTGCTTGATCAGGATCTGCCTCCTCAATCTGTAAACAAGAAATATACAAATGATTTAAAAACAATTTTGAACCGGCCTTGTCAGGTGGCAACTGTGGCGCCACCCTGGCCTGCTGTCTTTTCAGTATGAAATCATCGAAAAAATGTATGGTGGCACAGGTCACCGCCGCAATATTTCTCAACTTTAGAGAACAATATGACTTTGATTTACTTATCCACGAAAGTCTACTTTTTTGCGTGATCGTCCTTTACTTAACTCCCAACGGTCTTCTATACCCCTAGCTTTGTTTTAATCATTACTCCTTTGGGCTTGCCCTTTTCACTTTCTTTACACGTAGGAACTGTAAACAAGCACTTTTAGTTGTGTACTGTTGTTATGAGTATAAATATAGCCTCGTGCTTTTGGAACATTTAATTCTGATGATGAAGCACAGAATTGCTTTGAAACGTCAAAAAATATTCAAAACCATGGACTAGTCTAACATCAATTAATTTTAATTATTTATCGGATTTGTCTCAAATTAACTTGGAATTGTCAAACTTGGAAATGTCTTTTTGTATGAATACGATTATCGTCGCAATTCTTGTACTCCATATTTTGGTGAAGCTTCGATTTCCTGACTCTGATTTCTACTTTAGATAAGGTTAGGGTCTCCAAAACTTTGTCAGGACTTCAATTGAGAATTTACGTCAAACCTGCTTTGCAAATTGATAGCCGAAACAGGTAATTTGTCAATGTAAAGACTATGTTGGAAAATACAGTTTTCATTTTTTGTATAATAGGTGAATAAAAATAAAGTATGATGTCTGAAAATTGCTGTTCCCTGAATTCAAAGCAATAACATTGGCAAAAATCTCATTTAATATCTGATGCTATGTTCAATTAGCTATGAAAATTTACATGGAGACATACAGTAAGTCAGCCTTTCATTTCCAAAGTTATGGGAACAAAGAGCAACGCAGCAAGGTTGGAATCATTTAAATCAACCCTGTAGGAAATCTTAATTGAGAAATGAAAAATGTTTTAAGGGCCACACAATACCTGCTCTGCTATGGCTGTGTACATTCTTTGCAAGCTTTCACATCCTTTGTGATGAACTTTTACACCATCGGCATCTTCCCAGTCTCTTCCTTTACTCAAATTGCAAGATATTTCCATGCAGGCTAGTGCCCCATCAAAGTCTAATTTCTTTTCAGCAGATATTCCAAGGTTATAATGGGCCTCAGCTTCTCTTCTTCTTCCATCTCCTCCTATTTGCTGACTTGTTTCAAGGCATTTGTGATAGAAGTAATCTCTTAGCCAAGTATCCTCCTTTGCACTGAAGTATTCAGCTAAAGTTAGCTGGGACTGATACACCTGGTCAGTTCGACCTGCAGAGAAAAGCAAAAGGCAGCCTTCACTTCCAGGATATGGCTGAGTTCTTGGTCTCTCTTTTTGAAGAATGTTCATTTTGTTTGTGGCAGCTTTGAGCTTTATTTAAGTTGAAGAACAATTTTGGAAAATATTGATAATGACATGCATGTGCAAACAACACATTTCATTGATATCCACATTTTCCCAAGGAATGCACCTTTAAGAACTATTATGGAATATTGTGAAATTCATAGATGCCACACATTAAGTTCTGTCCTGTATTCACAGTGGTGACTAGGTTGTACAGTAGAATTAAAAATCAACAACTTCAAAATTTGCTTTCAGGGCAAAACCAAAGCTACCAGCATGAGCATTAGTGCAAGTATACTGCAAAATTAAAAGCATGGCAATGTCTGCAAACTCACAGTATTACGGACGAGCACACAATTTGATTACAAGACTGTGACAAGGAATCACTTGCTGATTCATGAGTTATCCAGTCTCTAGAGAGCTCTCAGTGTTCATTTAAATTGAAACTATAACTCTAATAATGGCCAAATCATTTCAGAAAAACTATTAAGGAACCATCATGGGCACTAGAACAAGCACAACTGTGTTTGGACAGACATTTTTATGAAAGTGTCTATTTAATGTTCAATTAACTTATGTGTTTGCATGTTTGTCAGCAATGCTCAGGGATTGCAGGGATTGTCATGTTTTATAATTTGACATTTATAAATTACCATTGTTAATGCAGTAGCTCTGGTTTTGACCTAGGGCAATTTTGAAGTCTGCTGATTTCTACGGTAACTTTACAACCAAGTCACCAAAAATATTGGAAAATATATCAAAATTTAATCTAATTATTGCAGATTTGAATAAAAATATTTGTTTGATAATGACTATGAAACAGTTTGCATTATAATTTTTCAAATCTGTTGCGTTATTTTGGGACACCCCGTACACTACTAATGATAATCATGAAATAGCTTCATAATTACTGTACACTACTGTATACTACCTATAGGACATTATTCAGTTCATATCAGTAGACTTCATATCAGGATCTATGGCTAAATGCCTCTTTGCCCTATCACTTTTAATACAACCTAATAGTCCCTGGTTAGTATGAACAATTCGTAAATTCATAACAATCCTTACAAAAGAACTGAAACGTACCTCTCCTCCTTGATGTTTCAATCGCAATCAAGTTCTTTGTCAATGCATCTAACTTTACATGGTCTTCTTCCAGATGCTTTAGTTTCACTCCACTTGCATCATGGCTATCTATCTTTAATATTTCTTTGTGTCGTTCCAGGAGGGCAAATAGTTCACAGAACGCTCGATGATAGCCATCCTGAAGCATGTTCAGGCAAACATTATGTTTATGTGAATTTCTATACCTGAAAAAGACAAGATTTGATGAAGCTTTTTGTAGGGAGCAGTTACAGAATTAGGCAGCAGCTACTGTATTTAGCAGATTAGAAAGGCAAAGAGAAACATTCAAGATAGCCACATATTTATCTTTCTGGAGAAAAGGAGTCAACTCATCAGAGATGGGCCTTATATCAAAATCAGGAGAAAACAAGCTTGGCCAGTTCAAACTCTTTAAATGTAAGGTTCCAAGTAGATCAAACTAAAAGAAAGCCTGCCCCAAGCAGACCAATAGTGGAATTTGGCCGTTACGGGGGGGGGGGGGGGGGGGGTTATTAACAATACGTTAAGCATGACGGAATGGAATGCTAACAAATTGTTTCCACCATATTTTGTAAGGTTTCAACGCTGGATAATGTCAAACAGAGAGAGAGAAAGGGCCTAAGAAGAAGTCTTCCATGCTCACAGGTAAAGGTTTATATCAATCTCGATAATGTCAGTGAGGTTGGTAAACACAAGATTTTGTATGTCCGTTAAGGGAAGGGGGGAGGTGGTATCAGAATTTAGCGGCCAAATTCCGCTATCTGTGACAAAATTGATTTTTGGACAGCCCCTGCTCCAAGAGCTTGGATGGAAGACCATTGAAATTTATATCTGGTGAAACTAAAAAAATGGTTTCTAAATCCTTGCATGAGTTGGCTCCAGAATACCTGTGTAACATCTTCACCAGTAATTCACAGTGCTCCACCCATGCTCTCCGTAACATAATGACAGACCCGTAGCTGCCCAAGAAACTCAACAAATGGGCAAAAATGTTTTTTTCCCTATAGAGGAGCAAAATTGTGGAACAGCCTCTTGGCTGAGTCAAAACAGGCATCATCTCTAAATAGTTGTAAACGTAACTATCTACAGTATTTAGACATTATTTTCTTTTACCTTTTAGGTTTTTTTAACACTGACTGTTTTATAAATATTCTTATGGCTAGAATGCAGTTTAGCAGGTGGCATTCAAATGTTGTGTTGTTGTATGTCATACAGTAAGGGTCATCAGGGTAGTTTCAGAAAAGGGTTTTCAGCGTAATTTAGCATCAGTTAGGGTAAGTGAGGGTTAGTAAGGGTAAGTTAGGGTTAGGGTTTGTTACTGGGTTAGGGTTGAAATATGACATTTAGCATCTCCTGCCAAACTGCACTTCACTTGTCCCATTCTTCATCTTGTAAGTAGGTTTTTATAATTATGGTTTTTTAGTAGATAGTAATTGGTTTGTTTTTAGACTTGTATTTACACTATATTGTAATTAATGTTTTTATAGAGGGCCCCTTCTTGAACAGTTTGACAGTTGATCCTTGACAGTTTGGTACAAAATTTATTTATTACATGCATCGATGGAGAAATGTTAAAAGTGTGTCCACTAATAAAGTGCAAACTAGCCGTAAGAAGATACCTTGCAGTATCGAGGATCCCTTCTCCTTTGTTTGATTTTTCTTTCCTGACGCTACCTGATGTTGAGGATCTTTCATATTGCGCAAAGGAATTGGGCCTATTTTCTTGTTGAGATCGCTTGTGCTTGTTGATGCTGCTTGATCGAAGGCTTGACTTTGAAGGTGGGGTTGGAATATGTTTGATGACTTCCTGAGTAACCTTTCCTCCGACATTGAGACTCGGTAGAGTTGTCACAGACATGGTTTATACTATTTTCCTTCAACAAACTCCAAGATCAAAATTGGACTACATGTCCGCCATTGATTATTGTTGCGAAGGAACGGGTAGCAACAGAACTCAGCCTCGCAATCATATGTGACGTCACGGGGAAGCAGATTAGGAGGGGACTCCAAAACACAGTATGGACTCAAATCAACTTCAGCTGAAACCAGTGAAACCCTAGAATTAGATTTCAGGACTTTTTGCAAATTTTTCAGTTTTTAGAGCTATAATTAGAAGCGATCTCCTTAAAATTTTCGTTTTCAAAAACACTGAAAATGATAAAAAAACGTCGATCAAATTTTAAAAGACTCAACATGAATGAACAAGATGAAGCGTTTTCAGGGTGAGAAAACGTTTTGGGGATTTAGTACGAACTCTCGTACAGCAAAAAACAACTAGTCGATTTCTAAGTCCCAAATCTCCGCGAACAAGCTTTCTCTTTGTCCATTCATGCCGATTCTTTACAAAATTTGATCGAATTTTTTGATCGTTTTCAGTGTTTTTTCGAAAACGAGCATTTGAAGAGACTCGCATCGAGGGGTATTTCATTCCAAATATCTCGTACAATTTTGGCAAAAATCCTTTTGTTTTCAAGAAGTATCCATCCAAAATCCATAAAAATCCTTTTGTTCTGAAAAAATCTCGTACGCTTTTTCGAATGAGTGAAATGCCCCTCGACTCGCGTAGCTCTAAAAAACTGAAAGCAAAAAACTCTTTAAAATCTGCAAAAAATCCTAGAATCTAATTCAGGCTTTTTGCTAAAGACCTTCTAGGTCTTCATAAGAACCTAGTCAAGATGACAACAACCCCTTGAAAGCAGTGAAATGCTGGTATCAATCAATCTGAAACTGTTTTAGATTCCCTTTCTTTATGAAAGAAAAGCCCATCTGTAATTCCAAAAGTACGCAGGAATTCAAAGGGGGGGGGGCCATGATTGTTCCCCTCTTCATGTGTCTGGTGTCTACAGATAATAAGGACAATGCTTCGTTTGAAATATTCTACGTAAAGGGGAACCGTGGTTTCCAGGGTTCGCACCCCCTCGGTACGTTCTTCAGGCCCGTAGGAAACGGGGGGCAGGGGGGCTGAAGCCCCCCAATAATTTTGCAAACAATGGTGCCACGTCACACAAATTAATTATATGTATCGTTCTCTATTGTTTTAAGAACAATTCCCCCCCCCCCAATCCGAAGCTTCTTCCTACGGCCCTGCGTTCTTGCTGAAGGGTTTTGTACCGGAGTTGGACTTGCTCCAAGTCTCGCTCTTGATCAATAGCGGAGCGGAGTAGGCTATCTTTGATTTCTAAAAATTTGGAAACTGCCGCGGACCGGGGCGCGGACCCAAAACGAACGCGATAAACACAGGTAAGCGTCTCTCGACCCAGGCTCCTGTGATCTCACGGAAAAAGTGTCGCAAAGTGGAAGAAAGTTGAGAAGAAGTCGGAGAACTGAGAAATATAATCAAAATAACGAGTAAACTTGAAAGATTACAAGGCTGTCAACAAATAAAAGGAACAAACTGTATCATGTTTACCTGAAGATCAACTTACGAACAGGAGAAATTCCCTACAGAGGCTGCTGTAAGTATTGAAAGAAAGCTAAGTACTGGGCCTAAATAGAAGCCCGATCAGAGTCCGGAGTTGACATCCAGTTTTTAAGCGAATATTTGTAAAGGATTCCGTTCAGAGTTCAAGGTAGATTGCACCTAAAATCTTTAATTTCGTTTCTTCAACCCTTTTGGAGTCTTACCAAAATTAAAGGATACATATTATGCCAAAATCGAACCGCACGGAAAGGAAAGAGGGAAGTAAACAACTTGTTGGAATCGTTTTACTTTAGTTTAGGCCCCCTCTCTGTCACATAAGGGTCCTTGATCGGGATTACAGACCATAATGATAAAGAGAGAATTAGAAATCATCTCTGCAGAAAAGGAAGCCCGAAGAACACGGTCTTATGCCACAAAAATGCTGCTGATAATATTGGCAGTCATTTGTAGCTCTCAAATTTACAACGTAAAACAATGTACAACTACATAAAAGGATGCAACAGGAGCTTAGAATTTCACAACAACCCTTTGGCCATTTACAATTAACTCAAAGTCTGTCTCAAAAGAGATGCTGCTAAGATTTCTTTTGAGTTGATATAAGATCAATACTTTTGTTTGTGTCTCAGAGGGTCAATGGTGTGTATTTTATACTATGATTGACAATTAATATTATATAAAAAGAGATGCCACATCAGACAGACATTCACAGAATTTATATTAGGCCATGTAAAATAAATAAAATAAATTAACAGATTTTCCACATTTGGTGTTTTAATATAAAAGTACCACCCATACATACATACATACCCGCTTGTCATTTGTAACATTTGAGATATTTTTGCATTTCATATAAGGTCAAAACACTTTAGCATTACTGTATTTCATGTTTACTGCAAGAAACCTGTAAGAAACTCTACTTTAGGTTGATAGATAGTAAGAAGCTCCTACAAACATCGGCAATAGGCCTTTTAGCTATTTGAAAAGAATCAGAATCAAACAACTATTTGCTACATTTTGTAGAATTTTCGAATGTCCACAATAGTGATAGAAGCTCTAATAATGATAGAAGCATTCGATCAAAAGTCACGTATGAAAATGTATAAAATAACGCTCGATCCAGGCTCTTTTGTAGAATAGCTAAAAGGTCTATTGCAATTTGTATGTCCCGTCTGTAAACTTCACCCTCCTTTTCTATGCGCCAAAGTCCACCCTCCTTTGGCATTTCTCTGCGCCAAAGACTGTTCTGACAAAGAAGATATGAGAATAATGTGCCCCCCCTTACTGGTTTTGCCAGATTTATTCTGCAAAGTTATTTGTACAAGGTTATAATCAGGTGATCAATGGATTTACTGTGGACTAAGTGGTTCAAAACTTATAAAAACACCACTGTTACGTTTCGATTAAAATCTTCTTCAGTTAAACTAAACCAGAGGACAGCCGAGTATTTATACATTTTAAAAATCTTATTTACATGACAATATATTTACACAACCTAAGCAAAAATCATGCCAAATTATATTACAAACAATGAAATAGCATTTACCGCCACCACTGTTAAAAGAAAGTTTTTAAGTTTTAGATGACTCCCAGTAAACAACCATTTTGAGATATATGCGTGGCACCATTAATCAGCACACCTGGGACTGGAAACTCTTCTGTTATTGGAGCCAAGACCTTTGAGAAAAGACACCCGCTCAATAGCCCTCTAAGGATTTGCAGAACAGCTAAAAAATGTTTTAGCTAATGCTAAACCCCAGATGGCAAGGTAGGGGATTCCACCCTACCACCATGTGCGTAAAACACAAAGCCAAAGGTTGAAGTGCCCCACCCATGCAGATCCTAGCTTCTAAATGTAACGATAGAATTTATGCCGACCCGCAAGCAAACATATCGAGTTCAATATCTGCTGCTCTTTCGTTCAGGCCAGCAGGAGAAAACATACCAAGTTTGTATTGCCAAAGCAACTCTTTCCTACGAAGGGAAAAGGCATTATCTGCCCCATTGATTATCCTAATACTAACCGAAAAGTTACCCCCATGTTGTTCCTCGAAAAAATGGCTGAAGAAACCAGCTTGTGGAATGGGCTTTCCCGTCGCCAGACTGCCCTCGTTATGTTTGCGTGCATATGTCCTAAAATGCGATTTGTAGACATTGAACCTTTGTCAAAACTTGTTTTTTTGTGCTGCCAATATATTTTTTATTGCAGCAGTCACATTGCAATATGTAAACCACACTTTCTGTATTGCAATGATAGGCCCCCAAAAATATTTTGAATGTCCTTGAGTCATTTGCATTGGCAAAAGTATCCCCCTCTCGTATCAAAGGACATATTTGACAATTTCTTCTACCGTTACATTTAAATGTCCCCCTTTCCACCAACTCCTCCTCTAATGGTTGCAGTTTTGCCCTAACCAGATTATCCTTGATTGCTTTCCTAAAAGATACAAACATTTTGTCTTTGAAAAGATTCCTGTGTTCCGCATCTGCAAAAAGGATATTCTGAGATTGGCGTAAAACTTCGTACACCTTATGCAAAGCTGGATGATATGTTAAGACCAATGGGATCCGTGTGTCGTCCTTTGGTTGTTGTTGCCGGGAAAGTAAGGAAGCACGATCCAACCCTATAACCCTGTCCACCTGCCCATCTATGTCCCCCTCTGTATAACCCCTATCCAAGAGCAAAGTTTTTAGGTCTGCAACCCTGCTTTTAAAAAACCTATCTTCTGAACAAATACGTCGCATTCGGTCATGGTTCAAAACTTATTATTACTCTTAAAGCAGTAGGCACTCTGGTAGATCAAGAATAGCAGAAAAAATTTCAAGCAACAGGGCTGCAAATAACATTATTGCTTGCAAAAAGCTTTTGCGGGTGTTAATGTTATTTGCAGCCTTAACATGGTTCGAAATGAAACCTAAGCAAAAAAGTACAGTTTTATTGGAATTGAAATTTCAATTCATGTTCAAATTGAGAAATTTTAGTTGTAAATGTTTGTCTTTGGTTAGCATATCATGCTAGGTATATTTTTGTTGTTATAATTTTATGAGTCATTTGGCAAATTTTTCTGTCCTCAGTTTCAGATTTGAGGCCATCAGGTTGCTATTTGCTTCCTGTAATTCACATTGGGCACAAATAGTAATGCTGCAAATTGTGATGCTTGGGCCTCAAATTTCAAACATTGGGCTGCAAATTAGCCCAATGCCAAATAAGCAACATTATTGTTATATTCAAAGCATCCAAAGTCTTGTTGCTTTTCAGCTCATTTTGAATTATAGATTAACATCCAATTTATTCTTGTGGTTTGTGACCCCACAGGCTATACCTGCTTTTTAGTGTATCTATATGCTATATGGTAAATATGGTTAAATATGTATATGTATGCTGTGTGCTGTATGCTACAGTATATGGTATATACATATACAGTAGAAACACATAAAGTATAAAACATAATATTATCTCAATGTGTCAAATAATAATATTTACAGGTTACACAGGTAAATTTGCTTGGTATTCTTTTACAGAAGTTCACAGTTTTCTTTTGACAGACTACAGTATCTACATTTGCATTTGTGGGTTTTTGACAATCAATCTGTTATTTAGGCTATTTCCAGCATTTAAAAACTTGGTACTGTAGTATGTACTAAATAATAGGTACTAGGAGAAAAACGGACGCAAAAAACAGACAGATTTTTCAGCACACTAAGGCCTTTCAAACTTATGTTATCATCAGAGTGGTGATGATAACGTAAATTTGAAAAGGCCTCAGTGTGCTGAAAAATCTGTCTGTTTTTTGCATCCGTTTTTCTCAAGCATTTATGTATATACTCCATTAACAGCTGTTTTTACTTAACAGAATCCCAAAAGAACAAGGCAAAATGGAGAATCCTACATTCATTGACTTGCAAACAATAGAAGTGTCTGTCCATGGAATGACATGTCAGTCATGTGTCAAGAACATTACATTGAGCATGAAAGATAAAGAAGGAATTATTGACATTCAGGTATCATTAGAAAATGAGCTGGCTGTTGTTAAGTTTGATCCTGTGAGAGTTACACAAGAACAAATTATTGAGCATATAAACGAAATGGGGTTTGATGCTGAATTGAAACTTGATATTGAAAAAGACAAAACATTAGATGAAGAAATCAAAGTTTTATTGCTGAGTATTAGAAACATATCTAATGAGCAGTCCATTAAAATGTCCAGTGAAATGAAGTCAAAGTCAGGCATTTTAAGTTGTGACATTTATCAAAATAATGAACTTGCAGCAGTTTCTTACAAACAAAATCTCATAAATCCAGAAAAAATAACACAGTTGGTGAAAGATTATGGCATTGATGTCACTGTTATGAGTAAAAATAACTTGCGAAATGATGAACAGATTGCAACAACAATTTTGCATATTGAAGGGATGACATGTGACTCTTGTACAAATTCTATAAAGACAGCATTGAACAAAATGTCTGGTGTCAAGGATGTTTCAGTTTCTTTGAAAGGCAAAAAAGCGACCGTGAAACACATTCCATCTGAAATAAAAAGAGAGGAAGTACGAGATGCAATTGATGACATTGGATTTGATGCTACTGTGCTTGAAGAGGGTAAGTTGCATTACATCAGTTGCTGCAGTCCAACCTCATTCCAAAGGGTATCAGTTGTTGTCAATATGAGGTTAGACCTAAACAAATACCCTTGGGACCAGTTGCCAAATTTTGGCAGATTTTGACCAGAATAATTAGCATTTGGCAGACAGCAGGTCCTTTTAAATCCCATATTTGACATTTCAAAATGTATGTTCCATGGTTCCAACACCACTCATTGTAACCAAAGCCATTCAAATGTTCTTCATTTCAACTGAACGTCAGGTTTTGAAGGTGAGAAACTTCTTTTGTTTCAAAAAGAGCCAATCAAATAGTCTAAGAGGCTCCAGAGTCAATGTAGGCGTTGCAGTTTACGGAAAACCTTCATTGTCACTGGGTACAAGGTTGGCTACAGTCGTTGTAAGAAACCATACTCTATTCTCATCAGGACGGTTATCTTCGCAAAAACGGAGTAATGGAAACGGTTCAAGATCATCCAAAAGCGGACTGATTTGCAAACGGGGCTTTTAAAAACTGAGTTATAGAGACATTGCCTTTAGCTCATCCTAAAAAGGATCAGCTATCTCTAGATAAAGGTCTCTCCTTTTGAATTGGTTAATTGCAACAAATTTTTCTTCGCAATGTCTAGCCACAGAATTTTTGCAAAACAGCTAACGTTTCTTTGAAGCCATTCAGTTCAAGGTAATAGGTCATTGAATTTTAGACCAACCTTTTAAAGATTTAGAACATATGCTGTGCAATATTTGATGCAAAAAAAATTTGGATTTTGAAGAAGTCTTGGAGAAGTGTGAAGACATCTCTTTCTTCATGCATTCTTTTAATTTGACTATGCATCATCTTGTTTTCAGCACTTAGCCGTCAGTCATCCACCAGATCATTTTCAAGTGTTGATAGTCCAGAAAAAATCACAGTGAAATTACAGAGGAAGCCATCAGAGATATCAATTGGTGATAAAGTGCATATAAAACGACAAAATAGCATCCATTCAATCAATGAAGAAAATGTTTGTAAAGCGTTTTTAAAAGTGAGTGGAATGACATGTGCATCATGTGTTGCTACCATTGAAAGAAGTCTAAAGAAAAAGCCAGGTACGTCCCACTACTTTAAGTGCAAATTCTTCGGCGTGACAAACTTCCGGACAAAGAGTTGTCCGAAAATTTATTTATACGAAATATGGAGTTGTCCGAAAGTTTGTCACGCTGAAATTTTGCAGAGATAAGCGCAGTGTGACCAACAATAGAAACCAAGACAAGAAATCTGAAATCGAATCTCCAGCACGTCACGAAAGATTATTGTTAACATGCAAAGTTTTTGAAAAAATTCTTTCCAATCCAATATTATTGTCATTAGTCAGATCATATGGTCAGAACAAATAACAACAACTTCCTTGTCATCGCCTATCACAATTTACAAGCTCTCAGTATTGCTGATGTAATTCGAAAAGAATTCGTATCAAAATAGCCCGAATTGATGATTCTATCAAAAACGACATAGAACGAGAAGACCCATTAGCAGATTTGAAAGCGCCAGTGAGACCAACTACAACAAGGGTCTATGTAAGAATGTAACTAAAAAAGTAAAAAATATAAACAGAAGCAAGAATATTAGTGAATTTTTGCTATTCCATTTCAGAAAATTTGACGTTAGAAGGTACTTTGGGACATGATAAGGCTCTATTCCAAACTTTAAGAAGGTGTTTTGTTTCAATAAATCTAAAACCTGATGTGATTTTGCATAAATAATTAAAAGACTAGTCGAAACTTTGTCCGAAAATTTAGTTGTCCCAAATACCAAAAATGTGTCCGAAAACATTTTCGCCGAAGTTTATTGTGCGAAATTTTATCTGCCGAAAATTGTTGTACTTATTGTGCTCAACTTAAAAGATGTCATTTATGATTCACCCTAAGGCCACCTTTTAACAGAACTAACAAAATCATCATTCCTCAGCCACTGGGTATACAGTGTGACAAATCCCGTGGTCAAATTACATAAACAATTATGACTGATATAATCTTATCTTGCTCTTTATTGCACTGTTATTCATCCTAAACATCTTCTTCATTTTTAGGCATAAAGTCAGCTGTAGTTGCTTTGCTAGCACAGAAGGCTGAAGTCAATTATGATAAAACACTCACTAGCGTTGTGGAGATTGTGAAACATATATCTGATCTGGGTTTCCAGACATCTGTGATAGAAGACAATGCACAAGGTTTCAGTGTAGTTGAATTAGCGGTATGGTTTGCACACTTATTATTCTTAGTTTTTCATTTTTCCTTTTATTTAATATTATTTATACACAATTAACCCTTCCGCAAATTAAAATATTTAACATCTATTTACAATAATAAAAATCTTTAGAATAAAGACCTACAGCCCTATGAAACTTAACCATTGCTGTTCATCCAGGGTGTTTTGTTTGAGAGTCTAGCTCTTTAGATGTGTTTAAAGGGTCTGTTTCATCCAGCATTCCTTGCACGTGCCGTCTGTTGATGTTCCTTTGTTGTCCATCATTTTCATGGGCCATGAAATGGCGGCAACAAAGGCCAACCAAGAGATGGCACGTGCAAAGCATGCTGGATGAAACAGACCCTTTAAGTTGGTTTTTTAAAACGATCAAGTGTTGGTAGCTCACAAATTTCTGCAGGTGTATCCTTCCATGACTTGAGAGCTGCACAATGAAAGCTTTTTTGGAAATTCACTCCTGAATCTGGGGATCTGGTATCTTTATAGTGCCTCGTATTGTATAAGTTTAGTATCTATCTTTATAGTGCCTCGATTCTGGCTCAGTAATGAGACAATTGTACTTTAACACCGCTTTCTTTGCTGCACACATGGTACACATATGATATTACTGTAAAAGCTATTGAACCCCCATGGGGGGCTTATCTAATTTCAAAGACTCCAAAGGGGAGGCTTAAGAGAGAGGAGAGGGATGTAATTAAAGAAGGGGCTTATTAACAAAGTCAAATGACGAGGATGTGAATGATAGCTTTTTAGTTACATTACCCCATATTTTGCCGAACCAACAAGCAATTTTACGAGCCAAATTACAAATTCGACAACTTTTTATCTCAAACTTTATAAAAAGCAGCATGGATACTTGTTCAACTATATAAATGGGGAATCTTTGATACCCTCTGGCGTTTGATAAGTGGGGGAGGGAGGCGTTATAGGTGGAGGGCTTATTTAAGATTTTGGCTAAGGATGGAGGGGCTTACCAGAGAGGATGGTTAAATAGGGATTTTACGGTAAAAGAATTCGCTATCAATTAATATAAATACACAAAAACACCATTTCAAGTTTAACTACAAAATCAAATTCTGACAGTGTTATTTATTTATCTCAAAAGCCGATGTTCATCGGAGAGTTCCTGTTCCTACAAAGACGTAGGAACCAGGGGGCACTTTAGGAGTGCACCCTCAAAATTTTCCGATGAACAAAAGTGAGCTCTTTCCTTTCAGGAAATGCCCTTGTAGCTTAATGAAAGAGATTCCCTTGAAGTGTCGTGTCTTGCCCCCCAGGTTTGAAATGCTTTCTACGACCGTGTGTTTCCCAATAGTAAAGTTGGATATTTTTGCTTTTTTGTGGTATTGCTCTGCAGGCTGCATTGCATTTTAATAGACCCTTGAGCTGTTCTGAAAAGAATCAGAATCGAACGAAATTTTTTGCTTCATTTTGTAGAGTTTTCGAATATGCACCATGGTAATAGAAGCTCTAACGCCATTCGATCGAATCTCGAATATAAAAATATATAAAAATAACGGTCGATTCAGGCTCTTTTGTAGAATAGCTAAAAGGTTTATTTGCAGAGAAACTGATCCTTCTAAAGTCTCAAATCGATGTCCCGTGAGATTTTCGATAACGCAGAATTGTTCATGCAAAGCTTTCAATTAGTTTTATTCGCGGGCATTTTCACGTGGCATCTAATTTGCGATAAACTTTAAGGAAGTTTGTTTATTCTTTATAGATTGCAAATATGACTTGCGCAAGTTGTGTCGCCCTCATTGAATCAAGTTTACTGAAAGTACGAGGTGTCATATCAGCTTCAGTGGCTTTGCCGACACATAGAGGCAAATTTACATACGATTCGGATAAAATTGGACCACGAGATATCATAGAAAGGATTGAAGATCTTGGATTTTGCGCTTCGATACCAAGTAAAGATCACAGCAAAGAAAGCTCTGTGCATGCTAATATTGTTATTCGACAGTAAGTAATTTCTAGCTACGTCATGGTTGCATAGATGTTTGTAAGAAACTTGCAAGCAATCTTTGTTTTGTCTCATGTTAAACTTTAAGCGAAAACAATGTCAAACTTAAATTGAAAGACTTGTGAGGAACTTTCCATTATTTACCGTAATTTGGCCGCGAGATTTTGTCCAGTTCTGGATCTCTCGTTAATACATTAAACGCAAAATATTTCGGACTAGTAAATTTCGGACAAACAAGTTTCGGATGTTTTCTCGCGGAATTTCGGACGTGGGATTTTGAACAACCAAGGAATGATATCTTTACAGTTTATTTTGATTGGTTTATTCTAAAATGTCATATATTTATACCGGGTGAGTCAAAAGAGGCGTGGTGTTTGAAATGCCACTGTTGCCTGAATGTACAGCATAGATTCCAAATCTTTAAAAAGGCTGGTGTAAAATTCAGTTACTTATTTCTTTGAACTGAATGACTTCAAAGAAACTTCAGCTATTTCTCTGTACTTCTACCGTTGGACTTTTGTGAAATCTTCAATATTTTCAGAATTAGAGTGTTTTTCTTCTTTTTCAAGAATTCAAGAAAAATTTTCAAAGAAAACTTAAAACCATCATAGTTTCTAAACTGTTTGAAGCAACATGAAATAATTTCAAAGAAAACCATAGTTTATGAATGTCTACAATATGGTATCAAGCAAAAGTCTGTCACTTTTCTGGTTTATGATTTAGAAATTTGATGACGTCACACCCTCAAATGAATTGAGATGTAACATAAGCTGAGATTTAAAAAAATATTGAAAATTTCTGAAAAGTCCAACGTTAGAATAAAGATAAGTAACTAAAGTTTGTTTCAAGCCACTCAGTCAGAAGAAATGGATCACAGCATTTTACACCCACCTTTTTAAGTCAAATTAAAGATTTGGAAGCTATGCCTGGATATACAAGCAATGATATTTTGCAATATCTGATTGAATAGATAACATGTTCAATTATTTCTAATATTTCCTGGCTGAAATCGGTCACTTCGTTCAGATTTTACAAGGGATTTCCTAAAACGTCCCTTTCGAGAAACCTTAAAAAATGTGCCAGAATCACGAGCAAGTTTCCCTATGTTTGCCTTACAGCAATGACTTGGGAACGCTTTAGCATGCGCTGTCCTCTTGGGGGAATGAAAGAGTCCCCCCCCCTCCTAGTATGAATAATTTAATCAGTGATTCCATTCTCCCAAGCGGAACAAATACATGAATGCATGTCAGTGTCATTGTTGCTGGGAAGGAAAACAAAGGGAAATTTTGCTCGTCATTTTCATTCGTTTTTGTAGGTTTTCGAGAGGGGCTTTCGGCAGAAAATCTCCCACATCGACGCGAAGGAATGGCCGATTTAAGCCGGGTAAATTACTGAACCTAATTGGACATATCGGGAATAAACAAGGCAGTCTTTGATACTATTGCGTTGATATTCAGGGAGCAGCATTTTTTCAAACACTGGGCCTTTTTATTGACTCACCCGGTAGATCGTGCTTAATTTTAAAATCCCAAATGGTTCCTGGTCAGAAATTTCCGCAAATAATCATTCTTGAGGATGAGAATGATTGATAACATGGATTTAGTTCCAGAACATGCATTGTTCTTTCACTAATCAGCACTTTCAGCACATTCCTTTCAATGCATAATGTTTCGTGATCAGACAACACATTTTCAAACACTAAAGATGTGTTATTCTGATTTTTCTATGCTGCAAACAATTTCGGACACTGAATAATTTGGACTACAACAAATTTCGGACGTTGGCATTTTCGGACGTTTGAAATGTCCGAAAATGCTAGCATTGGATTTTTTTGCGTTTAATGTATTTCTTTTTCTCGTGCCAGCAAAGATAATCGCCAGGAGCAACTCTTGAGAACCTTTTTTAAAGATGGACTATTTCTTTGAAGGAGTTATACCCCAGTCGCACTTGAAAGTTTAACCAGCTTAAACTAAACCAGGTTATCGAATGTTGCGTTCTAATTGGTCTGTCTAACAAGCTGAATGCATTTGATTGGTTAAAGTTTAACCTGGTTTAGATAAAGCTGGTCTAACTGTGTCAGTCTGAATACGGTATTAGTTGCCTTTAGGTGAGGGTGAACTGATGGAGTGCTCAGAAAACTGCTCAAATTTCCTCCGAGTAGACAGATTTTGCCATTGGGATTTTTCTTTATATTATCATAAAATATTAAAATTTACAAAGTAACAACAACAGTTAAACTAGAATATGAAAACAAACATGTGTCGTTCTTAGCGAGAAAGGACACAAAAGGTCATCGAGTTCCCGTTACGAACGACCGACACTTATGCTATCAAATTTAACAAACAAAATATGCACTACAAAAATGAAGGTATACCAGGTTCGTAAAAGAAATATTCCTCTGACTCTCTTGGTAGGGTGTGCTGTGATTTGGTGAATTTATTTCTAGCCGAATCGCTGTGTTGATTTGATAAAGGAAATGGTCGATTCATTGGGACTTTAATATCCTCATTATGCTTTAAGACTGTCACGACGTTTTTACTTGTTCTTAGAAATCTTCCTCGGGCTAGCTCTGTGTGACTGTATTGTTTTTACTTTTTTTTCTATATCATTAAAATTTAAAATACAAGAAACAAAACTCAAATTTAATTATTGTTGAGGTGGACGCAAAGAAACATAACGTTATCGAGTTGCCTCCACACACAACATAACCAACTATTTACAGATGAAATTAACTTTACACTACTAACAAGAGACAAAGGCCGAATTTGCACTTGAGGCGATCTTTCGATGTGGCGCACGCAGCAAAGCCAGATCAATCCAGCTTCGCCGTTTTGCCGCACTTTATAGGTCCAAAGAGCGTTAAGAACGGCACATCAAGTGCAAATTCAGCTTTTGATTTAATCCATATTTAAAGTTGGTATTTACAATAGTAATCATAAAAGTACTAATTCAAACCAACTATTTACAAAGAAATATACATTATACAAAAAACTAGCGGCATATTTTGCAGGTGCATTTATCACCAGCCCAGTCTTTGATCCTCTCTTTGAAAGCCGAAAGTGTTGGCTCATTTTTGACACTATCATCTAGGGTATTCCAGAGTAGACTCCCTCTAAATGACAGTGATTCTTGCCCATAGCCCTGTGTCTTTATTTGTGGCAGTTTGCAAAGATTTTGTATCCTTAGATTATAACTTACATGTTTCTTTTCATGAAATTCCCATATAAGCGATGGGTTAAGATGATTCATGGACTTGTAGATTTCTGTCATTAATTTCTGCAAGTTTCTAACATGTATGCAAAAACTGCCACTTCGAGTGAGCAATGTTTCAAAGGGACATTCGTATTCTTTATAGAGGATCCGAAGAGCACGTTTATGTGTGCGATCAATCTCTTTGTATGCACCTTTGTTGCAGAATAGCCAGACCAAAGGGCAATAATTGAAGTTCGACAAGATAACCGCGTTGCAAATTGTTAATGCCTGTTCTCTAGAAATATACATATTAAGCCTAGAAAAGGCACTGATTTTTTTGTTGACTTTTGAGCATAACGTTTTGACGTGATTGCTAAACTTTAATTTGTTGTCAATTTCAATCCCTAGCAATTTAACATGATCTGTTGCAGATAATTTGTTCTCATTGATGTTAAGTCGTAGTCCTCTCTGCCCTTTCAAGCCAAGGAACATTAGCTGGAATTTTTTTGGGTTTGCAACCATTCCATTGTTTGTAAACCATTCGAGCAATCTTTGCAATTCGAGCAATTCGAGCAAGCAAGCTTTGGGCAACTCTACCCTCCACTCCAGCGAGAGACAAGCCCCGATCAACGGAAGCCCGTAGCTCACCAGAGGGGATGGCAAAATCGCCCTTAGGGACAAAACTATACATAAAACAAAAATCACAATACAGTACAAAGTACAAACAATGCATACGCCATCGTTGTTTTTACTGGATCTACGCTCTTGCAGCCTCGTTTCTTTTCATATATCAGCGATAACGAGTAATGTTTTCTCGATTATTGTCCAGGTGGCGTCAATCATTTCTGATCTCATTGATCTTTGGCATACCAGTGCTGATGATCATCATTGCGTACACTATTGTTGGAGAGCAGAAGGGCCCATACATTGTCAGGGGACTATCTCTGGAGAATTTTCTGCTATTTATACTATGTACACCTGTTCAGGTATGTATATTAACAATGCGAGGGCAACTTTACTATTCAAACAGCGAATTTGTTATAATCGCCTCTGTTGCTTTCTGTTTACAAGCGATTAGTAATAATCTCTAGACCCTGTTGGTTGAACCAGAAAATCTAGGTTTATGGAGTCGCGTACGATGCACTGAAAAGTAGGTGCCTAGCTGAATTATGCTGCATGCGAAAAAGGGTTGTCAAGAGGAAAGGAGAGTGTATATTTAGAAAAGTGCGAAAGATAGAAGAACTATTAGCAGCGGGAATTTGTCAGTGATGACAGAAGCTGAGCATGTAATTCGGACACTGTTAATGGCCTGCTTCTTATTCAGGAACAATACTGCCCAGCTCACGAATTATATGTAGGAACAAAGATTATCGAATACCACGAAATAGACTAGTACCTTTGTGCATCGTAGGTTGGAAACTCGCAATGCATACCATCTCATCTATCAAAGTATTATTTTTTAAGAATGTGGGAACGTTGTGCCTTGAGATATTTTCAAAGATTGCTAAAACTAAAATGTTATTGATTTGATAGACGACTGCCAAAATTGTTTTTAAAAAGTGCAAATCAGGAATCTAAAACTCTAAGTAAAATGGCTGTATGTACGTATAGATTACTGAAGGTTTCCTGCAAGTACAGTAAAACCCGTGTATAAGAACCTACTATTTTGCAAATCAGCCTGGGTTCTTAAACAATGAATACAATGGATTGGTTCTTATAAAACAATTGAAAATTTGAGAATTTCAGCCTGTAGGTTCTTAATCCACTAGGTTCTTGTATGCGTGTTTTTACTGTATAGGGTTTTTGGATGGAATAAATACGAAATTAAAACCTAACTTTTTCAGTGGAAAAGCTGCACTTAGACATCAGTTTCTCGTGTTTAAAATACAGATTGTTGCCGGTTGCCCATCGAGCTAAAACGCTCCTTACTTTATATTTATTACATTTACTTTCATTTCAGATTTTCGGAGGCAAATATTTTTATATAATGGCATACAAAGCATTGAAACATGGTGCGACAAACATGGACGTACTTATTGTCATGGCTACTACTGTTGCTTACATTTATTCAGTGAGTTTTGAGTTGCTTACACTATTTCCTGACATACTACATTTTATGTCCCATTTTCATTTCTCATCTATTTCTCATTTTCAATTCGTTTGCAATGGTTTACCATGCGCTGTAGCAAACGCGGTGGTTGATGTGTGGATAGTGATAATCAAAAGTCACCTTGGTCTTCATTCCTCTCGGCTTCTGCTTGTTATTTTTCTTGAAATCAGTGGCGGACACCTGGGGGGGGGGCGAGGGGGTGCGATCGCCCCCCCCCCCAATGTTGGCTGGAACAAAGATTTTTTGTTCAAAAACAATAGAAACAAACAATGCTTTTTAACCGAAACAATAGCTTCGCCCCCCCAATATTTGGCAAAGTGTCCGCCACTGCTTGAAATAGTCATGTCCTATCCTATCTCATTCGCCATTTTGATTTGTGAACAGGGAGGCAGCCTCCCACTCAGGGTAATGCGAGGCAGGAGGCAGCCTCCCTGTTCACAAATCAAGTGGATGAGATATAGGACAGTACTATTTCAAGCAAAATAACGAGCAGAAGCCGAGATGAGTGAAAACCAAGGTAACTTTTGAATATCATTCTTATTTTGTTTAGAACACGTGTCGTACGGTTTTGTATCAGGCAGGTCCCTTTGTTTGGTCTTTTACATAGACTGTGCATCAAAGGTTGGAACCTTGCAATCTGTACCATCTCATCTCTCATAGTACTAAAATTGTTTTTTAAAAGTGCAATTCTAAAGCTCTATGTAATTAAGGTTTGCAGGTAGGTCCCATTTCATTGTAGGAACATCGTAAGAACAGTTGCTGACGGAGATTGTAGCGAAATTCTTTAACAATATCATGGGGTATTTTTAAATGTTTGCCCTTTTTCAAAGTTGATAAAGGCTCATGAAGGATCACCTTGATTAGCGATGTTATGTTGTAAGATAGAATACTTTTCAAAAGTGAATTTACAATTTTCTGACCAAGAAGTCTGTAGTTAGATATTTCTAAAATCAGAATTTATGTGCATAGATACTTGTTAACCTGTTACATTTCTTTAACCTATAAAGTGCACTTCATTATGTCCTTGAATTTGCTTTGAAGTCATGTATCCCAAGTCTGTTTATGATCGTCCTGTTGGTTGTCGTTCTATATTCTGCTATCGCATCACTTCAACTTAAGCAAAAACGTAAATCTCTTCATTTTTAGTTTGTTGTGCTTTTAATGGCTGTTATCCAAGGACCACCAGTCAGTCCAATGACATTCTTTGAGACTCCACCAATGTTGCTAGTTTTCATTGCACTTGGAAGGTGGCTCGAAAATTTAGCGAAAAGTAAAACTTCAGAAGCACTTTCAAAGCTGATGTCTCTTCAACCACCAGAGGCATTGCTTGTCAAGATTGACCCTATTGATAGCACAATCCTCAGGTATGCATGAATTATCTTTATATGTATCAATATAGGTATTGTTAAAAGTATCTTTAAAAATGCTCTTTTTGGAGTCAAGGGGTGTGGGAAACAGGCTGTTCTTTAGAGTCATTGATGGGAAAGTGAAATATATGATTCCTTTGCCATATTGGTTCGAAAAAGGTGAAGAAAGCTTTATCTGAGTTGGACACTTCTGTTGAGGAAATGATCAGATTGTTGCAAAGTTTAAACTACAGGGTGTCCCAAAAAAATTGTGCCCCGTTTGTCTGAAGATTGTGACAAAACGGCAAAAGATTCTCGCCAAACTTTTTCATGGTGGTGCTTTTCAGATGTTCAATTAAAGTTTGCCACCATCCCCATTAACATCCGTTGAAAAATGATGGAGCTATGACCTTCAGGAGACCAAATTTACCCGATCACTGAAACCAGCGGTCGGCCATTTTGTCTTACTATTTTGCAGCGATAAATAGCTTCATGGATTGAAAATGAAACAGCAGCCTCCAATGTCATAGCTCTCGTGAAACTTCCGATAATCCTCGGAGACAAAATGGCCGACCGCTGGTTTCAGTCATCAGGCAAATTTGGTCTTCTGAAGGTCATAGCTCCATCATTTTTCAACGGAATTTTACGAGGATGGTGGCAAAATTTAATTGAACATCTGAAGAGCACCATCATGCAAAAGTTTGGCGAGAATCTTTTGCCGTTTTGTCGCAATCTTCAAACAAACGGGGCACAATGTTTTTGGGACACCCTGTATGTGAAAACAAGTTTACTGAAACTTAAACGTACATGCACGATAAGAAAATGAACACTGTAATTTAAGCGAACGATTTTGGTTTTTTTCACAATGTGGTTGGGAACAACAAGGGCAGATTTTGTAATACAATAGCAACAGTTGCGGAGCTGTTTTGTAATCGTTTTATTTAAGCCCTAAATACGCGAGAATTGCCATGCCTTCTGCTCGGCCTCTGGATCAAATATGCAAAACCGTCAAGCAAAACTTTAGATTTACCCTTTTTCTTTCGTTATAAGCACATAACTTCTCTTAAAAACCACCTTTCGCTTGCACAAGGCGAGAGTTTGCCCGACAAGTTTCGGGGACACTTTTGCGGCTTTGCTTGTTTTGAATTACTGGTTGAGAGAATTTCCTTTGTCTACAGTCGCTAATCGCTTTGATTTGAGGTGTCAATCAAACGCAACTATTGCTATTTTATTCGAAAACCTGCCGTTGTTGCTGGGAACCATGTACCTGGGATTTGCACTGGTTAGCGGACTTGAGCGAGTCAAACGTACATTTTATCATTTTACTGTTAGATTTTATCATTTGAATCTTCCGTTGATTGCCATGCATATATGTGCTATATGGAACACTTGTGTTTGTAGCTCTTCTGTCCTTATCGTTGCTTAAATCCTGATGCAATTTCCAACTCATTTTTGCAGATCTTTCCTGTTATGTTTAAAACTTTCTGCGAGCTTCCTTACTTATGCATTTCTGATGATTTAATACCGGGCGTCCCAAAAAAGTACTCATGTTTGAAAAATCACCAAAACTTCATTATAAGGCCGATCTTCAAATTTTCTTTCTTAGCAAGTAGATCAAAGACCAAATTAATTTTCCAGGGATAGCTGGTCTTTTGATTGGTTTTAAAATTCAGCACTCATGATTACCAGATTAATTTTTTTGTAGATTAAGCTTCTAGTTTTTTCATATTGGTCAGAAAGAAGCGCACATTATTATTGTAGACTCAGAAGATAATGAAAAATCTCAGTATAAGAGCTCTTGGGCAAGATTAACGATGTTGCTTAAAGAGTATTGCTCAGAATGAGGTTTTTCAATGCGTTATTTCATGCCTCTTGAGTAATGAAAGCAAACAATTGGTTACCTTTAAATATATTTGGATAATTGACAAAAGAGATGAAAAAGAAAATTTTATGATAAGTTTGATAATCGAATTTTGGCGATTTTTCAAACGGGAGTACTTTTTTTGGGATACCCGGTAAAACTTCAAGATCTACTGAAACAAATATTGAAATTCCCCTGCAAAGAACAACAGCGTGACAGAAATCCTTCTCTTATCACGGTCGTAGACTCTGAAATGAGCTAAATAGGGAAACCACACTGACAGCCTCTCTTCAAATTTTCGCCTCCCTTTGATTTTGATTTTCTTTTTGCGTTTCTTTTGGTTTCTGATAAATTTTCACCTATCAAAGAATATTGAAATTACGTTAGATTTTTTAGCAGATCAGCATGTAAATCGGTGCTCTATTTTCCTGATAGCTTATAGATGTTGATAGATATCATAAGATTAAATGAAGACATGAAGGCAATGAAGTGGACTTGCTACTTTCCTCCCCCCATTTTTCCGCGAGAGAGACTTGTAGCAAGTCCAGCAATGAAGTGAAATGTTTGCATGTATATTTTTCCAATCAACAGTGAGACACCAATCGATGTGAATCTTGTTCAAAGAGAAGATGTACTCAAGGTAATGTATATGTGACGTATCCCTTCTCTTTCCCTGTCATTGCCTAAGAATTTTGCTGTTTTGTAAAGCATTGAACTTTGTGCATAAACCTGTTGTAAACTTTCTCACAGTACCTAAGGTACCAAAGGACAGTACGTCTTTTTCAGTTGTGTTTGCTGGACCCTTTAGATTAATGTTAAGTAACGTTGAGAATAGTTTCTTGCACATTTTGTCGACTAAGGGCATGCTCATATGGAGAAAGTTTCCTCGGCATTTTCCTAGCCTGGATTTCCGTTATGCCGAGATTCCGCCTCATATAACTTTACTACATAAAATAGCACAAGTGTTCACATGAGAAAACATTTTCCCGGCTAGCCGAGATCTCGCTTGAACTCTATCGACGGGATCCCAACCAGCTGAGGAAATATTTTCCCATATGAACAGATTTTCCCGGCTAAACGGGGAGCTCTCTTTTGTTTGTCGTTAATCTTTTGGAATCCTTTGGCGTCAGAGACAAAGCGCTATTGTTTTTGTACCCCGGCTTGCCGGGGAAACTTTTCGGATATGAAACGTCAAAGAATATTACCTCGGCTGAGCGATTTTCCCGGTGAAACGGGAAAATGCCGGAGAAACTTTCTCCATATGAACAGGCCCTGAAACAGATCTAAGCTGGCAAGATGAAGAGTTTTTCTGCATTACGGCGATATAAATAATGATTTTGAATCAGTATTTTGCTTACATTTATTCAGGTGTTGCCTGGTTCAAAGATACCGGTAGATGGCGTTGTATTAGAAGGAAACTCCATGGCTGACGAATCCTTGATCACTGGAGAGTCAATGCCTGTTTCGAAGAGGGTATGTCACGCCTCAATTTACTCTGTGGTATCCGCATTTCATTCTTATTTTATAAAAAAGGTATCTAAAAACATAGGCTCTGCCATGCTCGTACCACGAAAAAGCGTCTCGTAATTTGATTACTCGATGGAGAGAGCACTTAGGAGTTAAGGAAATGGTATTGAGGACACGGAACATTTTCTGTTGCCCGTCCGTCTTTTGACATTCAGCGACGAGATTTTCTCGCTGGAGTCCTTGCATTATTATGACCATTTGGACACAGTAATCCTTTAACGCAAGTTTGAATGTATGGTGGTAAAGATCTCCCTAATGAAATTGATAGAAATATCCTTGAATTAACTTTACATTTTATCTATGAAACTGAAAGCCTGACAACCAGACCCCAACCAAACCCAATTTCAAAAGGAACAGTGGTCTATTTCTTTTGAAATTGGATGTGGCTATCAGGCTCTGAAACTGGTTGATTTGAATGAATTTATTTTCTGCTATCCATCAAGCTACCGCCAAGTCCCCTTTTTGTAAAATGTCCTTTTGTAGCAGTAGTTATATGTAGTTTTTGCACTTTGTTCATGTCCTTGCCACGGAGTAGACATGATATTTTGCTCCTCGTGGTATCGCCTTTGTAGTATTGTAGAGCATTTTGTAGTAGGTACAAACAATCATTTTGTAGGTGGTGTAATCATATTTTGCGGATTCAGCATACAATCTTACGAGTCAAATACTTAAAAATTCGACACAGTTTCATCTCAAACCATATCAAAATTAACAAGCAAACTTATTTAGCTCAATAAATGGAAAATCTTTGGTAACCTCCGGAATTTGATATACGTGGGGGGGGGGGGGTGCTTAATAGAAAGGGGGTGCTTAATAAAAAGGGGGGCTTATTTTTAAATTTTAGCGCAGAGGGGAGGGGCTTATCAAAGGGGAGCTTGAAGCCATTTTTGTCCCCTTCGATGAATGAAAATAGAATCGTTAAAGATCTTCATTGTATTTTCCAGAAGTTTGTGCTAATTTGCTTTATCCAAAGAAATCAGGGTCATAGAGACTCAGTGATGCATGAATTTAGCTCCAGCATAAATAAGGTAAATAAAGCAGTAACTATGGTTAGAACAATATGGGACAGACTACAGATTGCTTTTGATAGAGAGGGTGGCTTAATAGAGCTTTTACGGTATTCAACTTTAAAAACATACCTTCTGTTTTAGGTTGGTGATCCCCTGATCGGAGGAAGCATCAATCAAACTGGTACTTTGTTGATGGAAGCGACTCATGTTGGATCTGAAACAACTTTGGCTCAAATTGTAAGATTGGTGGAGGAAGCACAGACTTCTAAGGTACATTCTTGTGTGTTGACATCTATTTTGCATTTGAGATGTACATGTGGGTTCCCACTAGGCATTAACTCGAATTAATGCTCGCTAATTTATCTTTTCAAGCATTCCGCAAAATATCTACACATAATTTCGTGCATCTACCCACTTTGATGAAAATATGTGCATATATTTCCATATTTTCAACAAAAAGGAATCCCTAAAAATTGCACGTCCCTGCTACCATATACTTATGGCAAATTATGCCGCATTTTTATTCTGAATTTGGGCTTCTTATGATAAATATTTTTGCCACATTTTTGTTCCAAACTTGGGCTGTTTTTATGATGAATATTTATATATATCCGTTTTATATTGTATACTTTGATAACTCGTAAATATTTTACCCACTACTTTTTTATGTGATATTGTATATAATTGTTTAACGTTGGAATTAATTAGCTACTGTTTTTATCTGGCTATAGTATATTGTAATCAAACGATAAATAAATTGATAATAATAATAATAATGATTTAAAACGAGCTCTTGTTTGTTCATACGGATTATTAAAAAAAGATTCAGGTTAAGTATCGTTTAAAGGAAATTTATTTAATACCTCGCCAAAGGATCCTTTGTAGTCAAAATATTTCTTCTTGATGTTTGTCATGCTGTGCTGTGCTGTTTTGTTTGTTTTATTTTCGTAAAATTTATTGTGACTTTGCATTCATGTTTACAGGCACCTATTCAACAATTGGCAGACAGAATTTCTGCCTACTTCGTTCCATTTGTCATATCAATTTCTGTTCTCACATTGATTATCTGGATCATTATCGGATTTGCAGCATACGACTCAATAAATCATGATTATGATGTATGTATCTCTTAGCATTTGTTAATTGTAAGCAATAATTGTAGTGCAAAACATAGGGCTCAAATCTTTAGAAAGGTCGGTGTAAAATTCTATTACAGTTTACTTTGAATTAAATGGCTTGGAAGGAACTCAGGCTACTTTGCTGTAAATCTGCCGTGGAAATTTATTGATATCTTGATTAGTTTCAAAATGGCGGCATTTATTAAAGTTGAGGCTATGACGTCATCAAATTTCTAAATCCTGAACCAAAAAAGCTACGGATTTCTGCTTGCTACCTTGTTGTAGACCTCCATAGACTATGGTTTTCTTGAAAGTTATATGAGTTTTCCTCTGTTATTTTACGATTTTGATGATTTAAATTTTTTCAAAATTTTCCGTGAATTTTTTCAAAACTAATTGAATTTGCCGCCATTTTGAAAAAATCAAGGTATCAAAAAATGTCCACGACAGATTTTTGGCAAAGTACCTTAAGTTCCTTTCAAGCCATTCAATTCAAAGAAAAATGTCATAGAATCTTACACCCATCTTTTTAAAGATTGGAAAGACTTCAGCCCTATGCTGTAGTGCAGCATGCCGGATTACCCAAACAAGTGAACCTTCTTGAGAAATCAAGAAAGATTCTTTTGAACTGTTGTTTGAAATGAATTGCTTGAAAGTTACTTTGCTGGAAATTTGATTGTATCGTAATCATTTTCAAAATCATTTTCGGCGTTTTTAGTTTTTCGGAAAGGGTTCATGGAAAATTTTAAAAAGATTAAAATCATTGTTAAGTCCTGAAAAAATCCTTGAATTGAAACAAATTCACAGAAGGAAAGTTTTATGATCAGTAACCATCAACTTTTGTTTGTTTTTGAAAATGTTTCATTTTTTAACGAGTCCCCTTATTTATCACTACACTCTAGTTTGGCTCTAGTTTTGGAGGTCCACGCAAATTCGAGCTTTCAAGATTAATATTTCTGCTCTCAAAGCACCAATACCAGCGAACTAGATATCCATTTTCAAGTTAATCGAGGAACATTTTGAAAGTGATTGGCCAGTGATTAATGCTAAATTCACATCGCTGGATTCAAGCAAATATTTATAATTTTTTTGCGACATCGGGTAGATTCATTTTTATTTTGGTAAAAACAATTCATAAGATGCTCAAATTTCTTCAAGAGATAAAAAGCGCAAACATGCATCAAATACAGATGATGAAACCAGATATAATTGATATAAAAACAGTTTTAGAATTATCCTTAGAAATTGCAGGAGCGCCAAAATGAACAGTTTCTGTAATCTTCCATGTTGAAGCGAATTAATACGCACTGAGAACGCAAGTTGGAAATTGTAACTGATGGTAATATTTAATATCATTATAAGACCCTGATCAAACAGGCGAAGAGCTTGTATTCACAGGTTTTTCACAAAAAGGATCACCAATAGACCATTTCGCAATTTGGAAAAGGGACTGAGGATAGCGCGGCCCATTCTGACAGCCTTGGCAACAAGTAGAAAATCTAGGAAATCCCCTCTTCTGCAGTGCAAAGCGTACGGTTGGCGGCTCGCTCGCATCTCTCTCCAAAACAGAGTTATTTTCGATTTATTTGCAACTTCCAAGAGTTATGCGATGCTTGTTTAGTATGGTAAGTGTTTTCTTTGGATTATTTAGCCGTTTTGCAATCTTTTTGCTCATTTGTAAATGTATTTTGAGCCATTTTATTTCAGTGGTTTCCCTAGAGTTTGAGGCGGCTCAAGTTAGGCCTATTGATCTTGCATCATCTTCCTCGACTTCAATTGACTTGGTTTGACCTGTTATTGCTTGTTAAATTTATCAAAACAGTACACAATCTCATTGTGAATCTTTGGAGGATTCCAAACAATACTTTTAATTTGCTTGCATTGCCGTAAATGCGTTCAATTATCTAGTAAACAGGCAAAACTTCGTCGTAGGTCAGCTGGGCCTAAACTGAGACGTTTCAAAGTCAAGGGAAACAACTGAAATAAAATGGCTCAAAATACATTCACAAATGAGCGAAAAGATTGCAAAACGGCTAAATAATCCAAATACAACATTTACGATACCAAACAAGCATCACATAACTCTTGGAAGTTGCAAAAGTTTGGAGAGAGATGCGATCGAGCCGCCAACCGTACACTTTGCACTGCAGAAGAGGGGATTCCTTAGATTTCCCTGTTGCCAAGGCTGTCAGAATGGGCCGCGCTCTCCTCAGTCTCTTTCTCCAAATTGCGAAATGGTCTATTTTGTCAGGCTTGACACTTTTATGTTTGTACTTTTACCATTTCTAATTCTATTTCACAGCGTAACCTGTACACAGAGTCAGAGATCACGTTCCAATTTGCTTTCCGATGCGCAATATCAGTCCTTGCAATTGCATGCCCTTGTGCTCTTGGTCTTGCAACTCCTACTGCTGTAATGGTAGGCACGGGTGTTGGGGCACAGAATGGCATTCTGATTAAAGGAGGAGAACCACTGGAGACTGCGCATAAGGTATGTATCTCGACTCTTGAAAATAGTGTACATTTCTTGAAGTTTTTTTATATTCATTGAAAGATTAACATATAGATTTACAAGCTACATTATTTTCCAAAATTACTATACAACTATACAATACTACTGGAACGATACCCCGAAGAGCAAAAGGCTATGACTACCCCGAAGCCATTTGGACATAGAGATTAAAGTTTTGAAGTTTTAAAGTTTTGATTGAAGCAGGAGATAAGGAGGAACATGCCAATCATCCTCCAATCAAAATTTCATCCACACGAACCATCTTTACCGTATAGCTCTATTTAGCCCTCTCTCTAATGTGCCCCTCCCTTCTGAACCAAAATTTTGATCAACCCCTTCTTTCTATTAAGCCCCCCACTTTTTTCAAATGCCAGAGCTCACCCAAGATTTTCCATTTGTTTAGTTAGATAAATTTGCATGTTAATTTTTATATGGTTTGGGATGAAAGCTGTGTCGACTTTGTGTATTTCACTCATAGAAGTGTACTTTGATTCCGCAAAATATGGGGTAATGTAACTAAAAAGCTATCATTTATACCCTTGTCATTTGACTTTGTGAAAAGCCCCCTTTTTAACAAGTCCCTCTCTTTTAAGCCCCCCTTTAGAGCCACTGAAATTAAATCAACCCCCAGGGCGGGGGCTTAATAAGACATTTACGGTTTCAATTCAGCCTCCTTTCCTTTCGTTTCTTTTATGATTGATAGCTGGATGTAGAATGTTCCTCTCCTCTGGTATGATCCCTTTTGCCATTTTATGATCAGCAAAATCATCAACCACGTTCATCTTCAAAAAGATTACATTTTTGATACTTGCAGGGTCCAAATAATGAAATGCATTTCTCTGTACACGTAGTAATTTTTTTCAGTAATTTATTTTGAGTGGGCAGGAGTTTTTTCTAGCTACTTAAAGCTAATTTGAGCCCATTTTTCATGCTGCATCCAGGCATAGGACCCCTAGTTTAACGTTCCTTCCGAAAGACGGCGAGCTGAGTTGGCTGCATATTTGTAATAATGTCCAATTAATGTAATTTTCTATGAAGATGCTTACTTCAGTTTCTATTTTCTTTTCTAGATTCGATCAGTTGTTTTTGACAAAACTGGGACAATAACCCATGGCAAGCCAGTTGTAACGCAAACGAAGCTCTTTGTCCCCTCAAATATTTGCTCACTACGAACTTTCCTTGCAATTGTTGGAACTGCAGAATCGAGCAGTGAGCACCCATTAGGGGTAGCAATTGCACAAAACTCAAAGGATATATTAGAGTCAGACATGCTTGGACAGTGCGCAAATTTTGAAGCTGTTCCAGGTCATGGTTTGCGTTGCACGGTGTCAGGAATTCATTCATTTACGATTGGAGACACAAATGGGTTGAAGCCACTTGAAGGCGCTCCAGAGGGAACGTATGAGGTGACTTTGCGTTTAATTCGTGTGCTTTGAACTTATTAGGGCTATTTTATTCTGCAATCATGTTGTTACTGTCAATGTTTGAATGCAATAGGTCTTATATCCTGAAAAGAAAACTACCTACAACTTGAAGGAAATGCATTAGGTAAACTATTGTACATGATTTCCATTCTTCTCTGAAAGTCATTTGAAGCTGTTGGTAACAGACATTATAAAATTTTTGCTAATTATTTCTCGCCACTATTGTAGGTAATAAATTGGCCGTTCTTGCAAAATTTTTTACTGGACTGACTAAAGCTTGGAGTAATAACTTTTAATTGCTTTGAAAAAGGCCCAGTGGTGCTGTTACGATATCTGGCTACATGCTGGCTCTGAAAAACGTAGGCAAGCATCTGTGTTTGTGGAATGCAAGGGTCTATATGCTATAAATTCATAGAGGACCTCTCTACAGGGTGTTTCAAAAACCCAACCCAACTAAAGTTTCTGAAAATTTAAAAAGTGATATAGATGTAATGTATACCATCTAAGCGCACAATCTGTCTCCTTTGTAATGGTATGCAGTTTGGATACTTCAAGTGAATTATTTATCATTTAATTGTCGATTTAGTAAGTATTGCCTATTTTAGAACCTTTTTTATTGCAAAAAATATAAAACAGATTATGTAAGAACATTTCAGGCCTAGAAGCATTTGAGGCGATGCCCTTATGTAGCAAACATACAAATTTCCTTCCATGTGATGTATTTATTAAAAAGGACAAAATTAGCTCTCACAACATTGAGTTTTCGCCTGTTTAATGACGTAGCACTTTTCTTCATCGAAAATAGGCCATACTCACTAAAACATCAATTAACCGACAAACACTTCAATTTTTTTGCCTAACCTGGATATCATTGGAAAGAAGCTAGATTGTGCTTTCAGATTTTATGCATTAAATTGATTCAGATATCATCATTTTCTGAAGAATCTCGAAAAAAGTGGGTTGCGTTTTGTGAACAGCTCGTAATTTATCAAAATTTCATTTGATTCATTTACCATCCTTCATAGAGACAATTATTCGTATTTCCTCTGCTCTTCAATCTATTTCATGGTTGGCTGAAAAGTGAATTTCTTATAATAGTGATCTGTAACGATGATTGCTATCAATTTTAATTTTCAGGTGTTGATAGGCAACAGAGAGTGGATGATGCAAAGTGGGTTACGTATAGAAACAGATGTGGATGAAGTTATGATACAACATGAAGAAAAAGGCCATACAGCCGTTCTTGCATCAATCAACGGGGTCTTAGTTGGTATGTTGGCAGTTGCAGATACAATAAAGGAGGAAGCACCTATGGCAATAAGGACCCTTCAAGATATGGGAATGAAGGTTATTTTGCTGACCGGTGATAACCGGAAGACAGCTAATGCTATTGCATGCCAGGTAATTTGGTCTTTCCGTCATGAGAGAGTTGCTGAACAACGTTAAAGGCACACTGTTGTGGCATTTATTGGGTCGAAAAGACAATTCAAAAGAAAAGAACTACAATCCTGGACGAAAGTTTATGAGACTCTATCGTTTTTAACTGTGGGATTGTATCTTCAATAGTAAAATGGATTTTATATTTGCAAACCCCCTCCCCCTGTATCGATGTTGCTCAGCAATGATTCTCGAATGTATGTTGGTTACAGTCGACGTGTTCCAGCCTCAAACAACATTGATTAGGGGGGAGGGGGCACTTTGAGCTTGGAAAAGCGTCCAATCTTTCGGCCGTCTCATAACTTTTGTCCAGGACTGTAGGTGACCTTCAGTAATTTCGATGTACGTCGAAGTTCATGAAGATAAGGCACAAGACTTGTTGAACACCCAATTACTGGATCTTTTGTTTCCAATTTTATCTAAAGATCCAGCCAATCATATCCACGACAGTTTGCCTTCAAGCCCTGGAATTGGTCTCTGCTGAATATATGGGTGGCAAACTTTCTTTCAAGCTATTTTACTTGATGATACCTTACTTATTTCGATAAGAGTGAAGCCAGCTCCAGTCTTCGTTATTTGTTTCATATTTTTCCCATCGCTTCCTCTTTGTGATTGAGTTTCTTTCGCAACGCAAGCTAGGCAAGCTTCTGTTTTTCGTAGGTTACATAAAGTATCTTTCTTGTTGTAAAAGGGGATGACGCAGTGTTTGGGTATCGGCCTAAATGTGTGAAGGTCGGTTGTTCAAAACCCCCGTTCTGGCAAAACCTGTTATGCAGTGAGAGTCGTCAACTTTTTAAATTTCAGGTTAAAGGAATCACGAGGTGGGATTTATCGAGAGGAAGGGCGAGGACACTGGTTCGATATGCTTAAGTCGATGTTCCAGAAGGCTATCTTCGGTCGCTAGTGAATTTTAATCAAATATAATACAGTAAAGGCCTGCATTTAAGAAACCAATTTTTTACACCTTAGCGTAAACTTGTTCCTATATCTATGGTACTTTCTCATTTTTTGACTGAAATTTTCTTAAGTTTCTAATTTCTTTGTGGAAAGTCCTTGAAAAATAGGTTACAACGGAATTGGATGTTTGGGTAGATGCTAGCTTTATGTGTACATCATCGATAATTGTGAAGAAAATCAGTGAAAATTTAGGTAAAATTTTTGAGAGAACTGCTGCATAGAACTGTAAAATTTTTAAGCATTTGATTTTAAAGTGAACCAACGGAGCTAAGTAGAGGCAATCTATAAATCGGACAAAGAAATCTCCTACACACGTTATTGTTCCTCTGGCTAAACAATAGCCGCGAACGTCTCGAAATCATCAAACACAATAGGCTAATAATAGAATACCCAGACTCCTTCCGCGCGGGGCTTTTATCTCCGTTGATTCTCTTTAAAGATCTGTAAAGAATTTAGTTCATTTTCATTTTATCAATCAAAATGCAAGAAGATTTATGTTGGGTGTGAGCCTCGAGTGTTTCGTATAAGTAGGGGGGCTGATTATCTTTGTTAGCCTACAAATTTCTTTTCAGGTGGTTTCTTAACAGTTCAGTTCAATTCAATTCAGTTTCATTTTAGAATTCTCAACATACAAGTTTCATTATAAAATACATAAATTGCAATACAACAAACAAATATATAACAAAAGATACCAGCCCCAACATCTACGATTTACAAAGAAGGAAAATATATGAAACTTGTATATGAGGAGTTCCTTAAAGGGGCTCCGTCGTCAAACAGTAAACAAATCCGTAAACTCGCACGTGTCGCCGATTATCCATTGTTCATCCATTGTTCTCTGCAGTTTGTTTGGTGGCTTCACCCAAGCCACCAAAAAGTGACCGTTAAAAATCCACTTATATCCGAGCAATCGTAGAAGATATGAATGTTTGGTTTGTTCCTAAGTGAAGTACAATGATTAATGCCCAAACAGCAACTTTCATTTTGAAAAAAATACGAAAATCCTGTGTGATATAACCTTTCAAAAAACTGCAAAAATCATCGTTTTGTTTACATTTTGACGACGGAGCCCCTTTAAATGCAGGGCCTTACTGTATGTTGTCACTTGCTAGGTTGGTATAACAGAGGTCATAGCAGAAGTGCTTCCTTCTCACAAAGTAGCTGCAGTAAAAGCATTGCAAACGAGACGTCACAAAGTTGCCATGGTAGGTGATGGTGTAAATGATTCACCTGCATTAGCACAAGCAGATGTAGGTATAGCAATTGGTACTGGAACTGATGTCGCTGTGGAGGCTGCTGGCATTGTACTTATAAAAGTAAGTTTGTATTCGACTTATTGCAATCGTTGTAGTTATCGCTAATGATTGGAATACAGGACGCTTAAAGGCATCGAGTCATGATAAATATACCAGCTCTGTCGTGTATCATGTGACTTTTGTGATAAAGATAAGGTATCACTCCTAAGCAAACAGAAAGAACCGTTGTAACACAATGCATTTCATGTGGTCAGTTTCATTGCAAATGAAGTTTAGCCAATCAGATGCGCTATTCCAATCCATTAGTCAGCAGATTCCTTACATTAAAGTACGGCTCAAATCATAGATATATGAACGCTAGGATAAATTGCAAATTTAATTTGAGCAGTGTTTACATTTTTGTGACTTTATGTAAATCTAAATTCATATTGTGTTCAACTATATTACGTTCTATTGCATTGGGTTCCATAATACATTACTTCTTATTTTATGTGTAAGTGCATACATTTTTAACAAATTTTCAAGGTTAGGTTCATTGCATTGCAGAGGCCTAGTATGAAATAGAAGTGCTGAGTGATAGAAAGTGGATGTCAGGCTATTCGTTTAAAGAGACAAATTTGCACCCTCTTAGGGGAAGAAATGGGCGCGAGAGCAGGGGAACCATTTGAGACAAATATTTTGAAGCAAAATCTATACTGCTCTGCAATCCCTGCCCTGGTTGCATATCGATTTCAACCCCTCTGCCTAGTGATCGATGAGTGTGCAAAGCTGTAACATGTACCCTGTATAAAATAAGCTCTGATTTCGTTTCAAACACTCCTTGCCAGGTGTTCTTTGTTCATTACAAGTAGAACTGACGAATGATTTGGTGTTTTCTCCTCTCTCTTATGAACTCCAGAGTGTAGTCCAAATTTTTGCTTTGTGTTGAACCCTGACACCCCTTTTCATGGAGGATATTAAGTGTTGCAAGTTTTTGAAACTTCGTTTTTTCCTATTTATTCCATAATTTCTCTGATCTGGATCACTGTGCAAGCAACATCTCAAAAGATAGCTGAGCCTTTCAGCTACATGCTTATACCTTGTTTGCGTTCATAGCATTTGCTTTCAGGAAACTTTGTGCAATCTACCGGGAGTCCCAAAAAAATGTATACAGATTTGCTTGACTCCAGTGATGTGAATTTAGCTTTAATCAATGGCTAATCACTCTCAAAATGTTCCTCGATAGTTAACTTGAACACAGATACCTCGTTTGCTGGTATTGGTGTTTTGAGAGCAGAAATATCAATCTTGAAAGCTCAAATGTGCGTCCACTTCCAAACCAGAGTTTTGGCCTTTTGGCCTAAGAAAATTCCTGAAGCACATTGAAATTGAGAACTGAAATTAATGAAAAATTGAGAAACTTCCCAATGGGTGACTGTGGGGTGACTTCTGGAAAACAGAATAACACAAGATCTAATGTTGTTCAAATTTTATCAAGGCTATCATTGATTTATACACGGTGCCTTAAAAACTTGCTCAGGCCAAATGGCTAAAGCTCTGGTTTGCAGGAGGAGGCAATTTTGAACTTTCAGGATCTATATGTTTGGTCTCAAAGTACCAATATCAACAAACGAGGTATCTATGTTCAAGTTAACTATTGAGCAACATTTTTAGAGTGATTAGACAATGATTAAAGCTAAATTCACATGGCTGGAGTCAACCAAATCCGTATACATTTTTTTGGGACACCCGGTAGCTCGTGAGATTTTTTGGGTCACCCGGTAGCACTTAAGCCTGTCGACAAATTCTGTCGGCTATCAACTAACCTTCGAATTAGTCAAATCCAGTACCTCATCCATTGTCCGCGTAACTAATTTTACAGTTTGAGTTCTTTTAGGTCTGCGCAGTAGTACTTTGGGTAATTTGTATATTTCTGAAAGAAACAAGCTTTGATATTATTGATTGGCAACACAAATGTAAATGAACTGTTTTCTTTTTGTAGAATGACCTGATGGATGTAGTTGCTGCAATGGAACTGTCACGAAAAACAGTGCGACGAATTCGCATCAATTTTGTGTTTGCATTCATGTACAACATGATCGGTGTACCGATTGCTGCTGGTGTCCTTAAACCCGTGGGCTTCTCACTGCGCCCTTGGATGGCTAGTTTTGCCATGGCAATGTCATCGGTTTCGGTCGTTTTGTCATCGCTGCTTCTTAGAAAGTAAGTAATCTTTATCTGAATTTTTAAAAACAATTTCTATTTACATTGATTTGTTTTCTTTTGTAAATTTTCAAAATTTTTTCAAATTTATCTCCATATCATCGTAACCATTCCTGATGCTTCCTTGAACCTGCCACGGCAACGTGTTGCCGACTGTTACGATCATATGGAAACCAGGCTTTACCATAATTTTGATCGTTGAATATTGTCACTTTTTAAGGTATAACCTATGTTTGTTTAAAGTCCTATGAATGATACAAGGAGATGAATGGTTGAAGGTGTTGTGACGCAGTGGTGTAATCCTCTGACTTTGCAGCCAAAACAGCTAGCCGGACAGGGTTCGACCCCGGGTAGAGCCCCACCACTGGAGCATCATGACAAGGGGTCGCGGACTCGATTAGGCCTATTTTACTTCTGCAATCCCAGCGCTTGGCGCTAAAAACGCAACTTAACCTTCACCTTCCCCTTCAATACCGCAATGTAGAATTTGATCCCTGGTCGATAATATCGAATTTCTGCCATGCTACCTTTGGTAATGTGCAAGCTGTTGATAGCGGTCTTCCCCCATTATCCTCAGATTTAGTTTCATGGTCATGAAATTGTTTGGATAAAGCAAACAAGAAGCTGCACTTGAGGAGCTCTTCATTGATTTTCTTTTCATTCCTCGAGGAAACAGACTGCATTAAAGAAATATAGCATATTTTAGAAAACTTTAGCCTACAGGAACGACGATTTTTACATTTTTACATTTTGATATTCTGTTTACTTTTCACATGACTTTTGCAACGACTTAACTGACTTTCTTGTTTTCTGCACAGATCAAATGTACTTCCTGCACACCTTAGATATTTTGACCGTTCATACCGAGAGAACAGATGACTATATGAGAGACTTAAGGACTACGAGACATAAACGGACTCAGATTAAGACAATGAGCTAGGACATCAACAAATTTAAACGCTGATAAATTCAAAATTGTTATAGATGCTATTTAAATACTCATAAATCGTAAGAATGAGTATAAACTGTAGAGTCAGACTTGTTATATGAGTCTCAGTTAAAGCTAACATAACGTAATTCAGTTTAGGATTTGCAGAGGGCTTACATGTCAAACCTGAGACTTATGGGATAAGTCTACTTTAGAGTATACCGGCTCACCAAGAAAAGGTAGCAGCGTTTGTCGAAATCTACAGTCATGAATTATGTACTACTTTCTGTGAAAGACTGATTTTTCATTACTTGAAAACCAAATTGGACATGATTATTTATTAGAAACGATGTGAAAAAGGCTAGGTATACCTTTCAGAACTTAGCTTCATACTTTGTCCACCTTACTTTTTCAGGGCTGGCGAGGCCCCTGTTTAAATACAGGAGATACATATTTGGAATTTGTTTTCCTGCTAAAGGGTGGCCGTGCTTGATGTCATACCGGGTGTCCCAATAAAAAGTAATCGCGTTTGAAAAATCATGAAAATTCGATTGTTGAATCAATCATCAAACTTTTTTTTCGATCTATTTTGTCATTGATCCAAAATTGTTTAAGGGTGGCAAATATTTTTGTTTTCATTACAGTATTACCCCGCCACTAATAAACTCATTTTGTAAAACCAGGCTGTTTGATTTCTTATAAATATCATATATATATCATACATACATATATATATAAATATGCTTTGAACCACTCATCTAATTTGGCTAGTTCGCTGTTGATTACTCTAGCTAAGTCGTTAATATTGTTGCTAAAGCAAAATATGCTGATGACACAAACATATTTTGCTTTAGCAACAATATTAACGACTTAGCTAGAGTAATCAACAGCGAACTAGCCAAATTAGATGAGTGGTTCAAAGCAATCAAACTGCTTATCAACACCAGTAAAACAAATCATTGCCTTTTTAAACCAAATCGAAATAAAACCATCGACAACGATTTTGCAATCGAAATGGGATCCAAACTTAAAGAAGTCAACAGTCTAAAATATCTTGGACTGTAAATAGATTGCAACTTAAACTGGAATGACCATATAGACATACTTGCTAGCAGCTTAGTTAAATATTGCTCTATGTTCGCTAAACTGCGACACTTGGTCCCAGCTGAATGTTTGAAGGCTTTATTTCTCAGCTTAGTGCAATCAAAAATAAGCTACGCCTTAGAAGTTTATGGAGTGGCTAAAGAATGTCATTTAAAGCGACTCCAAGTACTGCAAAATAGAATGCTTAAAATCTTGCAGTTCAAAGACTATAGATACTCTACAAACATTCTGCATAAATCGTATGGAATTTTAAAAGTAAAAGATCTCTATGAAGCAAAAATTCTTAACTTCATGCATAAAGTGAACCATAACCCAGAAAAACTTCCAGCTGCATTTCATAGCTATTTTGAAACTAATGAGGGTAAACATAAATACGAAACAAGACAAAGAAAAGACTATAAACTATGCAGAACACGCAAACATTGGGGTGACCAAACGCTTAAAAACAAAGGTGCAAGACTCTGGAATAACCTCCCAGATAAAATAAAACATATCAATAACGTAAAATCATTTTCTAACGAAATAAAAAATCTTAGACTCCTTCAATACCAATAAATTAAAGAAACGAAAAAAAAAAAAACAACAACAACAAATTAAATCGAATACAAAATGACTTAACCTTTAACGCTTTATAATATTAACCATTATACTTTTACCAGTTTGCTACTACTATTCTTCTCGTTACGTTTTGTATATATTTCGCTTGTTTTTGTTCTCAAAGCGGCTCAGACTAGATAAGCTTTGCTTTTTCTGAGTCGTATAAGTTTTACAGTACATTGTATTATGTATCATGTATTTCTTATGAATAAAGTTTGAATTGAATTGAATTGAATATAAATGTTATATCAAACCAAATGTTGACAATGACCATGGTGCCATCTGGCAGGCTGCAGTTTCTTATAGGTCAGTTTCTTAGTGGCAGGGTAATACTGTACTTAAGGGGTATGAAAAGGGATTGAAAACACGTATTCTGAGCTATAGTCTTTAAGCGATATCGTTTATCTTGCTTAAGGGCCATTAAAGTGAGATTTTTTATTTTCCTTCTTCTTGTCTACAGTAACACTTATTGTTTCTTTGTGACATTTATGACGAAAGTAGTAGCTTAATATACAAAAAGAAATTAATCTGGTAAATCATCAATATCTTTTACGGCATGCTTCAAAATCAGGCAGCCCTATAAAGAGCTAAATTTACTAATTTGAGAACCAATGACAAATCAGCTATGCCTGAAAATATAATTAGGCCATTGACGTACTCGCCAAAAAAGAAATTTGAAGCTCGGCCTTATAATAAAATTTGGTGATTTTTCAAACAGGAGTACTTGGGTTTTGGAACACCCGGTAGCTGAATAGCCAAAAGATTGGCAAATCTATTTGAATTTTCTAGTCTTAGAAGCTTCTTATAAAGCATTAAATGGCTTATAAGGAGAAATGTCCATAAATCTACCGGGTTTCCTTACATGTCCATAACCAATGAACCGATTTTCAAGAACTTTGTTTCAGTTGATTGCCTAAAGACTAAATTGTATTTGGAGATGTTGGTTATTGCTTTACGACGGCGTTTTCATGTCGAAAAGGAGGTTGATAAGCCTGCTCAAATTTAAGCCTTAGATGGCATTAGAAAGAAACGGCCTATTTTTCCAGTTAACATTTTAGTGTGATACAAAAGGCTGAATTCGTATTCGTATTCTCTGCATTCAGTATTAACTGAATTCGTATTCTCTAAACGACATATATTCTCTGAACGACATATAAGTTCAGCCTTTTGTATCACATCTAAAATGTCGACTGGAAAAGTAGGCCGTTTCTTTTCATGCCAGCTAAGGCTTGAATTTGAGCAGGTTTATCAATCTTCTTTTCGACATGAAGACAGCTGCGTAAAACCACAACCAACATCCTCGAATACAATTTAGCCATTTGGCAATCGGATAAAATAAAGTTTTTGAAAATCGGTTCATTGGTTATGGACATATGAGCAATCAAACGATAATACATCATTTTGGGAGACCCGGTAGAAGAGCGTAACAGGATGATCGATGATCCATTGAGGTAGTGCATGCTTCACACACATTGGTGAACGCTGATATCTTTTCTTGGTAACCTGGTTCTGAGCTTGAATTTACATAAGCTTAATATCATAGTAAATTAAACGAAGTTTTTTGATAAACTAGAAACTCACAGTTCAAGAATAATTGTCGCTTAGCTAGCAACATAGAGATGTGACTAAAAGTACCACACAATTCACAAATGCGCGTTGTGGTAAAGTTTTAAAGTTGATAGAGTCTGCAGGGGTAAAATGGGTAGCGTTGATTGTCGCAAAACTTTTAGTGGATTCTTAAAAGGAGAAAATCCCTTTAATTCTGGAAATATCGAAGACTTTTGAGAAGTCCAACGGTAGGATTATAGCAAAGAAGCTATACAGTAAATGCCTGCATACAAGAAGCTTCAAAAACAAGAACCTAGAGGCTGTTTTCCCTAAATTATGCACCTGTTTTAGGTTGATGAAAAATATGTTCTATAGCAGGGGTAGCAAAGTTGATTTGAATTGTCATTATTAAGTTCATCTTTTTCTCAGTGAGCTGTTAAAGTTTGAACCTCCTCCCCCGTTGTTTGTAAGCTAAGAATTGTTGATATGGCTGAACATCTTTAATGAAGGTTCTAAAACAGTCTACGCGAGGCACTCTTCAAATAAGAACCTTTATGCCTTGAAATTAGTTTAGTACCTTCAAAATAAGAACCTATTTCAGCCTAGCTCTCAAAGAGTAGGTTCTTATATGCAGGGATTTACTGTAGTTTATTTCAAGCCATTCAATTCAAAGAAATAAATCACAGAATTTTACGTCAACTTTTTCGAAGATTTGGAACCTATGCTGGGCAGTTCTTAGACTTATGACGATGAGTCTCTTGTTTCCTTGTGCTCTTTGACTTCAAGATGGCGCTTCAGTCAACAGAGACTCATAATATTACTCTGAAAAACCTGACCCTATTAGGCCTAATATGCTGGGATTCCTAGCATACCAATCAGAATGCGAGATTTGGCGAAGAACAATAAGTTTCGAACCTTCGATTCGATTGACGCAGCTTACTAAATTTGAAGTAAGTTGCTGCAGCAGGTACTTGAAGATTTCTCTGCAATGTTTTGGTCTTAAAAACATGGAAATTGCAGCATTAAAAGACTTATTTTGCACTCACCAGGTAAATTGAAGTTTCTTCTTCAGATGAATACCAAGTTTCGTTAATTAAGAGTCTGCTTACCGTAGTTTCTATCGCATTTCCTTTCTGAGGAGTGACCGTTGAACAGAGCCGAAGCAGTCGTTCGATCCAGATTCGATCAATCGAATGCAGAAGATAGGGTCAGGTTTTTAACTGTTTCATTATGAGTCCCTGTGAGCAAGGTACCGCAGGGATACAAGGGACTCATCGTCATAAGTCTAGGCAGTTCTTACCGTTGTGGCTCTCGGAAATCTGTGAAGCGAGATTTTTTGTGACAATTGTTGCCTAACCCATTTTACAGCCTACACTTACCCATGTTACGCTTACAGACCCTATCAACTTGAACACAGAGACAGTTAACAACATTAGGAAATACCTCCATTAGGACATCACAAGCTACGATTAACTCCTAACACAGGGAATGAAGTTGAAACATGTTCCTTGATAAAACTACGTAAAAAGACAACGTGACGAAACAAAAATAATAAAACGGTACGACCGATTTCATCGAACCAAAGCTACCGATTGCGCCAAAATGATCTTCACACGTTTTTAGAAATTCTTTATACGGAAAGTACTGAATAAATTGGTTGAATTAAAGCTTCGTCGATAGCTGAAAGCCGACGTGTTGTTTTAGTTATTCGGTCTTTTTTTCTGAGGATTGGAAATATAGTTAACTATAGTTTTGATAGATCTATGAAATTGCTTTTCTTCAAAACGCGTGAAAAAGGGTCTAAACCTGTCGATAAGAATATAAGGAATCTCCCCACTTAGAGCAACATGAATATACATTTCATTTCCCACAAGGAAGAGAGATTTACAGCAGCAGTTATGCGTTACTTCTGTTACAAATATTTGATTCTTTCCTTTTGTGGGGGATAATGTGTTTGGGCGAGGGGAAACTTTGATCGCGGGTTTAGGCCTCTTTGACGAATTTCGAAGTAACAGGTTTTTTTAAATCAAATTTTACATATATTACCAATGCTTAGAAGAATGGAAGAAAATCACAAGAATTACTTTGCTTTTGGCCATCAACCAAACTTTGACTCATTCCAACTCTGCTCCGTTTAACAAATTTTCGAACGTGTGAAGTTATTTTTGGCGCAGCTAATAATTTTGCCTTCTTCTACAGATAGGAAGAGCTTGAAAAGACAATACACCTTTGCAATATACAACTATGCTAAAGATGGTGGCATAGGAGCCTTTTGCTAAGATGCTTTGCCTTCATTGATCGAATTCCTATAGAATCGTTAAGGATTCGTAATTCGAACGCAATGCATCTTGGTAAAAAGTTCTTTGCCGCCATCTTTAGCGTAATTTGCTATCAACGGCCTCGTTTAGGAATATTTGAAAATTTCCCTACTCGAAATTTTTAACCACAGATTTGGATTCCGCACCCAAAGTTTAGTGAGGGTTCAAATTTCCATAATCTTAGTATTGGTGTTTTTGATCTTATGGCGATGATAAATTTGAAGATCTAAAGGATTTGACCGTAAAAATCGTTCAGGGGGTAACTTTCACATCCTCAATCATCGTTTACGGTCAAATTTCTTATAGATTTTCCAATCTATTATCATGATAATATTAAAATCGCGAGCACTGTGATTATAAACATCATTAACCGGACTAATTTTTAGGTGCTGAATCTGAATCCGAGGTCAGAAATTTCATATGAGGCAATATGAAGAAAATTTGCAAAGTTCCAAAACGGCTGCTTAGTTTAAAAGGTGTATTTAAAAAAGTTATCCGAGCAGGCAAAATAGAACAGAATACGATTTCCTTCATTTTCACAGCTTGCTTCAACTTCAAATAACTAGCCACAAAACCTTTATCAAATTTTCTTTTAAAAGTCCTTTTCTAGAATATTTTTAGACAAATGGGCACCAAGAAATTTTTGGATTCATAGCTTATTTGAATCTTATCTAATTTCAAACATCAACTTTTTTATCATCTGGTAGATGGGATAAAGTAAGGCTTGGTGAACTGTCCGAATCATTAGTCATCCCTCTGCACCGGGTCCTCTGCGTAAAATCTTCTGCTTTAAGCAGGGAATGCGAATTATTAGAAGTATTATGAGCAGTGCTCTTTATATTTCTTTACATGAAGAAGTTTTGAACTTTTCATTTTGCTTCTGTTATTTGCAAGGATAGATCTTTCATTAGCTTCATATTTTATGAACTTAAAGCTTAGAATTAAGATTTTGATATATTTTGCAATGCTTTGATTGCTTGCTTGTCTAACTTTGTAGGATTCCGAATATAAAGCCGCGAGAAATGAGGAAGATTCCACTTGTTTACTTGCCTTCAAATGCGTGAATTGATGACGCATTTGGATAGAGTCAGAGACTTTTTCTTTCATCTGGAAGCAACGACTCACTAAAATTTCTTACTTCAATGTGAACCTTCTTCGACTAAAAAGACGCTATAAGAGACTACACAACTAAAGTATACAGCTTATAGTTTGTGGCTTCACAAACTTTCCATTTAGACATTGTGTACTCTACGAACTTTTCTACTTCGTAATCACACGAGAAGTTTTTAGCCTTGCTTTCGTTGACCATTTTTCAATACGTTTTTAGTTAAAGGCACTGAGTCCGCATAAATAGCGCGCTGATGACCAATATCAACTCCTTTGCAATCATCAAACAAAAGATGTGATTTAATCATTATTGAAATTAAACCAAAGAAATTCCCGAGGATAATACAAGGATTAAGAAGCCTTTGGTCTCCACTGCTAATGACTTTGGCCCTATTATGCGATGACAAAGGGCCATCAGCAGTTTGTCAGCAAAATTCAGGATAGCGTTAACGCTCAGCTATTTATATGGACTCAATGCCTTTAAGTCGGGAAGTTAAGAATTTTACGAAAGTCTGAAGACATTTGAAATTTCAATTCATAAGTCACTTTCAGAAATAGAACAATTAGAGCGTTTTTGTTAAAACCATGTGTGTGCATGAAGCTTCCCTTGCATTTGTATTTCATTGTGTGTCCTTTATTGTGAAAGACGTTGAAAATTAGACTCACGACCTAGTCTCAAGCTGTGGTGAAGCTCATGGAAGCTAATTGGCCTTCTAAATGAGGAACTCCTTGTTGAAAGTGGAAGGTTTCTTGATTCTTGGATCAAGGAAACATTCATCTGGATACTTGTGGCTTTTGTTCATGGCTAATATCACTGAGAACTTAAAGTTTGAGGTGTTTTTTCATCGGAGGCTTGAGCCCGCAACTTAGGCCCATCCTCCATTACCTGGAGTACTCAGTTTTTCGTACAGTGTTGCTATTGTTTCCATATCCGGACATGAAATGGAGGGAAACAATTTCGTCCTAATTTTCAATGTGAAAGTCTACGAGTCGTAGTTTGAGCTTCCATCATCCTATCTATAGCGATAACTACGAACTTGTAATCAGTCTAGTCAAAATTACTGAAACATTTTTCTGGATGACTGTGATGTAATTCAAACGCAACGGATTTTTTATCAAAGATTCTTGGGTAACCGGCATGTATTGCACCGCTATTTGGTAATGGTGGCCTGGTTTCATTTTGCATAAAAATGATTTTGTGATATGGCTCAAGTCAGCAGCTTGTCGCTGCAGCTCCACATACGGTCGTATTTCTCCTTACATCATGTGTTAAAGTATTGGACTTGAATTGAATAAAGCCCCCTCGGGGGGGGGGGGGAGTACATGACTTGTGGATGGACGGCGGTTTTTCTCATGTTTTTATGAGCAAGGAAAGGAAATGTAAATTCAATTTTACGAAAGTTTCAAAATGGCGGGAAAGGATCCGAAACATATGCTGGCTACACAATCTCTTTATGCTCCTTAGAACTCATATCTCGCTAATACAGAGAGTGGTTGCCAAACAGTGTCTTAATTTGTTTTTGTTGCAGAGATCAGAAGCCCTCAAATACATCAATTTCGTGCAATTTCTGGAAAAATTCAAATTGATATAGAGTTTACATGTGGGAATTCGATACCATTTTAGTCAGTTATGACGGGCAAATACCGGGTGTCCAAAAAAAGTACTCACGTTTGAAAAATCACCAAAATTTGATTACATGACCGATCTTCAATTCTCTTTTTTGCTAAGTAGATCAAGGACCAAACATTTTTCCCAGACATAGCTGATCTTGTAATTGGTTTAAAAATGAGCAAATTTAGCTCTTTTTAAGGCTACCTGGTTTTGAATCATACTGGAAAAAGCAATTATGCTTGCCAGATCAATTTCTTTGTACATGTAGAGCTTCTAGTTTGGTCATAAATGACAGAAAGAAATGCACACTATCATTGGAGACTTCGATGATGATGAAAAATGTGAAAATTTTGACTGTTAGGCAAGATTGAGTATTTTGCTTAAAATGTATAGCTCAAAATATGGTTTTTCAACGTGTAATTTTTCTACCTTGTCGCATTAAAAGCAAACATTTTAGCATCTATAAATATTTTTGGGTCTTTGACAAAACAAGTCAAAAAAAATTTTTATCAAAGGTTTGATAATAGATTTTTGGTGATTTTTTAAACAGGAGTACTTTTTTGGGGACACCCGGTAGAAAGCAGTGTTGCACAGATGCTTATCAAATTTTTTTTCTTCGACTGGTGTCAATAGAAAACAGTTAATGATTAATTTAATAAGAAAGGCTGAATTTATGAGATCAATGATAAATCAAATGCCAGAAGAATATACGTTGTAAATGGTTCTATTATTCAACTTGATTCAGGAGTTGTTTTATTTTTGTTAGTTGGAAGAAAAAGCAATACAGAAGAGCGAACCAAGACCCTACTGCTGCATTCCTATCGAAACGTGATTCAGGAAGTCGCTCAAGGAATGAAAGCTCAGTTGAGGTTTGTTGAAACTATGAAATATACACGTTATTATCATACAATATAGACGTTGATGTAAGCGCATGCCGTTTTAGCCAATATTTCAATTCATTCTGATTCAGCCCCCCTTGTGATTTATTTCTGTTGTGAAGAACGTAAAGCCCTGAAACTTGGCATGTGCATAGTACAGCATGAGCTGAACCCAAAAATGAAACCTATTTTTAGTTATGTCACGTGACATGCTCATGACATCACAACATAGAATTTTCAAAGTTAATAGGGTTCAGTACTAAAAATTTTCAATCGTTGATTGTGAGAAAACGAAAGGCAATAAGGACACGAGTCCAATTTTAGTATATTCTATGGTTGAATATCGTTTGCTTTGAATAGGAAAATTAGTAAAAAGTGATGACGTCATCACACAGGAATTTAAAGAATGTGCGGATGCGTACAGCCAAAATACGAATAGTTATACGTTTAAATTACAAACAAATTATGCAGTTGGATAGAGGATCGAAATTAGCCTGTATTTCTCCAATTTCATCTTTTTCCTGCATTTGCTGTAGATTTTATTAGCATTTATTGAAATTTTGCACAGACATCTCTCAGAAATTGATTGCGTTTACCCCCTGGAATAAATTTTCCAAAAAGTTCATTTTGATTATAAGAAGGATAAAAACTAAAAGTCAGAAAGTTTCAACGTTGTAAGTGCACTTGGTAAAAATCCACAGAAGAAAAGCCGCTAAGGGGGCTGATTCAGCCCCTCCCCCTAGGCTTGATAGGGTTAAATGTTCTACCACTTAAATCCGTCATACTTCTGGGAGAATTTCCAAAAATAAACTATACTTTATAACTTGCGCAAACAAGTTTTATTTGAACTTTCTTAGAGGTCTCACGCAATAAAATATGGGATAAACTCACTGAGATTTAGGGGAGCTATGCTGTGGAATACCATAAACGATAATGTAAAGAATATAGAGTCTGTTGCAGCTTTCAAAAAGAAAATTGAAAATTGGGATAGAACCAGTTGCCTTTGTACAATTTGTAGGTAGACACTAAATGTCTTCAATTGTAAATTATTACTTTAGTGTAAATCAGCTTTATTCTTTTAAAATTATGTAAATACCAACTTTAAATAGCTATATAAATGAGTGAATCTGCCAGGCGACCCGAAACGAAGTATCCGATTTTTAAATCATAAATATAGGTAGTTCTACCACTGGTCTTACAATTCTCGTTGTGTACAGTTGTGTTGAAGGCCAAATTGATTTCAAAAGTATTGCAAACACATCGTATTTTTAGTCACTGAAATTTCTCATGTAAAAGGCCTCTGAAAGCAAATCTTCTACCTTTGATAAATTTTGAAATATAAAATATCAGAATTAATTTACAGTAATCAAAAGCGGAGTTGATAACGCCTGCAAGAAGCCCAGATGTCAATATAAGATTTGATAAACCGTTGAAGGTAATGTGTCCATGTAAGTACAGCCGCGTATACACTCTTGTCAAAATATGCTGACGCGATGCTGACGCGATGCTGACGCGATGCTGACGAAGAGCCTCGAAGAGCGCACTGTGATTGGTAGAATTTAACTGATCACATGCAAAACTAAAACTTAAATTTCGCAACGAGGCTGCCTGCTGTGAGACTTCGGATTCAGCTTTGGAATTGCAACTGCAACTAAGTCATCAGTTTGGTTATATTAGACCTGGCTACATTTATAATGCTACGGCTAAATGATCACATGAAATATCACGTGAAAATAGCAAAGTCGCTGTACTTACATGGACACATTACCTTTAACTGAGATGAAAATAACGCTGGATGAATAAACAAAGTATTGCCTTTGATGAAGCGACGATAAATCATGCTGTAGGTGATATGCTTAGCTGATGTTGTTGCAAATAGTCGAGACGCTTACTTGCAGGAAAACTGTCATACTTTGCTATTTTTTACCGTGACTTCTGAAAGCGGGGCATTCTTACATTTTGAAATTCTGAAGGCATCTTCAAGAAAGATTCTTTGTCAAGTAATTTGACCGTTGCGTTTGCTCAAATTAAATCCATTTAAACTGAAATACTCGTATTGTCAGTGTGTGGTTGTCGCTTTGTTGTCGTGCCTATTTTGTTGGCAAGTCCAGCATGGTATGTTGCTTTCTCTTTCAGTTGTTGATTTTGAACATGGTGTCCCATAACAAGCCCCAAATGCATTTGAATATCAGGTGATTGAAAAGTGAATAGAGACGTTTGAAAGTATTTGGCTCTCAAAACACTTTGCAATAATTTACTAGAAACTGATGATACCTGTGTTGCTAGTATATCAACTTAGATTGAAAATCGGTCCCATCCTTCTCCAATTTGCAAGCGTGCTAGAAATTTACGGGCGTATTCAATAATTGCAAACGCAAGAATAAAAGATGGCTGGTCGGCATCCTGGTTAAACGTAGAAAATATTTTCCGTTACGATAGGAATGTCTTGACTTACAAGATTATGAACAGACTATGCCCTGAAAATCTCTGGGATACATACAAGCCAAGATCTTTTCACTCGACCTACAATACGAGGCACTGTAAGGATATCCAGATCCTTAGATATAGGACTGAATTTGCAAAAAAGGGCTTTCATTACGCAGCTCTCAAGTCATGGAATGATACACCTGCCGAAATTCGCGAGTTACCGACACTTGATCGTTTTAAAAAACAACTTAAAACGCATCTAAAGAGCTAGACTCTCAAACCAAACACAACTCCCTGGAAGAACAGCAAGGATTAAGTTTTATAGGGCTTTAGGTTTTTATTCATAAGGTTTTATCATTGTAATAGATGTTATATATTTTAATTTGCTGAAGGGTTAATTTGTGTATAAATAATATTAAATGAAAATGAAAAATGATAATGAAACATGCTTGAGTGGCCGAGTGGCTTGTGCGGTTTCCGTCAGGTGACTGAAGTCAAGCTAGCCTGCGTGCAGACTCGACCATCCGCAGACTCGACCATCCTAAAGTCTTTAGGATAGTCTAGTCTGCACGCAGGCTAAAGTCAAGCTCGATCGAATGAGGTCAAACTCCGGATGTGTGACCTCTCGGAAGCCTGACCTCACTTCGCCGTCCTCCCAGGGGGGCGTACTCAGGTATATTTAGGATAGGGGTGCTCAGGCTAGGGGTACAACGCATCAACCCAAAAATAGTAATTTCTAGCATGAAAATATACCCAAAAGAACAATTTTTCCGACCTTACATACCCAAACGTTATGAAGTCAGTATCTTAAATCTGCAGAAATGTGCCCTAACTGATTAAATTTCTCATGATGTATTTGGATATTTAAGTTTTTTTCATTTTAGTAATGTTACTTGATTCTAATTTTATTTGTAAATTATATTTTACCCAATTTTTTATCTTTTGTCATACTTGAGACCCACGAAAGTAAATGAGAATTTCAGGAACCCAAGAAAATAGCTGTACAAATCATTCACCCAAACAAATAATTATTGCCCAAGTTTTAGACCCAAAAAGGTAACCTGAGCACCCCTGTCCTGAATATACCAGAGTACCCCACTGGAGCCGTCCTTCGGAAGGGACGTTAAACTAGGGGTGCCATGCCTTGATGCAGCATGCATAGTGGGCCTAAATTAGCTTAAACGGGTAAAATCCCTTTAGCCCACTTAAAATATATTACTGAATACAATGCTTTATCTCAATATCGTTCAAAACAGGCCTAAAATCCTTCATCGAGTTTGTTAGCAATCCAGCCTCATGATAATGGAAAATAGAAAAGGGCTGAATGACAGTCCTAAGTGGATATGATCATGCAGCACCCTCTTCGTATACCTGTTAAACGTATAACCGATAAGAGAGACCAATAGAATTTCATTATGATTAGCAAATTTGGTCAGCATTTCTAGGCCTATTTGAAGAGTTTTGCATTCTTTATATAATCGCTTGTAACATGAGAACGATCCGACCGATTTTGAGAGACTAGATTTTCTGACCTATTTGATATTTTAGTCACAAAGGTATTGTCAGTTTATAGCAGTCTGATAAATGGTTGGATCATTACAGGCTTTCAAACACTATTCATTTTTTATTCCCCCCACCAGAAAATCAACAAGCAAGCATCAGTCTTTTCATTCACATGCTTGCATTTTGAAGATTCCATATTCAGTTTCCAAAAACGTTAGCTATCGTTTATCCATGCTCGGTAAATTTAAATTTAGTTTGATTTAGACGGTGGCTGTTTAATGGTTTAATTTCATGGTCATTTAGATTTTGCCAGTTTATCATTTTTGTTAGATGAACTTGGGACATGTTTTGGGACATTAGGTTGCTTTTCTTTAACTCTTGCAGGCGTCTCAATCACTGTTACAACATAAAGATAAAGAATCTCAAAATTCTGAACTTAAAAGGTAATAAACAATTCAATATCAGAGAGATGAGAATCTCGTTAACTAAGTTCTTTCTAAATGAAAGTATAATTTTAAACAACCCAGCATGCGTCATTGTTTGCGTGCATGGTCCTACGCCCTGTTGAAGTGAATTTTTCATTTTCGAAATGAGGAGTTTCTCTTTTCAACGATAGTTACTTTACAATGTTTTGTTTACGAATCTTTGCTCAGTTGTGTGGGGCTGATGTCCTATACCCTGAAAGCTTTTATAAAAGGACCGAAATTTTAAACCAGTCTTGTTAGATTGCCAACCCAAGGAGGGGGGGGGGGGGCACTCAGCACTCAGTATATGAAAAGTCCGATATTTTTGAGCCAGAATGTTGCCGAAAGCGATATTTTTGGATCCAAGTAGACTGAAACTATGGCCATGATATTTTTGGTGTCAACCATTGTTACACTGATCTTGTTTTATTCTTTAAAGGCAAATCTGGTCTCGATTTGTTGCATTGTTTCAGGATGTTTTATATTCTTTTGCAGCTGTCAACTATAAACTGAACTGATATTTTCGGTTGCAATGAAGCTAGAGTGATATTTTTTTGTCTCAAAATTTCTCGGACTGATCCCTCCCCCCTTCACCCGCATATGTATGTGCTGACGGTTCCCCGGGATTGCTAGCCATGTATTAGGTTTGACGAGTATTCTACATGCTTGATGAGATAACAGCACATAAATCCCCAGACTGGTTTGCTAGTAACAACCAATTTACGGACTGATCTATCAGCAGGCAGTAAAATTAACTGAGAACACCAATCTGTTGTGTCTTCCTACGCCCAAGGGTATGGAACGTAGAAGAAGAAGAAGCAATGCTGAATAGCACCTAAAGTCCTTTGAAAACATTCAGATCAAAGAAAGATGTGATAGCCATTTCCTCGCCCATATTAAAAAAAATTGTCATGCCTATGCTGGTCCTGGCTAAATTTCTTAGGAGCTCTTTCTTAATAACTCAACTTTACGGTTACCGTTACATGACAGAAACTTGACAGTAAATCTTTGCTCAAAGTTAACAGTCCAGTAAAAGATAGTTCTGTGCAAGTTCTCTTTTTCTAGAACCAATGTATCTGTTTAGAATACTGTCAAAACAAAGAGTACTGTCAAAACTGTCAAAACAATATTTTGATTTACTAGATTTGAGGTTTGAAACAAGCGGCTCAATCTGAAAAGTATCAAATTTTTGAGCATACTCAATAGACCTTTTAGCTGTTCTACAAAAGAGTCTGGATCGAGCAAAATTTTTATGCATTTCCATTGGAAGTGTTCGATTGAGTTGCGTCACAGCTTCTGTCACTGTTGTTCCTTCGACAATTCGTCAGATTTCTACCAAATTCATAAACAGACAGTTCGATAATGTAGAATAGCTAAAAGGTGTGTTGAGATCGAAGTTGATTTACTACCATTTGCAAGAAATTCTCATTCGCTCGAATCTTGTTTTCTGCTTGATAAAAGATGGACAGGCCTGTTCTAAAGTTCACGCAGTCTTAAAATTTCATTGGAAAGAGTGTATACGAATTCAGTGCAGAAAAATTATGAAGCTTTTGTAGGCAGTGTTGATTTATCTGAATTTTATCTTTTACAATTTTATCTTTTTTTTATAATTTAGCTCAAGGGATATTACAACACTGAAGTTAGAGCATAATGGCAAGACTGCGAAGAAACCGTATAGTAGCAGTAAAGAGGATTTGGAGCAGACTGAATTATTATTAGATTCGGAACTACCGGTATGATATTGTAATTTGTGGTTGATTTTTGATATTACTATTTCTAAATGAAAAGAGATCATCTGGAAGTGAAAATTGTATTCCATTGTCTTGAAAGGCGATGGTTATTAAGAGAACGGCAGCAGATCTAATCTTTGGGAAGACTTTGCTGCTGGCCAGTCCTGTTATTTTGTTCAGTTCTCAGGAATTTGAACGTGTTGTTTCACAGTGCTGTATTTTTGCTATGTTTCTACCTTGTAGCCCGGGAGGTTTACTTAATACATTCAGAACCCGGGGATGTGCCTGCCAATAGGGCCCCATTTTTCGGTTGAAAATTCCAGGACAGGATTATACCTTTTGTGTATTTATTCCGGCACAGGTATGTTCATTAAAGGTTTTTCCCAAGACAGGTCAGATTTGACATGCAAAATCAAGATAACTTACAAAAGACACTTGTATTGTCCAGGACAGGTACTATATTCTCAAACATTTATTCCAGGACATGGTCATAGAATCTTCTTTTGGCAAGCACATCCCCGTTGTTTTTCTCCAAGGTAGACCCCCCGGGCCTTGTAGTTGAAGGTAGTTTTAGGGCATTACAATTACAGAGAGTTGGCGACTTTGCCCATCCTGCGTAGCAGGCTCCATAGGGTGAAGACTCGAAGCACCAACCCTCAGACACGGGGGGTTCTTCCATAGTAAAGGTACCTTGGGATGTGCCGCGAGCAAGGGTATAATTTTTCGGACTTCTAGTCCAGCCAAGGGTATACTTTTTTGCAATTTTGGCCAGTAACGGTCTAGCCAAGGGTATCATTTTTGACAATATTGGTCTAGCGAACGGTCATGATATCATATTTGGCACAAATTTGACAATATTGGTCAAGGAAATGGTCAAGATTGGTCTAGCCAAGGGTACCATTTTCGTAAGAATTGGTCGAGACAATGAGACAATGGTCAAATTGGTCTAGCCAAGGGTACCATTTTCGTAAAAATTAGTCTAGCCACCGGTACCCTTTTGAAGATGCCGCGGCAGACCCTACCCAAAATTTGGCCAAGAACCCCCCCCCCCCGTGCTCTCAGATAGGTAGTTAAGTGTGCCTCTACTGAGCCATCCCTGCTCAATCAGTGATGTGATGTACGCTGCGACTTTGCAGATAGCTCATAGTTCGGTGGTTTGAGTTTCTAATAATACAGCACGGAATAATACATCATATCAAGGATTTGTTGACTTGATTAGCACTCTGTTACTTCTGTGATCCCGGTGCTTGTGTGAGTCAGAAGCTGTAACTTCACTTTCGCCTTCATTTTCAAGGCAAGAATGAAACCGTCAGAAGTATAAAATTCTGAAACTAAAACAAGTGTTCGGTAATCGTTTGACAGGCAAGATCAAGGATCCCGGTTGTTTCAAAATTGGAGGGGCTAAGAGGTATTGCTAGGCCTAGATAAAGGGAAATCGAAGTAAATTCGCCGGGAAAATAATTTTTTTACAAAAATTGCCGGGGCTTTGCCCCCCTCCCCCCTACTGTGTGTAACTCCATGGTCCCTAGCCAATAATGAGGTTTATGCGCGTCGCTAACTAATGAACGAGCTTACAGTTTGAGCATGCTGCCGTTGCGTACCGTGCACTTATTTAGAGTTTGTTCATTTGAGAACTGGCCAATGATTTGATGAGCTTTCAAATAAGAACTGTGAAAATTCATGAAAACCCAAGTTTACAATGAGTCACAAATTATGTTAAGCCTCCTAAACACTTCAAGACCTACTTTCTGGTATGTGCCCACATACATATACTACCTATAGCTTTGTAGTAAACACACAGCTATAGAGTCACAGACTTCCAGAACAAAACGTATACATTTTTTCAGTGATAATTTGCAGCCTTCTGCGGCCTCATAATTTCCCATCTTTGTGATCTTCGTTGCCCTTTAGGTTACAAACGATACTCGCAACATTTCGTAACATTATAGAGCACCTTTATATGCATTCAATTATGCAATAGTTAATATATTCCAGTCAATGTGCGTTCTGTTCAGTTTTAGATCAGGTTTAGATCAGGTTAAGATGAAAGAAGGTGTAGAGTGAACGGGACAGATGACATCTCTTATCTCGAACTCAATGCAAATAAACCTAATCGGCTGAGGTTTTCAAGTGTTGTGACCATAGTCTTGGGAAGTTTTAGTATTATGCTATATTTTGCACTCATGGCACAACTTTGCATGGCCTAAAATATGTTAGAGAAATCAAAAGATGTTTTATCAAGAGATTGATCACATGACTTGAAATGGGTGTAAACAAACCTTAGCCGATTTTGTCTATTGAAATCTGTTTGAGAAATCGAGTGTTCAAGATAATTTGCAATAATTTGCAGTGTTTCATTGGAGAACCTTACAATGGGAAAGTATTAAGGTTTATTTTACCCATTTCAAGCCATGTGACGATACTCTTGAGAAGTTTCAGTATCATAATTTGAAAAAGGAAAGGCCACGATACCAGCGGATCCGAAGATGCTTGTGGTCACGAATAAATTAATAAGTTTAAAGGCAGAAACACCGCAATATAAAAAAAAAACAACAACAAATGGTTGAATAAATTTTATGCCAATATTTCGTCCTGCCATGCAGGACTTCTTCAGGGCTGTAATGTCACATTACAGCCCTGAAGAAGTCCTGCATGGCAGGACGAAATATTGGCATAAAATTTATTCAACCATTTGCTGTTGTTGTTGTTTTTTTTGTATTGCGGTGTTTCTGCCTTTAAACTTTTCAGTATCATTCTACTTTTGCATTCGTGGCACAATTTTCATGGCACGAAATATGTTATCGAATTCAAAAGATGTTTTATCAAGAGACTGATCACCTGACTTGAAGTGTAAAAAACCTAGTCGATTGTCTGTTCATTCGAAGGAGCGAAGAAATAATTTTCGAGATAAAGTGTACTTGTAGATTGAGACTTACCAGTATAATTACGTAGCTATGTTTTGTATTTGATTAATTGATATTTGAAAGCAATATCATAATTTTATCGTTATTTTGCCCATTTCAAAAGCTTCAGCGTACTGCTGGGTGAGTCAAGGTATTCCACTATTTTAGAAAAATTCTGATTTTGGCAAAATCGTGGCAACAGACCCTTTGATCAGAAACAATCTATGCATTATACAATCAACTCATTACAGGCGAACGCCTCTAAAAAGTGGACATTGAAACAACTCGTTTTGAGGCAGACATTGCCTCTTTATCCCTATTGAAAAATTTCAGTAGCAATTGTCCCTTTTAAAGCGAACACCGTATTAAGGAGGGCTACAGTCAGTTTTGTTTGGAAGTGTCCGTTTTAGAAAGAGAGTTGACTGTACAAATCTCATGACAAAAAACTAAGATCAGTGGGGGTAGATTACTGACCGGCCATTTTCGTAAACCTGAAAAACGTTTTTCACAGCCGAACATGATTTCCGATTACTCTTTCGACAACTAAATGTTGACACTGTTACCTGAACTTGACCCCAAATGTAAGTTGGACTTTCATCCATAGATTGTGGCAAGGATGAGTCTCAGATTATTTTCTACCACCGTAAAAAAGGAGAAACCTTTTCACTCACTGGGCAGGCGTGCATAATGTTCAAACCTGCCTGGGAGCGGTAGAAATTCTCTGAAAACCTGCCTGCATATCAATTTTGTACAGCTAGGGTAGAAAAGCCTATTACCAGAACAAGTAATAATGCAGGTATCAAACAGATTTTACACATGGAGCAATGAAACGATTAATCATATCTTCAACAGCAGAACATGAGCAATTTCTACCATTTGTTTGCTATTATTCATCATCTTACTGCAATTACATTTCATCAAAAACTATTTTAGAAAAACTGCCTGCAAAATATTGCTTTGGAAAAAGCTATGTTTATGCACACCTGTCACTGGGTAGCCATATACACGTCTATGATTATACCCGATGGGTCGCAAAAAGGCGCAGACGTTTGCCAGAATATACAGTCAAGAAAGATCCGACTAGATTGACGTACTTTGGATCATTTTTATTTCACGAAAATCGGTCTCATCTTTATGTAGATATTGGCGATTTTGCTTGCAAGCTGTTTTTAGAGGAGCTTGAAAAGTGCTACATAGAATTTGAAACCAGAATTTGGCAGTCTTCGGCTTTAAAGAACCATTGTCACCTAGGGTCCTTTTCGGGTACGGTGAAAATTCAGGCTGTCTGAAAGTCAAATTTGGCCTAAGCAGAAACCATTGATTTACACTGTAGTAGTTGAACTGATAGAAGGACAGATTTTGTAACACAATACATTAGCAATGAGTTGCTTTTGTTGACACCTGAATTCAAAGCGATTAACGATTGCCGACAAAGGAAATTCCCTCAACCAGTAATTCAAAACAAACAAAGCCGCAAAGGTTTTTCGGAAACCCAGGTAGCTAGCGCGCTCGTTGTGCATTGCAGAACTCACTTTTAAGAGCAAACATGAGTGTGTATCGAAAGAAGAAGGATATATCTACACATCTACCTCCGGCATTTTATTTTCTTTGGTTCAGAACCTGAGCAGTAAGTGTTTTAATTACACCCAAAAGATAGGGGAATTGAATCGCCTCTCAATCGGCTTCTGAACTAAACAAATTGAATGCCTGAGGCAAATTTGTAGATGTATCCTTCTTCTTTCGAACAATGCTCATGTTGAATGCACAACCAGCGAGGTAGCTACCTGGGTTTCGGAAAAGCTTTTGCCGCTTCGCTTGTTATGAATTACTGGTTGAGAGAATTTCCTTTGTCTTCGATTGCTGATCGCTCTGAATTGCGGTGTCGATCAAGAGCAACTCATGCTATTGTCTTACAAAATTTGTCCTTGTCGGTGTCAATCAAAATCAACTCATGCTATTGTCTTACAAAATCGGCCCTTGCTGTGTGGATCCATATTTTCCGCTTTGTCTAATTTTGATATTTAGACAGTCTGAAATTGCAACGTGCCCGCAAAGGACCCTGGGTGACAAAGGCTCTCTAAAGTAATGGCAACTGCATCAAAGGCCTCTCAGAAGTTTAGATAGCCATGGAACTGCTTTGGATGCATTATTTATTTTGCTACCCCAGACCCCAGAGGCTAGTTATCCACGTTGTCACTATTCATAAGCTGAAACAAGGGAAGTTTTGGTCAAAATTTATACATAGTCCTTTAGCAAAATCGCCGATTTCTCAAGAACGAAATGAGCTATTACAGAGAAATGAATTTTAACATCTAAATTCGCCTTTTCGCTATAAAATGGCATATAGAACTTTGAAATTGGTATGTTCGTTGTAAGTATACAGTTGTCAAACGCCGATTCTATTTTGATTCACCCGGGATTTGGCGGAGTTCAATTATATGCTAACGCTGATTAAATGGATTTTTACATTTTTTAGATATAATTTAAAGTATGTCTATGATGGTAATATTGTTATCAATCAAGGTCAATTAGAAATTGTGTCTCTATTTTGTTGACGTATCTTTTGATGCATGCAATTTATCCGCAATGAAGCGGAACCATTTGCTGAATTTTACATCCGACACTCGTATTGGCAAAGGAACAAAATCAGGCCCTCTTGGGACTTTAGGTTTATCGGTTTGCGGCCTTGGAATTTTTCTTGTGCTAGCGCTAGTGCCAGGTTTTCGGTTTTACCTTATAAAGGTACGGCTGCATTGCATTTTGCCCTCAGTTTGACTTGATGTGCACAGATCTCTTCGGGTAGCTTGCGGATGTACCTGGGTTAGACATTACAGGTATGGGTTCAGAAGATTTGTGTGGATTACTCTTGTACGGTACTTCAGATTTGAATGTAGTCGAGAATAGAATGATTATTGAGACAAAAATATCCTTCATTGAACAATTTCATAGCAGCAACCTCCCTCTCTATTTCTCTTTTCCTTTCTAGGTATTTTTTACGTCTTTGTTTTGTTGTTTTGGTTGTTTTTTTTTGGAAATTGTGTGATTTAAAGGGGCTGGGTCATGTAAAGTAAAGAAACTTCTTTCCAAACGACGATTTTGCGGTTTTTTGACAGGCCATATCACACAGATTCTCTACTATTTTTCTCAAAATGAAAGTGCTATTTTGAAGATGAACTCTTGAACTTCAGAGAGAAACAAACGAAACAACCTTATGTTGTAAGATTGCAAAGATATTGATGGATTTTTAGAAGTAACTTTATTGTGGATTCACATATTTCATATTTCATATTTAATTCTTTTAAGGAGGGTTGCCCTTCAGCAGAAGCTGGTTTTCAAGGGGCCCTCCGATAAAAACAATAATTAAAATCTACAGAAACAAAGTAAAAAGCTATTAATGAAATCAAACTATAAAACCTTATTTCAACCGTACATCGTGTGCCCAAGTTCACGAGTTGTCATGCAGCCAGCATGGTGATAACCGGGAGGGCACATTGGGTTTCTTGACTACATGTATTACGCTCGTTGTTCTTGTGACAACTTGAGCACTCTGTGTATATCTTGAACCACATTCACCCATTATAAAACCTTATTTACAATATTCAAAACCTATGTACAATAATGTTTAAAATTTAAAATCAAGCGAAAGAAAAAGATGCCTGTACCTAAATAGTCTTGAAACTCTTCAGTGAGGCTGCCTGCTTAGACTCGGCTGAGAGGCTATTCCACAGTTTTGCACCTCTGTAGGAGAAACATCTCTGGCCATTATTTGATCTTTTCTTGGGTAACCTAAGGTCGGTTCCTGTATTACGAAGGCTGTAGGATGAACACTGCGAATTTCGTGTGAAGAGGTCACACAGGTATTGCGGAGCCAGCTCATTTAAGGACTTGAAGACCATTGTCTGAGACTCATAGGCTACAAGTTCGTCAATGGTCTTCCATCCCAGCTCTTCGATAAGGGGTCTGCTTGGGGCATCGAAGCTGCTATGCGTTACAATCCTAGCAGGACGTTTTTGAAGTTTTTGCAACTGATTAATTTCAGTTGAATCAGCACAGCCCCAAACAGAACAACAGTATCGAAAGTATCAACAGTATCGAAAGTCCATCCACCCCATCCACCAAAATCTGTGCAGAACACAATGGGCGCGTGCCGGCAATGTGAACTAGGTGACTGCGTGTCTTTTTCCTCTGTGGATGGGAAATGTATTGTATATTTAGGTTAAATTTTACTTGATAAAAAAGCATGGCTTTACCATTTTTGGTCTACTTGTACTGTAAGGCTTATTTATCCGACGGGATGTGCACTCCTTTCCGCGTATTTTTTTCCTTGAGGGTTCTTTGGTTCTTTCTCTTCTGTATATTGTTTGGTTTCGCAGTTTGGTTACCCGTGTCACTGAAAGCCCCCATTCAGCAGATTGCCATGTGATATTCGAACGAGGTATCGAGTATCGAGACGCTTGCATTTCTTTATAAATGCAATACAAGAATGCACAGAGCATTTCTTTGGCCAGCTTATTGCTCGTATCTGTATCTGTGTGATATTTAACTACGACACACTCATGAGCAAAAACGCAAAGGGAATTTGTTGTTGTGGATTTCGAATTTCCATTCTCCATTGAACAAAAGCTATTCACGCGAAGCGAGTCTTCTCAACCTTTTCCGGAAAAATTAAGTTCGATCACTTGCAAGAAGTGATCCTCATGATGTGATGATATCTATTTTGATACAAACATGCAAACTCTCTTTTTGGTTCAAATTCTGACTTTTTGGTCCATCGTCTCTCTTTTTGGACCTTTTAAAAAAAGAAATGCATCGTGGGTCATCTTGCGTTCGTTGCATAGCAACAAATGCTTTGAGCAACAACAACAGCATTCAACAACAAAATTTTGTGTTTTGCAAGATGGCGGGCCGAGAAGATACAGCAAAACACTACTTGAATCAACACAGGATACCCGAATTATTGCAGAATGTGACATCTGCATTAGTATACGCTAGACCAGGTAAATGCTTCGTTATTTTGATTTGCAAAGGTCATGACGGTTCTGGTTGGTGTAATTAAGATGTTATTTAGGGCAGTATGTAGCCAGTAGAAGAGAAGGCCTCCCTCCCAAAATATTGCATCCGTCACAAGTAGGACATCATATCATCCATGGAATGGAACAACTCTTATTTTTTTGTTTAATTCAATCCAAGTAATAATTGTACCAATGACCGTACGTAAAAGAGAATTGCTTCATTTTGAATGCAAGTTAAAAGTCCTGAAAGAAAAGTACACCAAAAATGCCTGGTTTCCATTTGTTTTTCCATGCACGAAATAACAATCTATCATGGATATGGAATGCACCCTCTGGTCTCTGGTCTCCCTCCAACCCGACAGATCTTTGATAGACTAAAGTCCCTCTCTGTGTATGGCCAGTTTGGAATGCACTCAGGAAAGCCAGTGCACTACAAACTAACTTCATTGCATGCAATAGGATTCTTATCTTACAGTAGTTGTTTCTGGAAATTTCACCAGCTATCATATTTTAAAAGAAACTTTTCTTGTCCAGATTATCCAAGGCAGTATATGATTGATTTCTTGAAAAAGCTGCAGGAAGCAAAGGCAGTGAAAATGGACTACCCTTGTATATTTGATGAGTCAAATGTTGTCTCACTGTTTGGAATTATGGATCCATCTTCCAAAGGATATATTTCCTTTGAACAATACAAAACTGGTATGTATTCTCAAATTCTTGATTTGGACAATGTTATCCTAAAACAATTGTTCATTCAGCTTTGCTGAAGTTGGCAGCAATAGAAATTTACTAATTTGCACCATTTGCAGTTGTCCCTTGGAAATACAAAGGCTGAGCCTATTCAGAGAATAGCCAGGGTGCATTCCATGTAAAACCTACGCCGAAGGTACGCCGAGCCCTAAGCTTTTGTACGCCAGTATTTTCAGGGAGAGAGAATACAGGTCATATACATTTGATCATATCAAAAGAGACTGCTAATTCACATAAGGAAAGATCGAGGACAACCTCACTTTAACGCCAAGGTAGGCAGATTTTTGTATGCCATCACGCCAAGAACTGATTTTATTGAAAAATGACGCCGATACGCCGACAAAAAGTCAGGTCTACGCCGAAGAACTTTGGGCCTAAGTACATGGAATGCACCCTGGGAGAATAGGATTTTGAAAAGATTAGCCATATAGTTCTTAAGTTATATAACAGAATGGATTACTAACTTTATCTGCAGTCAAATCCATAATCGCAGGGGATGCCCACCTTTGTCAAATTGTCATGTTTTATTGTTATCTGAGGGATGCATCAAGAACAATGCTTAAAATGTAAATTCACTCGCCCCTGCCTCATATACCTAATGGTAAGATCTTTGGTTCATATTGTGTCATTTTTATTTTCTTTGGCTCTCTGCTACCCACTTTGCACTACAGGTCTTACAAAAATTAACACCTAATTTTAAGATAGCTTTCTTTGTGAATTTTATGCAGCTATGGACAACCTTGGTGTAACAGACTTCAACAATGACCCTCCAGGTGCAGATATAGATAAGATAACACTTGATGTTTTCATAAATGAAGCGTAAGTATCCTTCATTTTACCTTTAAAAGACTCCTTTTTTCCAATCTCAAACTCCTCTTTTATCTGATATTTTGAATGTCTCCTGTACAAAAATACAAGGCTAAACTTGGCCTTGTACAGGCCAAGTTTTAGCCTTGTAGAGGGGATTATGACCTTGTTATGACCTTGTACTAACCTTGGAAGAAAATTACAAGGCTATCAGTAAGATTCCAAGCTGCAACCAGTCTAACACAAGGTTTCCACAAGGCTTCTACAAGGCTAATTAGCATTTTTCAAGCCATTTACAAGGTTACAGCAAGGCTATTCCAGGCTATAACAAGGTTACAAGGCCATAACTACAAGGCTTGTACAAGGCTATTACATGGCCTTGTATTTTCATACAGGCTGTCCTAAGAGACTGTATTTGCAATATGCTCCTTATAAAACTTTGCTACTAAACAAAGTGCAAGTTACAAAAGAATGTTACAGTTATTTTGATTTTTCAAATTTTGAAATATGATATATTTTTCTGGCTAAAATTTATTGCTAATAAGTTATTTTGATAGAAATAATGCATCCAAGAATTATGGAAAATTGCACTGAATGTTATAAGCTTCAGTAAGATATGAAATTCAGAATTTTACAAGGTGACTATACGGTATGTTGTTGTTGCATGATTTGTCAAGCAGTGAATAAAAGTTTAAATCACCTTGTTCATTCAAAATCTCGTCTTTGCTATTCCCAATATTTGCTTTCTTCAATCAATGAAAGCCTAACTTCAGGTTACCTCTCTAAAATTCACAATAGACGAAGGGCCATGACAAGAGCCTCCAGTAGGCCAAGTCCAATGGCACAAATATTTCATAGATTTCTTAAATCTGGGATCATAGAAACATACCAACATTTTCATTATTGTTTTGTTATTGATTTTACCAAAGTTGAAATTCAGCCGAACAGTTTTGAAAGCTATTTGCAATTTCTTTGTTTAATTTATAGCTCAAATTTGCAATCTATATCTCTGCTGATTCTGTCATGATGGATACAATCATGTTTTTTTCTCTTCTAGAAAAGAAGGAATATCGAATGCTTCCTCAACATTCAAAAGTTGATTGAAAGTAATTCTGTAAATATTCAAAATATATTGTTAGATTTGTTTTCTTGAGCATACATTATCAGTTTTAACTCTTTCTGTTTGTCTTCATGTCTGATGGATGAAGGGGGGATTTCAGGAGGAGAGAGTTGAGAAAGTGCTCACCATTGGACAATATGATGATCATGAATTAGAATTTACCGTTGACTAAAGTCAGCAAACTGTTCTACTGGGTATCCTAAAATGATGTAAGAATGATGAATTATGTACAAGTTTGAACAAACTACCTCTTATTTTAAAGCAGAAAGGCCAGGAAGGCTAATCTAGACGCAGACATCTATTTCACTTAAATTGGTCATATCATTCCAGAACTCTTGATTAATTTTACTTAGAAGGTAATTTGAAAAGTCTTGAGAAATGTTACAAATCCCGGTTTCACCTTTCATAAGATCAAATGGTGGGAGAAGAGGGGTCAAGCTAAATGCATACGCTCAATACAAAATTGCCCAATTTTCCTATTAAAACAGCGTACTACAGAGAAGGGTCTGAATATTGGATGCTGAAAGGTACAGCCATAATGTCCTCGATAAAATCTTGAGGGTGACGTGCGACAATAGTTTAAGTAAATGAATATAAATATCTCTATTAATTGAACTAAAATGCCAGGATTTAATTACACTGAAGGTATGGGGCGTAACCTCTCACAAATAGTAATGAGAAATAGAAAGCATAGGGCAGTTAAGCGGAAGAGATCGAAAAATCGAAAGATAGAGAAATATAGAAAGTCTAATAGAATAGACCTTTTAGCTATTCTGCAAAAGAGCCTGGATCGAGCGTTATTTTTATACGTTTTTACACGCGACGCTCGATCGATTGAGTGGTGTTAGAGCTTCTATCACTATTGTGCACATTCGAAGCCGTGAGGAAGATTACGCTGAAGTGAAAATGTCTATGAAAAGAAAACTGTTTCTTGAGTCCATTAGGGGAAAAGAGTACCAAGCTTAAAAATTAAACGTTTTTCTAATGTTTTTCTCAGATGAACTGGTACGTACAGAATAGTACATTGCCGTAGTTCAGTACTTTCCAAAAAGAGATAGAGCATGCTCACAGCACACGGAGCCAAGGGAAGCTAGTTTTCAGAAATTTTTAGTAATGAATTGTAACATTTGAATAATTTCTCAAAATTAAGTAATCAACTCCGTCAGGCAACGGAGTTATGCATGTTTTCAAATCTGTGCTGACTCGCCAGTATAAGCCTTAGGGGAGCCCATTGAAATATGCCCAATTTACCTTCTTTCCTGACATTTGTAATGTATTGTATTTGCCTAATTTTCACTGGTAGATCATCTATTCTTTGTTATATAGTAGGGGAGACCGGGGTCAAATGTACCACTTTTTGAAAAATCAGCCATATCGTCCAAATACTGATTATCTGCGCTCTTGGAGGTAGATGATATTGTAGGGGGCGTAGCCTAAGGGGGGTGCGGGGGGGGGATGCCGCACCCTCCCAACATTCAGTTTGTCGGCAAATTGATAATATCTGTCGGCAAATCAAAAACGTTTCCTTGGTACTGGTACTCAGGCCCGTAGCATCTATTGGGGCCGGTCGGGCCTGGGCCCCCCCCAATAATTTCCAGAAGTTGATTTTTTTATTCTTCATAATAACATAGAAAACTGATCATCAGTGAAAGGCCCTTGGCACTGAAGAGAGTCAATACCTATCTAAGTTCAACAACAACAAACTACCGCCTCAACCACCTGATGGTGAAACGTGCACAACGACAGAGTTGATAAATGCAACCTTGTCAGCATCGTAAACGAACTTGTCATATATTCCAATGCAAGGAAATTGAACTTTGGAAAGCTCAACCCTTTTGACATCAGAGAAGCACTTCGTCAAGAGAGGCAAAAAGTACCCAGATTTCAAGAATCAATAATCGTATCTAAACTAACGAACAGTGGCGTGGTCCTCGAGATCCTCGAAAACGGAAAAGAAAAAGCTGGGTATAGCTGAGAATGAATTTTCCAAGAAATGTCAAATCTTCCATTTTAGCATTGGCAAATATGGAATCAGGGGATGCATTCTAAGCCAAAGTAAAGGATGTTTTTTCAAAAAAATTTCTTTATGCTTCAACTCATAAGAGAACTGTCACAACGCTATAAAAGATTCCTTGTCGCTAATGGCAAGCATGATATTGGGAGATGCATTCTAAGCCAAAGTAAAGGGCGTGGCCCCAAAAATTTTCCTGGGGCTTCCCCCAGACCCCCTCATTTCAATTCCGCTCATTTAATTTACTCTGGCCATGACATGGCTTTCGTAGGACGCCATGAAAATTGTGTGATGACTTTTGTAAATCAAATATGAAGTAAATCTTACGCACTCTCTCGACAAAGTATTCTTATCCTATCGTAGTTTGATTTTAGCTAACTTGTTTGAAATATATTTGGATTTGTAAATTTCAATTTTTCTTCAGGACCTCCGATCATAAAATGCCCTTTAAGCAATGCACAAAAGGGCGTTGCCAAAAGAAAAGAGGGCATTGACCGAGCAATTTTTCCGGGGGCCTCGCCCCTGGACCCTCGGAAGCTTTACCCCTTCGGTGTCAATTTGTGCCCCTCCAATCTGAAAAACGCTCCTACGGGCCTGCTGGTACTACTGAGTGTCTGTCGGCGAATACAGTTTCCAAATCTTTCAAAAGGTTGGTGTGAAACTCAGTGACCGATTTCTTTGAACTGAATGACTGAACGATCTTGGGAAAGGCATTCTAAGCCAAAGTAGAATGCATACTCAAGATCCCATTTGTCTTAACCTGTGCGTGTCATTGGCTATAGGGTTCCCTATTTGCTACTGCTCCTTCAAGCAATTTCATCAAAATAATTTGAAGAGCTAGCCGTACTCTGACATGTTCGTTTACTTTCCTAGATTAACTTGCTAAGATGGTTATAAATTCTCAATTCAAATTCAATAAAACATCCTGCCCATTTTTGTGTTCATTGCAGCCTTTTTCACGATGCAAAATAAAACTTAAATGGGCGTTTCCCTCATTTTCCGAGCGTCTGAAGGGCGTGGTCACAAAAAATTTTCTAGCCCACGCCCCATAAACCCCCCCCCCACTCATCAAGTGCTGCGTATGCCCCTGATATACTATGTCAAATGTCTACATTTTGAATTTAATCATCCATTGCTTATACGTTTCAAACTTTGATGATATATAATGGTATTTTCGTTTTTTTGTCGGCAAATTGGGGTGTCTGCACCCCCCCCCCAACAATTTTCTTTAGCTTCGCCCCTGCATCTCTTCTCTTGGAATAAAATATACCTTAGTTTCTATCACGTGGAGCCAATTTTCAGTGGTCGAGTGTTACAACTGCCAACGTAACACATGATTGGAGCAATTGCTACATATCTTTGAAATCATTACAGATAATTATTGCACGACTCTGGTTTACAATACACAAAATGTAACACGAGGTGGCAGATTATTCATTGCTTTGAAAATAACAAATTATAAATAAGACATGGTATCTATTTCTTTGTAAATTTGGGTGCATCAGTTGAACAAAATGGCATCGATTGAGAAAATTTTTATCTTTACAAATTTCAACTTTTAACTCTATAATACTGCATGGATGCACATTGTTCGACCATATTAGAAACTGAATCAAAGCCATGCTATCGGCCAGCTTACACGGGGCAATCGTAAAACCGTGTTACAATTGCCCCTGACCTGGTCACCCATCGTTATTTCCTATTTTCACATCTCATAAGCTGTCGAGCTTAAAAGTTTCAATGTAGTTTTGATCCCAAATAGATGTCATGTCTAAGATGTGAAAATGAAATGTTTTCCTCAAGAGCAAAATCTTTCAGACACAAATTTACAGTGAAAGCACGTATTTACTTTCATACTCAAAAATATGTTTTTCCCCGAAAATGTTGCAAACTTAGCTGAACATTCCTGAATCTCAAATCGTATGTAAAGGGTTAGAATGAGCATGTTCTGTGCAAAATTCTGATTTTGCATTTTCTGCAGGGAGCGAGAGCCAGTGTTACAATTGCCCCGTGTTACAATTGCCCCGTGTTACAATTGTCCCTGGTCTCCCCTACCAGAGGTAGTTGCTATATATTCCTCTCTCTCGATAGCTCATTGCTCAAACATGTCGCAGTGTGCACATATTTTTATCTATGGTGTGTACTATTTGGAATTGAAATGAGCAGGCCACTTAAAAATAATGGCAAGGAAAGGGTATGTACCCTATGTAAAAATTCCACGGAATTGACACGATATGGAAGGACAAGCTAGATCGAAAAAGAGTTGAGGGCAGTGGCGTAACCGAGACGCTCGGGGCCCGTAGGAATTAAGTAAGATGGGGCCCTTATGTAGGGACCGCTCAGTGAAGTAAGCTCTACGGGGGAAGGGTGTTCAGTGTAGTGGTAATGTTTTTGAAACTATACACTTTAGAACCTCGAAAAATGCAAGCTATTTGAAAAAGAAAATTCTTACATAGGAAAAAACCAGCAGTAAATTTAGCACGTTTATATGAATTGTGTTTCGAAAAGTTAACATAAAAGTACTAGTTTACACAGCAAACTGTTATCCTTCGGTATGGAATTATATGATATCTGTCTTATAACAACTTTGAGGCTAGGAAAGTATGTCGTACTCTGTTTAATGAAGATTACTTTGAACAAACACAAATTTTACCGAAAAATTCCCTCCATGGCAGGTCCTTTGGCTTAAAAACTAGGTGGAGCTATAGCATTAATTGCCTTGTGTTTTACAAAGTTGCATAGATCAGGCTTGAACTTACAGTTTTCGAGACCTTGTTTGAGTCAATTTGACAATGTTTACTAACCAAGTGGTTACTGAAGAGCAATTTCAGCCTGTTACAGGGAATCACCGGTTCTTCTATACAGGTTTTACTGTATCGACGAAAATGACAGAAAATGGATAACGTTTGATGATGCAACTTTTTTTCCTTTTTGTCAGTATCTTCTTCGAAGAAAAGTGAAAATGCATTTGTCAGCTTAACTTGCGGTCAATTCCTGCTCTGAAAGTCAATATAATTTCAGCTTCTTTTCAGAGGGCTTCAGACAACGAAACCAAAAAACAATGTCAGGAAAAGAGAAAATGATAAGATGGGCCTATAGAGTAAATTCAGTGGGCCTACTTACTGCTAGATAGGCGTGAATGGATATATGGAGAGCAGAAAAGAAAGTTAGAGACAAGAAGCGAAAAGAAGAAAGTAAGGACATAAGGGAAGAACCTGTAATGAACGAAAAGAGCAAACAGAAATGAGTGATGACCTGCTTTAGGGTTTTTTCTCATAGACTACTGTTGATTCAAAACCATTATTATAATTATGATATATAACACAGTGGTAAATTTATACAAGAAAGAATGAAGGGCAAGAAGACCCAGAATCAAAGCCTAGTGGCGATTTGGCATTAGATCTTTAGATAATGTGCTGATGATATATTGATATTCACACAGCTGACGGGTCTAACTTGAAGCAAAAACAATAATTTAAATGCGCCGAGTTTGGTAAAAACCCAATCCTGGCTTGTCGTGATGCAAAAAAATAGATAAAAGATGGTTCTTATTTATGTTATTTATTCTTGATATTGTCAATTTTATGATTCTTGCAGTAAATCTAAAAGATTTTTATGAAAAATGACAACTTTCACTTAGATGACAAAAACCAAAACTTTAAAGGTCGTTTTCTCAAAAGCACCCATTTTGGCTTCCAGGCAACCTTAGGAGTGAATTTTTTCAAATTGGCTCGGGATATTGAACAGAAATTTTGTATGTGTCATAAACAGGCTATTAGCCATGCAATGTACTTAAATTGACTTTGTCTGGAATTCTGGGGATATCAGCAATAGATTTCATGCGATGCGTTTTATCCATTCTTGCTTTGAGAATAATTTTTGCACTTCCTGGTCAGATTTTTTGATGATTCTAGTACATTGCATGCATCAACTTTCCAAGAAAAACATGTGAGAAAATCTCCATTCATACTTGTATCAGTTCCAAGAAATTGCTTTCCCAATTCGATTGAATTTTGACAATCCGCGGTAATTTTGACTATCTGCGATGGTTAAATGGTTACCATGGTGACATGGTAGCCATTATGGGTCTACATAATACACCATTTTTCTTGGCTTTGTGCACTCTATCAAAATAAGACTATATCTGAAGATTTGGAATCAAAATGTAGAAAATCGTCCAACTACTGGGCATCCCCCTTGAGTGGCATAGTTACTCCAGAACCCTTGAGGTCACGTCAATCGGATTAAAATGGCGCCTTCGCAGGAGAGGTAGGTACAAAAGGAAAACAAATTGATGTATCACGAATGAAATGATATATTAGGACAGGAATAACTCGATGCATCATACATAAAGTTTTTCCTAAATTCAGTGTTTCCTACCGCCCGTGGTTAGAGAGCAGTGATGACCCAGAGAGCAGTGATGGCTGTTCCAACAGGGATTGTTTTCTACCCAACCGGTACATCTGTATGGCACGCCATAGCGGAAAATATTGTCAACATCATGGAAGTGCAACATTTGGAAAAAGCATTTAACATTTCCAAGAAACTTCTCAACATTTCCGAGAAACTTCTCAATATAGCACTTTTTCAAAATATTGAACATGAGCACTTTTTCAAACTGTTGAGAACTTTCTCGGAAATGTTGAGAACATTCTCGGAAATGTTGAGAACTTTTTCAGAAATATGAAAACACTTTTTCCAAATGTTGAGCACTTTTTTACAAAGTTATCAAAATCATTATTCATTTGGCACTAAAATGATAGAAACTTTGCAGATGTTAAGATTGTTTTCATGATGTTGACAATATGTTCCACTATGGCGTGCCATACATCTGAATAAACATCAGGCATACATACACACATACATATGTCAAAAGATTTCACGGTACATTTGAAGCAATTGGCACAAGTGCAAACCTGCAACTGCACGTTTTATATACGGTTTGGCTCAATGGGTTCACTTTATCTAAGACTGAAAGGTTTCCTAAGCCTCTGTGAGTCCCCTCAAAGTGCCATTTGATTCTTCCTTGTTATCAGATAGTTTCGATTCAGTTCTTTCAGCTCATAACCCAGTTTCAGAAAGCTATCCTCCCGGCGGGGTCACTTCTATATGCATTTGTATATAATGTGAGTTCCCGAAATCTCTGAGAAAGGGTATCCTAGAAGGGCAAAAAATTTCTGTTCATTTTGAGTGAAAAGGGTCATTTATTTTATAAAAGTCAGAGAAAAGGGTCAATACTTTGTCGTGTAAAATCAGAGATAAGGGTTGTGTTTAAAGTTTTGGGAACTCATATGATGTGCATATGCACTATGCATGATGTGCATATGCTTCTCATTACCAAATCTTGCCTTCATACCCACTTTTATAATGAATTTTGGAGGAAAGCTACCCATTTCTAGCTAATTGTTGCGAATTTCAGGCAAACCCACCCGTGTTTAAAGACAATCTGCCGAAATAGGACTCTTGTCTAGAGAATTTAAGGCCAAAAACCCACCCCTATGGGTGGCACATACCAGTACCCACAACATGTTATGTACCCCCCCCCCCCCGGGCCTATAATGCGGAACACGGCCAGGGAGATCACACCCCTGGGACACCCCCATGCTTTCATGTTTCGTCAGATGCTTTCTCTTTCGATTCGATTCAATTCGAGCGTGACTGGCAGAAAGTGGAAGTGTTTGGCCCTCTGTAAGAAACTATACAGCCTCTACTGCAACCCTGGTATAAATGTTTCTTCATAACCTGCAGAAAAAAGGGAAACGTCCGTTCATTCAGCTGACGTACTGCCAAGAAGCCATGGTGGGACAGTATCTTCTCATCCTTAGCATCTTTTTAATTATGGTGACGTCGGTAAGTGGTTTATGCATTTTACGCAAAGTTCCACCCTCCACTTGATTCCTCCATTCTGTACTCTTCTTGCCTTCTGGTTGTTTGTCCCTTGTTTCATACCCACCCTTTATTGTCTTACTTGTGTGTGACTTAGCAACCAGACTTTTTAAGGCTATTGCTCGAACTCGATGTATCACAGAATGAAGTTTAAAATGTCTGCTATTTATGGTCTATTTAAATTTCCCTTATCTTTTATTTCTTATTTAAAGACAAATGACGGATATATAGCGCCTAGTTTAAAAATAGAACAAAAGATGGCTTAGTGCTTTCATTTGTCCAATTGATTTGCTAATCTCTCGATATCATCAAATACAATGGAATTCAATAGGTTATATTTAGATTGCCCAGGCCCCTGATTTAAGTCACCTTATATCTCCGTCATTTGTCTTTAAGTTTACATACTCTATTCTCTTTTGAATTTGTTACCTTTGCTTAAATTTCCTGTGACCACGTACAAATAGGTTCCCGTCTTTCTTTGTTGTGTACAATAGTTGTGATTAATGGTATAATGGTCCCAGTTATCGCTCACCAAAACGAGACTGCAACCTGCCAAACCGATTCCGCTCAAATTTCGTCATCCCATTATGACGAAAGCCGAAAGGCTCTGAGGACAAGGTTGTTTCGTAGGCTTATAACCTGGAGTCTCTTGTGTCCCTGTACTCTTTGACTTGCTGATGGCGCTTCGGTCAACAGAGATTACTAATGATATTACTCTGAAAAACCTGACCCTATATAGGCCCACACTCTGAGCTTCCTAGAATACCAATCAGATTGCGAGATTTGTGAATTAGCATGGTGATGGCCATTTTGCCCGCTTTTAGTCAATCAGGCGAGTCTGGTAGTGGTAGCAGAGGGAGGCTGTTCATCAAGTAATAAATACAATTTTTAGCAACAATTATTTCGAAAGACAATTTCTACTTTTGGCAACTATTAATTCCTGGTTCCCTGTGGCAAGAGTGCCGAACAAAATGCAAGTTGGCTGACTCGGAGCTTCTGTAGAAAGCAGGAAAACAGTTTGGAGTTGAGTTGCGCGAATTTCAGAAGGCTGTTTATTCAAAAGTTTTGAAGGGTGGAGGTTTCATCGTGTGTGCGCCTGCAGGAGCAGGGAAACTTATTGCTTTGCTTTTATGCCCGCCCTCCTTGCAGAGAAAGATCAAAGTCTTGCGGTGGACCGGGGGGGGGGGTACTTAGTATATTTTGCTGACGCGATGTGCACTCCTTTCCAGGTATCGTTTTTGCCTCTTTTTTCCTAACGCCGGGTATCAAAAGAAGGCTATTTTCTAAAGCCGGTTGTCAAAAGTGTTATTTCATTGTTTTTCGACAAAGTTTTACGTTTAAGGGTATGCTTTTCGCCGATTTTCTAAGTTTTGGGGTATGCCTTTCGCCGATTTTTCCAAGAGCCGGCTATCATTTCGAGAGAAAATTTCTAAAGCCGGTTGAATTTTTTTTCTTGGAGTGCACTCCACCGTACAATTGAAAGTCGAGTACCCCCCCCCCCTCCCCCCAGGCTGTGGACTCTTGACTTTAGCACGTCTCTAGGGGAAACAACTCTATCGAACGTCCTGGAATAAGCGAAAGAGTTTCGTTCTTCAATGCATTACCCTGGGGGGGGGGGGGTACTTGACTTAAATTTGTACGGGGGTGTGTGCCCACGAACAAACTTTTCGCTCAAAACGATAACCTGTTCAAGAAAAAAATAATGAAAAGTATACACGTTTTTTTATTATAAGAAACTTGGATCAGCACTTAGTACTAAAAGTTTCTTAATTTCGCATGAAAATTTCGGTGGTTTAGTAGTAAAAGTTTCTTAATTAGTTTCTTATTTTTTGGGCCTAAAATTGCGTTATTATTCGAAGTTGAGCCTTCTTCTCAAGAAAGGGCTTCCATTTTGCATTGACATTGTCACCAAGAAGAAGCAATGCACATCAAGGCAAAAATTTACCAATTTTGCAGTTAAAAGTCAAGAAAAGACGAATGTACCTTTGTTAGAGAGACATAGAATAAGAGAGACATACAGAAATAAAGTTTTAGAGTTTCTTAACTGTTCTTGAGCGTAGTACTAGAGTTTCTTAAATTTCTGGTCATCGTAGTACTAGTTTCTTATAAACCAGTTTCTTATCTAAAAAAAAAACGTGTACTCCAAAACATGAAATTTGACCGAAAAACGACCCGATCTAGCAGAATATTCCCTTCTGACATGTTTTCACAACCTGCTCCAGAAAAATTGCCTCATTTTGATACCCTGTGCTAGCAAAAATTGGTGAAAACGATACCCTTAAAAGCCGCACATCCCCGTCGGACAAACTTACTAAGTACCCCCCCCCCCGGGTGCATTACAATACAAAGACAAGTCCTTGGAAATTTCGCAACGATATTTCGCTAAATGCTTGGGCTCTCTGCCAGGCAATCTGAAAAGACTTTCTTAATCTTTCGAATCAAATCAGAATAATCATAATCAAATCATAATCATTCTTTAAAGTTGGTGTGACATAGTAGTTGTAAGAAACTAATTGGTACCACTATTTACAATATAATTGTTACGAGACTGGTCAAGCCTGTTGTTGTTTTTAGGACAAAGTTTAAAAGGGGAATCCCAGGCATAACAAGTGATAAAATAATTTGAAAAAGAAAGGCCACGATACCAACGTCGATTGCCGGATCCGGCAAGTGATCACAAGTGATCACGTAAATAACATCATGTGAACAGTTTTATCTTGTAATGTTATTGGTTAATTTTTAGGTGTGCAATATTAGTTGTCTCATAACTAGGGCCTTGTGTTGTTTTTAAGATCAGACGAAAGGACGCAACATCTGACGACAGAAGTTATTTTGTATTTGAAAAATAGACGAAGTTTGAGCCGAAGTCGAGTATTGATACAGCCGTTGACGTAAAGAGCCGAATACTGAAGAAGACGAAAGTAGTTAATTTTGTTAGTTTGTTCTGTTTGTGATTCTGCCGTGTCCTGCCCCGTATTCTGGTCACGAACTCACAACTTGTGAAACCACCCTTCAGACCAGAACTGAGAAACGAAACGAATAAAACAGTGGTTTTACATAATGTACAAAGAGATATATAAGAAGTAATAGCTACAAGCTACAAGTTACAAGCTACACAACATAATGGACAAGCTACTTACAAATTTTTACAATTACGCTATTCAGTTACCCGTCCAGGTTTTGATCTGTCTTTTAAAGCTTGCAACTGTTGGTAGCTCCTTTATTTCATCATATTGAGATTGTTCCACAACAGGCTTCCTCTGACTGACAGCGACTCCATGCCAAATTCTATCGTTCTCATATTTGGTAATTTGCACAGATGCTTAGCTCTGAGGGCTCTGAGATCTTGTTTAATATCTTTCTTTTCATGTGTAGTAGGTGCCAAATGTATGATGCATTTAGATGGCTCATTGACGTGTAGATTTCTAGCATCAATTAATGGAGATTTTTAGTGTGGATCGTTACAGTGTCACTTTTTTCTCCAAAAGTGTATCAATGGAAGAGTCGTAATCATTGTGGAGTGTTCTCAAAGCACGCCTATGAGTACGGTATACCTCATGGTTGGCATCTTTGCCACAGAACATCCACATAAATGGGCAATAATTAAAGCTTGAGATAATTACTGTGTTACACAGTTTCATTGTCTGTTTTCTTGAGAGATAATCATTTAACCTCCTAAAAGCACTGACTTTTCTGTTTGTTTTGTCACAGAACGTTTTTACATGCTTTACTGAATCAAAGCAGGTTATCAATTTCGATTCCAAGAAAGAAGGTTGACATGTTCTGTGGAGGATATTTTTTTCACCCTCAATATTTAAGCGTAGCTTACGTTTTCTATTTAGTTTTAGGAACATCAGTTGGAACTTATCGGGGTTTGCCACCATGGGCTTCATAAAATAGGGCCATATTTTCCACAGTTTCATTATGAGTCCCTGTTGAGCAAGGTTTACCTCAGGGATACAAGGGACTCATCGTCATACGTCTAGCTGTTTCGTTGGATCTGTTATGATCTGGTGAAATCTACAAACATTTTCTCCGCTTTTCCAACAGCAATGCTTTTTGGCATGACCAAAATGGCGAACATTGCATGGCAAGCAAATCTCTTTATTCACTTTGGCCAAGCCAAGTCTCAAGGATATCGGCTTTTTCCTGAATCTGAAATTCTATTTTTTCATTGCAGGTTATGGGAGCTCAATTATTGGCCATGAAATGGTGCTCATACTTCTATCACTACTCAAAAGCAACCAAAGACTGTACATTATGCACTGACCGTTGCTCTCCAGGAACTGGTCTTGTTAGGAATTGTGGTTATGATGATTATGGTAACCGTGTCGCACCAGCCTGTGAAACATGCCCTTCGGGATACTATAGTCGCATAAAGAGATTTAATTTGATTTACAGACCAGCGCATCCCTGTGCACGTTGTAGGCCATGTTTCCCTGCTTCAAGAATCAAGAGATCTTGTTCCTCAACTAGAAATACAAAATGTGCAAGATGTCCAAAAGGGTATGTGTTAATTGAGCATAGACGTAGGAACCGCCCCTCAAAGATTTTGCAACAAAGAAGAAAATTACCTTTTTATTTCAGGGAGTGTCTCTTTAGCCTGATGCAAAAGTCCCTTTGAAGTCTTGTGCTCCTCCAAGTTTAAGATGCTTCTTACGGCCCTGTGCACGTTTTTCTTTTATAAGAAACTTTTTTAAGCCCATAGTATTAAAAGTTTCCTAATTTCACGTGTACATTTCAGCTTTATAGTACTAAAAGTTTCTTAATTTGTTTCTTATTTTTTGATGCATTTTGTTTTTACCACTGCCGCGTATTCGTTTCTTGACAGACAGCACAGTTTTTAGGAAGAAGGAGAGTTCTATTTTACTCAAAACATAAATTTATCATGAATATAGCTAAAGATAAAGGCTCATCAACAAAAATTTCTTCATGATTTCTTTGAAAGTTTCTTAGCGATTCTCAAGCATAGTGCAAGAGTTTCTTAAATTTTTCGCCATCCTAGTACAAGTTTCTCATAAACCAGTTTGTTATATAGAAAAACGTGCAATTCAGAGCTGCGACCTTTGCATTTGATTATCTACTCAATGACCATCCGAGAGAACATCTTTGTAGTACTACATTGGAAACATTTTGAAATTTCCCACTGTACCATGAAGCTTTCATCAGCATTTGGAGGAGGGTTGAGACACTATCGGGTGTTCCAAAAGATATTCCACGTCAGTACTATTTAGGGTTGGCAGGGAAGCGCTCTGACAAATGACAGTGTTTGAGCTCCGTTATACAACTAAAGTTCGCGCCCCTCCTCCATTTGTTTAGGGTGTTCAGTATTTCGGAGGATCCTCTCCCCCTTTCAAGCATAGGGCTCAAATCTTTCAAATTTAAAAAGGTGAGTGTAAATCCTTACTGGTTGCCAGAGCATGCGGAAATCATCCAATTTCATGCTTGTCAGCCAATGAAATCACCGCTTTCTAGCCCCTGGAGACAAAATCGGTCGTTTGAGGTAAATTTTCTACTACCCTCACTAAAACTGAAATGGATGCTAAAGTACTTCAGTTATATGCAATTTTTTTTAATGAATCAGTTGTGGAGATGTCCGTCCAGAGTTGTTTACATGTTTAGGCACACAGCTCGTTTGGGACCGGAGCTTGCGTTCATTTTCCGGTCGAAGAATATTGACCTTCGTTGAAATATCTATAGAAATCGCTACAAATGAGATATACAGATAAGAATTTCAGCAATTATGCATACTGACCTGAGCAATAACCGAAACTCTTTCAGTGCTATCATATCTCAAAATTGGAAGCAATTTCTAATGGTTTCTGGTAGAGACATCATTTGGGCCTAAGCTTTTTCTCGCTTAAAACTCATTCCATTGCACCTAAAAAGTTATGGTAAAATTCTTGAGCTAGATAATGCACTTACCCATGACTCAGGCACAAGTTTGACTTCGTTTGCATTGTTTACTTTGGCAAATTTTTGTAAGAAACGACCAGTTGTGGGCGAATTGCAAAAACTTTCCTTCGTCCATATTTTTCTCTGCACAGTCTCTCCGCTTCAAACAACAAACAGTAAACATTGTATCATAAAAGTCTTGCATCACAGAACATGTGTTGTGTCCAGGGGCTAGAAAGCGGTGATCTCATTGGCTGACAAGCATGAAATTGGATGATTTCCGCATGCGCTGGCAAACAGTAAGGATTTGAGCCTTATTTTATGACATTTTGCTTTGGATTGAACATCTTGAAAGGAACTTATGGTGCTTATGACGTAAATTTGCCGTTGATATTTTTTAATTTTGGTCAAAATGGCGGAAATTCAATTATTTTTGAGAAAATCCATGGTTTGAAAAATTTAAATCATCGTAAATCCTCAACCAATACAGGAAAGATGGCATAGCCTTGAAGAAGACCATATTTTATGAAGGTCTACAATGTGGTGGCAAGCAGAAATCTGTAGCATTTCTGGTTTAGGATTTAGATTTTTGATGACGTCCTAACCTAAAATTTAATAAATGCTGCCATTTTGAAACTAATCAAGATATCGATAAATAAAGACAGCAAAAAACCCTAAGTTCCCTCCAAGTCATGTATTTCAAAGAAAATTGTAAAAGAGTTTTACACCGACCTTTTTGAGGATTTGAGCCCTATATGTTCCCCTTTCATTTGAGCCCTATACGTGGTGACAGACTTACGACGGAGGTCCCTGTTTTCGCCATTTATATCTCAAATCAGATCTGTTCTCTTATATGCATATCAAGGACTTGGACTTGGACTTATGACCTGTTGTCCATGTTTAACTGCGTTCTTTGATTTACCGATTCATTGAACAAATTAAAGAAAACAGGGAAAGAAGGGACTCAAGGTTTACCAATAACTGGACTGGCCTTGTTTTGTAAAGAAGAGAGGGACTCTTTTTTGCTTACAAGACGACTTGGGCAAGTCCAACCAAAGACCCACCATTAAACATCAAAAAGACTCTAAACAGGGAATAAGATCTAACGAAGACTCTGAAAAAATCGAGCGTCTAGTCCCCTTCAAACGTCGAACGAAAAATTACCATGGATACCAGACTATCCACTATAAGATGGATATTTGATGTTGGAGAGTCTGGTACGCAGGGTAACGAAAAGTCAAAGCATCGATGTTTATTAACTAATCAACCAATCAAGCACTTAGATGAAACACATGGTCTAACCTTATGAAGAAAGCTGTTACCTGATTGGCTCCCCATTGAACAATTGGAAACAGAAATAACGTGACTTCATCGATATTGAATTTTATTGCGTTGCTTTCTTGAACACCATTGCGAACTAGAGTAGCGTTGCCCATTATGGCCAATCGCCCATTATGGCCGGTTGCCCATTATGGCCGGCTAACAAGAGAAATTAAATTTCAGGGGACTGACGACAAGTAATAAAATTGCAATTGCACGGAAAATCTTCGCTGACATCTGTTTTATCATGATTTGACCTTCACTCAAGTTTCAGTTCATTTGCATTGAAACCCGACGAGATGGTTTGTGCATATCTCTAACTGATTCTTTCAAGTATTGCAAATTTCATGATTCTATTTACATTCCTTCCTTCTTTTTGGTTCGCTCGGCACCTTGCGGTTTGAAATTTTTCAAATATGCTTTGACTTTTCAGAAGTCCTGTCTCTTGAGAGGAAATCTACAATGAAACCAAAGCAAAGTGACTTCTGATTCAGATTTAAGGCTACGAAGTCTCAGTGCTGCTAATTGCTATTTTCGTCACCCATTATGCCCATCAGTTCACCAGAGAAGTTTCCAATCGCTTCAAAATATTAAAATGCAACATTTATTAAAAAAAACACCATTTTGGGTTAAGATTTTACTTACTGACTTGGAAAATCATCGAAACCCAAAAAAACCCAGCATTATATTAAGTCTATTTTCATTTTAGAAACTATGCCAAAACTCATCCATCTATGCACAAGAGATAAGGAAGGATTTACAACAACTCGAAGCATGTATTTCAATTGCCAAAACTCGAAGTTTGGGTTAATTCTTATTGATATTTTTGGGTTTAACGTACCAAATGATAAACAGAGAACAGTAATTAAAGCTGTTTTTCTTATTAAAACCTTTTACCGGAGAGTAGTGCTCATTGTTCCTCCTGCGGCCATAATGGGCGACGCTAGAAGAAAACGACGTTTTTACCCTCTTCTTTAGAATCTTCTAAAATCAGTATAAAGAGTTCACGTAAAAAATCAATACTCTGTGATCTTTTTCTCCATTAGTTGGTGATATAATGTGGCTATTTGGTTTTTTCATTAATTGCTCTTTTTGGATCTAACTCAGAACTTCGCGACGACATGGGCATAATGGGCGACACCACTCTACACTTTTTCTTAACAAGAATCTAAGGATTCGAACGAGTGCTGAACGTTCCTAAACGTACTCAACTTATATTGCTCAAAGTTTAAGTTTCTTAACATTTTCTTAATGGAGATTACACGAATTCTTGATCATGTGCCTCCGTGAAGATTTCCTAGTGGTGAAGTTTTATGAAGCAACGCCACTATCAAGAATGTGTCAGGAGAAATACTAAGATACCTTCCGAGTAATGAAGTACCACAAAAAGATCAAAAGAAGTGAAAATATACCCAGGGTTTCTTGGACTGGAATTGAGAAATTGTTGTCAAATAATTTCATCCCAGTTGTAAGTTTCTTAAGTCTCACAGATCTGAAAGTTGAGTTTCTTGCAAAGAGTTTCTCGTGGAAAACATATGTACGCCTAGACCAGTTCCTGCTAGGCTTGCCCACCATTCCCAAAAATCTTACAATTTTTATATTTTGAATTGTAGACAATACAAGCATAGTGATGGCCATTGTTACAAATGCAGTTACTGTTGTGATGGAATGTTAGAGAAAAGAATCAATGTGGTCAAGTCCTGCAGGAAAAGAGGTATGGGCAGGTGCTCCTGCAGAGCGTACACAAATTGCTACGATGGAAAAGATAATAATGCGCAATGCTATGCATATCGCCTTGAAGCTTTGAAGCTGCCAATGAAAAAGGAAATCTAACTTTATTATTTCTAAAAACGAAAGTTTCAATGCTAATATTTATAAGTTTTTGCACATCTAATTTGCAATCTTCTTAGATTTTTCTAGGATAGCCTGTATCCTTCTTAATTAAACGTTTCATGTTTAAAATTGAAATATAGCAAATTTATACGTTTTTTAATGATCTGATAGAGTTGTTGATGCGTGAGGTATCAATTTGTCTATTTCTTGATACACTTTATTTTTGAGAAGCCCGATTGCACGGAGGGGAGAGAGAGGAGGCTCTTTGGGTAACTTTCAGATAGGTATGCTGTTCATACTTTCAAAAGGCCCGTTGTTAGCATGCGAAAAAGTGCACACAAAGGTACAATTTCGAATTTTCAAACATATAAAATTCTTCATGGTCCAAACGGTATGTGACGAATAAATGTTGTTATTTGAGGAAATAGAATGAAGGAGAAGCTTTTTATGACAGTGAAAAGCTTACACTTTAATTACCAATCAAAAATTAGGAAAGTCATTGATGTCTCAGCTCTCTATCCTCTTTAGGGACAGGGCAAAATTTATTATATTACATGGCCGGTGGAGAACAAAAATTCTTGCAAAAAAATCTGCTCGCCCTGTATGAAATTATTGCCAAAAAACCAACTGCCCCGTCACCCTTTCCTTGAAAAAATGTATCTGCCCCGTATTCATGAACAAAAAATGTTGTATACCACAGATGAATTAGCCAAAGACCATAACAAAATCAATTCTTGCCTTTACGAGACTTTGTCAACGAAGAAATCGACTTTGAAGATGAAGAGAAATGACTGATGAATCGTTCTTACAAGGAAATTTTGCGTCATGTTCATACACATCCTTCCAAGCATTTCTCAACTTGCATGATCCAGAATTTTGGCCTCAAAATGTGCCATTTCATAGTTCAAACTTCATCTTGAGCTTGTAAAAAAGGTACTGCCCCGTTCATAATTGCTTTGTAAAAAGTGTTGACCCAGTTCTGTACAAGCTAAAAGAGTAGTTGCTCCGTTACGTTTTGCACCGGCCATGTTGTAAAATAAACTTTGCACTGTCCCTTACTCTCGGTTTTATAACAAAAAGTTTGAAAAGAAACACTTGGTTGGAATTGGGTTAAACGATAGTTGATTATGCATGATTATGCTCAAACTGACCAATAGATTCACGACATAGTCCCAGTTATCGCAACAACAACAACGACGACAACATCAAATTTAGTTTGAGTGTCCATCAGTCTATCAATAACGATAACTACGAATATGTAATCAGTCTAACTGACCAATAGGATATTAGCATTTTAACCTCGTTCCCAAAAATTAACCTCTTCATCAAAGGCTAAGAAAGCTGGAAGCTTGTAGGCTAGAAGCTTGAGGATTGCTGTGGTGAAATGCGAAGAATATTTTGGCTTTAAAAGCATATTTTCAGTGTCCTAGTGAAAGAAGCTTCAAGCAATGCATTGAAAAAGTACGCTCTTCTTGGGACTAGTAGGTTTTGTTCCCCCTGCAACCGTAATAGAGCACGTATTTGAGGCATTTTAGAATCGGTGAGCTGGGGTCATGTTGAATTGGCCCAAGCTCTTGGCAGCTGGCATCAAAGCGTGGTTCATAAATTTTTGGCCAATTTTTCAAATAGTGTTATCATGAGTTGTAGTTGTCCATGGAAGGGAGAAACTAGTGGAAATGTATACCTACCCTCTGATTGAAAATATATGTGTTTGAAGGCAGCCTACCTACCCTCTGATCCAAGATCTATGTGTTTGAAGGCAGCTGATCCTCATATGCAGAAACGTGGGAACGGGGGGGGGGGCACTGGGAGCCAAGATTTTGCGATTATAACGAATTTGGTTGATTACCGTAGCCACAACGATAGTCCCCTGCATAGACATGAGTGCTTTTCACCAAAGGGAAAAATGCATAGAGCTTGGAGGATGAGTGGTAGTGATGGTACATACCTACAGCAAGCGATTGTATTTCAAATGAGTTGCACTCGTAGCATCAATAAATTCAAGGCAACCCCGACCTGACATCTAGAGTGAAACATAATCTAGTATAGTATCCTTTAATTTATAAATATTCGTAGTGTGACTATACGGTTTAACGTTTCGTGTTTTTAGATATTGGCCATGGGGTAGTCATAGTCTTTCGCTCCCCATGGTATCGTACCTGTAGTGTCGTATAGTAATTAGAATTAGGTATAGTAGAATGTAAAGTATCTTGTGAAATTTGATATTTGAAAAAAAATTGTACTTCACCTTAATTTGCAAAATTGAAGGTGAAATATCCATCAGCTCCATCCTCGTCCGCAGGGCCTTTTGTCATATTGGGAAGGAGACATTTTCGTCTCCGATCAAATATGACAAGAGGCCCTGCGGACGAGGTTACATCAGCTCCAGACCAAGAATTATAAGAATTATCCATCACTTTCAAGTTGCTGTAGCGTGGCTGCAGATGCAATGGTTTCATTTTCTTCTCTTTTCACTCTTTCTAAAAAGAAGTGTCTTACTTTCTTTCTTTCTTATTGCCATTTTTTAAACAAAATACCTTTTCTTTCTGTCCAGATTCCTTGTAATTTCTTTTCATTTCTTTTCTTTGCAGTCACATTTACCTAGGGGCATTATCAACTATTATCAACTATTAGCCTAGGGGCATTATCAACTCCATTAGTTGAAAACTACAACTTAAAAAACAATTTAGTGCAATCACTGCATTTTCAGTGATCCTGGTCCTAATATCCGAAACATGTTGAGTGTTTGACCTGAGTCCAGACCAAAAGCAAATTTTGGCACATATGAAGGAAAGCTGTCTCCATTGAACACTGCATGTCCCTATTGAATCAGCTTTATTGAAAAGCAGAGATCGGTTGACCATGGGTGGCAATGAAAGGGGAAAGTGCAAAGTTTATTTTATAACACGGCCGGTGCAAAACGTACCGGGGCAACTACTTTTTGAGCACAAAACTGGGTCAACACTTTTTTATAGAGCAAATATGTACGGGGCAGTTTGAAATTTAAAAAATGTTTCATTTGGTCGACAAAATTGAAAGCATGCATGGTGCTCAAATGCTTGTTTGCAAGAACGATTCATCAGTCATATCTCTTCTTCTCAAAAGTCAATTTTTATGTTGACAAAGACTTGTAAGGCAAAGAATTTGATATCTTCATCTTTTTCATAATAGTGGCAATTTTTTTTTTAACATTCAGATCATTTTAAACCCTTAACTAATTGAGGAAAAATCATATAACCTTCAAGAAAACCATAGTTGATCAAGATCTACAATATGGTGGCAAGCAGAAATCTTTAGCTTTTCTGGTTTAGGATTTAGAAATTTGATGACGTCATATCCTCAAATTTGACAAATACCGCCATTTTAGCCCTGTTCACACGGCACAAACTAACCCGGGGCGAACCTGAGTTAAACTAACTCTGGTTCAACCCGCGTCTGTTCACACGAAAAGATCTTCAAAATGTGTGTGAACACAAAACTGGGGCGAACCTGGGTTAGTTTTAATCCCGCATGCGCAGTTAGTTAGATAACAAAGCAAGAATTTGAGAAAATGGCGGACAGAAACCAAGATAACAATGCTTTGTGCATGCTTATGTTTTGCCGGCAGATTTTTGTTTTAAAATGTATGGTTTTGGCATCGCATGTTTTTATGAAGAGGTGAGCAATAGCACGAAAAAGGCTGCTAGAAAAGAATCGAGTTTCTGCTCGAAATCATATGGCTTCGTATCTCAAGCTTATCATAAAAAACTTCTTCTTCCTCCCAAGTTGATCCACGGTCTATTTTTCCTCAATTCATAGCGTATAGAGTGACCAAATGAATTTTTATAACAGTTTAGAATGAATAAATATCTGTGAAGATAAGACAACTTCAGTGCATGAGATCGAAACTAACCTAGGTTCGCCCCAGGTTTGCGTTCACACGACATTTTCCAAAACTAACCCAGGCTCGACCCAGGGCGAACCCACCTCCTGAGGTGGGTTAGTTTAAACCGGGGCGAACCCAGGTTAGTCGCGTTCACACTACAAAAATCTAACCTAGGTTAGTTTAACCCAAATTCGCCCCGGGTTAGTTTGTGTCGCGTCGTGTGAACAGGGCTTTTGAAACAAATCAAGATATCAAGTCTTAAAGATATAAAAAATTCCCACCGCAGATTTACAGCAAAACACCCAATGTTCCTTCAAAGCCATTTAATGAAGGAGAAAACTGTAATATAGCTTTACACGACCTCTCTAAAGATTTGAGCCCTACGTTGGAGGGTGCCCATCAATGAAGAAATACAATAAAATAAAGTGTCATTTAACTTTTTTCTTTCTACTTGTTCCAATATAGATTTAAAACTATATACATTTTTCCAACTATCGACGCAGCATTTAGCACTCCGTTGAAGTGCAGCTTTAAGCCATATTTTAAAATATTATCGGGTGAGTAAAAAAAGTTCCGGCGATGTTTGAAAGGCTAGGGTGTCAGCGGTGGTAATCGGACGGCGGTGGTAATCGGACACTTGTGAAAATATCTCGAAAACCAACAGAAAAGTACGTTACAAATGAAATCGATCAAAGAGAGAATTTCTTGGTACGGAAAGCTAACATTATAGCTACTAAACAACTTAACGAAAAGCACTCATGCATGTAAACGCTAAAGAAGTTGCTTTCGTTGTGCTTGGCAGTGTAGAAGTTGTCGTTGCGAATATCACACCCCATCACACCTCAAATTCAAAACTCTGAATCCGTTTCAGAAAGAAGCAAAAATCTTAAACAATCACTTAAATTGGATTCCTACCATGTAAATAACGCATAGCATTATGCCAAGGACTTAAACAAGTTTCACTGAAGGGAGGAAGGCGGATGGTTGCCAAAATCATTAGCAAGCTTCCCTAATGTGTTAACCTTACAGCAATGACTTGAGAACGCTTTAGCATGTGCTATCCTCTTAAAGTAAATAAACGGGGTTAAAAAGCAACTTAGCTAGGGGGACTGGGTCCATCTAAATATAACCTATTGTATTTGATGTTCTTGATCAATGAAAACAAAAGGAAGATTAATGGCGCCTGCCGTTCTTTTGTGCTATGTTTAGATTATGTCGCTATATCTCCGTTCATTTACTTTAAGGCTGATTTCCAGTCAGTGGAATTTTCCGAGCGGGCGGAATTTCCTTTGTTTGCGTGAGAAAATGTCACCCTGGAATTGAATAGAAAGTTACAACTGAGCGACCTTTTATTGTCTAAAATTCCGCCCGCTCGGAAAATTCCACTGACTGGAAATTCGCCTTTAGGGGAATGAAAAAAGTCTTCCCCCTAGTGTGAATAATTTACTCAGGGATACTCCATTCTTCCAAGGGGATAAAATGCACGAATGCATGTGAGTGTCATTATTGCCAGGAAGGAAAACGAAGGGAGATTTCGTTTGTCGTTTTACTTCGTTTTTGCAGGTTTTCGACAGGGACTTTCTGTAGAAAATTTCTTATATGGACGGATGGACGGGAAGCAATGGCTGATTTAAGCAGGGTAAATTACTGAACCTAATTTGACAAATCGGGAATAAAACGAGACAGTTTTCAATATTATTGCTTTGCTAGTCAGGAAGCAGTGGCCTTCCAAACGGGGATTCTTTTTTTACTCACGCGGTAGTCACAAATCAACATAATGACACAAATCTTTAAAAATAAGAAACTGTTGAAAGTATGGGCTCAATTTTCTAAAAATCAAGAAACTATGCAACATAGGTAATATACTTTTTGTAATTTGCAGCTAGACTATGTTTTGATACTGTACAGTATTGATAAATCCCGTAATTGGGCCGAGGGCGCCTACCTTGTAGGAAGTCAGGAAGTGTGTTTATTCCCAGTACGGTAGAGTAACTGTAGTTGGTGTCCTGTGACCCAGTACAGAGAGTGCCCTAGAACCGTACCGTGACACAGCAGTACATAGAGTCAGTCCTCTCAAGGTCGAGATGACGTATGAATAACTTTGTGGTTTCAAGTTCCGGTGTTTATGTAATATGAGATAAACTGTTATACGATCTGGCCACAGGGAGTCAGACAGCGTGATTTTTGATTGGTCAACACTAACAGGCGTTAGGATTTGAAAATCCCTAAGATAAAAGGGACCGGGTTATAGGACACCAATTACTACGCGTACAGTACCGGGAATAAACACACTTCATTCAAGGTAGATGCCCTTGATTGGGCTGGACCTATCTTCTGGATTTTTGAGAATCTTCCTGTTCATTTGTTCGAGTTTGAAAATGGGCTGTAGCCTGTTCTTTGTAGCTTGAGAAAATTCATCAAAAACCTAACTTAAATGAAACATACTTTAATTCTCTGTAAAGTCTAACTTTTTCAGTGAATAAAACTTAATCAGGCTAGACGTGCTTTGCTTCGCATGATGTTCTTCTGCAAAGATTGCATTTGTTTTCGAGATGTTCTCGCAAAGCATCTCTTATGTCGAATCTCCCAATCGTTTCCAAATGATTCAGCAAATGTGACACCAAAGTGTTTCCAGCGATCATGTGATGAATCAAAGACTCAGTTGGACTAAACCCGCCAGCTTGGTAATTGCCCTTCCAATTATCGATGGTTGTGTTGTCAACTCCGACGATTTGGGCAAGCTCTTTCCAACTGCCAATGCCAGCTCTTTCCACGTCCAACTTTTTTATAAGGTATGTTCTTTGGCATCCACGAAGCTCTTCTACTTTTTTGTCTGAAAAAAATGCAAAATGAATCATTCATGGCAGAGGCTTTTGATCTGCTCAAAATTTTTTGTTGCGTGTTGTGCAATTGTATGAAAACAAATAAAGTAGGGTATAGGCCTAAGCACTGTGATGCGAATTGAATAAGCACGACGTTTCGAGCATAGCCCGTTATCGAACAAACTTGATAACGTGTTTGATAACGGGTTATGCTCGAAACTCCGGCTGTATCCAATTTTCATCAAGGTGCTCATATTTTACGTTATTTGATTTTGATAAGCGCCTTAATTGAGCTACGACATCGTCAGGAATTTCATGTAAATAATTCGGAAGCTATAGATTTAGCATTGCAATTATAATCGATTCTCCGGGGAAGGGGTACTTTGATCAATTGACGGGGAAGTTCTTTGCTCGAAAGATTTGGTATCCATAATTTCACATTCCGCAAACTCAATAGGAGTCTGGGCCACAATTCCGTGAATTAAGAAGCATTTCCTATTATTTCTATACTTTTGCACATTTCCTCCAGAACAGGACTCATGATACCAAATAAGTGCTTTTTCATTTATGGTTATCCAAACTCGAAATAGGTATGAAGCTACCTAAGCACATATTTTTAATTCATTTAATTTGGACATGCCCAGACATAAAAAGAAGTGCTGTTTTTCAAACAATCACTGATTTTCCTTTCCTTAAATCAGCGACCACTTGTCAGATTGTCTTAAACATGGTCTCAAACTCTAAGTTGCAGCCTGACCTATGCAAATGTGTAAAAGCCAAGATAATTAAAGCCACAGCGCCCACACAAACGGAGCATCAATTTTTTTTGACACACCCTATATTAGAGAACTTTCCAGGAAACGTCTTTCATCTAAGGATTGGGTGAAAAGGAGCTCACAGAAAGACCTTTTGTGCACGCTAGATGATGGTTCATCAGACCGTGAACTGATAATCGTCAATGAGTTGAGAAAACAGATTGTATATGTTAAATTTGAGAGGATGTCAGTATCGTACGTAGGACCTGTGGAAACTTCGCCAAAATTGCCTAAAACCGTGAAAAATGCTCAAATTTGCTTATTGGCTTCTTGATACTTACCACAGAATCCATCCTTAGTCAAATCGCAAATCTGAATCACACAATCATGCTTGCATTTCCTACAAATCACTTCATGCCGTTGTATGTCTTCTTTTTTTGAAATGCCTCGTTGAATTCTTTCACCAGTGAAACCGGCCAGCTTCGCTTCTTTGATTATATCTTGAGAGGGTTTATTAGTAGCAATCATTTCATGCCTTTGCTCATCTTCTTCTCTTGAAATGCCTCGATAGATTCTTTCACCAGTGAAACCAGACTGCTTGGCAGCTTTGATCATAACTTGAGATTGTTTTTTAGTAGTTACCGTTCCATGACGTTGCTCATCTTCCTTTTTTGAAATCCCTCGATGCAATCTTTCACCAAAGAAACTAGACTGCTTGCCTTCTTTTACCGTAACTTGAGACTGTGTTTTAGCATCAACCGTAGCCACTGTAAACAAAAACAAAAAACAAATTGCTGGAAGCACTAATGGACGGCTGGGCAAGAACTGCAACAAAGACACACTTTTCCAATGTCAACTAGCTTGCGTGGTGTCTTTCTTTGTAAAACTTAGAAGAAAGAATCGTTGCTATTTTCTAATCAACAATTCTTAGAAGTCTGCGAAGCTGTTAAAAATGCAAGTACATCCTGCAAAAGGATGCCTAGAAGCAAGGCTGAGATCGTACAAAGGTCTGCCTACTTGCCGTAGCATCGTCCATCGACGTACCTCGCCCTGGCTTCCCTGCTATCTTTACTTGGCCATTGCTAAGTGCTCGAGTGGAAATATATGCGTATATCTACAGGGTTTCCCAGAAAAATTGTTCGACGTTCGATTAAATGCTAAATAATAACGATAAAATGTACGGGCTCCTGGTTAGATAACCCTGTTCCTAACATTTTAAATTAATTTTAGAAGCCAGAATCTTGCGAATCCGCTAAGAATTCACGGAGTTACAAGCTTTTGAAGTTCAAGTTTATGAGAAAGCTGAAACCAAACGCTCCTAACTAACTTATTTTCCTAAAGGACGTCCTTAAATCGAGGTAAAAGAAGACTGTCCTATCTTTCACCTCTCTTCAATATTAGAGCAAACCAAATAAGACTTCCAAAGTTATTCAATTCTTGTAACCGTTGCCAACATTTATTTAAGGATGCAAGTATCTAAAAACATGGAATGAAAACTTAATCAATGAGAAACGGGGCAATTCCAAATTGTGCTGAGTAGATTCCTCCAACCATCCATAACCTTGATTCAATGCTTTAGAAAGCTAGTTTATCGAAAGTGCTTTTGAAATTCCATTTGATTTTCTTTGAATAAGCGAGATTCTACTTTCGCGAAATATGCAATTTAGGGGCGTCTGGTTTCAGCTTTCGCACAAACTTGATCTTCGAAAGTTCGTAACTCCGTGAACTCCGATTTGCTAGCTTCTGGTGTCTAAGATTAATCTAAAATCTCAGCAATATGGTTATCTTAACATGGAGCCCGTTTGCTGTGACATCTTGCGGGCAAATATCCCCAGTGCCCCTGGTTCCTACGTCTCTATTCACTAGCAGTCAAATGATGATAAAGTCAATACCATTTGTTGAATCATGCTCAGTTAGGGCTGGATGCTGGATTGAAAAGCCTTGCAAAATTTAATTTTTTTTTCCTTGGCTACATTGCTTACCTATCATTGGCCTCCACATTTCATCTTGACAGTCAAAGGGTTCATCTGAACACTCAAATGGAACTGCCTTGTTGATCTCTACGAAAAGATTAGACCACTCAATAGTACTGCGCTGTGTTTTAATGGAACGTCATCCAATACTGTGTAAAATATCAATTTTCAAAATACCACAAGCGTTGTTACTTTGCAGCATTGTTGTTGATCGCTTTCCAGATTTACTTTGCCTGCTTTTCTTTGACAACGACGTTCTTGAGACTGATCTTGGCGGTGGTTTTCGGACAGTGAGTTCACAATGCAGAATATGCCAAGAAAATTGCGTTAGAAAATGTTGTTTTGATCTCATTACTATTTTCGATTGATGTATGTATAGATATTTATGACTGAAATGTCAATATCCAAATAACATTCAAATCAGATCTTTATTCATGCTCCCAAACAACTGATTTATTTAGTGTCCGAAAACCACTGCCATGAATATTTATGACCATTCGATATGACATCTGTTGCGGAAGGGATTCAGAGTTTTGAATCAGGGATGTGATATTCGCAACGACAACTTCTACACTGCCAAGCACAATGAAAGCAACTTCATTTGCGTGTTTTACATTCATGAAGGCTTTTCGTACAATTTTTTGATATCTATAATTTTAGCTTTCAATACCAAGAAATACCCTCTTTGATGGAAATTATTTTGTAGCATACTTTTCTGTACCCTGGGTAAAAAAAAGAAATGGAAGGAAAGAAGAAGAGGGTTCTCTTCTTCTCTCCTTCCTTTTCTTTTTTCTTTCTTTTCGTCCCCAACTTTTTTTTAATAAGGCTCTTGTACCCAGGGTAGTACCCAGGGTAACTTTTCTGTTGTTTTCGCAAGTGTCCGATTACCACCGCCGTCCGATTAACACCGCCGACACCCTACAAGGTATCCCAAGAAAATTGTTCGGCCTTTGATTGATTATTAAAAATGACAATACTAAAGCCTGATATTTAAAGTTCGTAGCAGAGTAAATTTTTGCAGATTTGCAAGAATCTTGCAATGTCTGAAGTTGATTCAAGGTTGTAGGGACAGGGTCCTTTTACCACGGAGCCTGTTGATGATATCGTTATTTTTCAATATTTAATCAAACTTCTCGGACATCCTGTAAGTCGACTCAGTAGTTTTTATCCTGCTCAAAGTGGATTATAGATTTTTAAGATTATAGATTGTAGATAGAGCAAGATCTTGCACGAAAATTATTACCTTTTCTTGGAGTTCCTTTCGTGGTGCCCTCAATATATCCGGTTTCTTGTTCCCCTGTAACTTCCACACTTGGACTTTCAGTGGACAAAATGGAGACTTCGCTATGGTCACATGGTCGGTGTTTGTTATGCTTGTTTTTGCATTTGATAATCAGTATGACAAGGATGAGAATGAATACAACAGCAGCAACACTTGACGCAGCACCCAAATAGAAACGCTCTTTCAGCTGGTATTCTGGAATATGATAGCACAATTATAATACAAAGTGAGTGAGAAAGGTGGCATCTTTGGCACAGTTGCTGGAACAAACAGTTCTGGTGGATATATTTCAAAGATTCTTACTTCAATCTCTTGCTGAATTCCAGCATAGTTACGAAGAGATGAGTAGTCATGTGCTGTTTCTTATCGTTTCCTCGTATACCAAGGCTTGTAAACCAGCCACTACTACCATATATTCAGATTTTCAGATTTTCATTTTTCCATCAATAGCCTAGTACAAGAGAACTTGTATACTTAAGCAGCTACTAAGGAACTAACTAAACTAAATGACAACAATAACGAATGAACAGTAACGTGGCTCTAAAATAACGTGATTATGAATTACAAATAAAGCGAAACAAATCATAAAGGTTGAACATTTGGGGCTGTGTTCAGCGAACGTTTTAGATCATATGAAGCTGTTACGCAATTCACGATAAATCTTTGTATCAGTGGACATAGATTATGGTCATATACCGGGTGAGTCAAAAAAAGTTTACACGTTTGGTGGGCTGTGGAATAACAAGTATGTGGCTGATATTCAAAACTAGAATTTTGATCCATCAGTCAAAGGTTAACTTAGATGAGAAAATTTTGTTTGGTAAAGTCACTCATTTTTAAGACCAAGACTTAGAAAAATGCCTGTAAGGGATTTGTATGGGAATCGAGAATTCCACCTTCCATTCTGGTCCATGATTTACTTGCTATTGAAATCAAAATTATATTTCTGAAACTGACTATTGAATTGAATTTAAAGTTCAATGCCAAATAAACCATGGGCCAGAATGGAATGTGGAATTCTCAATTCCCATACAAACCTTTTACAGGCATTTTTCTAATTTTTGGGTCTTAAAGGTGAGTCATTTTACCACACAAAATTTTCTCATCTAAGTTAACCTTTGTCTGATACATTAAAATTTTAGTTTTGGATATCGGCCACATACTTTTTATTCTACAGCCTGCCAAACGTGTAAACTTTTTTTTGACTCACCCGGTATATAGAAGTGTGTCCAGACGCCTCACCATTTTGATTGGTTGTTGTATTGTTGCGCGCGCTTTTCAAAACAGGGCCGTAGGAAGCGGTAGGAAGCAGCTTCAGATTGGGGGGGGGGGGGGCAATTGTCCTTAAAAAAAATAGAGAACAATACATTTAATTAATGCTTGTGACGTAGCACCATTGTTTTCAAAACTATTGGGGGGATTGAGCCCCCTTGCCCCCCACTTCCTACGGGCCTGAAAATGTATCAAGGTAACGAGCCTTGTGCCATTACATAACACGCTTATAGCTTCTTGATTGGATAAGAAACAGCGCATGACTAACCCATCTCTTCTTTAGCATAGGTTCCAAATCTTGAAAAAAGGCTGGTGTAAAATTGAGTGACCTGCTTCTTTGAACTAAATTTCAAAGAAACTTTATCTATTTCTCTACAATTCTACCGTTGGAATTTCTGAGATCTTCAATATTTTCATAATAAGAGTGATTTTTCTCTATCTCAAGAATTAAAGAAAATTTTTTAAAAAGACTTGAAACCATCGTAATTTCTAAACTGTTTGATGCAACATGAAATAATTTCGAAGAAAGCCATAGTTTATGAATGCCTACAATATGGTATCAAGCAAAAGTCTGTCACTCATCTGGTTTATGATTTAGAAATTTGATGACGTCACATGCTCAAATGAGTTGAAATGTAAGATACGCTGTAATTTCGAAAAATATTCAAAATTTCTGGAAAGTCCAACGGTAGAATTATAGATAAGTATCTAAAGTTTCTTTCAAGTCATTCAATAAGAAGAAATAGGTCATTGAATTCTACGCCCACCTTTTTACGCCGAGTTAAAGATTTGGAACCTATGCTCTCTTCTTTACTTGGACCTCAGATCAGTGGTGGACCTTGGCCCCAACGTCATTTTCGTTTAGTTTTCGGAATTGCAAATCGCTGCTAGTGTGCTAGAGCCAGCGGTTGAGTTTCAACTTGAGAAAACAAGGGATTTATGTCGCTCGAAAAGCCAAGAGAATAATCAACAAAGGAACAACCAAGGACAATTCTGGTATCATGTATGATCTTTTATCTACATTAATTTCGTCCTGGGGACCTTGGTCTGTTCCTCTGTGAAATCACAGGTAGCAGCGTATGGTTGTAAAATTAGTAAAAATATTTATCATAGACAGCCTTATTATATTCCATATCGTCTTTCCCTATTTTGATGATGTTCCTCGTGTCTCTCCACCAAAATACTAGGCCTGTGGGTCGACTGATGGGCCTATTATTTTGATGGAGAGACACGAGGAGCATCATCAAAACAGAGAAAGACGATATGGATATGGAATATAAAAAGGGTGTATATGATAAATATGCTTACTGATTTTACAACCATATGCTGCTACCTGTGGTGTGATATGGCCTATTGAAAATTGCAAAATCATCTTTTCGAACGAAATTTGGAGATGTAGTCCTTTTAAACGTAACCAATACAATGAATGTTCTTTTGTCAGCATGTAGTTTACTATATACCCCATTGAAACTGACACAGTTAAACCAGCTTCGTTTAAACCAGGTTAAATTTCAACCAATCAAATAGATTCAATTTGTTGGATTGACCAATTAGAACATTGGACTTGACTTGGTATAAACCTGGTTTTGTTTAAACTGGTGTAACTTGCAAGTGTGAATGGGGTAACAATCAAGCCAATTGGTTTTACGTACTTGAATGAATCGTATATTGCGGGGTAACTGTTTCTGTATTGCCAAATGAGAAGGCTGGTCTTGCATTCAGCTGTTCATTCGTTGCATTAGAATGAGTACTGTGGTTAGCATTGTGTTTTAATACAGTAGAATTTGCGGCCTTTGTTTTCGAAGGAATTAGGTTCTTGTTCTGCCTCAAGCTTGTATTGATCTTGGAAACAAATGCAGTTGTTGGTGATGATTTTGTTGTAGGATGTTTAGTAAAAGCTGAATAATCAGAATCCCTTTTGGGCTTCATCGGTCTTATTGTAGTTGAAGCTGGCATATTTATTGGCGTTGTTGATGCTGTCGTTGGCATCTTTGTTGTGGTTGTTGTTATCGTTGTTGGTTGAGTCGTCAGAGAATGGAATGCTGTCGTGGCCTGCTTCCCTCCTGTCAAGGCATTAATTTTTGCTTGACACACATTCAAGTTCCTCTGAGGACATTGATGCCAAGTGCGTTCTGGACAAGAACACATTGTACCCAATCCCATTTGTTTGCATTGACTTCTCTCATCTGAGCTTGAACTGCAACAAGGTCCACATTTGAAGCATCCTACTTCGCCGCCGTGCTGAGCTCCATCATAATAGCTGTGGTACAAAATTGAGAGTGGCAACGATATTAAAGGATTTCCCAAAAAAAACGTTGCCTGGTTTGTGTTGCTGCTGTGGAGGAGCTGAATCTTTAATTGTCTTGGTTTTTATACAGTTGCATAAATCAAGTTTCAACTTATAGTTTGAGACCTTGTTTGAGCCAATCTGATAAGTAGTTGCTGATTTATGGCAGAGGAGAGGCAAAATAAGTGGTTGCTTCAAACACAGCACTTCTGTTGTTCTCAAGCAATATCAGAATTAAGTAAAATTTAAAAGAAAGGGTTCTAGCGTCGCGTTTAATTTTTTCTGCGTTTGTGGAAGGGTTAAAAGTGTTGTGTATCAATAATACAACGCTATCAACCCTTTTAAAAGTGTAGAGAAAATTTCAATATGATGCTGGAACCCTTCCTTTCAAACATCACTTGATTTTGACATAAAAATTGCTGTTTTTGAGGCAACCACTTCTTTTGCCTTTCCTCTGCCATAAATTGGAAACCACTTGTCAGATTGACTCAAACAATATTTCAAACTCTAAGTTGAAGCCTGACCTATGCAACTGTGTAAAAACTGAGACAATTGAAGCTACAGCTCCTCCACAGCAGGCACATAAACGGGGCACATTTTTTGGGACACCCTGTATATTGCTATTGCTTCATTTATTTCTGAAATGTTTCTAGCAATCTAACTTCCTTCATCTATCTCTCGATCCATGATCAGTCAATCAAGCACAGATTGGCCAAATTTCGATTTCATGCAAATTGTAAACATAGGGCTCAAATCTTTAAAAAGGTCGGTGCAAAATTCTATTGCCCTTTTCTTGAAATAAATAGCTTGGAAGGAACTTAGAGTTTTTTGCTGTAAATCTGCCGTGGCAATTTATTGATATCTTGATTAGTTTCAATATGGCGGCATTTATTAAATTTGAGGCTATGACGTCATCAAATTTCTAAATCCTAAACTACAAAAGCTACAGATTTCTGTTTGCCACCATATTGTAGACCTGCACAAACTATGGTTTTCTTGAAGGTTATGTAATGTTTCCTCTATTAGTTTAGGATTTACAATGATTTAAATTTTTTCAAAATTTTCCATTAATTTTTTCAAAAATTATCAAATTGCCGCCATTTTGAAAATAATAAAGATATCATAAAATTTCCAAGGCAGATTTACAGCAAAGTACCATAAGTTCCTTTCAAGCAATCCAATTCAAAGAAAAATATAATAGAATTTTACACCGACCTTTTTAAAGATTTGAAAGATTTGAGCCCTATGCTCAAATTGTATGGGGTGAGTCAGAAAAAACGTGGGGCTTTAAACAAGCCATATTTTTGTGCAAAGCAAGTCAAATCAGGTGTGATGAAATTTTATTTTGAAGAAGAATGATTTAACTAGTTTAGTGATAGAAATCTAGGTTGTTAAAATTGGTCATTTCTTTTAATTTAAGATGTTGTGATACAGCTATTTTAGAGGTAAGTTTCACTAGTGCAAGAACTTCCTACTTGCTAACAATCACAGTTAAATTGACAGTCTTCAAAGAATAAGACACATCGTGCCTTAGCACAATGCACACCTGGTTTAGATTTATTTGTAATGAAACATTATGCTTGCCATGGTTTAAAATTTTCGCGTGTGAATGAACATGAAGGCTGACTTGAAGAATGTTACAAAACACGATTTTACAGCAATCCTTCGTAATTATGGAACGGAAGACCTATTTTGACCAAACAAAATTTTACATCTTAGTTAACCTTTCTTCTTCGGATTGAAGCTTAAAAAAATAATTTTCAAGAAGTCTCGTCAATAAAAATTGGCAAAGACCTCACGTTATTTCTGACTCACCCGGTAGAAGGAAGCAGATATCTAACTGCCCTTGGTAACACCTCTGGAGAGGTAGCTCACTAAGCTCGCAATCAAGGCAGGAGCCTCGAATAAATGTTAAGATGGCAGTATGGACTAAACCATAGAAATAGGACTAAACAGTTCGTTCAAGATAAGGTGCCCGAAATGCTCCATGCTCTAAGGAAAGAAATTGTACTCTTTTTCAAAGTTTGAAGCATTTTTTCTGCATTTTGTTGCATACAAGAACCACCTAAACTAATCAAGCACGAGGAGCAGATTACTAACATTTTTCGTACAGCATCCTTGATATGGAAAATCTGAGACACATGCTGAATCCACTTGCCCCACAAACGACGGTGTCGAGGACACGGAACACATTTTGCTGCACTGCCATTCTTACGGTGCATACAGGAGAAATCTTCTTGATAGTGTAAACGCAACGTTGCAACCGTACGGTTTGTCAAATCTTTCAAACGCGCCATTGCTTGAAATGATACTGTATGGTGATAAAAGGTTGTCTGTTGATTCTAGGCAACTTCAAAATACATGTATGCAACACAACGTTTTGAATGAAATGCTGATATTAATACTTGGCTGCTGCAACCTGTAAGGGGGATTTGGCGTTTTTATTGTAGAGTAGTTATATATATTACTTGGTTTTCTTTCTATTTTGCTTCATATTTATCAGTAGTTTGAACCTTTTGGTGGCCACAACATAGCCTTGAGCCTTTTGCTCCCCATGGTATCGTTTTAGTAGTATAGTAGAGTGATTTTGTAAGGAGTGTAACAAGTAATATGTCAATTGAAATTTTTATTAGATTATGAAAGAAGAATGAAAAATGAGACACACAAATTGCAACAATCACAGAAAAAAATTAAAAAAAATCACCCCATAAATCACAGAAAAATCACAAGAAAATCACTGAAATCACAGGAAACGTCACGTGATTTTAAAATCACAAAAATACTGTACATTATTTTGAGAAGTGGTTATTCCCTCGATCAAGCACTGTACATACCCAGGAGGACAATCCATGCATACAGCATCTGCAAATCTTGAACAGGTCCTGTTAAATTGTTTCCCATCCTTTCGTCTTCTGTCTCCGCATTGTTTGCAAGGTTTGCATATGTAATGCCCCTCATGATTCTTGGCGACATGTTCAAGTTTACTGTAATGGTTTGCAAGGCAATCTTTGCAAGCTGGTTCTCCCTTATAAAGTCCACAGTTTTGCGTCAGACCTTGACCATGCGAGCATTTCTGTTGACAAGGTACACATTCTCCTTCTACTTTTGAGAAGTAAGTAGGACCACAGAATTCATGATCTGCTGCTGATGCTTCATAAGTGGGCAACTGCAAAGTAAAAACAAACTGTCAGTTGAATACACATTTCAAATAAGCTACCTCTTTTGGAAATTCATTAAAATGTCGTCCTATTCTTCATATGAAATTTTCGAGCCCAGATTCGGATTCAACACCAAACTTTAGTCTTATTGTGCCAAACATGTTTTTAACCCTATCTGACCTGGAGGGGGGCGGATTTCGCCCCCCCTAGTACATTTTTGTTTACACCGTTTTCCACACATGCAGCAAACCTCTGATACTTCGTAAGTTTAACTTTGTATCATAGAGCAATAAAATTGCAACATTTTGGTCATTCTATTTTTAGCCTTGTTTCCATGGTTACCAATTTTTCATACTGCACTCTATGAAAAACCAACTTTGTATCTCTTTTAATCATGTTTAATTGGTCCAACTAAGTCTAAATTAAGAATTTATATATATTTTGATCTATATCTCTCATTTCTTTATGAAAAAATAAAGTTTCATGACCTTTTAGCGACCTTTCATTTATATGACGTCATATGACATCATAATGATCATCATGCTCTAGCAACAACAACAACATCGCTAATTGGATTATGATTTCAAATTTTCATTGTTTACATAATGAACTACCTTTGTGCCAAGTTTGGCTGCCATATCTCTTATGACAACAGAGATAAACAGGGGGGGCCGAATGCGCCCCCCCCCAGGCATTGAGTGTTTCAAATCACCCAGGTCAGATAGGGTTAAACTGATTCAACACCCAACCTTAGTCTTGTTACATGTTCTTAAACTGCTGGCGATTGTGATGTTGGTTTTATGACGATGTAGATATTAAAAATTTATAAAGGATTTGACCGTGAAAAATCGCTCCAACGTTAAACCCCGAGTCATTTTTCACGATTTTAGGAGTTTTGTAGAAAATTCTGTCTCTCAGTTGATGTTGGGCGATAGAAAACTGTAAATTTTTTATCTTAGGGTGCAGGGTGGTGGGTGGATGGGGTCCTGCTGTGTGGATGGGCGGATGCTGGCCTTTAGTTTCATGTGCTATCCCGGTGGGGGTGGCACATGTGGAGAGGGGCGGCGGCTGTTTGTCCGCGCGTGGGGCCCTCTGTTAACTGCCTTGCATCTATTTTCTCCCAAACTATAAAATGTTTGATGCCATTGCCTGACATCAAATGTGAGACAGACATTTACTTTTCTTTTAGTTTGTTGTTCTTTCTTTCAGTATATTGTAATTTTTGAATTGTAAGTGCCTTTCATGGTGGGAACTCCGATGACCTAGTGTCTATTCCCGCCATGATAGGCACAGTAGATGTACTTGTTGAGTTTCGTATATTTCAATTGATTAAATACATAAAAAAAAAATTCACGGTCAAATACCTTGTAGATTTTTAAACATTACACAGTCAGAAAATAAACATGCGACCACTAGCAGCATGAAAACTTGCGTTTAGACGAAAGTTTGGGTGCAAAATTCAAATCTGGTTACTAAAAGTTCATTTGAAATAATTTTGGACAATTTCCAAAACGAGACTGTTGGTTTGGAGTGGTATATACCGAGTTCTATTTAAGGACCATTGTCACCCAGAGTTCTTCGTTCTGAGTTCTTCGTCGGCATGCTGCAATTTTAGACTGCCTGAAAATCAAATTTGGCCCCTGTGAAATAATTTTGCAGACAGTCTGAAATCGCAGCAGGCTTGCAAAGGACCCTGGGTGTCAATAGCACTCTAATAAGCCCCCATGGCGAGGGCTTATTTGATTTCAGAGATTCCAGATGGGGTTTGAAGAGAGAAGGCATATGGGAGAGGGGGCTTATTCACAAGGCAAGTCAAATGACAAGGATAGGGTCTACTGGGGTAAAATGGGTAAGTTTTCTTGGGGTAAAATGGGTAGGGTGAAAAATATGCATACATTTTGATAAAAGGTTTTTCGCAATTTTCCTCTAGCTACAACCGCTCGAGCGACTCTCCTTGGCATAGTGAATGTTGAGTTATCAGTTCAGCGTCCACTGTTTTCCCGCAATCAGCACTAATCATTTTACCCCCAGCCTACCCACTTTTCTCTAGCATAGTCTTTCATTTTTTACACCATAGTTTGCAGACTAAAACATACAACTTTGAAAGTCAAATCAAGGGCGCCTACCTTGTAGGAAGTGTGTTTATTCCCAGTACTGTAGAGTAATTGGTGTCCTGTGACACAGTACAGAGGGTGTTCCAGAACCGTTACCGTGATCCAGCAGTACACAGCACAGAGTCATTCTTCTCAAGGTCGAGATGACGTATGAATAACTTTGTGGTTTCAAATTCCGGTGTTTATGTAATACGAGATCAACTGTTATACGAGTTGGCCATAGGGAATCAGACAGCGTGATCTTTGATTGGTCAATACTAACAGACGTTAGAATTTGAAAATCCCTGTAACTAGAAAAACTTCGTTTCTTATGCTTTTGACTCGATCTCTTTTAACCTAATTGACTCGACCTAATTGACACAGATACACAGGACTGGGTCACAGGACACCAATTACTCTGCGAACAGTAGGTCACGCTTACAGTACAAGGTAGGCGCCCTTGGTCAAAAACACAAATTCGACACAACTTTTATCCTATCAAAGTCGACATGCGAACTTTTTTAGCTAAACAAATTGAAAAGCTTTAGCAATCTTTGGCATTTGATACAAGTGGGCAGCATGATCGAGAGGGATGCTGTTTAACGTTTTGGCTTTGGAGGGAGGGGCTATTGAGCACCATCCTTGATCAGTCCTATTTCCAGGGCGTATCATTCTCTAAATATATCGTATCCCTTTGGCAAAAATCCTATGCTAAAAAATCCGTAAGAAATTCCTGAAAATCCAATCGTTTGCGGAAGAGTGATACATCGCATCGCTCGTCCTATCTTTGACATTTGCGGGAGAATCCTGTAAAAAGAGGGGCAAGATTTTCCAAATTGTTCAGTGAAAACCCTGTTTTGCACTAAGATTCCAATAGTTTACCAGCCGGACCGGATTAACTTTCAATGTTGTTCTTTTGTTGACAAGAGAATGTTGATTAATAGAATTGTCTATTTTTGTTGTAGCATTAAAGGGTCTGTTTCATCCATCATTCCTTGGATCATGGGCCATGAAAAGATAACAAAGGACAACCTAGAGACGGCACTGCAAGGCATGCCGGATGAAAAAGACCTTAATAGCTGAAAGGATCGTCTAAATAATTTAAAATGAAAATGAACGAGCTGGACCAAAACTTGCGCCTTATTTGCATGGCTACCATGGAGGAGATGTCATTTCAAGTGTCTCGTTTTGATACCCATTCAAGGGAATGGCTCTCGAATTAAAGTTTTAGACCTTTCTGGAGAAATCCAAAGAAGTAACTTCTACATTATGGTACAGGGAAATCAAAACAATGGTCTAAAAAATCAAGAAGCAGACTGAGAGGTTGACTTCACACACAAGCAAGTTCCGGATGCATCATAGTAAGCTCTTTTGCATGGGCTAGGGCTGGATAGAGCAATGGTTAGTTTGTAGGGCTTAGGTTAGTTAGCAGATACACGTTAATCTTCAATGGCTGGAAGGACGTAGGCACACCCTGAACATATTTCACTGAATTCAAACGGGATTCACACTTAAAAACTGATACCCAAGCTGCCCCCTCTCCCCTAGTTGCGTTCCCATTAAAACTTTCAATAAAAGTAGCAAGTTTGTTATTGCAGTTTGCAATGAACTTTGAGTCTCTCATGCTCTCACAGGGAGGATTATTGCCATTATTGCTCCCTAGATCCCGTATAAAAGTTGCATGCTCCTTTGCTTCCCTCGACCCTTTGATTTTCCTCAAAGATTCATTTTCTTCCTGGTTAACGTATTTTCTAATCTTACTCTTTTGTTCTCGGTCCTACTTATGTGGCCTTCGCTCTTTCTCCAGAAAATTTCTATGTACGAGAGCCCCGACCTTTCATGTCATGTTTGTTTCTGCCCCCCCCCCCCCCATCGCAAATGCATGACTTCAAAATGCTTCCAGTGTTTCTTAATGCCTAACTAGGTTGCTACTGCAGCTGTCTTTCCAAACTAATGCCATGAAGGACAAAGAGGAGAAACGTATTTTATCCACTCGTTTCCATTGTGTCATGCTCCCTTGGCTGAGCAGCTGCTTTGCTTTCATTTTGCGGTTATGATGAATCTTTGTCAGATCCAATGAATCTTTTTCAAGGCTCAGTCAATACTTCAGTGTTGCTACAACAATGAAAGTAATTCCTCAATGGCAGCTTTACACCGTGAAATCCGATGTGAGCACGGATGTGAGTTGACTTCCATGTAGTCTACTCGTCCGTTACAACTTGATCTATTCCACAAATGAACTACCTCAAATCTTAATCCTCCGTTCTCTAATTCATCTTCGAATTTAGATCTGAATTCATATCAAGAAGGGCCAAGAAAGTACCAAGAAATTTCCTGCCACTGAGCAATGTAAACAATACAAATCAATTATTTCTGCAGACCAACCTTTACTACCATATGGACCCATAGTAAAGCCATACTAAAGCAAGGATTCTGCTAAAATATCTTGTTACCTGCAGAAAGAGAAGGAGAGCAAATTTTGCCAATTGTGCTATCGATACCATTGTGAACAGTTGCTAGTCTTCTCGAATAGCTCCTCTACTTTCCTGAATAAAAGTTGAAGCCATACTGACTCGAACCTCGCTCGATCGATGTCCTGAAGTGAAAGTGAAACTGCACTAGACAATAGGGAATCTGACCTGAAGCTGCTGAAAGTCGTAAACGAAAGCGGAGCAAGGTGGGGCAACTTATGCTAAACAGAATTCTCACATCCCTCTTGGAATCGTTTACTTTTTGTTACAAACTTGGTACATTATGCTACAAAGGCCACAACACTACCCCAGGGGGACACTCAGCACATGCACATGCAAGGGAGGCAAGTCCGATATTTTTGGGCTCGAATATTGCCGAAAGTATTATTTTTGGGTCTAACTGAATAAACTGAAATTATGGCCATGACAAATATAGTCAAAATGATATTTTTGGGTTCTGTAGCGGCAATCCTGACCTCAGTTTGCATTGTTTCAGGATATTTTACGTTCGTTCACAGATGTCAAAGTATAGAATGAGCTGATATTTTTGGATGAAGCTAAACTGATATTTTTGAGTTGCCTGAAAATTTCTTCGATTGATCTTTGAAAATACATGCAACACGCAGCATTTTTGCTATATTTATACCTGCCTTGATAAAAGTTTCTAAATCAAGGTTCGGAGATAAAGTAGTGGAAAGATGGGATAAGAGAAACAGGACATTGGAAAATTTTCTTCTCAGATTAGTAGTCCGCTGTGGATGTTGGGATCACTTGCATTTCTATTTCGACCGCCTGTTCTCTCGAACATTTTCATGTCTCCTCTCCTGGCAAGGGTTTCTTATAAAATACTGTTACTCGAATGAGGTTTTATCTCCAGCGTTAAGGTAGAAACACCTATTATACGAGTGCCTACCATAGGGACTGCAAAAAGGAAAGGGGGATAGCAGAGAGAGGGAAGATCAGGTGAGCTTATTGAGCGTTTGAATGCCTGTAAGTTGTAAATTTCATGGGGGGGGGGAGGACAGAGCAAGGTCAGTTGTTCCAAATGATAGAAGTTGTAGGAATGAAGGTGTCAGAATGTGATATAGTGCGAGAATTAGGGAGTGAAACAGAGCGTCTATGATTGACAGTAGAGGACCTAGTTGGGCGATTTACTCTCAGAGGTTGAGGCTTTATTTGCTTCTGGTCAGTGACCTACGCGATGTTAATCCTGACTGCAATCCTAATCGTTCGATTGTTATGCCATCTTTGGGTAAGTTAATTGCCTCTGCGCCGTACCCTCATTCTGGGGGGGGGGGGCACTATACAGATTTTGGGTACGGGGACATGCCATGGGGAAAGGTATCGATTTTCGCGAATTTGGTTTAAGGAACGGTGTCATTATAATTTTTGGGAAAATTGTTATAAGGTCAGGTATATATTTTCGGAAAATTTGCATAAGGTCGGATATACATTTTCGAAAAATTGATATAAGGAACGGGTATATTTTTGAAGCTTCAATGGCACGTCCCCGACCAAAACCTGGTCAAGTATCCCCCCTGGGACCCTCATCTTCCCAATGTCAATTTATCAATGTCAGCCCCAGGACGCGGAATCCCAGCTTCATTGTAAAATATCGTGTAACGTCAGCTTCCATTTCACCACATTGGGACGGGACACACAGTTGCACTCAGAGGCGGCGTGTGTGAACTTAACACAGCAAATGTAAGGGTAATTTGGTCTCAACACTTTTTGCTATGAGCCTACAGAGACGCAAGAGCTTGAGGCTTAACTTCAAAATGCTTCAAAAGAACAAGAACCTCTCTCTGGCCCTAATTTCTTCCTCTCCATGAGTGTCTTGATACTAATAGCTCGTTCCGGCTCCAAGAGTGACGTTATGTCTGTCACAAAATTTCCACTAGAAATTATGAGGTAAAGCATAGTTCTCCAACATTTTCCAAGAGGAGAATGGAAATTTCTCTTACATTTCCCCGAGCATTTCCCAGAGAAAGTTGTCTGTTTCCTCTAAATTTCCATACAGAAATTATTGGCGAAATGTTGGTATTTTGTGCTGTGAAATCTTTACCTCCCTCAAGCAAGCTCATTTTCCTACTTCATTACACTTACTGTTTGCAAGAAAACCCTTATAAGAAACTCGGGTCGCCAACAATTTAAGAAATACCAGCAGAGTAAAAATATAATCTATGAAACTATTTATTCAGTGTATTTTACTTCAGTTACACTTGTTTGCTGATTACTTAGAGGGTACTTGAGGAATGTCTTAACCCTATCAGGCCTAGGGTATTTGATGCTCTAGGAAGACTAGGGGGGGGGGCTGATTCAGCCCCCTGTTTTATTTCCGTTCTGAACGATGTAGAGCCTGGACTTGCTCCAAGTCTGCTCCTCTGATCCATCCCGAGAGAAAGAGAAATAAATAGAGAAAAAAAAGAAAAAATTTAAGGTGGTATTATGGCATTAGATCATAAAATTTTTCAATTTTTGAAAAATTCAAATTTGATCAATCAACTACCGTAGATTTCGAAAATTTGGTCCAATTTTCGATTGCAACGACACTAAATAGTGTGCATGCTAATTTATGTTAGGTATCTGGTCCCAGTTAGCCTTAACAACCACTTAGCAACGCTAAACAAAGCAAAACTTGGGATGAAATGTACCCCATATGTATCTCCCCATATGTCCCCAAAATCGATATCATTTGGTGCCTTCATACTGTGGGCTCATTATTCAAATGCCTCATTTGCATGTGTCGACAGGGGACCAAGGAAGCCTTCTTGAACCAAGCTTCCTTCGCTTCGCTTCCTAAAGATAGAAATCTATTTCGCTTCTATTTTGATCATAGACTGGCTACACAATCTCTGTATGCTCCTTAGAACTGATTTGTCGCTAATACAGAGACTTGTTGCCAAACAGTGTCTGAAATCGGAATAACTTGATAGCCTCGTTTTCATAAGCGCTACATGCGTAAAACGCGGACCACGGAATTAGTATTTTGGTTGTTGTTGCTGCTGTGATCAGTAATCATCAAAATATGACTCAAGAAAACAACACATTGATACCAAGTTTCATTCATGTGAATTTGAAAGAATTTTAGACAGTTTATGACTCTGACAAAATTGAGCATGGACAGTGAACATAAATTTGAAATTTCAGAGGAGTTTCAGTTTCATATAGTCTATATATAAATTCACCACGGAGAGAATTATTTAAAGGAGCTCTCTCAATAGGTAAACTAATCGAAGAGAGAGCCCCCCCCCCCCCCCTATCAAAGTGACCAAAGATAAAGTGACCAAAGTTCAGAGTGACCAAAGATAAAGGAAGGAACCAAAGACTTTACAAGTTTTAGACATTTCATCATCATTATACATTATCATTAGCAATCAGTTAAGTGGTATCTGAAGGACTGAAGTACAAGGAATTTTCAAGGGAACTGTTCTTTATATTTGCTCCAAGTGATTTGCTGCATCAGATAGACAAACTCTCTCCAAGAAAAGTGCCACCTAAATGCATGCTGATGCGAGGTCTGATAATAATGAAGCAGATATCTTGCTTTAAACAAACCCCTATGAATTAAGAACATCAACATCAATGTGATAAAGTAACAAGTACTTGTTAAATCACAAGCAAAAAATTATATCACCCTTTCCTTTTCGTATGTGATCCAAACACGGGGTGGGGGGGGGGGGGTTGGATCACATATGGAACTTATAAAGATTCTAAACTTCTAAAATATCTAAGATTGTTTTATTTGGCAGATCAAATGCATTCAAACCAAAACAACTGTTAAGGTGATAAAGTACAACAGCTCAACATTGCCAAGTAACATGCTTGCAGTTAGATAATATTAGAAATTCAAGGCCCCCGACGAGATCAGAAAAGTGGGGGGGGGGGCAGGCCAAACTTGATACAAAGAATTACCACAACACAATAACATGATGATGACTTGATGATGAGCTGCCTTTCAAAACGGCATGATTTGCAAACATGTGGGGGGGCGTGGCCCCCCGGCCCCCCCCCGGTCCCCAAGTCATCGGAGGCCCTGAAATTGAAATACACGAGCCAAATGTAAACGAAAAAATCACTAACCTGAACTTAGAGTAGGCCTACACTACACTGCAGTGTACTGACAGACTGACACTCACTGCTGTCTTGAAAATGCCTCTCAAGTATCACAAAAGCATTACATTTTGCCATTTCCTGTTAGAGCACAAACAAATATCTCTTCCCAGTGCCCACTTCATCATGCCAAATGGCTAGCTAAATTCCTTCAGCTTCATTTGCTTCTGCTCTTCAGGTCGATCAAGCTGCGACGACAGCGCCGGACGCCATTGCTTCTTCTTGAAAAACTCAGACCAAACAGGCCTCTACTTCAAAGGGAGGTTTTCCAGTAAAAATAAGTAAAGAGACGAAAAGTTGATTGGCTACAAAAAAATTTTCTATTGTTTTAGCCGAAATGCTCCAATCAGATTTACAATTCGGTTTTTCGTTCTGAAAATTCCGATTTGAGACACTCTCTGGCAACCATTTCTATGCTGGCAACTAGTCCCTCATTGAGCTGGCCATCAGCAACAACAACAACAGCGAAATCGAGGGACTAGTGTAGCTAGTCTAATCATTTGGTGCCTTCATACTGTGGGCTGCCATTATTCAACTGCCTCATTTGCATGTGATCGACAGGGGACCAAGGAAGCCTTCTTGAACCAAGCTTCCTTCGCTTCCTAAAGATAGAAATCTATTTCGCTTCTATTTTGATCATACATCTTGAAGTGAAGGAGTTGTCAATTTTTGTTAAATACGGAATAATTTATTGCGAAAGAGACAGATTGCAGAGAACAAGTTTCTTGGGAAGCAACCTGCAGAGAAAAAAGACAAAGAGCACTGAAAGAGCAATGGTATTATGGTAAAGAAAGGAGTGATCCGAGTGTGTGGGCCAAGAAAGGCATAGGCCTAAATTCGTGTCCAACAAACAGGTGCAGTGCTAGCCTAATTTGCACAACACTCTACAAGCAGGAGGCAAGAGAAAAGCTGTTGGTCAGGTAACACCTTTATCAAGGAGCACAAAGAAAGTGAAATTTGGAATTATGATGAAATGCTGCAAGAAAATATACTTGTCTGGTATCTTTGCAACATTTTAGAAATTTGTTGGAACCAATGATTGGAAGACGTGCAAATTGCAGTAATACCACAGTTCCCACTGCAGTTACAACTACAAGCCACAATCAATGAGAAGAAAAAAAGTGTATTATTTGGATTGCGACTTTCTCTTGTTCGCAGTGCCAGTGAAGAAAGCATGAATGTTATGCAACTCCAGATTTGATAATTTGTGAATCCCCAAAACAGTAATTGTATAAATGTTCAGACAGTTATATTGTTTAAATTGGAAAGGGCCAGATTATACCACAACCAATGACATCAAAAAGCTTCCCAGCAGTGAATGAGAAACGGTCTGAGTGCTATTGAAGAGGTTGTGCTGGGACACATGATGTTAAGGGCAGCTGAAGAAGTGAGAAAGACTCTATTGACAACAAAAGATGCTGTAATTGAGACTAATCAAGTGGCCATTGAAAGTACATGACAGTGAAGGCAATATGCATCCCCAAATGGTATCATTGTTGCTGCTTCAAGTGAAAGAAAAGTCCATGATGATCCGTTTTTGTCAAAAACTTGAAGGATTGCCTGTGAATAAAACATTGCCAATAGAAAATAAAACAAATTATATAGTAAAAACTGAATGAAATAACAAGAGCTAGAGCAAAGGAACTTGCAGAGGGAGAATCATATCATTCTGGGTACTTTTAGCTGTCTTTTCCTCAATAATGTTTAAGTTGAAATAGTACTTGAACTTTAAATGCGATTTTCTCAAGTTTCGTATTTTGGTGTTTTCAGTGAAGGAGTTACAAAATATCTCCTGAATTCCTGGGAATAAAGATCTGAAATTTTTACAAGTTGTGCTGCATACATAGGTCTAATGCAAAGACCTCTTATTTTCTCAAAAATTTTCTTCAAAAATTAATTATGCATTGAACACTATCTACCGAGCATGAATATTTTCCGCCATTTTTGAAAATTTGCCAATAAAACAGCAATTGGTAAAAATATTCCAAATAAAATAGGTGTATGCACTAGATCTATGTATTAAGGACCTCCAATAAAGATTTGAAGCCAGTACCTGTAATATCATAGGAGAAATCTTGTAATTCCTTTGAACTGTTTTCCCGCAGTTATGCTAATTTATGCAAAACCAGTCATGTGGAACCATGCTTAAATTTGAAGTTTTGGTCATGAATTATTGATTTTTAGCCAAAGGAACCACATTGGGCCATCCAGAGGCCTTTTATAGCCAAATCATTCTAATGCCATAGTACCACCTTAAATCGTTGATTGTGAAAAAACGAAAGGCAATAAAGACATGGGTCCAATTTTGGTGTATCTTATGGTCGAATAGCTTTTGCTTTGCAAAGAAAAATTATTTCAAAATGATGACGTCATCACACAGGAATTCGAAAAATGTGCACATGCGTACAGCCAAAATACGCATAATCATACGTTTAAATGAAAAACAAATTATGCATTGGATAGAGGATCAAAAGTAGCATATATTCAATCAATTTCATTGTTTTCCTGCATTTGCTGTAGATTTTATTAGCATTTATTGAAATTTTGCACAGACATCTCTCAAAAATTGATCGCGTTTACCCCCTGGAATGAATTTAATTTTTCTAAAAAGTTCATTTTTGATTATAAGAGGGATAAAAATTTAAAGTCAGAAAGTTTCAGCGTTGTAAATGCACTACGTAAAAATCCACAGAAGAAAAGCCGCTAGGGGTAGGGTTAACATTGGAAAGGCTTCAAAAAGATTGCTATGGAGCCTTCAAGAAACTCGTAAAATACTCTAACAAATTCGTGTATTTGACCTGTACCAAGATTCAGATTTGTTCAATGATAATCTTCCTATCTCGTCATGAAACAATTGTTCACAACATGACAATAATTCCAAGTAAACAAGAGATAATTTATTCCATCCAAGCTGTAGATGGTAGCCAGTATTGTTTGCAAACACATGTAGTTCTTGGAACTGCAAAGGCAAAGTTATAACCGCGAACAAACTGATCCGATCCGCTTTCACTTTTATAACACACCCACGTCTCTGGTGTATATGGTTTTTTGAGATACCCTCTGACGTCTATACTATTGTGTACTTCACGAAACTTTGTTTTCCTGCAAAATTTCATAGAATATAGAATTCGTGAAATTTCATTCTCATAAAATTTCTAATATATGGAATTCATGAATTCTTGTTCTTGCGAGTTATAACTAGTCTATCTTTGCAAAACGCAAATTTGATCCCTCGAAATCTCGCGTTTTTTCCAACTCGCAAAAGTTTCTTCCCGCGAGGTTTCTTCCTCTTACCAAATGAAATATCTAGACCAACTGAATTCAGTAGCTCTGCATTGATGTTTTTCGGCTGTTTTGCCAATGTACTGATCCACTATGAGCTGTTTTGCGGGAAAAGGCCCTTTTTGGTGCGGAAAGAGGCTCATATTTTGAATCTTCCCGTCAAGATCTTCCATTCAGTGTAGCCGGAAATGTTTAAAATGCTACATTTCTCTCTTTCTTACTGCACAATATCCCTCCAAAGTACTGCTGCATTATTAAGTCAACATACCTAAATTATGCATTGCACACAACACTGATAGAGCTTTTAGTGCATTTGTGTGTGTATCTCAGGGACCAACTTGTGGAAAAGTGGGGGGGGGGGGTGCAGACCTTCCCATTCCCCCATGGCTCCACCATTGGTGTTTTCTGCACTGATAAAAATATAAAAGGTTATATTCTTTCCTGCACCCCTGCCTGGCGCTCTTCTCTTGTCTTGCACTGAGCAATATTTGATGTGAGGCTTCATCAAGTTGAACCGGATGTTAGTTCTCAGAGAAACCTACTTTACTAAAAATAGCATAGATAATAAAAAAAGACGTCGGCATTGAGGACAATCCTACAGATAAGTGCCGTCAATCATATTGTATGCGAACAATACTTTCCGAGGACACATCAATCATCACCCTTTGTTCTCCATGTTCCCTTCTTGGAAATATGCTGAAAGTCTACTTGGTTTCTCTCCACTTTCTCTTTGAGGGTAGACTGAATTTGTAAACAAAGAATGGTTGGTGTCATGGATGCTGCATCTTCAACATCCTTCCCTTTCAAAGGAAATGATTCTTTGTAAACAAAGGAAATGATTGGTGTCATGGATGCTGCATCTTCAACATCCTCCACTTTTAATTCTGTATGGCAGTGACCGTGTTGCTGAGCTTCATGTTGGTCGTTGCATTACAGGTAATACAACTTGGCGCGAGAACTGTCTGGTGAACCGCCGTCCGAAACAGATGCCCCGAGACTGCGTATGAGTCAGTCTTCGTGATATTTCGATATTTTTAGAGAGTCTGGTACCCAGTGTAATATTTTTCAAGAGCTGCTTCGAAAACTAGCCTATGTATAGTAAAATCTTTCTGCGCCTCGGTCTGACAGTTCTTATCTATGTGGAGGCAAGCAGAGCGCGAAGAACAAAGTGTACATCGTACTGAAGTCTCCCGGGGGGGGGAGGGGGGTACATAACATGTTAAGGGTACGGGTATGTGCCACCCATATGTGTGGCTTTTTGGGCCCATAATTCTCTAAACCAGGGTCCTTTTTCGGCAGATTTTCCATAAACATGGGTGGAGTTTCGCTGAAATTCGCAAAAAATGATTCAAATGGGCAGTTTCCGCCAAAATTCATCATAAAAGTGGGTATCAAAAGCAAGTTTCGGTAATTAGACGAGGGTAGCTTTCTGAAAACCGGGCGGCAGACCCCCGTCCATCCACAAGTCATGTACCCCCCCCCCCCCGGGTGAAGTCTACAGGGTACAACAGGACAGGAAAACATTATACAAAACTACGAATCCCCGTGCTTAGCTTAATAATGTTCTAAACTAACTGTACCCAGACCAGATTATTTACAGTCAGATACCTTTCCTGTGAACAGTCGCGCTAACACTCACTAACAGCATACTGCAAAATCATTTCACATAAAGACATGATGCGAATGCGAAATCATGTCAAACTCATTTATTCAGACAAATACAAATGGAATTTAAAAAGGACTTTCGATAAATTAGCTTTCTCTAACATTGAATCAAAGTTATGGATGCTTGGAGGAATCCTGTTGAGCACAATTTGGAATGGCCCCGTCTCTCATGATTTAGTTTTTATTCCATGCTTTATTCCATGGATCCTTGCATTCTTAAGTAAAGTTTGGCAACGGTTACAAGAAATAAATTAATTTTGAAGTTCTACTTGGTTTGCTCTGACATCAACGAGAGGCTAAACATGAGACAGTCTTCTTTTACCTCGATTTTGGGACAAATTTTTGAAAAACAATTCAGTTAGGGGCGTCTGGTTTCAGCTTTCACACAAACTTGAACTTCAAAAACTTGTAACTCCGTGAATTCTTAGCGGATTCGCAAGATTCTAGCGTCAAGAATCAATTTAAAATCTTAGGAACAGGGTTGTCTAACCAGAAACCTTTACTTTTTATCATTAATTCTTAATATCTAATCAAATGTCCGTTAATTTTTCTGGGACACCCTGTACTGTAGTTACCAGTAGAGTAAATGCAACGCAACTTTCAGGTTCTCTAAAACTCGAGGTTTTTCAGTTTTCTTCTGCCTTTGGAATTTGCAACCAGCATGCCTAATGGCTGCCAACATAGAGATTGCACGTTCAAGGTATGCTGGTTCAAATTCCCCTTTAAGTCTTGGGCTACCATTGAGTGGGCTATACCTCACTCAGATGGGATGATTCTGAGCTCGTTTTAATATGATGAATCCAGCCTAGCACAGGGGCCACACAATTCATTCAGATTCAATGGTATTATCAAAAACTAACTTAGATTCAAGCTTGCACACAATTGACGAATTTGTCCAATCTGGGCAGGATGGCTCACTGAATTGTGTTCATATGAGAAACTTTTATCCCACACGTGAATGAGATCCCACCATCTCTCGAGTTAGATCCCACTCAACTGGGCTTACCCATCTCTCATATGAACACAAGTTTATTTTCCTGCATAAGTCACAATGTCGGTGCGATCTAACTCAAGGGAGCTGGCATATGCATACACAGCATGGGCAATAATGCACAGTTGATGTGGCTATTATTATGATCAAACTGCTTCCACAGGATATTCAATCCAATTCAATCCTTGTTCTGACGAGAGAAGAACGAAGGGAAAGCAACATTATCAAGTTTTTCTCGCAATCCCTTGGAAGAGAAACAAGCAAGTTAGAGTACGAATACAATTTTATCATAATACAGGCCACATCAACGGTGCATTATTGTCCTTGCACTCAGGTTTCGTCAGGGACCGCGCAGCCATTGGGCTAGGGGGGGCTAAAGCCCCCCCCCCCCACTTTTTTCAAAGATAGGTCTAAAATATTTCAATAATATGGAATTTTCAATATTTTCATACACGCAACTGCTGCATTTGCTGAGAAACCTTCTCAATGGCTAGCTAGATGTCTCAAAATCTGACTTCATTCAAATCTGAAGCAGTCAAATTTCAACAATCTAGCGATATTGAACTTTCATAAACAACGAGCAACGCGATGCCCCTCTTGGATATTGCTGACGATTTTGTTAAAATAAAAATTAGAGTGGGCATCGCAACTTTGGCACGTTTGCTCTGACAGATCTTCAGTGGTAATAGTTACGAGAAAAAACGCTTTGCTGTTAATTTTGTTGGTTGTAACAATATGTCTCTTTACATAGTAATTGAAATCATTTTTGAACCAAACTGACTGTATGTAAATATGGACGTAAATAGTCAAGTCTTTTTTTGAAAAGGGCGTTTTCCGCATTCTAAAGGGCGTGGTCTCAAAAAATTTTCCGGGGGCAAGCCCCCGGTCCCCCATTTTAGCTCGCTTCGCTCGCCATTCAGCCCCCCCACTTTAAAACCGCTGCGCGGTCCCTGGGTTTCGTGGCCCAACTCTTATGAACAGTCCCTTATACAAATGCTCCATTTCAGATATCGCTGTGTCAAGTAAACCCCGCTAAGCATGTTTGCAAACGAGCATGGCGCTTCTCAAAAGGCCTTGGTCACTGCGTGCCCTGCACGGTAGCCTGCTTACAAGGAGAGGGACAAGAACGAAACTGCGGGTATAATGAATCTGGAGACAGGGTTAGAAATCGGTGTCACAAATGTGAACATGGAGCACTAACCATGGTTCGTGTGACGGCTGGAAAGAGAAAAGAGTACCGGGTGTGTGCTTGTCCACCAGGGTAAGTCATTTTACATTTGATGTTAGGCCAATGAAGTGTGAATGAAAATTCATCCATACAAAATTGAAGGTATTTCAGCTCAATGATATTGCGAATCAGGAAAGGGGATCAGTGGCGGTAGCAATTCCTGTCACTGTTGTTCTCTCGTCAGGGGCTCCCATTGTTCAGCATAATTCTTCTATGCTGGCCTGACATCCAATGCGAAACGAAGTTGTTTATTTAGCTGCTATTGTCAATGTTTCTGTTGGGCATTGCACTGGCTCTGCATGCTTCTAAGAGCTGATATGTCGCTATTCTCGTTGAGCTGGCCATCAGAAACAACAACAAAGACGGTGCTATTGAGAGACGGTGCTATTGAGGAACTAGTGCTGCTTGGCTAGCCATACAGCACGAGTCCATCGACTTTCGCTTCCTTTGAATTGAAGTGATGTTCTTGTTGTCGCTAAATTAGTGGTACCGATACATCAACTCGGGCAAGAAACGAAACTGCAACGGTCGCGACAGATGTAGTAAGTCTATCTGCTAAGTATGAATTTCAATTCCAGATACTACGATGGGGAACCTTTTGGAACACCTGGATGCACAAAATGTGGACCATGCTGCAGAGCGTCTCTGGAACATTTGGCACGAGCTGAATGTCAAGAGAGTGGAATGGGTATACAATGTTCATGTGCACCGAATTCACAACATCTTTGTGCTGCTGGTCCTCGTTCAGATTTGGTGCAGAGATGTAATGCAATACATGACAATCTTACAAAATACAGGCTTTTCAATCTCGAAAAGAAAGGGAATATTTCTAAAATTATCAAACCAAAAGGAACTGCAGCAACGACTCCCGTTGGTCCTACCAGAACAATGCCAGTACTTCAAATGACCGATACTTCTCCAAAATCAGCCTCTGCTGTAACGACGACTGCATATTCATTACATGAAGGACAGGATCTTAAAAGAAAGTCGAAAACAACAACAACAGTGACAACAACAACCATAATAAAACGTAAAAACCCTAAAAATACAGCCTTGACACGGCGTAGTAGTTATCAAGGCGATTCAAGGAATGCTAATTCGCACAGCTCTTCAACGATGCAGATGAAGACAAATGATAATTTCACTATTTCAGGGAATGAAAGTGTGAAAGGTAAAACAGGAAGAGAATTTCTTCTGCAAAAGATTTCTTCTACAAAAACCGCAAATCTTGAAGATAGTTCTGACAGAGAAATACCCACAAGTAAGAATACCTACTCTTTTGAAGAGCCATTGCCACCTTGGGACCTTTGCGGGCACACTGCAATTTCAGACTGTATCAAATTTAGCAAAAGTGGAAAAAATGGATGCCACAGGGAGGAGGGGGGGGGGGGGTTCTTACATAGTAAAGGTGCCTGGGGATGTGCTGCGACGAAGGGTATACTTTTTCAGACTTCTAGTCTAGAGGTATACTTTTTTGTAATTGTGGCCTAGCAACGGTTTAGCCAAGGGTATCATTTTTGACAATATTGGTCTAGCGAACGGTCATGATATCATATTTGGTACAAACTTGACAATATTGGTGCAGAGAATTGTCAAAATTGGTCCAACCAACAGTATCATTTTCGTAACAATTGGTCTAGCCAACGGTTTGAATATGCTCGCGGCAGACCCCTACCAAAATATGACGTTATATTTGAACAAATAGTTAAGAATAGAGAATATTCTGTACTTTTGAAATTTATTCAAGAATCCTGAAAAGCCCAACGGTAGAATTAAAACAAAGTAACTAAAGTTTATTTCGAGTCATTCAGTTAAGAGAATTAGATCATAGAATTTTACATCCACCATCATACACCGATTTTTTAAGATTTGGAACCGTTTCTTGCTTGTGTTGTTTCAGAACCGAATACGAGAGAACATCAATTATCAGCGGTGATTGGGGTTACTGCCGCACTTACATGCATCATTATCACTATCATAGCAATAGTAATTATGAAATGCAAGAGCACACAACACGGAAGGAGGACAAATGGCCAAGAAGCGTCGTTGCAAGAGAGTCAACCACTTGATCGCAATTTGAAAAATCCTTTAGAAGCAGTAGAAGGCTGTATGGAAGATACCGCAGGAGGAGCTGAAAGAGGTACAGCAAGCCATTTCCTTTGCTTTGTTTTACTTTAGATGTGCAAAGACACCGAATCATGATTCAAAATATGCGTTTGTTGGATCTTTTTTGTTGATGTTTAATGATTCCGTTACGCAAGCTACAGCTGAGGACGAACTGATGTTCAAACAGAGAGTTATACAAAGAGACTAAGGTATTAGTAGGTAGAAGATGCCTTACTTTGAAGAATATACCATAAGCTCTTGACAATTCTTTGGAGAGTTCACATAATTGGTATCTCCAACTTACATTTTCATCCAAAAGGAGTCCAAAGAATTTGACATATTTTGCCTGTTTTACATGTTGATTGCCAATTTTTATATTGATACTTTCATTCAGAGAATTTTGTGGAGAGTGAAAAATAACAAAATGTGTTTATCTGTATTTAAGGCAAATCTATTAGCCACTAGCCACTTTTTGACACATCTAAGCTCCTTGTTGACCACTCTTTCAACATTTTTTATGCTCTCTGATTCAAAGTATATGTTAGTATCATCAGCAAGGAGATAAAAAGATAGCTTGGAGGATGAGTTAGGAAGATCATTGATATATATTAGGAACAGAAGTGGACCAAGGATAGAACCCTGTGGTACGCCATTGAGATGACTTGATGGGAGTTGCGACCATGACTGATACATACTGACTTCTGTTACTAAGATAAGAGCTACGTCGATTAAATTGACTGAAAGAGAATATAGGAACTAATTTGCAACGCAGCTGTGAGTAGATACTTTTGCAGTTTCATGATTTCGGAACTTCAGAGGATTCTCACAAGAAGCCATTCCTGCAAAAGCTGCTATTGACCACCATCGTTGAAAAGGATTTTTGTGATCAAACTCAGTACGCAGCGCCTCCTGACAATTGTTATTGTTAGTTTATGATATAGCTAGTGATTTAATTTCATCAACATTTTTATATCTTAGCTTAGCTTGTGTATGTAGCTGCTGATCAAGCTCATTTTTTGCAGAACCTTTGAACAAAGCTGTTCCTTTCAACTATGAAGACGAAAAATGCACCAGTGGTCCTAACACGCCGCATGAAGGTAATTAGAGGAAACCAGGGCATCTTTTAACCCTAATCCATATGGGCTTTTTTCGAGCTACCATTTATGGGGGGGGGGGGTTGCTTTCCAGCCCCCTCTGAAAACTGCCTTAGACTCCCAAGGATTCAATACAGGTTTTATTACAATCTCTGGAATGTTTGAAATTAAAGAAGCCCCGGTTGCTTGATAGAGCTTTTACGGTAATGCTCCGCCATTTTGAATTGTGTAAAACATTTCCTTCTCGGAGTTCTCTGAATGTGGCTTCTACAGTGCCCCATTGGAAGAAACTCGTCAGCAAAGTTGTCAGAAAAGTCTTCGCAAAAGTATAAACCAGTCGCAAAAACTATAAACCAGTCGCAAAAACTATAAACCAGATGGTACGCATGGGCCACTGTAGTGTTGATGTTAATTTGGTATTAACATGGTACCAATACTGGTTTCCGTTTCAAGTGAGTCCATTGCACTAAAAATTCTTACAAGATGCCCTGGTTGAAACAATGTTATCTCTCAGTTCTTTTTGCAAGTTTGAAAACATATTTTTTCCTGATAATTTAAGAACAGCTAGAAAAAGTTCCCATTTCAAGTGAAAGATTTGATCGAATAGCTGTAAAAGAGGAACTTGTTTCCGATTTTTACAAAAAGTGTCCAAAACTTCTTTTTCCCAAGCTTTTGTCGGAAACGTTTCCGTCTCAAGAAACATTAAGATTTTAACGCGTGGCCCTTGGTATGATTCTGAAACAAACGATACATTTGTTTATAAATACAAATTTAGGAACGAAAAGACTTTGAAACTTAAACAAAACATTATCGGATAAAATTTGGGGACGTTTTTTCACCAAATTTCGGACGTTTTTACAGCAGGACGATTAAAATACTTCATATTTTTGTGTTTATTTTTACTCATTTGATACTGAAATTGCCATAAATTTATAGACCGTTCTTCATTTTCGGGGTGTTTGGTCAATTTCCACAAATGATTATCGTTTAGGCTGATGAGAATGATTGCCAAGATGAAGTTAATTTGAGAAAATATGATGTTGTTGACTAATTAACACTCTCACGACATTCCTCTTCAATGCAAAGCGCTTTGTCAACGAAACATTACGTTTTGGAACAGTTGAAATGTGTTACTTTAATTTTTCTGTGCTGCAAGTAATTTCGGACATCAAAAGTTTCGGACTCCAAAAAATTTATTTCGGACATTAAAATTTTCTAATGTATGAAAGGTCCGAAATTTTTTGCTTTTAATGTATCTCCTGTTTGTTGCCTGAAGCTCACGGGAGGGCCTCCTTAATCCATTATACCATTTTTGTTTTGTTTCATAGTGACGAAAGTTGAAGGATTGCGGCGATGCCAAAGAACATTTCTGATTCAGAAACTTGATACAGAGAGCCAAGGATTTACCAACTGGAAAGAGCTTGCTCAACATTTTGGTGTTGCTGAAACAACCATTGATTATTGGAAGTCAAACTATAGAGCAGGTCAAAGTCCAACGGAATCTTTGATTAACCATATGATTTCCAAGAATATTCACGTGAGAGGTTTACTACAAGCGTTGGATCTCATTGGGAGAAAAGATGTCATAGAGTCACTATCTAAACACCTTGAAGACAAATGCAAACTATGCAGAACAACTTATGCAGGGTGAATATGATGCAGTGCTGCTGATAAAGCGCGGAAAACGTGCAGAACATGGGGAGCTATAGATTCCTTGAATAGCTCCCAGTATAGCTCCCGGGGGTCTACCTTGGAGAAAAACAACGGGGATGTGCCTGCCTGAACAAAATTTTATGACCCTGTCCTGGAATAAAATTCTGAAAATATAATACCTGTCCTGGAATAAAATCGGGAAAATTGATGGTTCTCGTGAAAATGATGTTACTAAAAGTACTTTTCGCTAATTGCTAACGCTACTAACATTTTAATTTAATAAGTTCATGAATTGGAGTAACTTTTTAAATGATGATCTGATCTGTCCTGGAAAAAGTAGCTCTAAAGGACACACCGGTCCCGGAATAAAGGTGCAAAAGGTATAATCCTGTCCCGGAATTTTCAGCCGAAAATGACACCCTATTGGCAGGCACATTCCCGGGTGGTTATTGTATTAAGTAGATCCCCCGGGGTATAGCTCTCCTTATATAGTTGTATATTTGTATAGCTCCCTGTTGGAGACAAGTATCGCTCCTTCAATAAACTTCCTACGATAGTACATTGTTGAAACCCATTGTTCACATTTTTAAGACCCATTGTTAACCATACTTAAGACCCATACATTGTACATTGTTAAGACCCATTGTTAACTATTGCTAAGACCCATACATTGTACATTGTTAAGACCCATTGTTAATATTGTTAAGACTCATTACTAACCATTGTTGAGACCCATACATTGTTCATTGCTAAGACCCATTGTTCACATTGTTAAGACCCATTGTTAACCATTGTTAAGACCCATTGTTAACATTGTTAAAACCCATTGTTAACCATTGTTAAGACCCATACATTGTACATTGTTAAGACCCATTGTTAACCACGATCTTTGTTCGCCGATTGTAAAGCAAAAAAGAGATAACCTAGGCCAGAAATGATTTTAGATAATATTAAAATCGACTGTGATGCCAGGAATCCAAAGTTTGTGGTAGTTTGTCTGCTTTTTAAAAAGTTCAAAAGTATCATTCCGCAATCACAATCATGAACAATCATCTGCGCTGTGCATCTGCGCTTTGAGATGTTTTTCTGTTGTAAATTCGTACGACATTTTTCGTAAGTTAGGTCCAATGTCGACGCCATTTTGTAAAACGCGATAAAATAGCTAGCCTCCGTTTGGAGGTTCGTTTGTGCCGTTGGAAATTACTATGAGAGTTCTATAAGAAAATAGCCTCGTTCAGGTCGGAGGCAAAATGGGTGACATTACGTTATGAATAATGACGTCATTTCGATTATTTCACATATTGAAATACGCAATTTCGCAGAGAAAAGACAGAGAAGGTTGGAAAAAAGTACGACACTCCATTCACAACATTGTGATCTTTCATTTTATGAACAACTATTCCAACCCCGGACTTGTCCTTTAAAAACAAAATTAGTTACACTCCAAGTTCCAAAGCGACTTCGTCTTCACCAATCCTGGCATCCTGCCAATCCGATATCCGCACTCAAGCAAAAAGTTTTTCCGCAACCGCAAGGAATTTCGTTAACCGTTAACCGCGCTTTAATTTCTAAAATATTCGCTAACCGCACTCAAATTTAGGGAAAATTCGCACAACCGCGAAACCATAATGGACCCACCTCCAGCGTCTGCATAATAGGTCTCATTCGAAGATAGAAAATGCACACACAAGGGCCGAATGGTCATCTAATTTGATAAGTGTTGAAAACCTCATTCGATTCGGTCGTTCAGTGATGGAATATAAGATTTTCAACAAGCTGAGCCCGTCGGAATAGCTCCATCATTTTTCAACGGATTTTTACAGGGATGGCCGCAAACTTTATTTGAAAATCTGAAGAGCAACATCATATAAAAGTTTGGCGAGGATCTTTTGTCGTTTTGTCACAATCTTCAGACAAACAGAGCACATTATTTTGGGACACCCTATATAACAAGTAAGGTTTTCATTGATCTTCTCATGATACTCATATCATGACCTCAAAGCTCAAAAGTGGCTTCAAAGCTCTGGACCAAAATTTAGAAAGAGAAATTCAAGAAATGGATTGCACTCTCAAAAAAGGACAATCAATCCCAAGCGACGTTTGGATGGTTTTTTCAATGATATTAGTCAATTGTACAGTGGTGGGAGAAGCCCTTAGGAGACCCTTTATTTTGGGCTCGAATTCCTCTCCTGGTCTTATGTTTGCCGGTACTAAATGCAACCTTCTGCAATTTTGCAGCAGTTTTCTACGAGGGGTGTATCACGTACGCTATCCCAAAAATCCAAAATTAAAATCCGAAGATCCCCGAGCATCGACTGAAAATCCCAAACAGTCCAGAAAATGTCTTGAAAATCCCCAAAATCCCTTTGGATATTTAAAAACCCCTGAAAGATCCAAGAATCCATTCGAAAATCTGAAGAATTACCAAACGCCCTGAAAGTCCTACTGAAAATCACAAAAATCCATTAAATTTGTATGACAATCCAAAAATGTGCAGGCCTAATTCAGACAACCTCGTACCCGATTATGTGTCAAAGCGAGGCGCATTTGGTTGTGATGTGATCACATGGAGCCCAGGAATAATCATCCGAGCAATTATCAAACGAAAAGGAGCATTTGGCAAGTAATACACCCCTCGGTTTTCTACGTGAGTAAGAACTCCTTAAGTTTGGCCTAGAACACATTTCTCAATCCAATATCTGACAGTGCCAAATTTAGATTTGAAAATTTTGCACTGTAGAAATGTTCAATGAATCACAATCTTAAGGAAGATTTTCTTGTCTTAAAGAACATTCTTTTGACAAAGGTGCCTCCATCCTCGCATAGCCATGCCACTGGATTTGTACTGTATATCAAGATGATATTTACGTTGATTCAGAATGGAACGTTGATCTTATTTCGTCTTTTCCAAATAAGTTTAAATCAGATTTAATTTCCCCATAGAACGTTGTAACCAATTACGAATTTTTCATTTTTCATAAAACCTTCTCGCTTCTTTGCTCAAGCCCTCCTCCAAACCAGGTTTGTTGGCTGGTGGGGTTTTTGCGTCTCTGGTTAAAGCTACTTTACAAACTGGCTTTAAACTTGGTTTAAAATGGGTGGTTTTAAAATAGTTTCACATTGGTTGTAAAATTTCTCTTTACTGGGTTTCGACTGGTTGCAGCCTGACGTTAAACCAGCGTTACATTGCCGTTAAATTAAACTGATTTTAAATTGATCTGAATTTGTTTAAAACTGGTTTGAGAAGTTCTTAGTTTAGATTTAAACTGCTCTGAAGATGGTTTGTAACTGGTTTGTAAGTGGCTCAGACTGCCTCTACTAAGTTTAAACCGGTTTTGGGCAGTTTTGGTTCCAGATCGTCAAAGCTGTCGGTGTAAAATTCCACGATCCATTTCTCGAACCGAATGGCTTGAAAAAAGAATCGCTACTTTGCTATGATTCTACTGTTGAGCTTTTCACAAGTCATTCAGTTCAAAGATATAGGTCACAGAATTTTACCCCGACCTTTTTGAGGATTTGGAACCAATGCAATTTTGAACCATTTTACGAGGTTTCGTTTCAGTTTCAAAGGGAATCTATATCGTAAGCATATAAAAGTTGCTCCAGCCACTTGCGGTCAAATTCTAGCCCGTCAGATCAAGGGCGCCTACCTTGTAGGGACTGTGTTTATTCCCAGCACTGTAGAATAATTGGTGTCCTGTGACCCAGTACACAGAGTATCCCAGTACTGTTTTCGTGACCCAGTACACAGAGTCTGTCCTGTGAAGGTCAAGATGACGTATGAATAACTTTGTGGTTTCAAATTCCAGTGTTGATGTAATACGACATCAACTGTTATACGAGATGACCAGACAGCGTGATTTTGATTGGTCAACACCAACAGACGTTAGAATTTGAAAATCCCTGTGACTAAAAAAGTTTCTTATGTTATACACGGATTGACAGGACACCAGTTACTCTGTGTATTGGGTCACAAAAACAGTACTGGTAATAAACACAGTTTCTACACGGTAGGCGCCCTTGGTCAGATGTCAGTATTTCCTGCCGACGTAGATCAATTACGTTGCCCAAATATGGTTCGGCACATGTCACGGCCTATTGTCTTTGCATGGCTATTTTTATCAGGGGCCTATACAGTAAACCGGGTGAACCAAGGGCGCCTACCTTGTAGGAATTGTATTTATTCCGAGTACTGTAGAATAATTGGTGTCCTGTGACCCAGTACACAGAGTATCCCAGTCCTGTACGGTGACCCAGTACGCAGAGTCTGTCCTGTCAAGGTCAAGATGACGTATTGAATAACTTTGTGGTTTCAAATTCCGGTGTTGATGTAATACGAGATCAACTGTTATACGAGTTGGCCACAGGGAACCAGACAGAGTGATCTTGATTGGTCAACACTAACAGACGTTAGAATTTGAAAATCCTTGTAACTAAAAAAACTTAACACACAGATTAACAGGACACCATAAAAAGCGTAATGGTATTTGAATGCATAAACATTAAAATAAAAACTAACTTAAATTTACAATCAACATACAAAATTGTTTAACGACAGTTGCCAGCAAGTATGTGACTTAAAACGATATTCACGCTGCAAAAATGACCTGGTTATCGTAGGAGAGGATCTCCAAACTAACTACAGTCTTATTTACAACGTGCTGCAAAAGAGGCTTTGAAATCCAATTATTAGCGAGTCCCTTTGGTTTGGAATTGTGTGCCAACGATTTGATACCATTTTGGATGACTGCCACTATAGATTGAAGGGGCTCCGTCTCCAAATTTCAGTCAGAACAATAATTTTGCAGTTTTTTTATTGGCAATATCACACAGACGTTTCATCTTTTTTTCAAAATTAAAGCATAGTTTTGAAGATAAATACTTATACTCCACAGAGGAAAAAATCAACCATTCATATATTTTATGATTGCTTGGATTTCAGCAGATTTTAACGGTCACTTTTTTCTTGTTTGGGTGAAGCCATCAAACAAACTGCACAAGACAATGGACATATGCCTAGAACAGTATGTTTACAGATTTGTTTACGTCTTGGCAACGGAGTCCCTTTAACAAATTGAAGTTCTACCGATGACTGATGGCTTTGAAAGTATGCACATTTTATGAGCAAGCAGTCTCCAGATTAAGATCCAAAGGAAAATGACAAGGGTTTTTCTGATTGAGTTCACTGAAAACATTGGTAAGAATTCCCATGGGACGAAACATCTTTGTCGAAACGAAATGTATCAAAATTCAGACTGTAATTTGCTGATTCGTGCAAACTTAAAAGGATTTGTGCAGGGTTAATCGATTGTATTTGCAAGGAGCAAAAACTCATCACAATATTTCACCAAAACTAAGCTGGCGCATGCTAGCGCCTGTAAAATGGAATGGTGCCATAGTACACAAACTTAACACACAGATTAACAGGACACCATAAAAAGCGTGATGGTATTTGAATGCATAAACATTAAAATAAAAACTAACTTAAATTTACAAGCAAGGGTGTTGTTTGCAGTCGTGTTCCTTTGTTTGAAGATTCAAGTCTTGAACTCATCTGTTCTGAACTGACAGTTAATAAGAAAAAATGGATTATCTATAGCATTTATCGTCCCCCTGAACCCAGAGATTTAGACTCGTTTTTCTCTGCCCTTTCCATTTCCTTGAATTCAGCTTTAGACAAATATGATAATGTGATATTGATGGGAGATATCAACATTAATACCTTTGACAAAGAAGATGGTGCAAATCAGAAGCTCGTAAACTTTTGTGATGTTTTTGGGCTTTCAAATCTAGTGACGGCCAAAACCTGTTTCACTAAAACTAGTAGCTCTTCGATTGATGTTATCCTCACTAACAGAGTGAGAAGTTTCCAGAAAACTTCAGTCTTTGAGACAGGTCTTAGCGATTATCATGGTCTCGTTGTCACAGTTCTAAAATCACATATCCCTCGTCTTAAACCCAAGGTGATTAAGTATAGAAACTATAAAAATTTCGATTCAGTTAAATTTCTTGCAGATGTTCGCACAGCTAATTTTGATGCCTTGGAGGACCCCGATGATTGCTATAATAACCTTACCAACAACTTCCGAAATCTAGTGGATAAACATGCTCCTCTGAAAACTAAGCTTGCGCGAGGAAATAGTGCACCTTTCGTAACTCGTGAACTAAAAAAGGCAATTTATACCAGAACGCGGTTGAAAAACAAATTCAACAAATATCCTACAAATATAAACGAAAGAAACTATAAAAAGCAACGCAACAAATGCGTTTCCTTACGAAAGAAAGCAATCAAACAACATTTCAAAAAGGCTACTGCTGGAGGTTTAATTTCTAATCAAGATTTCTGGAATCTGGTTAAACCTTTTCTTTCTAATAAAGGTGGTTTGGTCGGTGATGATATTTCCTTGGTACACAACAACCAAATTGTTACTGATGACAGTGAGTTGACTGAGATTTTCAATAATCATTACATTAATATAGTTGAGAAAACAAGTGGACAAAAACCTTGTAACATTGCTGATACTGTTAAAAATGATGATGATCGACTATTCGTTAGGCTTATTCTAGAGAAGTACAAAGATCACCCTAGTGTTCTTGCCATAAAGGATGGTAGTGATATTTCAAATTCCTTCTCATTTCACGAGGTGCAACATCATGAGGTCTGGGCTTTACTGAGATCCTTGGACGGAAAAAAATCTACCGGCGAAGATCAAATTCCGCCAAAACTAGTGCATTTAGCTGCAGATGAACTTACCGCTCCCTTAACCTTTGCAATAAACAGCTGCTTACAAAGCCATAGGTTTCCAGATAAAGGAAAGCGTGCAGCAGTATGCCCTTTGGATAAGGGTGAAGCAAATCGCACAGTTGAGAAAAATTTTCGTCCTGTCAGTGTTTTAAATACATTCTCTAAAATCTATGAAAAAGTCATGAAACAGCAATTAGTTGTCTATCTTGACACTACGCTCTCGGTTTTCATAGGCGCATATAGGAAAGCATACGGCACGCAGCACGTTTTGATAAGACTCCTCGAAGACTGGAAGACCAAACTTGACAATAATTACATTGTAGGTGCTTTATTGATGGACTTGTCAAAAGCATTTGATTGCATCCCACACGATCTGCTGATTGCGAAGCTGAATGCGTACGGTGTGGATGAAAATGCCTTGGTACTAATCTATTCATATCTTAAACGGCGTGAGCAATCCGTGAGGATAAATAATACATACAGTTCCTTTCAAACAATCTTATCTGGGGTCCCCCAAGGCTCGGTGTTAGGTCCTATTCTTTTTAATGTATATATAAATGATCTTTTTCTGTTTATTAAACAGGCAACGCTATATAATTATGCCGACGATAACACGCTTGCTTGTTTCTCTAGGACTCTACCAGATTTGGTGCGAGACTTAGAGGCAGAAGCAGGCGTTGCACTAGATTGGTTAAAGGAAAACCATATGATTGCAAATCCATCAAAGTTTCATGCACTGTTAATTAAAAAAGACCAGACAACTACCAGTGGTGAGAAAATAAGTATTCAAGGAAAAACAATCATGTCTGAAGATTCCGTCAAACTTCTCGGGATTCAACTAGATTATAAACTAAACTTTGATCCTCACATCGCAGTACTTTGTAGAAAAGCTGCAACTCAACTTAATGTCCTAAAGAGGCTTCGAGCTTATATTGGTTTTGATGCGAGAGAAGTCCTTGTTCAGAGCTTTGTTTATTCTAATTTCAATTATTGTCCTTTAGTATGGCATTTTTGTTCAGCTAAATCAATGCATAAGATTGAGAAGGTACAAGAACGTGCACTTAGGTTCCTTCATAATGATCATGTCAGTTCATATAATGACCTTCTACTGAAATCAAAACGATGCACCATGCATGTTTACCGACTTAGAGCTATCTCCATAGAAATGTTCAAGACTCTAAATGGTCTGAATCCATCCTTCATGAAAGATATTTTTCAAGTTAGATCCTCTAATTATTCATCGCGAAATCCTAATAACCTTACTCATTACAGACCAAACCAGGTTACTTTCGGTGCTCGCAGTCTCAAGTTCTTAGGACCGCAGATTTGGAATTGCTTACCAAATGAGCTAAAATCGGCTGAAAGCCTTAATATTTTCAAAAGGTTAATATCACAATGGGATGGCCCCACGTGCAAATGCAACGCCTGTCGTTTTACTGTAAATAATGTACAAACCGTTTAAAAAAAATGTATTTATTTTAATTTAATTACTGTATCCATCGATTTTGATTAGTTTCCATGTACATATGTACATAGTAGACTAGATGATTTTTTTCAATCGATGTAAAATAAAGATACAACAACAACACAAAGTGCTTAATGATTGTTGTTAAAGAAATTGTTAAGTGCCGTTCATTGCTGGAACCAGCTGACGTCATGTCTATTTCTGCTATGGACGGCACAGAATATTGTATTTTGTTGAGTTTTAGTTTTAACGTGATATAAAAAAACAAAAACAAACTCATCACTGAAATAAAAGCCAGCCACAAGCCATGAACGAGGCGCAACCAAAGAAACAATGCTGTTTCCGAGTGTTTTGTTCTATTTATAGACAAATCTTTTACCATAGCATATCCCTTTAATGGCCAAAAACTTTCTTCAATGCCCATCTAATTTGGAAGTTCCATGCTTTAAGAACTATAGTATCAACCTACAATCCTAGCAAAAAGAAGCTGGGACATAGGCAAATTTAAGTGTTTTCATTATGTTTCCAAAAATATCGAAGCGAAAACATAAGCTTAGGACCTTCTGATCCCCACTTCGCCCTAATTCAATGCTGGCAAAGTCGAATGGCATTTTATTCAACCAACATTGAAATAGGGGGGGGGGGGGTGTATATCGATGATGTCATTGGCCGGCAGGCAAACCCATGCGAAGATCGTTCAAGTTAGGTAATACAATCCAAATTTGTTAAATTACATGTGTAAATAAAATTATATATCATAATCTTAAATTTTTATTAGGAAGAAACATTAAAGGTTTACATGAACTTTACCTAAGACTGCATTAACACGATGCCAGCACATGTTGAAAACTGTGAAAAATGTGACGGATATAACGGCACATTTTCTGCCGGCAGATTTTGAAAACGGTAGATTTTGAAAATGGAACTTCAACTGGCAAATTTTAAAAAGGTATTATGTGAACGCTAGCTGAAATTTTGATACCGTCACATATTTCACTGTTTTTAAAGTGTGCCGGCATCGTGTAAACGCGCGATTACAAAACCGCGACTAAGACGCGACTACAAAATCGTTTTCACACCCTATAAAGTACAGCGCAAAGTGAATCGAGCCTTACAATCGAGACAACAGAGCCTGTAGAACTAACTCGACCAGTCTTTGATTTCTACTATGGAGAGTGATGTCACAGATGTACATCAAGAGCTGCATTTACGCTACAAAGGCTTGGTGAACAGAAGTTCTACAACAATTAACTGCAAAGATGCTCAGGTTTGCTCAGGTATCAACGATGCCCTGCGCTCTGAGGTTAAATATTCTTCCAGCATTACTAATATTCTGTTGCAGAAATTTGTCACTAAATAATTCTGGTCCCCGCCGAAATGTGCACAAACAACATTTAAGAAGCATACAAGATAATGATCCTCGATCATTTTTCTATTACTTTATTCCGCTGGGCCTATTTTTTCCACTTTTCTTGATACACATCCATAATTTTGTAGCAAATTAAATGCACTACTAAGTTATAAGCTGGTACAGAACATATTTGGCCTAGTTGCATTGGCTTACGCTTAAATATAGTCTGTCCTCTTTGATAGATGAAAATAACATCGATAAAGATCTCTATCGTATATTTCAGAAGTTTTTGCTTATTCGCTTTATGTTGGGGAGATGAGATACGGTTTGTTAAAGGAAACTGTCTGTCTGTCAGAGGTCCAACTGAAAACGATACTGCGCATGAGCATTTACCTACTGCACGGGGGGACACATAAGCTTCCTCGGACAAACCGTATCTCGTCTCCCCAACAATATAGAGACTCGTTGATGCACGAATTAAGCTCCAGTGAAACTAAGCGGCAACCAAGAATAGGGATAGTTTGGATATGTCGACAGAAGAATAGGGGACAGACTGCCGTTAAACTTACAGAGACATGGAAGGAAGAATTTAGCATATCCGAGGAAAGGCATTTTGGAACAATTAAACTTTACCCTGCTGCACTTTCAAGATTAAATTGTAAGACTTGTAACTCTATTTTCCCAAAGACATTACGCTGTAACAGCCTCATTTACTCCAAATGGGACAACTAAAGGTTCTTTTGCGTTTATTTCCATTTTATTAACTGCATTCGAAGCTGAAATACTTGAATCGGTTATCTGAAAAGAAAGAAGAATTTTTTTCATCTAATTCCCTAATAACTAACCAATAACTAACCAATAACTAATAATATTAATAACGAACTGATAATTAAGGTTGTGTTCACACTGCTCCGTATTCGTTTTTATCCGTTTTCATATTGATTCGTTTTACCTGTTGACACTGCTCTGGGTTGTATGAAAACGCTACGAAAACGATGAAGCGTTCACATTGCTCCGCTCCGGATAAAAATGAAACGCTATGAAAACGAGACCATCTCCTCTCTATAAAATTGGAAGTTTTGGCGTCAAAACATTTCATTAACTTCTAGTGAGTCATCCATGTTGAGAGAAGTTGTTCAAATTGGCGCGAACTGAGCACGTTGTTGAGTTGTTGTTGTTGTTGTTGTTAGCGTTTTCAAAAGTCTCCGTTTTTGCGTTTTCGGTGTTCATACTGCCTATTTACGATTTCAAAAGTCTCCGTTTTCCTGGTGGAGCAGTGTGAACGCAAGGCGAAAATGGATACTTTTTTATCCGTTTTCATATGAATACGGAGCAGTGTGAACGGGTCCTAATACAGTACACTGACACGTATAAAGAGGACAAAGAAGCGCCTACGCACGTAATTGCTCCCCAAGTGAAAAGATGTGCACACACGTATCAAAATCATCAAATATTGTGGGCTAACTTCAGACATGCATATGCAGCTCTTGGGTTAGCTATTTATCTCCGTCAACTAACTTTAAACCCTTTAAACTAGGTTAAATTTCAAACCATGAAACTCAAAATTCGATAACCTGGTTTAGTTGAGTTGGTTTAACCTTAAGTCTAAATGAGGGATAAGGCTTGGTTCACACAAGAGTACAAAGACGTTAGAAATGGGATAACCTTCCTTTCTTAACTCATTTTAAGCTCATAGTGACTTGTTGCTATAAAATGTAGTCAAACCTTTCAATTCGATTAAAATGCATCAGGTCAGTTCAAAGATGCCAACAAAATCTCAAATTACGGCCAACATTAACTTGCAGTAATCTGTTGATTGATGATCACGTTCTGAACAAATGGCAGAGAGATTGACTGTCACACGATTTGTTTGTCCAGATGACCACTCACCAACCACCCCCCCCCCGCATGCTACTGCTACCTTGAAAATCAGTTGGTAGTCTAGCAAGCTAGTCGTTTTAAATCTACTTAAATGGCAATTACCTCTGTAAATGGCAATTACCTCTGTAAAAGAACTGCATGGATCGTAAAGATCTTTAGGTGACAAATCGAGAGAACGTTGCTTTGTAAAAATTCTTGTAGTTTCAAACGAAGCGTGTTCCAGTGCCCGATTTTAGCCTGATACGATTTCACAATTAATAGACCTTTTAGCTATTCTGAAAATAATCAGAATCGAACGATATTTTGCTGCATTTTGTAGAATTTTCGAATATGCACAATAGTGATAGAAGCTCTAAAGCCACTCGATCGAACCTCGCGTATAAAAATGACTAAAAATAACGCTCGATCCAGGCTCTTTTGTAGAATAGCTAAAAGGTCTATTGAACCTGTTAAATATCACACAAGAGCCTTCCCTTTGTTATTCAATGTTCAAGGAACAGTAGCTTTTAACATTGCATGTATGTATTTCTGCTGACTCATCCGGCAGGATTTTGGACAGCAAGATGCATTGTTAAGAAATACATACCAGTTTTATATCTGAGACGTTGATGGGATCTCCCAGCAGCATATTCATTGGTGCATTTGTATTCGGTAAATTCACTTTGTGCTTTGGAGGTCGAACATTACTTCCACTTGCTCTTTCTCTGTAAAGATAATGCGTCTTCATAGTACCACGCCAATCAATTCAATATTCAAATTACGTTTCAAGTTCATACCACCCAAAAGAAACCATCCTGTTACCCCAGTAATAAGGGCAAGAGCCATTCCATTCCAGCCAGAATGTCTGGTGATCAAATAGCTAGGTCTTTAACCCTATTTTGGTTGGGGGGCAAATTCCCCCCCCCTAGTAGACTTTTTGTTATAACTCTGTCAGGATAACAATTATGGCTCGGAAACTTTCTGACTTTTTGCTAATACTTATTGTGCAATGACTCAAGAAGTTTCATAAAAATATTTTGACAAATGAGGGGGAGGGAGACAATTTTCTGGAACTGACTCTGTCAAAATCGCCAATTCTCAAATATTAATTTTCGCGAAAAAAGTAGCAAAATTGCAAATTTTTTCAAAGATATTTTGCAGGGTAGTGCTATTTGATGAATTCTATCATAATTTTAATGTTTGGATGGAAATTGTGCTCCAAAAAAATTTTATCGCATTTTTCCTGATTTTGACCGATTTTGCCACTTTTCTTGACCACACAAAGAAAAATGCTGACGCAAGCAATAATGACGGCTAATTTTGGGTTAATTTTTATATTTTCGTAAATTACATGCGTGGGGCTATTAGTACACCAAATCTGGTTGCTCTATCTATTTCCAGTCAAGAGTTAGGTAGGGGGGTTTTTGCCCCCCCCCCCAACTAAAATAGGACGTGTCAGATAGCCCAACCACTATAGGGTTAAGTATCTGAGAAGTTTCCCCAACGAAAACAGGCCCTTCTTATTTCCTTAAAAAGGGATGCCTCTTCAAACTGACTGAAACTGGCTGATTGAAAAAATGGTCGAACTCTACAGAATTAAAGTTTGTCTGATCTTGGATGTCCCGTAAAAATATCTGCAAATAAAAGCAAAGTACTACAATGACAGCATACCGTAATGTACCACATGTAAAAAGATTATGTGGTTCATTTACAGACGAAGGGTTTATCACTCTTCCGAAAAGGCGTACGAGATTTTTAAAACAATAGGATTTTGGGGGAGTTTTTGTGGATTTTTCCTGAAAACAAAGGGATTTTTGCCAAAGGCGTACGAGATTTTTACAGAGTGATAGTCCCTCGTTTACAGATATGGGGATCCATTGTAAACTTACTGATATAATCGCATCTTTTCCATATACTCTGATCTTTCCATACTATGTGGCTCTATAGCTGAAACATCTATGATCTCACTGAAAGAATAAGTAAATGTGAAAATTGAATATTACGGAACACAGGCATGAAAATAGGCACAAGCAGTGGTGAAAAAAATATTTGTCTTTCTGCGAAGCAATGCTAAAGTAAAATTCTTCCTTCCATTGTTTTATCAATTTTCTCTCGTGCCAGATTTCTGTTGAACTCTTGCACAACAAACATTTCAGTTTTCTTAGGGCACGTTAAGAGTCATTCTTGCCGCGGAATAATCATGTTTCAGGAAGGCAAACAAGTTTATTGCTTTTCATGTTATTAAGCTTAACGTCTTGCAGGTTATCACAATTAAATGAAAAGAGCGATTGCTTTCCTCTTTCTTTTTGCTTTCCTTGGTTTATTCCTTCCTTTCCTCTTTATGTTTTCAATCTTTGTTTTCTCTTTGTCCTATCTTTTTTCATCCATCCTTCCTTCTTTCTTCTTTTTCGGTTCACTTCTTCTTTCCTCCTTGCATCGTTTATTCCACTCCTTTTATTCCGCTTGCTCCCTTTCCTCCCTCTTGTTCCTTCCAGACAAACTAGCTTCCTGCGAAGCTGCTTCGCGGCTTCACGCACTTTTTCCATCTCTGGGCACAAGCCAAATAAAGTTTCTGTATTTGTACCAACAATCAAGAAGTGCTAAAAAGTATTCTGTAGTAATACAGTACAGGGCTCTGCTTTCCTACCTACAATTTTTTAAGGGTTTGCGAACTTTCTTCATTTCTTACAAATTCTTGTTTAACAATTTTAAGTCTTGACAGTTTCGATAATTCCTGTCAGAGCATGAAGTATTGTTAAAATTCTTGAGAATTCTCATCATGTTTAAGTCTACAGGGCCTGTACCATATGATAGCCAGGAGTCAATTTTTAGCAAAGACAAGCAAACTTAATTCTTTTCAGAGGGATTATAATTATTCCTTAAAGGACAAGTCCGGGGTTGGTATGATTGATGATAAAATACAAGATAATATTTCTATGATTGATGTATGATACTTTTTTCCACTATTTTTCGCCTGCTCTTTGTGAAATTACATATTCAAATGAGCACTTTGAGCGAAGTGACGTCATATTACATAAATGAAAACGAGGCTGTGCGGTTGTTTTTTCGCCTCTTAATCGCTGCTAGCCTCTTTATCATGTACTCATGCATTGAAAATGGCATGAGAACGTGATAAAGAGGCTTGCTATGATAAAGAGGCGAAAAAACGATCACACAGCCTCGTTTTCGTTTGCGTGATATGACGTTACTTCGCTCAAATTGCTTATTTGAATACGTAATTTCACAAGGAGAAGGTGAAAAATAGTGGAAAAAAGTATCATACATCATTCATAGCAGTATTATCTTGTATTTTATCATCAATTATACTAACCCCAGACTTGTCCTTTAAAGCAATAAAAATATTCGTATCTACCAAAATTCGGTATTCTTTTCATTAAATTATTTCCAATTCTTCTCCTGGAGACACATTTACAGGGGGTACTTACTCAGCAGTTTTATGTACTATTCTGCTCAATAGCGATTGTTCATCTGTTCTTGAAATTGACGAAACAGACCTCGTTCCATCCTCACTGCAAGAAGGAAAACATATAATACCATCCATTCTAATTTGTATCCATTCTTAAACTGAACTTAATACACGCAAAAAAGCCATTTTTGTTTTCAAGTTGTGCTAAAAATTAATTGAATTTTGGAAAACAGCTATGCTGCCCAACGCAAGGTCCAATGGTCTACACTTAGAAAAATGTCTGGTTTGCTAATTCATGCAATTGCTGCATCCTCTTTACACCTGTAGTCTGAAACATGGAACATAGCTTTATACCTGTAGATCAAGATCTTTCAAAATCTACAGTATACAGTATATAAAAGTGTTTTCAACGATATAAAAATCAAATGCAAGCTAGCTTAGTCATTTAGATCACTGAAAGGGAATAACCTGAGTTAAAGCATGAGATCTCATAGATTTATAAATAGCCTATTGTATTTGATAATCCAGCTCGTGGCGAATGAAAGCCATGCAAAACGAAACAATAGTGGGATTAGGAGTTTCTTTGTCCTATTTATAGACAAGCGCTATATATCTCAGGTCATTCACTTTAAAACAAGTTGATGGTTGTTTTCCTGCAGCTAGTCATGTCTCAAAACATTTTTGGGATACCTAGCACAATCATGGTTTCCTACTAACACCCTTTGATAAAGTTGCTAGTCACTGTAGACACTCAGGATACCTACTGAATTGGTCTGCTGGCTGTTGTCCCTCCGATCTCATTTCTTATTAGACTTGATCTTTCATTGACTGCCTCGTTTACCTTAATATTGAAAGCAGAGAAATTGTAAATTTCAGATATGCTGATAAGGTGATTCAATTTGAGCTAGGCTAATGACGACTATATTTTTATGCACCAATACTCAACCATACAGGCACAAAATGTTTCCAAGGGGTGGCAATCTAACGAAAATCATACTTCCATCCCCCTGTATCGCTAAAAAATTAAATAGCCCAATGCTCAACAAAACCTTAACAGATAAACTTCTTTGCATCTGGTCAAAGCTGCCCATGCCCGCAAAAACTTACCGGGTTGCCAAAATAAACTATGCAGTTTTGGCAGGCCATGATAAATCGTACACTGGACCGATTGTGAAGATTTACAACGTAATCTTTGGCAGAAAGCCTGAATTAGATTCTAGGAATGTTTGAAAATTTTTCCTTTTCAGTTTTTAGAGTTAAAAGTGAGTTGCTTAAAATTTTTGTTTTCAAAAACACTGAAAACAATAAAAAAGTGTCAATCAAAGTTTCTAAAGACCTGACATGAATAGACACTTAGAGAAAACATTTTTGGGGTGATTTGGGGGATTTAGACATTGATTAGTATAAACTTCTGCACCAGCGTTATTTCAAAGATTGGCCTGTTGCGAAATTCTGTAGCATTTTTTTCAATTTCTAGTAATTAAGAACAAAAATTAAAGAAGTTCGCTTATAGCTCCATAAATAGAAGACTAAAAAATGAACAAAAATACTTGCATCTAATCGTGAATCTTAGCTAAAGATTAGGTCACAAATCGTCAAAATCGGTCCAGTATATGATTTATTGTGGCCTGTCAAAAGTGTATAGTTTATTTTGACGCACATGGTATGTTATTTCAATCTATTGTCTTGTTGCAGGCCCAACTACTTGCCAATTTTTTGAGAACGGTCTGTCTACATTTTTGACTCACGGTAGTGAAGTCATAGGGGTGGTGGGCATTTTCCTGTTTACAAAATCTTTATGTCATGGGGTGAAGGACGTGATGAAGTCCACATCAAGCCTTGCAACAACGCGAGGTCAAAGCTTGTCGTTCAGCGGAGGCCCTCCTGAGGTGTATGACATCTCAAAGGTCAAACGCTCCAGCGGTTTGAGCACGCGCGGCCACTCTACGGAAAGAACGAATCATGGTCGCGGAGCCTGCGCGCTCAAAATGCTGGATGAAAAACTGCATTCAACGTCTCAAAGAAAGGTACGTCTCTCATCTTTGATCAAGAAGTTTATCAACTTACTTTTTCGTAGCTGCTTAAAATCAATTTTCAATTCAAGCCTTGCATTTTTTAACTTTCTGTGCATTTTATTTGAATCATAGCCGATTTTGCTTCAAAAGTAGGCCTAGACTTTTAATTTGTTCAGCAATAGTCTGAATTCAATGTTTTGTTCGGACTAGACCTCTAAGTTGACTTGTGCAAAGCACATTGATCTTGAGGTTTGCGCTAAATTGTGAATAATAAACTTCTGGAAAATAGAGGGACTGCAGCTGAGAACAGGCCGAGATTGGAAAATATAATGTGTGTGGCATGGCAGCCACCTTGCTCGCCTGTGTTGATGCATCATTTCACAGAATGAGATTGGTTGCTAAGGGAAACTTCTCCAACAAAATGAACTCTTTGAGTGCAGTAATTAGCTCAATGACGTTCCCATCAAAATTATTTCAAAAAGCTCTTTGTTAGCATTTTTTCAAGATTATTGTTAGTTTTCTAAGAACTTTTAGGCAGCTGATCAGTCAAGTAGAACAACAATCGAAGAGTTTTCAAGAAACCAATAAATTTTCCCACCCAGTACTAAAAGTCTCTTTTAGCTTTCAGTAAACAGTTGAAATTAGCAGATCATGGGTACCAAAGGTTTTTGCAGTTTCTCCGCATCCTTCTTAAATGTTCGTTGTATTCATTGATAGGTAACTTCCCAAGCATTTCGTGAGTTTTACCAGAATACAGCGCCAGTATGCGAATTACCTTCTCAGACAAAATAAACAAGTTTCTTGAGCAATATCCAAGTTCTCAGTCGAGGTTCTTACTGGTTTAGTTCTTAGTTGAATTCTTGAAAAGAGTTTCTTATTAACAATAGCACTGTTTAATCATGCTGAAAACGGATTACACGTTTTTTTTATAAGAAACTGGTTTATAAGAAACTAGTACTACGATGACCAAAAATTTAAGAAACTCTAGTACTACGCTCAAGAACAGTTAAGAAACTCTAAAACGTTATATCTGTATGTCTCTCTTATTCTATGTCTCTCTAACAAAGGTGCCTTCGTCTTTTCTTGACTTTTAACTGCAAAATTGGTAAATTTTTGCCTTGATGTGCATGGCTTCTTCTTGATGACAATGTCAATGCAAAATGGAAGCCCTTTCTCGAGAAGAAGGCTCAACTTCGAACAATACCGCAATTTTAGGCCCAAAAAAATAAGAAACTAATTAAGAAACTTTTACTACTAAAACACCGAAATTTTCATGCGAAATTAAGAAACTTTTAGTACTAAGTGCTGATCCAAGTTTCTTATAATAAAAAAAACGTGTATTTCGTGATTAATTTGATTGCTTGTGTGTTTAATTAGATTGTTTGTTCTCCACTGAAAAATCTTCAAGCAAAGACTAAACATTTCCTGCACGCCAATTTTTGATGGTTGCTTCCTCAGACTGCATTCTGTAACGTAACATTACAGCATATTTACTCATATTTCGAGGAAGGTGCAATAAAATTGCACTGATCTTCCTTTGCATTCTCATGGCATAATTTGGAAAATTTCACAATAAAAATCATTAAGCCCGTGAGTCACTTCTAAGGTCCTTTGATTTGACTCACGGTAGTGAAGTCATAGGGGTGGTGGGCATTTTCCTGTTTACAAAATCTTTTATGTCATGGGGTGAAGGACGTGATGAAGTCCACATCAAGCCTTGCAACAACGCGACGTCAAAGCTTGTCGCTCAGTGGAGGCCCTCCTGAGGTGTATGACATCTGAAAGGTCAAACGCTCCAGCGGTTTGAGCACGCGCGGCCACTCTACGGAAAGAACGAATCATGGTCGCGGAGCCAGCGCGCTCAAAATGCTGGATGAAAAACTGCATTCAGCCTGCAAAGAAAGGTACGTCTCTCATCTTTGATCAAGAAGTTTATCAACTTACTTTTTCGTAGCTGCTTAAAATCAATTTTCAATTCAAGCCTTGCATTTTTTAACTTTCTGTGCATTTTATTTGAATCATAGCCGATTTTGCTTCAAAAGTAGGCCTAGACTTTTAATTTGTTCAGCAATAGTCTGAATTCAATGTTTTGTTCGGACTAGACCTCTAAGTTGACTTGTGCAAAGCACATTGATCTTGAGGTTTGCGCTAAATTGTGAATAATAAACTTCTGGAAAATAGAGGGACTGCAGCTGAGAACAGGCCGAGATTGGAAAATATAATGTGTGTGGCATGGCAGCCACCTTGCTCGCCTGTGTTGATGCATCATTTCACAGAATGAGATTGGTTGCTAAGGGAAACTTCTCCAACAAAATGAACTCTTTGAGTGCAGTAATTAGCTCAATGACGTTCCCATCAAAATTATTTCAAAAAGCTCTTTGTTAGCATTTTTTCAAGATTATTGTTAGTTTTCTAAGAACTTTTAGGCAGCTGATCAGTCAAGTAGAACAACAATCGAAGAGTTTTCAAGAAACCAATAAATTTTCCCACCCAGTACTGAAAGTCTCTTTTAGCTTTCAGTAAACAGTTGAAATTAGCAGATCATGGGTACCAAAGGTTTTTGCAGTTTCTCCGCATCCTTCTTAAATGTTCGTTGTATTCATTGATAGGTAACTTCCCAAGCATTTCGTGAGTTTTACCAGAATACAGCGCCAGTATGCGAATTACCTTCTCAGACAAAATAAACAAGTTTCTTGAGCAATATCCAAGTTCTCAGTCGAGGTTCTTACTGGTTTAGTTCTTAGTTGAATTCTTGAAAAGAGTTTCTTATTAACAATAGCACTGTTTAATCATGCTGAAAACGGATTACACGTTTTTTTTATAAGAAACTGGTTTATAAGAAACTAGTACTACGATGACCAAAAATTTAAGAAACTCTAGTACTACGCTCAAGAACAGTTAAGAAACTCTAAAACGTTATATCTGTATGTCTCTCTTATTCTATGTCTCTCTAACAAAGGTGCCTTCGTCTTTTCTTGACTTTTAACTGCAAAATTGGTAAATTTTTGCCTTGATGTGCATGGCTTCTTCTTGATGACAATGTCAATGCAAAATGGAAGCCCTTTCTCGAGAAGAAGGCTCAACTTCGAACAATACCGCAATTTTAGGCCCAAAAAAATAAGAAACTAATTAAGAAACTTTTACTACTAAAACACCGAAATTTTCATGCGAAATTAAGAAACTTTTAGTACTAAGTGCTGATCCAAGTTTCTTATAATAAAAAAACGTGTATTTCGTGATTAATTTGATTGCTTGTGTGTTTAATTAGATTGTTTGTTCTCCACTGAAAAATCTTCAAGCAAAGACTAAACATTTCCTGCACGCCAATTTTTGATGGTTGCTTCCTCAGACTGCATTCTGTAACGTAACATTACAGCATATTTACTCATATTTCGAGGAAGGTGCAATAAAATTGCACTGATCTTCCTTTGCATTCTCATGGCATAATTTGGAAAATTTCACAATAAAAATCATTAAGCCCGTGAGTCACTTCTAAGGTCCTTTGATTATAGATAAAGAAGTTTTTAAAGTTTGACCTTTGACCCCTGGTCAGCGGCAATTTCAAAAATCACGAAATTTTGTGGAAATGTTCATCTATCTATATTTATTAACCTGGGTGAATTTCAGAGTGGGATTCCAATGGGTTTGATCACAGGATGATTTTGATTACACAGTGGTCAACAGTTTCTATGTAATATTCATATGCAAAACATCTCAAATTATAGCTCTTGTGCAAACTTTATCCTTCATTGCAAATGTCTCAACAAAATATAAAGAAATAAAACACCTTCTCCCCAGCAAATTCTTCCTCAACTTTAAACAACAAAATTTTCAATATTCCAAGACAGTTATTTCATGTTTCTTAGGCGTAATGCAATTTTAGCAGCTTTCTTAGATCAAGAAACCATATCCATTATATATTTGAGAGGAAAAGGCTTGATCTTTACAGGAGTGCTTTGGACCAGCTCTTGTAATCAGATAAATGCAACAGCAAAGCTATAATGCTTTACATGGGAATCTTTCTGTCAATGTCATGTTTCCATAATGGAACAGTTTGCCATGATCCTGACATCGTTGAGGATTGCACACATAATCAGAGCATATTTTGCCAAAACCGGCTGATGCACAATGCTTTGGTCACTGCATGGCAAATTTGGAGAAACCGATTCTTTACCTGAACGCTCATCTTCAAACTTCCTGCAATTCTCTTTCAAATTTCAAAGTATATGGTTCAATCGTTTTCAGAAATGCTGGTACGGGCATTGGTTTGGTAATGTACTTTGCCATGGCAAATTACTTTGAATTTAACATTTGACCGAAAATAAATTCAAATGCGTCTTTTCTATATAGCAACAATGCAGCATCTTACAAATGTGTTGTAAACTATACTAGCCCCTGAGTCATTTGCTTTACGAAATGTTTTCATAACTGCACTCAATAATTTTTAAATCATTCAGTGGCAGCAAGGAGCCAATAGAGCTGGAGGATAAACATATTGGAAGCTGGTGTTTTATGCAAAAACTATAAGAAGCATGCGCACATTAACATGACAAAAATTCTCAAGAATTGCTAACAATGCTTAAGAATCGTCAAAAATTCATTACAAGCTCATAAGAATTCTTAGGTCATACTGTATGAAGCACTGTGAATTTTTTAAACGTGAATTCTCAGGAAACTGAAATTATTCTTAAGAATTCTTAGGGATCATTTTTAGGCAGGAGAACTATGTGATATTGATTATTTTTAGTTTAAACTTCCTAGTTTTGAAAAGCTTGCTATGAGTGGAGAAATTTTTGCTGCATTTGTTGTGTTTTACCAAGATATTGCTTTGCAAGGGCTATAACAACCCAATCCCAATGCAGCAATGACTTGGAAGAAATTACAGGCTTAAGTCTTACTAAATCATTTTTGCCAGAAAATAATTATGGAAATCTATTCAGCAAAATGTTTGAAGATATTGACCTTAACCCTAAATTCTCTTCTGATGAAGCAGTTACTAGATCTAACCTTTTATTAAGATGTTGAGAAACAACCCAATAGCCTGATTTTGAAACCTGGTTTTTTAGCGAAACATACTTCTGAAAAGGCAATGTCTTGCATATGAATATTACATAGAAACTGTTGACCACTGTGTAATCAAAATCATCCTGTGATCAAACCCATTGGAATCCCACTCTGAAATTCACCCAGGTTAATAAATATAGATAGATGAACATTTCCACGAAATTTCGTGATTTTCGAAATTGCCGCTGACCAGGGGTCAAAGGTCAAACTTTAAAAACTTCTTTATTTACATGAAAACAATGGTTTTATTGCATTTTTCTTGGTCGCAATGGTCTCTACAGCTCAAGACCTTTCATATGACACAAAGAACAAGTTTTTGGGGCCAATATTAGGGAAGTTACAAAATTTGGGGTCAATTGAGTTCACCGCAAAGGTCAAATGTTCAATGGTCCATAATTCTGAAACCACTGGAGATAATTCTTTCAAATTTTCACAAAATGCATTGCTCAACAAGGTAAACAAGCTGACAAACTTTCAATAAAATCAAAAACATTGATATTTTGAGGTGGTTACAATTGACATGGAATGTCCCTGAGCATTAATGCTATGCTGACAAACTGCTGATGGCCCTTTGTTATCGCACAATTGTGCTAAAGTCATTAGTAGTGGAGACCAAAGACTTCTTAATCCTTGCATTATCCTAAGGAATTTCTTTGGTTTCATTTCAATAGCGATTAAATCACAACTTTTGTTTTATGATTGAAAAGAAGCTGATATTGGTCATGAACAGGCTATTTATGCCAACTAAGTGCCTTTAAGAAACTATTTATTTTGATAAAGGAATTCCTTGACATATTTTTACTTTATTTTCACTTGTTTCCTGTATCATATTACTTGGAAGATAATGTACTGACCTGAGTAATGTCTAAACATAGGAAAGGCTTCAAAAACTTTGCTTTGAAATGTTCAGATTGGAATGGGAAGTAAATTTGTCATGGAAACTCGAAAGAAACTCTGAGTACTCATAATCTGATAATATTATGAAACTTTTAGTACTGGCTCAAATTCTTAGTTTCTTACAAAAAAATATATGTAGCCTAATTTTTGAGTGAGTTCCTATGATCAGATGGCAGGCAAGAGAAGCGAGCGAAAAAATAAGGGGGTGCGGGGTTATTCCCCTGGGAAAATTTTTGCAGCTATGCCCTTTAGATTGCAATAAAATAACTATTAAACGATAAATGTTGAAATGAAATAATTCTGCATCCCACCAAACCTATTGTGCACCTAGGTTGCATTCTTTGATTTTGGTGCAGGTAGGCTTGTTCTAAAGTAATTTCTGGCACATCTGAAGGTTGGGAGTCCTAAGTTGTGTAGTAAGTTGTATAAACAAACTGCCGCAGGTGGTGCCTTTACAGACTTATGGCGCGGCTGCAGCTGGAAGCAGTCAAAGTGGCACAGGGAAGATCTTCCCCCAAATTACAAAGAATGCAAACAGGTTGATGATAAGGCCAGGTTTACCTGAAATGTTTCTGCTTCAACCAGCCGCATTTTGCCTTATTCTGAACCTTAGTTCTGAACATTGTAAACATAACTAAAGGTTGCAGTTCCAAACTTTTAAAGCAAACAATAAAAACACATAATGACATACAGTCATAGAGAGTTCAGTCTAGAGTGGTAAAAAATGTCTCTGCAGTGGTCCCAGGCTCCTTCAGGTGGTATGCATGCATTCTGCTGAAAATTGTGAAATTTAGAGCCTGACAAAAAATCTTTTTTCACAAGGAATAATCACAGATAATCATACACATATGGAAAGCGTGATCCAGAATCAAAAAAGATTTCTCATTTTCATAATTATCATAATTCTATTCTCAACATCTGAGAGACACATCCATCGCATCAAATCTTGACTAAAAGTTCTCTGGTCATGGAACTCGCGTTAAATCCAGCAGTTAATTCCATTCTCAAATTGTTCACATCGTCCCATCAGTTGCATCGACCCCTCAACTTCAAGTAAATAATTGTATTTTCAGTAGGAAACACAGTAAATGCCCCTAAAATCGAAAATAAAAGCCTGAAATAACCGATGGTACGGTACGAGATTAATGTCGATTATAAATGAATGAATGAAGAAATAGAGAGGGCCTAAAAAGTTTGGTAAACAAAATAGTATGTTTGAACTGACCCACGATTTGGTACAGAATTTTAAATCAATTCCATCATTCTATGTAGGAAATATACCTTCCTGTCTTTGCACATACAGCAACCCATTTCCTCTTTAAGTTCGTTTCCAACTTCAAAACATGATACGACATTTGCATCGAAGCTTTCTCACGTTCCCCTGCCTGATCTTTGTCTTGTGTGAAACAGAAGTTTGTCACATGATCACATGACTACGTTTGAAACAGAGACATGAAGCATGAACGAGACTAGGACTGATGATATTTTCGTCTAAGTTATGCTCTATTGAATTGAATTACTTTTATTGGTATATAGGTATATAGTATATAGTCATTCCGCCAAAACTTAGCCTACGTGTAGACCCATCATGTAATAAGTCTAAATAGCATAACTTGTTTTAGACTAAGTACATAGGTCCCTGTAACTTTCACTCGTCGTTTGGAAATTTGGTCAGATGTTGATCTGACCAAAGGGCCTAAGGGTGATGTTTTGATGACAACAAGAGAATACATTTCAATACGGCTTACGATCCGTTAAAGATACGCAGGTGCTAAATCCTGGGAAAAATTCTCTTCAACAACATCAAGGAAGCTCCTAGCCTGCGTGCAGCCTCAACACAAACATTGTCGTAGTTGGCCTAATCTAAGCTAGACGAAATTAGCAAATTTGGCAAACACTCTAAAGTAGAAAGAGAGATACTTGTTACTTTTATACTAATTTTTCCCCGTTACCTGTAGCCTGTGGCCGGACTTTGTTAGCTCGATCGAGCAGAAGCAAATGAAGCTGAGGGAATTTTGCCGGCCCTTTGGTATAAAGCATAGCATAAATGGTATAAAGCATAGCATAAATGAGCAATGCGGAGAGATATTTGTTTGTGCAGGACAGGGCAAAATTTAATGCTGTTACAATGCTTCAGAGGCATTTCCAAGCACAGCCAACCCAACAAGAACCTCTTTGCCTGACAGTGTGAGTCTGTCAGTAGGCCTAGTTCATGTTAGTGATTTTTCTTTTACACTCTCGTCTCGTGTATTTCAATTTCTAAATACAATCTAACTGCACATAAACTAGGACTATGTTACATAAACCTATATTATGTCAACATAATCACAGTTTATCTAACATAATCCTATATCATGTCATTTTTGTGAAAATGGCGTTCCATAAACATAAATCGAGTCTTTACTGGAAAGTTCTTTTCTCCTAGCCACTGCGCAGTCGCTGTGACGGCGCTCAGTGAAACGAGGCAGATGAAAATTCAAAGTTTGACGAAAACAAAAATTCTTTCTTTCGTAATCAACAAATCGGACGGACGACACTTGCCAAAGACTTGTGCGAGGAAAACATCCTCCCAAGACCGTTTTGGCAAAGCATGAGCCTATCCAAACAATGCCAGTTCAATCTTTGAGCTGTGTAGGGCTTCTGCCCCGCTTAAGGAAGTTGCTGGAAGATGAAGAACGTGTATTCGGTGGGAAACTATCGGTGAGCTCTATTTATTTATTAGGCCATTTTTCTGCGTTTTGATTGCGAAATGACGATAACAACAAAAACATCTGCTCTTTATGAAAGCCGTGAAGAAGATATAGTCACAGGGCAACACAAAAGTTAAAAACATAAGATCCTTTCGGACGAGTTAAGAAGAATTTGCAATCAGTATTTCTGCGTTTTCCGCGAAGTTGTAGTGCCACAAAAGTTGCAAAGTTGCCTGCCAGGTCAGCAGGTCAGGTGTTCGTTTGGGCCCGTTCGTTTGTCTGCAAAGACGCGTTTGTTTTGCCTTTTCCGTTCAGCCAAAGTAGAAATTAATCAACTTTACTTATATGGTCAGGGTTGTTAGTCTCATGTATTTTGAAGATTGCGCAAATTGGATACCACACTGCCAGCATGAAACTTGGGTAGTCATAGTAAAACAGAACAATAATTAGGGCCTGTTGTGAAAGGCAAAGGAACCGTAATTGTCAATTCCTTCTACCCATAGCTTCTACCCCTGTTTACTTTTTCTACATTACCCGGGATTGCTTTTCGCATCGGATTGGCTTCAACCCATCTGCGTCAAAATGGCACCGTTTTCATTGCAGTTACATAACACCGGATTGCCATGAACCCATTTTTTATTACAGTTACACGACACAGAGTCGCCCTGCAGTGCGAAGTCTAAATCTATTGTCTTTAACAACTACGAAGCCCAAATGGAGTGGGTCACATCGGATTGGTGCAGTTACACAAAATGGAATGCGGAGCGGAGTGCATCGGATTCATTTTCACCTCACCTCCAGAGCGGAGTGCTTTCACTCCGCGAAAACGCAGTGGAGTGGCACCGTATTGCCTCGGTGTCGTGTAACTGCACCCCCTATCCGATGCAAAAAGTAATCCGGTGTGTGATGAATCCGGTATCGTGTAACTGGGGCCTTACTGTGCACTGTGCATCACAACCCAGGTTGGAAAATTTGCATTCACTTTCAACTACACAATTCTGTCAAACTCGCTGCTTGTAGCTACAATAACTGGTTCTTGCATGCGAGAACAAAAGATCCATTGTTAATTTGCTTCTCTCACAGCTTTTTAAAGTCTACTCGCAGCTCGCACCTTCAAATTTGTTTCACTCCCTATTACACGTAGGCCAAATCAGGCATGCTTTCCAACCTGGATCACAACCAGAATATTAGAACATGCTTTGCATTTTGATGACAATGTAATATTCGTTTCCTTGAAGAATACATGCTCTGGTTGGAAGGAACGCTGTCAAGTAGTGTCCTGGCTTTGGTGGATAAACAAAAAGCTGGAAAATGATGTTGAAATTCTGGCATTAGCTGTTGAAATCTTGGACAGATTTCTTGGTTCTGTCAAGGTAAGAACAGACCATAGAGACATGAACCTAAGCTGATTAACAGAGTAAAAACGGAATTTACTACTTGCCTCCACTTCATTTTTTCATTCAAAACGATTAGAAACTGTAAGCTCAGTTTTTCATAAGTGAAGAAACATTACCTGCAATAAAGAATTTGTCATTGAAATAAAATTCACATCTTCATTAAGTTCTCCTAAAGAATCTGGCAATTGGTAACATAAAATCATTTGTGCTTTGCTAATTGTATGTTTTAGCAGACAATAAGTGCTCTTTTTGTGTCATGCAGTGTGTTAATAAGTTTTTTTTGGATTTTATCATTGTTTGTTCGTTGAAATCAGTGGAATATTTTAGTATTGTTCAAAATAGTTGCCCCTCTGTAGAATTTAAAGAAACTTTGAATTTAGTACAACCATTAAAGAAGTTGTATAGCCTTACATGGTTCATTAACTGCATACTGTACCCTCCACTACTGGTAATACTTTAGCTTGTGCTACAGTATTTTATTACTCGTAACATTGCTCTGAAATTCTTTTCAAAGGTACAATGGAAATACATGAAATGTGTAGCCCTTGCTTCATACCATCTGTCTTTGAAACTTTTGATGGAAGATGATGAGGTAACAATTAAAATGCATAGCTACTGTATAATAATGGTTCTTTGACCTGAAAGTGGTATGACAAATGAATGTTGAGACAAGCAGGCAGAATGCTTAAATTAAATTTTAGATGCTTGAATTTTAAATGCTGGGTTAATGAACACACTAACATTTCCCTTATCCTTGGATTTTGTAAAGATTGACAAACTCCTTGCAAAATCTCATAAGCTACGAGAAACGTCTCACAGTGGGGCATCATCATGACATAGACAAAAAATTTGACTTCCTTCAACCGCTTCCAAACATAGCTATTTTTAAAGAATAATGGTTGGAGATCATAAAACATTTTAAATTTTCTTTCCACCCCTTTTCTCAAAGAATGTGTGAGCCTTAAAGTGCTAGGTATTCTCACAAACAAGCACAAGAAAAATCCAGTGCAGTTGATCACTGATAAGTACTGTAAGCTACATTTTCTGCCTCCTGTAGCTCCTTCAGCCGATGTTATAGGTTAAACCTTTATATCATTTTGATCTCTAGCTATTAGTGAACAATTTCAATCACCTTAACAGCACAAAAGACTATTTTTCAGTTTCTCTTCTAATATTTGGATATGTGTACCATTGGCTGCACTGCACTATTTTAGGCCACTTGTAGCAACACACCTTATACAAAACGTGCAGATAAGAGCAGACAAACCACACAACAGTTATGCTTAAATTGTACCTAAGCAGTTGATGATAGCATGGTAGAAAGGATTTTTTGCAGAAATTTGCAGCATTCAAGGAAAATCTCTCACAATATCTCAGTTATTTTTTTGAATAATGGAAGTAAAAAATAACAATGACATCACTTTGGGACTCTATGCTTCTGAAATCTAATCCATTGTGTCTGGCAGTGGAGCAAAGACTGTACAGTCCATTAGGAGGGTGGTCTTTCACCATGAGTTGTTGTTGACTTTTTCAGTATGAAGAAGGTACTTTATGGTTTAGTAGACAGGCCCTGTCTACAGTATATTATTGCGTTTAACATCCCACGTATTTTTCTTAAGACTTCTCTAAAAGTCCTTAAATTTTCTATTGAGAATTTTTATAGAGGCAGGAAGTCAGCAGGGGGTCAGCAGTCGTAATCGGATGGTGCTGGTAATCTGACTCTTGCAAAGATATCTCGAAAACCAACAGAAAAATGCATAATGTTACAAATGAAATCCATCAAAGAGGGTATTTCTTGATACTAATGCTTACATATGGATACTAAACATCTTTACAAAAAGCCTTCTTTAACTTAAAATACATTAAAATCAGTTGCTTTTGTTGTTCTTGGCATTGAAAAAGTTGTTGTGGTAAACTTCGCACCCAGATTCAAAGCTCTGAATCCGTTGCCGAAGAAAGCAAAGATTTCAAACAGTCAAAGAAATTTGATGTCTATAATATGAATAACGCATAGGATTGTGCCAAAGACTTGAAACAGTCTGGCTGAAGGGAGGACAGGAGACACTTTGGCTGAAGGGAGGACAGGAGACACTATCTCGACAAAGTTCATGGCAGTTGTTTTCAGACACAAAATAAATCAGTTGATTATGAGAGTGAATTAAAAAGGGGCTGGATAAGAGATTGCCGGGGGAATTTTTGATTTGGCTGTTTTCTGATTTACTAATTCATTGCAACTATGTTATGAAATTTCAAAGTGAATGTCTCATCTTGCAGATTAGCCTTTGCACTTTCTTCTGACATGAATTAAATCTCCATTGTCAGCATCAAGCACATCTTGGCTGGGGGCCAGGCGGGCAAAGTCAAAGCCAAAATGCTGTGGGAAAATATACCAAAATGCCTGTCCATTCACTAGGTGATTTTGGGTTTTGTCTGTAATGAATTTTTCTAATGAAAAGATTCAGTTTCCCTAAGGGCTGGATTACGACCACCAGCCCCACCCTATATGTTTGCAAATTTTGTTTGCAAATTTTGAAACAAGTTCCTTTGGAATTCATAAGAATAATTTGGCAAAAGGGGGTCATTGCATACATGGCATGAGGAGTTACTGTACCTCCTCCTTTTGCCGTTGTATTTGATTTGTATCAGTTAACTTACTCTAATCTGTCTTAAGATGCCTTCAGTGCAAGTAGTAGTGAGCATTATATTATTCTGTATTCATTTCTTAGGATGTGCCAAGCATGAAAACTTTGGTAGACAGAGGAAACTGCAGCTTTGGCAGCAAAGATGCAACAAGGATGGAGAATATCATCAAGTCTAAATTGGACTCAGATCTCAAAACTCCAACAGCATATGACTTTATTGATATTGTGAGTCCACTTGATGTTCGTTTTAACCTAGATTTGTCTTTCTAATCAGCCAAGCCAATCTGCATAAAGGTACTGTATCAGATCCTTTCTTAGTGAGCACTAATTTGATGCCATAAATTTAATGGCAATATTGATAAAACATATCCTATTTCCTTAACACCGCTGCTTCAATCTCAACGGTCTTCTTCCTGAGGCTTTCACTAAGGTCTGTAACTTTTCAGTTTTCATGTGTAGTATTCAGTTGCTTCCTTGTATCACTTTACATTTGCTAGCCATTACTTAATGATTTGTGTCTTATTCACAGATTGCCATGTTGTTTGGTTCAGAGCATGATGAGATAATGAAGGTAAAAGAAATGCAAACTGATGCTACCTTTCAGGATCTCTGCAACCTACTTCAATTATGTTTATGTGCAAGCAAGTTTTCAAGGTACAAGGTAGGTGGACTGATAGCTATTTTAGTTACATGTAATCATCATCATAAACCCACAAAAACAACATGAGATACTTTTATCTGTGAAAAGAAAACTGTTAACTCCTGTAAAAGAATAACAACCAAAATAAACCTATAACTACAGATAAAACTATTAAGAGAAACAATGGATTAATCTGAAACCCTGAAAGGAAAGAAATAAGTAAAATAGCTGCAATCAAGAGCAACATTGAATAACTAAAACACATTTTGTTGCACACTAATCAGTTCCGTTCATGCGAAGAACAAATTAATGATGCAAACAAGCTGATTTAACACCAGAAGAACGCAAGAAAGAAAATCCAAAGCCATGTGACAATAACACCTTAAGCCAATTTCAAAGTCTTGGCATCAAATCAGATATTAATGAATTTGATATATTTACAGGGTGAGTAAAAAACAACGCACCTCCTAGTTAAAAAAATCATATTGCAAAACAGTGTAAGTTAGAATTAAAGCCTCAGTTAGGCACTTAAGTTTGAATGTTTTAGTCATTTTGATGTTCTTTGCATTATGATCTTTTGACATTCTTTGACTCACCCAAATGCAACACAGAAAAGTTATCATTCATATTATCTCTATTGTGCATAAAGGAACAATCCATTAATGATACTAACTAATATATTACATACATAGAGTGAATGAAGGGAAAACTCTCAGATTCACAGCTCCCTCATGGCTAAAGTGAAGTCTTTCTCATGCATAGTGCAAATTTGTGTGAATGACAACAACTGAAGAGTTCTGCATGCGTAATTTTGTATTATCGCAAATCTCACATGACATTTTATTTGAGACCTGCTTTAGTTGGAGCCTTTTTTCTGAAGAATCGATTTCTTGATGAAGGTGAAGTTGCGGTTTTAGCACCAAGCGCTGGGATCGCAGAAGTAGAATAGGCCTAATCGAGTCTGTGACCCCTTGTCATGATGCTCAAGTGGTGGGGCTCTACCAGGTATTGAACCCTGTCCACCTGACTGTTCTGGCTTCAAAGTCAGTGGATTACACCACTGCGCCACAACACCTTCAAAACTGCGGTACAAAACTGCGGAATTATTTTAAGCTATTAAAGAAGTCCATCTCAAAATTGATGCCAGTCAGATCCTCTTTATCCGCAAATTTATCATCTAAACCTTGGCAAATTGTTGATTGGTGAATTGCCATACAATGATATATCAGAAACATCATTATTATGAATTTCATTATTATGAATTATTATGAAAGTATGAATTAAGGCATACATTAGAATAATGTCATTTCATAAATATTCTTACAGAATTCAACATTGGCTGTGTCAGTCATCAGTGTGATTGTTGCTAAATACATCCCTGATTGGTTCACTGTCCTAGCACCTGTGCTACATCTCACAAAGGTAAGCATACAGCATATTTTAGACTAACTGTACTTTTATTTAGACTTATGACCCGATCTGATTCTTTGTTTTTTCACTCGAAACTCTATTGAATTGAATTGTCCTATTTTTTCAAACTGCAATGCATAACCTCACTGTTTAAAACCCTGGACAAACGGCTCAAACTTTCTGGGATGGCGTAACAGCCTCAGGGTTATTATCTAATCAGTCTCTTTTCAAAGAAATTATTTTGCATTCACGTGCAATTTTACTGTGGTGGTCAAACGAAGATTGGTGTAATTTTGGATTGAACTATTTTCATTACGTTCTGTTCCGGTACGCAAATCCCCTTTAGAACAATGCTCAAGTTTGTAGCACCATGAAAATTTCAGTATGCTTTCACTCTATTTTCTTGCCATTCTCAAATGATTTGTTTTGTGTTATTATTTGTCGAACATAGATCTATTCAAACGACTCAGCGTCAATTTGAATGAGCCATAACTATTGTATTTTTCAGACGACGACAGTTGACGTCCTTCAGTGCAGAGAACTAGTGAAGAACGTTGCCTTGATTCGCAAACACCCAAAATCAAGAAGAAAGCCAAATGTCTCGAAATGTCCAACCCTGTCTCCTATCATTGAAAGTCCTTTTGAGCGTGAGTTTTCCGTGCATTGTGAAAGAGAAGCTCTGCAAGATATAAAGAATACTACTTCCGTTAACAGCAAAAGCCCTAAAGCTTTAAAGTCCGTAGCTGAAAAGACTACCTCTCGTTCGCAACAAGAGGCTGATGATTTCTTCCCAGCTGCTAAGCGCCCTCGCATCCTTGTTGGTGGAAAGGAAAATGTCTAATGTTCAGCAAGCATACCAACATCCTTGCGCAATTGAAAGATCTGATTACACGAAAATGGACTGCAACTTATTCTGACGTATGTGTTTAGTTTTGTTCGATTTGCTTTGTGAAGCATGATTATGTTAGAACTTTAGAGTACTCTCTGACAACTGGATGTGTCGTAGTTGTGAAACAAAAGAATAAAAAAAATACAAAAGTAACAAAGCACAAAGAAAAAAGTATAAAAGTAACATGAAAATATAAAAAGATTTAAATCTTTTTCGCATTGTGAGAATGCTAATGATGTATTGGGTTATAGTCGCACACGTTACTAAATTCTGATGAATACAACAACAAAAGCAACTTTCTTTTTGACTTCATTTCGTTGTAACTCTTTGCAGGTTTGGTTTTCTAGACGAGGGTGGGGGGAGGTCCAGGACATTTGGTCCCTTTTTAATCAGTGTGTACCCCGAAATCCCTACCCAAAAATCTAGACCCCTGATCATAATCTGAGCCGGGTTGTTCAAACAATGATTAGTGGTAATATTAGATTAAAGGCATGATTCTGTAGTCATTTGCACGGTCCTAATCCGGTATTAGCCTAATACCAGTTTTGAACAACCGGGCCCTGGGGTATTTTGAATACCGGGTGTTCGCATGTCCAAGTCGGCCGTATATTCGCAGAGCAACTAACTTCAATGGGCAAAGCTTCTCAGGCAGCCTAAGAAAGATGGTTATTGAATCATGATTATGCTGCTACTATCCATGTATAATTTAAAGGTAGTTTTGAGTCAGATCAACCATTAAATTTTCTATTCTTGAAAGTTTCTTGATCAGGGGCTGGGTCACGTAACCGTAAACAAATCTGTTATCTTTATAATCTATATTGTTGCCCGCACGCGCCGGCACGCGCCCATTGTGTTCTGCACAGATTTTGGTGGATGGGGTGAATCCACGATAAAGTTACTTCTAAAAATCCATCAATGGTTATGCATCAATGCATCTTTGCAATCTTACAAGATATGGTTGTTTCGTTTGTTTCTCTCTGAAGTTCAAGAGTTCATCTTCAAAATAGCACTTTCATTTTGAGAAAAATAGTGGAAAATCTGTGTGATATGGCCTGTCAAAAAAACTGCAAAATCGCCGTTTCGAAAGAAGTTTGTTTACTTTACGTGACCCAGCCCCTTTAAGAAAAGATGCAGCTACATTTTGACAGTTCACCGCGCAACTTTCCAGTACTGTAGGAACGGTGGCACTAAAGGAACTTTCTTGCCCAAGTTTCATTTCAGTTGTGATTGTTGAGTCATACTGGGCTTTTGAATTAGTAAAGAGTAAATTTCGCTTTGATAGCTTAAAAAATTTTCAAAAATAATGTATTGTTGAGCTGCCCCAAGAAATTTTACAAATCGTGCATAGACGGTAACTGCATAGTGCATAGACGAGATCTTAAAGAGCCACTGCTGACATAAGTGCTTTGCGCGCTTAAAAATTGAAAGGAGGTAAACACCAATGGCGACGAAGAACAATGTTTAGTTTGCGCTTATTATCGTTTATTGTTTTACATTTCTGTCATTGCTGAAAACAAGAGTTGAACATTTCACACGTATTAACCACAATTCTATAGGCCCTTTCTTTACTTATAGCGTCTGTTTTATTATGTTAATTTGAAATACAGTCCTCTGGAGGGCAAATGGCCTCGTCATTTTCTTTCGTAATTTAAACTTCGTATTTGAACTGTTCGATATGGCAAACTAAACCGTACAACAACAAGAACGACAGGAAATAATCCACATATCTACGGATCACGCATCATGACCGTCCAAGAAGAAAGCGATGAAGATAATGATGGAGGAGGCAACAGTGGAATTGAGGTAGGCTTCTTTCCACATCCGCGATAATGTTGACATGCTAGGCCAAAAAACACTTTTAGACACCCAGAAAGTCGAAGAAGCAATGCATTGTGGGATTCGCACAGGCGCAAAGCACATATGTCAGCAGTGGCTCTTTAAGTTAGATTTTGCGACCTTGCATGTGCAAATTGGGTTTGTATTTGCAATGTAATTCACTGTTTAAGAACATGGTGGCTATGACGTCACCGTTTACAAAAGTATGCGTTTACGACTGTCCACGTGAAAACGCGAAATGTAACATAATAGAACACTGTTTATTAGTAAAATCTTTTTACTAACTGCGAACATTTTCATGTCGAATTAAGAAATTTTTAGTACCATGCCTCTGGTCCAAGTCTCTCCTGATAAGTTTCTTATCAACCAGTTTCTTACAAAAACTGTTTATTATGGGCAAAGAACTTTTGTCGAGATGCGTGACGTTCTTTCAGCAACTTCCTATGGTAGCTGGAGCGCAATGAATATTGATACTATAAGTTCCTCGTTGCCTTGTTTAGCGCATTTGTTCCCTGTAAATAATTGTGATTGGCTAATTTGCAGAACTTTACGCTAAATTTCTTGCATATTCTTCAAGTATTCAACTTTTTAAGTAAATGAAATACCAAGTGAAAACAAAATTATAAAGAAGTAGTTTGACAACAACAAGTACGTGCGGATACTTTCTGGGAGCAGTGAATTTCGCCCAAAATATTTTCAAAATTTGTCGGAGCAGTGATTTGCGCGCTCGCATTCCAAACCGCTTAAGACTGATTTCCAGTCAGTGAAATTTTCCGAGCGGGCGGAATTTCTATTGTATTTGAGGGAAAATGTCGCTCTGGTATTGAGTAGAAAGTTACGGCTGAGCGACCTTTTATTGTCTAAAATTCCGCCCACTCGGAAAATTCCACTGACTGGAAATTAGCCTTTACACATTTGGTTGTGAAAGGTGAGAGACCAAGCGAGATATTTTGTAATAATTTGCATAACTCATTACAAGGCTAAGTGTGCTAAGGCAGGGCGGCAGGCCTTACAGTTGCGCTGAAAGGTGAGAGAATTCGCGACTTCCTTGCATAACTTGCCCATTATAGTCCGATATTTGTTATTCAATCAGCCACTAATAAAATATAAATACAACAACCCGTTTCTGTTTACATCTCAACTACAACGAATAATGCATGTTTGAAACAAATTGAAATTCATACATTATTCAATTATCGAGTGAATAATGAAGGACATTTAATGCAACTGCGATTTGAAAGATTTACAGAGATTTCGAAGTGAGGGCAAGACGGTATTTTGTCGCAATGAAGAGCTCAGCCTTAGTCCTAATGATCGTTGCTTACTGTTTCAATGAAGCAAGGTAAGCATTTTTCATTCAGTGCAGTGCTTATTTTGTTTATTTTATTTTGAAGCATAGGAATCCAATCTTTGAAAAACATTGCACGATTGGTTGATGCATCTTTCGTTTTGATTTGAAATGGCTTGAAAGGAGATTCAGGTAGTTCGTTACGAGCGTTCTTTGCCCATTGGCAATCTCTGCTCTCTTGATTACTTTAGAGTTACTGCGTTTTTTTTTTCATTGAAAGAATTCACGAAAAGCTTTGAAAATAATTAAAATCGTTACGGTGGGATCTTTCGGAAAACCATAGTTTATGACAGTCTACAGGATGTCCCAAATAAATTATGCACCGTTTGCCTGAAGATGGCAACAAAACAGCAAAAGGTTCGCGCCAAAAATTTGCATGATGTTGCTCTTCAGATATTCAATTAAAGTTTGCTACCATCTTCGTAAAAATCCGTTAAAAAATGATGGAGCTATGACCTTCAGAAGATCAAATTTGCCTGATGACTGAAACCAGCGGTCGGCCATGTTGTATTACTATTTTGCAGCGATAAATAGTTCCATGGATGAAATGAAACAGCAGCCTTCTATGTCATAGCTGTCGTGAAAGTTCTGATAATCATCAGAGAGTTTTCAATTACTTACCTTACAGAAACTATTTCTTACATCACATGAAGCTATTACTGCAAAATAGCAAGACAAAATGGCCGACCGCTGGTTTCAGCCATCAGGCAAATTTGATCTTCTAAAGGTCATACCTCCATCATTTTTCAAAGGATTTTTACGAAGATGACAGCGAACTTTATTTGAACATTTGAAGAGCAACATCATATAGAAGTTTAATTAGAATCTTTTGCCGTTTTGTCACAATCTTTAGGCAAAAGGAGCACAGTTATTTTGGGACACCCTGTATGGTGTGGCGGTAAGCAGCAATCTGTAGCTTTGACTTTTACGACTTGGCAGCTTGATGGCGTTGCAACCGGAAAACTGTTTGAAACCAAAGGAGATGCTGTGATTCTGAAAATAATCAAGACCTTAAAGATTGCTAATGAACACTTATAACCAAATACCTAAAAGAAATCTGTTTATGGAATGAAAGTACAATCGTTGCTAAAACACCAGGATTGAGGGAAAATTTCTGGTGACAGTATGAATTATAAAGTCAAAATAGCTAAATAGGATCCTAAATTTTTAATACATAGCCTAGATAAACAGCAGGTGCGTGTTTTTGTTTTGTGTTACCTCTGAAAGCTCAAAAAGGTTTGCGTTTGCTGAGTGAGAGAGACGATGATGAATAGCCCTATCAACTTCCATTAATTATAAATTATTCTTTTCGATTGATAGTTTTGACAAAACAATAATAGTAAAGTATTCACTCGCATCTGATGATATCCATCTTGAACAGGCTTCGAGCTTGAGAATGAAAAGGATGCAGGGTCTGTTCACAAGCTTATCTGGTTGAATTGAAGTTTTATTTTTTCAATAACAACAAAACCTAATCACAGGTGGCGGAGAATGGTTTCATTATTTTTAAGATGGAATTGTTCAGTTTTAAAATTAGTAAAAACAAACCTTTCTTGTCAGTTAAATGTGTCTGATTTCTCTGTGAATCTGATCCTCAGGCCAACATGCGAACGACTGTTTAGTGTTGTTGCTGCTGTCTCAGAAGCAACAACACTAAACAGTCGTTCGCATGTTGGCCTAAGGATCAGATTCACAGAGAAATCAGACACATTTAATTGACAAGAAAGGTTTGTTTTTACTAATTTTAAAACTGAACAATTCCATCTTAAAAATACCGAACCATTCTCCGCCACCTGTGACCTAATTCTAAATAAAATGAAGTACTATTTAGGTGTGCCATTCGGTCCCCACCATGAATGACACTTACAATTCAACAGTTAATTTCATAAAAAAAACAAACGAAAATAAAACAAAATCAGAAACCAAAGAAATAACAACACAGCAACAATACAACACAGAGAAACATAGCAGACGAATTGAAGTTCAAAAGTGGATTTGAAATTTTTCCAATTTACTGCTCAAATTCTTGAAAGCAAACAGTAACAAGCCATACAGAAGAAAAACAAATAGCAAGAGACGATAACGTTAAAGACGGGGACAGGGAGCCTTTTGCCAGGGAGATCAAATGAAACAGAAACTAGTACTACTAATATACAAGCAACAACCGCAACAACAACAAAAATACGCAGTTAATTAAAGCTACTTGTTATAGTTTCTGTTTCACTTGCTTCACATTATTTAGGCATTTTTCAATGAACTTTGGTATTTACATTACAAATGCCAGCTGTTTATCGTTTGCTTGCATTAAAAATTCAAAACGCTCCTTCCCTATCAAGGCCCGTCGGAACTAAATTCATATTGAGAGCGCTGAAACTTCATGCGAGCGGAGTGATGAAAAATGTCAGGCACAATTTTGAGTTTTCTTTTTCAAACGAAAAGACGCAACAGTTGTGCTTAATAGACCTTTTAGCTATTCTACAAAAGAGCCTGGATCGAGCGTTATTTTTATACACGAGGTTCGATAGAGTGGCGTTAGAGCTTCTATCAATATTGTGCATATTCGAAAATTCTACAAAGTGCACTTTGTAGAATTTTCGAATTTGCACAATAGTGATAAAAGCTCTTAACACCACTCTATCGAGCCTCGCGTATAAAAATAACGCTCGATCCAGGCTCTTTTGTAGAATAGCTAAAAGGTCTATTGCCGCTGCGGAGGGAAATATATATATCTTTCTGTGGAGAAGGTAAGGTTTATCTCTTTCGCCATGCCCTCCGTGTAAAACAATATATAATTTTCCTCCGCAGAAGCATATAGCTGCGGCAATTAAGAACAACTGTGACGTCTAACCACCCAAATTTCAATTGGTGAACACGTGAAAGGAGTCCTCTTAACATATCATTACTTTTACAGTGCACAGAAGGGCATACGGCGCATAGAAAAGCTTCTTAATGACAGTCTACGAGGTTATGATCACCGGATAATACCAGTAATATCAGGTACGTAAATTTAAATTTTACTAGGTATCATCGATGCTTTTTCTATTCACACGTGGTTCTTGCATAACTTCTTGCAATTGTTCTTTTGCACCATTTGGCGTTGCCAGCCTTACTATTTGGAACCACATTTTTTTATCAGAAAAAGTCCCTTCAATCAGTTGTGTGCATTCAGCAATCGACTTCATATTTTCGGCATAAAGTCAATAAACTATTTCATCATTAAAAAGTGCCGGTAAACAAAACGATGATTTTTGCAGTTTTTTGAAAGGTGATATCACACAGGATGTTCGTATTTTTTTCAAAATGAATGTTCCTGTTTGGGCATTAATCATTGTATTTCACTACGAAAGAAATCAAACATTCAGATCTTCTACGATTGCTCGGCTATTTTATCGGCTATTTCATCGGCTATTTTATCTTAGAAGCAATCATTCAAATCTATTTCAAGATCAACAAGCATCGATCTCTGCCGTTTGATCGTCGATAATCTTTTGACACTTATTCATAGAAGGCTCGGTATTTAGCAAACGATCCTGCACCAGGAACATTATTCTGAATCGCGTCGATTTAAGCATCAACAAATTTCCGCTAAATTGTAGTATTTCATCATCCTTATTTCAATTCTGTGATTATATTTCATAGGAAAACCTTTAGAAGTTGAAGCAAAACTGATTATTCTAAACATGGCTGAATTAAAGTCATTGTCAAGCGTAAGTTCAACTTTTTAAGACAATGCTATGTAGTGTTGTTGTAGTTGTTATGCATACCGTAGAAGCTCTATTTAGCCTCCTCTTTATTAAGCCTCCCTCTCTAATAAGCTCCCCCTTTGAGCCGAAAACTTGAATAAGCCCTCCTCTCTATTAAGCCCCCCTCTTACTTTAAATTCCAGTGGTTACCAAAGATTTTCCATTTATTGAGCTAAATATAATTTGCATGTTAATTTTGACATGGTTTAAGATTGTGTCGAATTTACGTACTTGACTCTCCAGAAGATATGGGCTAAAAGAACTGAAAAGCTATCATCGATATCCTTGTCATTTGATGTTGTGACTAGGCCCCTCCCTCTTTAATGAGTCTCCCTCTCTTTTAAGCCCCCCTCTGGAGTGTCCGGAATTAAACAAGCCTCCCCGGAGGCTTAAAAGAGCTTTTACGGTAACTAGGTTCGACTTTCCCATGAGGACACACACGTTTAGTGAATAATGAGAGCCCGTCCTCGCGACTCTTAGGTTACTGTAGTGTAGTGAATAGTTCAACCAAGGGCCTATAGGACGAGAGATTATAGTGGTCCCGTTGCAGTTAATTTCTAATGTTTGGTTTGAAAAACTTACCTATGTTCTCCTTGGTGGGTTCTTCTTTCATAAATTTTTTGGTTTTGTTTTCTAAACGACAAATATCCCATCTTTTCTCAAGTTGAAATAAACAGCTTGCTCTGCATACTGTTTCAGCAACGCCATTTTTAATTTATGGAGAACTAATGTACATTGCAAATGGCCGCCGCCAGAGACGACGTCGCACGATCAAACAGTTCATTTCTACTTGAGAAAACATGTGATTCATCTGGTTTAGAAAGCAAAACCAAGCGTATTATCACCGAAGCGAATTAATTTCAAGTCAGTAACTGCGAAGGAAAGCAGCAGCGATGATGAATTTGGTGCAAAAACCATTGAATGGGATATTTTTAGATTATTTTTCTCTTCGCAGGTGCTCTTAACCTTGCACAGACCCTTTTAATTTCTTGTTTTACTCTCAGCACATAACGATGGAAGTAATATTTCACACAACGTGGATTGATCACCGTTTGAAGTACCCTGGAAATGAATCTGATAGTTACAGCATTACTGCTGATTCCATGTACATGTTTTGGACTCCAGATCTGATGATTCTCTCTCAAAAGACTGGTGAAATGAGCTCATTTACACGGAAAAATATATTCGGGACTATCAAGTCAACTGGAAGAGTTATGACCAGCCAAAGGTAAGAATCATCGCCTATGTACCACACTGATTAAAAAATTGCCAGTTAGACCTAGTTTAAACATCGTCTTTTGCTGTGTTGAATTGAACTGCATGAAAACGGTAACGGCAGAATCTGCCGTGTCTAAATATCTGATTTAACCATCGTTTTTCTTTTGCCGTGTTGGGATCATGTAAACAGGCCCTCATCACTTCAGATCACATGATTGTATCCTCTTCAGAAAACTTTCCTGCAACACAAGTTAAGAACTTCGTACCTTGAAACGCGAACTGCCTGTAGATTCGAATATAGATAGCGGGTGCGCCAAAATAAACTATGCACGTTTGGCAGGCCACAATAAATCGTACACTGGACCGATTTTGAAGATTTATGACTTATTTGTTAGAAAAAAGCATGAATTAGATACTGGGATTTTTTGCAATTTTTTCCATTTTCAGTTTTTAGAGCTAGAAGGAAGTTTCCTAAGATTTTAGTTTTCGAAAACACTGAAAACGATGAAAAAACATCGATCAAATTTTCTAAAGAATCGACATGAATGGACAAAGAAAGAACATTTTCGTGGTGATTTGCGATGTCAAAATCGACCAATTGTAGCCTGCTGTACGAAAGTTCATACTGAACCCCCAAATCCCCCTGAAAACGTTTTCTCTTTGTTTATTCATGTTGAATCTATTAAAATTTGATCGACATTTTTTTATCGTTTTCAATGTTTTCGAAAACGAACATTTAAGAAACACGCTTATAGCTCTAAAAACTGAAAACGGAAAAGTTTACAAAAAGTCCTAAAATCTAATTCAGGCTTTCTGCAAAATATTAAGTCATAAATCTTCAAGATCGGTCGAGTGTACAATTTGTTGTGGACTGCCAAACGTGCATAGTTTATTTTGGCGCACCCGGTATCCCAAACTGTTCAATTTGACGTTCCTGTGATATATCTTCATTAAGTGAAAAGAAATGGATCTTTGCTTAACGTTATTATATTATTGTTGTCTCTTTAAGGTACCTGATGGATATTTATTGTCATATGAACTATTTGCTGTATCCTTTTGATGACCAAACATGCAACATTGATATCATCCCATGTAAGTAATCTATATACCTTTTTACTTGCTAGAAAAGAGGTTGGCATCGAGTTACCAAATTTTTACCCTGGGTACCAGAGCCTAAAACCAAATTTGGTAAAGTTTGAAAGAAAAAAAAGCATCACCCCTTTCTCTGACTCCTATTGTTTGAGCGCATGGGAAAGATTAGATAAATGGGTTGTGTTTAAAGAAGTTCCGCCGCTGATTGGCTCCTGAAAACAAAAACATTGTACCGGGTGGTGAGTCAATAAAACGGCCTGGTGTTTGAAAAAATGCTGCTCCCTGAATATCAAAGCAATAGTATTGAACACTGTCTTGCTTTATGGTTGGGTTCAGTAATTTACCCGACGTAACAAGGGCAGATTTTGTAATACAATAGCATGAGTTGCTTTTGTTCACACCTCAATTCAAAGTGATTAGCGATTACATCCAAAGGAAATTCTCTCAACCAGTAAATCAAAACAAACAAAGCCGCAAAAGTTTCTCTGAAACTAGGGTAGCTAGCTCGCTCGTTGTGCATTCCAGAAATTCGTTTTAAGCGCAAACATGAGCGTAGATCGAAAGAAGAAGGATGCATCTACACATCTGCCGCGGGCATTTTATTTGTTTGGTTCAAAAGCCATTTGGGAGGCGATTCAATTCTCTTATTCTTTTGGGTGTTATCAAAACATTTACTGCTCAGCTTTTGGACCAATAAAATAAAATGCCCGTGGTAGATGTGTAGATATATCCTTCTTCTTTCGATTTATGCTCAGGTGTGCACTTAGAAATGATTTCTGGAATGCACAACGAGCGCGCTAGCTACCTTGGTTTCAGAGAAACTTTTGCGGCTTTGTTTGTTTTCACTTACTGGTTGAGAGAATTTTCTTTGTCTGTGATCGCTAATTGCTTTGAATTGCGGTGTCAACAAAAGCAACTCTTGCTATTGTATTACAAAATCTGCCCTTGTTTTCCTCCAAGAGGATAGCACATGCTAAAGCGTGCCCAACTCATTGCTGTAAGGTAAACATATTAGGGAAGTTTGCTCACGATTTTAGCACGTGCTTTAAGGTTTCTCGAAGGGAATTTTTTAGGAAATCCCTTGTAAATTCTCAACGGAGTGACCGATTTCAGCCAGGAAAAATTCTGAAAATAATTGAGCATGTTAGCTATTCAATCATATATTGCAAAATATAATTGCTTATATATTCAGGGAGCAGTAGTAGCCTCTCAAACGCCGGGCCTTTTGACTCACCAGGTATTGTTGTACAGAGTGAGTGGAAAAAAATTTTACTTTGCCATTGTTCTAATTTGCGCGATAGGCTTTGATCTTTGGCGGTTGTCTATTGAGTTTAGCCAACAAATGGCTTAGGTGCTATTGGCATGCTATTTTCGGTTTTGTTTGGTTCGTCTGCTATAAAAGTGGCCTGTTTTATTGGTAATTTGCTCTTCGCACGAACCAAGCCGATGAGAGTGCGGCGAAACTAGTTTTTGGTGATTTCACGTTGATCTTTTCAGCAGTTACTGATGAGTTACTAACATATTTCTTTCCTTTCAGGTTTTAAGATTAATTCGGTTTTGTATTACAGGATTTAACAGTTTTTCTCTTGTTACAGGTTTATTTTGGTTATCGTTTCTTTTACAGGAGTTAACAGTCTTCTTTCTACTGATTTCGGTGTTTTTGTTGCGTTTATGGGTTTAATATGATGAGTCCGTTATTTAAGGCTATTTTCAAATTTTGTACAACAAATCATTTGTTTAAAGAAATTTTAAGCGTTTGCAAGGCTGTCGTTTGCTAGCTACTCGTCAGATTCCTCTTAAAACTGATTATCATTGTGTGTGTGTAACATGTCTACTAAGATAACAAGATTTAATGGATTAAAATCAGTCATATTTTACTTTATTCATAAGTGGTTATATAAAAATCTTTCACATCTCACATCACAATAGTTCAAAGCAGATGTGCCTGCCATATGAGCCAAAATTCAAAATTCAAACCATGACATTCTCAGTTCACTGCATCCATTCAATACAAACCTATTTATGCCTGACCATGTGTAGCAAAATTGAATCCATGAAATTCTCAGTTCATTTGGTATAATTCATTGATTCAATGCAAACCTGTTCAATTTCACGCAAAATTTTCATTTAGTGCAAATAATTCGTTGGTAAATTGTCGATACCGTTTCATTCAAAAGTTTGAACGATTTCATTCAAACGTTTGAACAATTTGTCAATTTTTGTTTAAACAGGCCTAAACTTCTGGATAGAATTTTCCAACTTTTAAGCTTCACAGCAATGAAAATGAGGCTTCATTGGGCCATCATGGCATCATGTTGCCTAGACAATCAATTGTGTAGATACAGAGTCAGCCCTGCTATTTTATACACATGCGGATTTATATGGCTCTTTTTCAGAGATTTGTAAATATGGTCATACTAAACTGTCATTAAATTTGATCAAAGACTTTGGGCCTATTCGGAAGGACTCTGACATTAAACAATTTGATTCAATTGCTCGTAGCTATGCGTCCGATTAAAAACAATTTTTTGTCTAAGTTAAAATGAACATGTTACCTACACACTGGTGACCAGTTTCCAGCAATCTGATAAACACTGGGTCGCCAAATTTTTCCACGAGATGAGCCCGGGGGGGGGGAGGGAGAGACTTAGCATAAGTCTTATCGAGCCATATTTCCGATCCTGTTGTTCCGTATGGGGAGTCTGTAGTACCACTGCCTTAAACAAACTACAGAAACTACAAAACCGTGCCGTGAGGATAGCTACAAACAGCCCTTACGATGCGTCCTCACAGCCACTTCTGAAGGAACTAGAATGGCAAACGGTCAGAGAACTTATTGACATGGAAACCGCAAGGATGGTGTACAGGTCAATTAATGAGGAAGCTCCCAATTACCTTGCAACTTTGTTCGAGAGGTTGTCGGATAATGGTATTAGAGTGCTTCGAAATACAAATACAGACCTGAAGCTGCCTTTCCTAAAAACGTCCAGTGGTCAACGGTGCTTTGCTTATAGAGGAGCACGATTATGGAATAACCTTAACGCTGATGTCAAGACAGCGTCGACCTTAAATCGATTCAAAGCTGCATATAAAACCAGCCAGTAATCTTTTCGGTTGAACTCCTTATTTACATACCAGTTTTATTTTCATCTTTATCGTTACTTGTAAATTTTGATTAGATATCTTTATTTTGTTATTATTTTACAGGGCAATTTGGAAATCAGTATTTAACTGTATATTTAACCCTGTTTAAAGAATTTAAAATGAAATGAAAAAAATGAAAGCATACTTTGCTGACGGGATGTGCACTCCTTCCTGGGTATCGTTTTTACCTTTTTTTCTAACGCCGGATATCGAAAGAAGACAATTCTTCAAGAGCCGATTGTCAGGAGGGGTATTTTGTTACAGTAAGTTGTTAGTCCATCGTTATCCACTGTATTTTTTGTGTTTTGGAGTATACTTTTCGCCAATTTTTTCTAAAGCCGGCTATCGTTTGTAGGGGAAAAATTCTAAAGCCGGGTGAAAAAATCTTTTCTTGGAGTGCTCACCCCTCCCCACAAATGAAAGTCAAGTGCCCCCCCCCCCGGTGGTGAGGTATAAAATGGTGCTAGAAAAAACGAGTACAGCTTTTTTCAAATTACTTAATTTGAATACAGATGCATACTCCAGAACATGGATGGATTTGAAGTGGCTAAATTACAAACCAATATGGACATGGGATGACGTGAATAGATCTGGCAAATTTCAGCTTATGAGCCATGAAACAAGCAGATGGCTTAGAGAGTATGACATGTTTGGTAAGAGTTAATAAATCTTGTTAGATCTTCTTGTTCTAAAAAACTTTCGAATTGCAATCACTAAAGGAAGATTTTTCAATATCTCTGTCTGACACTGCTCGCAAAAAATTTTCAAATAGGATCCGAAAGAGAAGAGTAGAGAATTAAACTACCTCAAGTTATGTATCATGCCTGCAAGCTACCAAGAAACTGTAAAGGCAGGCTTAAAATCACGACCAAATTTTCTTCCTTATAGCGATGACTTTTACATGCCTGAGCGCTTGTTATCCTTTCGGGGGACGAAAGTTTCACCATGGGTATTGTGGACACGATTTGTGTCGATCGTGTCCACAATACCTGGCCTAAATGTTACTAAATGAATGAATGTAGTTCGTTACCTTGCTCGTCTTCATTTCATGTATCTCTCCGCTTTTGCCTCGGCAGCCATTCTTGCTTACTCAAGTTAATAACGGCCTAAAGTTTTTGAACAGTGCCGCGCTCTAAACGAGTTCCCAGATCGTCGCAGCCCTGGAACGACTCATCCTAATTTTCAATTTCAGGATGAGTCGTTCCAGGGCATGGACGATCTGGGAACTAGTTTAGAGCGCGGCACTGTTCAAAAACCTTAGGCCGTTATGAACTTGAGTAAGCAAGAATGGCTGCCGAGGCAAATGCGCAGAGATACATGAAATGAAGACGAACAAGGTAACGAACTACATTCATTCATTCATTTAGTAACATTTAGGCCAGGTATTGTGGACACGATCGACACAAATCGTGTCCACAATACCCATGATTTAACAAAGGATTTGAATATCCAGGAAGCAATGGCTTTTCAAAAGGAGATCGTTCGAATTTAATTTCTTACTCGCCCGGTAGTGAATTGCCGACTTTTTTAAGATTCAAAGCCGGAAGAATAAATTTCCCGGAGCTTTACACCCCATGGGGACTTCTGCATAATGTGGGTAGTGGGGCTTGTCGCCCGATTGGGTCGCATTTTGTACAGTTGAGTTATGGTATGGAAAGTGCAAACTTTGGTCACGGTGTTGCCGAAGTCATCATTTATTTTGAGTCTTTGGCAAAGAAATGGATCAACGAAAAGGTATAGATTTTGGGCTCCAAATGCACGATATTAGGTATGAAAAATGGGTACGTTCTTGGCATTCTGGGAGCATCCCTTACTCAAGAAGAATCCTAATGCCCCACCCCCCCTGGGCTTGAGACACAATGGGAATTGATGGATGTTATTGCTTTCATTTTAGGTGACTACGATGTCTTACGATGCACCTTAAAACTAAGGAGGAGGTCGAGACATCATTTTCTACGCATCTATGTGCCGTTGACCGTAATAGTGGTGATGAGTTGGACTTGCTTTTTTATTGATTATCGCTCTGTGCCTGCACGAACATCAATGAACGCTGCTTTGGTACTAACAATCATAATGTTCATTACGAGCATACAGAAGACACTTCCCCGCACGTCTGCAATCCGCTTGGTTGACATTCACATGATGGTGTGCTTCTTTCATGTTTTTGCTGGTCTTGTGGAGTATTCATTCGCATTATCAATGGACATACGACTAAGAATGCAGGAAAACAGCCAACTTGAAGATGAAATTAAGGTATATGCTCTGCCGGGTCAGCCATAGACTTCCCCCGGGGGGGGGGGGGTACTTGACTTAAATTTGTACGGGGGCGTGCCCACGAAAATTTTTTTTTAACCTGCTCCAGAATTTTTCGCTCAAAATGATAACCTGTTCTAGAAAAAATTGGTGAAAAGTACACTCAAAAACATGAAATTTGACCGAAAAACGACCCGATCTAGCAGAATATTCCCCTTCGACATGTTTTGACAACCTGCTCTAGAAAAATTGCCTCATTTTGACCTGTGCTAGAAAAAATTGATGAAAATGATACCCTTAAAAACGGCACATCCCCGCTGGACAAATATACTAAGTACCCCCCCCCCGGGACTTCCCCTCAAGTCTATCTCTTCAATCTTCAGACCATTTCATTGGATCCGCCATTCTAACAAATCCACGAGCTACCGAAAAAGGATCGGTAAGACAGACTGAAGAGCGGCTGAAGAGATAGACTTGGGGCAAATCTAGGTGAGTCAGAATGCGTTCACACGATGACGGTACATTTTGAAAATGGTGAATACCCGTTTTTTTTATAAGAAACTTGGATCAGCACTTAGTACTAAAAGTTTCTTAATTTCGCATGAAAATTTCGGTGTTTAAAGTTTCTTAATTAGTTTCTTATTTTTTGGGCCTAAAATTGCGTTATTGTTCGAAGTTGCGAGCCTTCTTCTCGAGAAAGGGCTTACATTTTGCATTGACATTGTCATCAAGAAGAAGCAATGCATATCAAGGCAAAAATTTACCAATTTTGCAGTTAAAAGTCAAGAAAAGACGAATGTACCTTTGTTAGAGAGACATAGAATAAGAGAGATATACAGAAATAAAGTTTTAGAGTTTCTTAACTGTTCTTGAGCGTAGTACTAGAGTTTCTTAAATTTTTGGTCATCGTAGTACTAGTTTCTTATAAACCAGTTTCTTATAAAAAACGTGTAATGTGACGGATAGGCCTCCCGTTCACACGAAAACGGCAGATCTTTTGCTGGCAGATTTAAAAAACGGTAGATTTTGAAAATGGAACGCTAAGCGGCACATTTTGAAAACGGTATCGTGTGAATGCTGGCTCAAATTTCCTACCGTCACATTTTTCACCGTTTTCAAAATGTTCCGGCATCGTGTGAACATAGTCTCAGAAAAATGTATCCACTGTTTCGAAAATTGTACAGGGAAAACTATACAATAAATCAGTAAAGTATTGATTCCACCATCCAACTGAGGTTCCAGTTTAATTTCTGAGATTTTTCTCGTGATTTTAAGTGCATTACTTCTAGACTTACTCCACACTCGTTCCAATGTTTTCACTCTATTTAGAAATACGCAACACAAAGTATGCAACTGCGCAAGAGCATAACACTTTGTTCGTTCAAAAAAGTGAGAGCAATAATAATTCAGTTCAACATCGTTGTCATTGTTGTTGCAATGGTTGGGACTCTGTATTGAGTCTACATTGCTTCCTTCTGAAATCAGGATTTGATCAAAACTCCTTCTATCGCGATCTGCCAAAAAGTATCCAAACATGGGCTTTCCACTGTCAAGCAAATTTTGAATGTTTGATGCCCAGCATTGACGACATAGCCTGCGCGCAGACCCAAATATTGGGTCTGCACGCAGGCTATGACGACAGGGCACAATTATGATGGAATATTCGGTTCAAAATCTTTTATCTGTTTTTCGAGCCCCACTTTGCAAAATCGGGCTCGAAAATGGAAGTCGCACTCGAGTTTTGTCGCATGCGCTAAACTGTATTCCTTGGACTTTTCGGGCCGAATGCGGCAAGGATTTTAAAACCCAGAAACTTGCGCGCGGTCTCTTATCAATAACGCGCACTATTACTCGGGCTCCATTTTCAAATAAAGCACCCAGAAAATTAAACTTCCCCGAATGAAATTAAACTTCCCCGAATGAAATTAAACTACCCCGAATGAAATTAAACTACCCCAAATGAAATTAAACTCTGTGAAAATTAAACTCTTAGAATGCATAGCAACAAAATAAACTCTTAGGAATTAAACCCCCCAGAAAGTAAACTCTTAGGAAATAAACTCTTAGAAAATAAACTCTTAGGAAATAAACTCTTAGGAAATAAACTCTTAGGAATTAAACTCTTAGGAATTAAACTCTTAGGACTTTTGGTCACGTCATCATAACATCGGAAATTAAACTCTTACGACTTCTAAACAAAATAAACTCTTAGAAATCTGATACCTCGATTTTCGCATGCGTTGAATTCCCAAAGAAACACACAGAATATGACTATCATAAAAGGCGGACCAGTACTACCACGGACCTAAAGCACAACTTGACTTGGATCTTCATTTCTCTTGGTCATTCCCCTTTTGCACCGTCCAAAACACGGACCATGAGTTGGACTAAAGAATATGAAATTTGGACTATGGACCATGATTTAATTTGGATTACTGGGGTTTGGTGGGGGAGTTTGGGGGGGGGGCCAATGTTCAAAATCAAGACTTTTTCAATTCAGATGCTTTGTGGGAATACGTACATACATATTTTATAAAACACTTAACCCTATTCGTCCTGGGGGGGCCTTTTTCGACCCCCTATCAGACTTTGCTGCGTTACCCTAAAACGACAAAAGATATAATTTAGTTTATAATTTAATAAACTAAATATAATTGTAATTACATTTATATAAGATATAATTTAATAAACTATAATAAAATATAGTTTTGGTGACTTTTACTCAAATTTGATAGGCAATTAAATTCTTAATATTTCATTGTTCTATCTCTGATCATGTGACCACAGTAATACCATATTTGGAGAGTAGTCAACAACAAATAAGCTTAAAATGCCCGTAGTTTTCGTGTCGTTTGCTTGATCGATCTCAAACATGCACCATTTGATTGCATTTGATGAGTACATTCATTTGATATATAAATGTTTCATATTTGCTGATGTCAGCAAAATTTAATATCTATGACGTCATTCACATTTATGACGTCATTTCTCTAACAAAGAAGTGTAAAATATAAATTTTTTTAGTCTAATTTGCTTCATCTTATTAATTTCATTCATTTTGAGTCTATTTTACCAGATAAAAGGACAGGACTGGCAAAAACTTGCAATGAAAATAAATGCATCCAACAAAAGGCTAATCTGAAGCTAATTGTGCTAAAAATAGAAACTAACAATTTTTTAAAAGATTATATTTTTAAACTATGACACGTTGCCTACTATTTGAAACAAATTTGGAGATAATCGGTTTAGTGGTTGATTAAATAAAATTTTCTGGTAAAGAAGGTATAAACTTGCCGATTTTCCTCAGTTTTTCGGTTGACTAGCAACGAATCACGTGACTTATTAATTTTAATTGTTATATTTGAATAGCCAATTGTCTAAAGAACAATAGGGGTAATTCTTATTTCATATCTTTAGTAGTTTTGGAGAAAAAGGGGGGGGGGCGAAAAACGCCCCCCCCCAGTATAAAATACCTAAAAAATCGCCCAGTACAAATAGGGTTAATTTTTTCCGTTCTTAATTTTTGCTAACACAATTTTCTTGGCAGTTTTCTGCTCGAATCGTTTTTATGTTTCAAAGGTGACGTGACTTGTGAATGTCACAAGGAGTTCAAACGCACTTATTACGCTTACTTTTTACCAAGGTGCATTGCGTTCATAAATCAAATTCCTACAGAATCGTTAAAGCTTCGTAATTCGAATGCACTGAATCTGGGTATAAAGTTCCTCTCCGCCATCTTTGGTGCAATTGTCTATTAAAACAAGTTCCTACAATTTGCTAGTTTTCAAATCAATTTCGAGTCACCTTGGAAAAAAGCTTCAAATTATAAAAATCTCTTAGCTCTCCAGCTCAAAAAGTTTATATTTGCCCTTTAAGCTTCTATGGTTTATAAAATTTTCATACAAATAAAACGTTTTGTTGGACGGTTGCTAACCCAGAATTAAAATTTGACATGGACACTAGACTACACGTTTGGAAAAATTCGATAATGACGGCCGTTGATCAAAGCTGTGCATTGAATCTTGAGAGCAAGATTCAGAGCAGAGAAAATTTCAGAGCAGAGCAAAATTCAGAACAGAGCAAAATTCAGGGCAAAGAAAAATTCAGAGCAGAGCAAAATTCAGAAAAGGCATTGTAGGTACGCATAAAGCTTTTTAGAGGCTCAGATATTTCATTTTTAAGAAGGCGATGAAAATTCTCATGAAACGCCATGGATATCGTTCAAACATATGCAATAGGCATACAAAAGAGCACCAATTAGGAAATAAAATAGCTCTCTATAAATGCTTTCATATAAAATACATGAATTTAGATAATTATTTAATACAATTTGGCAAAACAATTTTGCCCATTTCAAAGTACAAGTCAGTGTAATGACCAGTGAAGGCTGGTTCAAATCCCACGATGAACTACTTTCCTCATCGACAATTTTTCAAATGCGACAGAAGTTCATCTTAAATTGGGAGGGCTATTTGAATAGAAAGCCTGATTTAAACCTGGTGGTAACAATCTGATTTAACAGTAAAATATCGCTCCCAATCCAAAATGAACTTTTATTCCCTATTGCATATGAAACAATGTGGATGATGAAAACGACGATAGTTATTCGGGCAGTTCGAGTGAGCCGTCAGTGATACGTTGCCTTCCAAGTGCATTTAGGTGAAAGCTCGAGCTCCACGGCAAGGAAGCACTCATCGCTCGAGGAATTCCTTTTTGAGGTACTACTGCCATCGATTGCTATTAAATAACTGCAAAGTCGTAAGGAAACAGTTTCGCAATTTCCAAAAGGCTTTGCGGTGAGTACAAAAAGATCTGCATTTTGTAAGACCTCGTTGGACACATAAAGCCTGGAAATAAAGGAGGGAATAAATGAGGTCTCATACGAGATTCTGCTGACGTGTGCTTTCAGTACCTCTTTCTCATTTAATAATAGTCCGGTAGCAGAAGGGGGGGTAGTACCACCAAACGAGGTAATTTGTGAGACCAAGTGATTTTGGTCAATTTTGGGGCGTAGAATTCGAATATCGATGTTCTTTTTGTGGGGGAGGGGCCGTTTTTGAGATATGGGGGTAAATGCCCCCAAAATTGAAGGAAAATGTGTTATTATTAAGACTCTCGATGTACCCCTTTAAAAGTTCATTTTTAGCTGTAGAACATTGTTAATGGCCCCATCTAGCTCATAAAAGGTACTTTCGAGGTTTCGGATCATTCTGGGGTAACCCTGCCCCCAAATGGGGGCAACAAAGCAAGATGATTCAAAATTCACTAAAAGTACCTTACCATACCAATTCAGGGGTGTAGAACCCGAATTTCGATGTTATTTTGATGGGAGAGTAACTGTTTTTGAAATATAGGGGCAAATGCCCCAAACAGGGGTCAAAGGTCAAAATCTTTTGGTAAAGTTTGATGTTTGTCACCCTAATTACATCACAAATCTTACTATCATATTCGTACTAAAATGCTGGTCCATAGCGCTGTTTAGGTTTAAAGTCATCATATTCCTCTCCGAGGCAATGCTGTCCTAAATGGGAGCAACCAAGGAAGTCGATTGCTATTTCACTAACAACACATGATCTTATCAATTTCCAGTTATTCTTGGGTGTAGAATCTGAGTTTCGATGTTATGCAGCAGTATCTCTTCCGGTAGAAATATTTTGCATTTTACCCTCACACCATTGATGAACTTGCCACTTTGGTCGAAAAACGGGAGGAGGAAAACAGGGAGACAAATCTTAAATGCAGCCGGGACTTCACTGCTCAAGAGCGCGAAGAACATCTTATATTTTGGATATGGCTGCTAACATCAACGGTATCATGAGAACACCAGACACATTTATAAAACAGTATTTCTTGTGACGAAGATAAATTTGGCATATGAACTCCCGATATTCGTATTCCTGCTGACATTAACAAATTTTTAGAAATAATGGAAGGAAAGAAATAATTTCAAGGCCGATGAAACATGTATGGCTTGAAACCAGTCATTAACTCATTGGACGCTCACTTTTATGGCATGAGATATGTCCTGTATAAAGGCCAAGAATGGAACATCGATTGATGTGTGAAAGAAATTGAGCATGATCACGAAAAAACAAATGCCACAGAAGCTTTCCTCCACGACGAAAAAGCATTTGACTCGTGAAATTGTCTGTTGACTCCACAGAATATGGGGCATAGGAACTAAAAAGCTATTGTTTATATCCTTGGCAAGGTGCATAACCCTCCCTTCTCTAACGAGCCCCCTCTCGGGTTTCCAAAATTACACAAGCCTCCCGTGTATTCTTTGCAAGAGCTTTTACGGTATTCTTCGTAAAGGAAAACAGTTTTGGTGGATACATATGAAAGGTACATTTCTTGTTCGCTGTTTAGGGAACAGTCAAGCAAGATATAATATCTGACAAGAGCTGGATGGATTGGCACTTCTTTTAGGTAGAAGTTTGAAAGAAAGCAGCAGTATTCATCAAACAAAGTGATGAAAAATATATTTAGGAGATTGAAAGAATATGAAAATGGCATTGACTTGTCTCTCCTTCCACCATACCAGACAGCAAATTTTGTTACAAAATGTGGTGAAATGCATCAAATCCTGATCGCAAGGTTATCCAGGCCAATCAGGCTGATTACCAGATATAATGATAAAATTGGACAGAGGAAGTGTATTCAGAACAGATACATTGGCATTGGCATAAGAGTTGGCTGGCTGGGGTGTGCTGCATAGCCCCTCTAATCAGGCAAAAGTTATTTCACTTCAGGCGCGATTCAAGCACTATTAAAGCAACGAAGCCATCATATTGGGCACTATCCATGAAATAAGCCCATCTAAACATTAGGCTGCACCTAAGTCCAGGAAAGGATAGCAGAGTCGCTGATTAATGCCAGCAATGGAAGAGATGGTCGAGAATAGTGACAATATCTTAAGTTCTGATTTGTTAGCCCATTGCTAGTTCCTTTGGATTTAGGATTTGCATCCGAATCTTTTGCTCACCGATCGGCAGGCAATTGCATCCGAATTTGACATGTAAGGAAGGATTCCAAACGGAAAAGTCTCAACGAAAGATGCAAATCACAATAATGCAGCCGAAAGTGCAAACGGGCACACCACCATTGTTATCCTTTACAAGAGAGCATCATGAATAGATTCGCGTAATTTCATTGGATGATTTAATGGTAAGCCATCGTCCTAATGTCTTTGAAGTGTGGATTTGGATGCGAATTCGAAGTCCAAGGGAACTGGAAATTGGCCATAAATGTAAAAAATAGAGTAACATGAACTTGCGGTAATTACAGAATTTGTTTATTACTGAACTGGTCTATTAACGATCCATTCAACATGTTGCAACTGAGCCTCTTTATAGGATCATGGCTGAGGGCACCATCCAATGTTTCCCTTGATTGAAAGGAACCATAGGTAGGTATGAAGTTTGAACCGTAAACACAGTAGGACCAAACGAGGCTCTCTGTTGCAAATGTTACTGTCGGAAATTCATAGGATGAGGCACTTCGACCATGAAGTGGACACAGATAATCTCTCTCATTGCCCCCAAATTCGGGGTAACATTTCGGGGTTAGAAGAAGGTAACAACCTGAAAAAATAGATTAAGCTATTGCTATTCATGAATTTACTGATCCCAAATTCCATTTCCCATAGCTGAAGATCAAAATGTTTATGCTTTGAGTGAGGCGTTCAACAACAACAAACTTTACCCCATTTTTAAGGCAGTCGCCGCTATATTTGAAAAGCTCCCTTTTCCTGTTAAAATAACATCTTTCTATGAGAATCATTACAAGATTTGAAATGACAAGCACCAAAGGTTACCAAAAGAGTTTGACCTTTGACCCCTATTTGGGGGCATTTGCCCCTATATTTCATAAACTGTTCCTCTCCCATCAAAATAACATCGAAATTCGGGTTCTACACCCCTGAATTGGTATGGTAAGGTACTTTTAGTGAATTTTGAATCATCTTGCTTTGTTGCCCCCATTTGGGGGCAGGGTTACCCCAGAATGATCCGAAACCTCGAAAATACCTTTTATGAGCTAGATGGGGCCATTATCAATGTTCTAAAGCTAAAAATGAACTTTTAAAGGGGTACATCGAGAGTCTTAATAATAACACATTTTCCTTCAATTTTGGGGGCATTTACCCCCATATCTCAAAAACGGCCCCTCCCCCACAAAAAGAACATCGATATTCGAATTCTACGCCCCAAAATTGACCAAAATCACTTGGACTCACAAATTACCTCGTTTGGTGGTACTACCCCCCCTTCTGCTACCGGACTATAAATGTTATACAATGAAGTTATACAATGATTTGCCTACAGACGTAAGAACTGCTGAAAACAAGAAGGATTTTAAGAAACAATTGGATATGTTTTTAAAAGTGAAGTAGCTTAGTAGATAAACTTGGCTTTTTAAATCATCATGGACTTTTAATGTGATATTTTATTCACAGTTATATAATTGTAAATTAGGTTTTTAACCCCGGGGGGGGGGTGCATGACTTGGGGATGGACGGGGGTCTGCCGCCCGGTTGTCAGAAAGCTACCCTCTTCTAATTACCGAAATTTGCTTTGATACCCACTTTTATGATGAATTTTGGCAGAAAATTGCCCATTTTAATCATTTTTTTGCAAATTTCAGCGAAATCCTACCCTTGTTTATGGAAAATTTGCCGAAGAAGGACCCTTGTTTAGAGAATTTTGGGCCCAAAACCCACCCATATGGGCGGCACATACCCGTACCTTGAACATGTTATGTACCCCCCCCCCGGGTTTTTAACATTTCTTTTCTTTTCTTTTTAAGCAGAACAGGCATTGAAAACAGCAATTTTTGTTGAAGCTTTAATCCTGTTAAAATATTCGTATTATTATTATTATTATTATATGAATGAAGACTCTGTTACATTTTGACTCAGGAGTGGCATTTGATCCAAAACGTCACTCAAGACGTTATTTCAAACGATTGGGCGGAGACAACTTGAAAATCAATCTTTTTGACGCAATACAGCATTAACATGTAAATGAAAATATTCTCAACTACTGTACATCTGAATCCAAGGGTTTAAAGGTAAAGTCATTACAAAACTGCAAATTACGTTTCGAGAAAGAGCCCTGTCTCCATCATAACCTTGTCAGTAACATTTTCAGAAACGATTTATGGTAGCAATCGCAATGGATGGATATCTGGCTAACTCAAACCAGTTAGTACCTTAACAAGAAAAGGAAACCCATGTCCTTTTTGCAACTTAAAAGAACATGGTAAAGCATAACTTGTCAAAAAAAGCACCAAGGAATAATTTAACTAACTAAACAGTCTTACGAATGTGTGTTGCAATTATTCTGCATTATACAATAACAACCATCAATACTGAAAGATACTATGTTTAGCAACAGAATTCACCCATAGTTGGCCATAGTTTAAAATAGAACACACACAAGCAGATTTTAAGTAAATACACGACCATTGACATTCAACAGTTAGAATATCATAGATAACTGGTTTTAACAACCATCTATTTGCAAAAAATTATCAATTTTAGACGTTTGTTTAAGGGGAAAAATCATTGAGATTTTGATTTAAAATGATGTAAGGAATCAACCTTCAAGTTACCAAATGAGAGTTAGATGTTTACAGGTAGTAATTTGCAAGTTAAGAGTTTAAAATCATTATGAATGGTCCAATTGATCAATTTGTCCATTGATCAACTTTATATTTATGTTTAAGGGGAAGTATAATTTAGATTTTGATCTAAAATTATGTAAGGAATCAGAAATCAAGTTATTAGATGAGAGTTGAATTTTTATAGGTACTAAGTTAAGAGTTTAAAATCATGTTGAATGGTTCATACATCAATTTGTTCATTTATCAACTTTAGAATTATGTTTAAGGAGAAGAATCATTGAAAGTTTTATTGACAAACATGTATGGAATCAGTCTTCAAGTCATGAAATGAAACTTGCATTTTTACAGGTAGTACTTCACCAGTTAAGAGTTTAAAATAGAGTCCAAAATCAACTGTGATGCCACTGCAAAAAGAACATATTTTTCATCAAACTGAAACAAGGTTCTTAATTATAGGGTGCATAATTAAGGAAAAACAGCCTCTAGGTTCTTATTTTTGTAGGTTCTTATATGTGGGGATTTACTGTATAATGCCAGCATCAGTGAGCGGAATATGTATGTCGTTAATTATCAGCCCAAAGAGAAGAGACCCCAGGATGGATCCTTGTGGGACACCACATGTAACACTTTCTTCGCATGAGCTGATTTTATGAAAGATTTCTTATTGTTTCCTATCAAAGGGATAATCACCTATCCATTTTAATTCCACACCATGTAGACCATAACTCGGCAATTTTTCCAGCAAGGTTGCAAACGAGCTTGCGGTCCCTTTGACTGATGCTATTAACAGCCGCATACGCAACTGAAAACGCGCCGCCGTATGTCCTTTAGATAAAGGGGAGCCAATTCGTACAGTTGAAAGAAATTTTCGTTCAGTTAGTATACTAAATATTGTAGGGGCTGTCCTAATGGACTTGTCGAAAGCTTTTGATTGCATTCCACATGATTTACTTATAGCCAAACTACATGCATAAGGCTTTGATGAATATGCTCTTGTCCTTATTTACTCCTACATGAAACGGCGGAAACAGTCTCTGAGGATCAATAATACGTATAGCTCTTTTCAAACTATTTTATCAGGAGTACCTCAAGGCTCTGTTTTGGGCCCTATTTTATTCAATGTTTACATGAACGAATTCTTTTTTTTTTCATCAAACAAGGAACATTACAAAATTATACCGACGATAGCACTCTGGCTTATTTTTCCAAGACTTTATCAAATTTGATTGAGGTACTGGAGGAGGAAGCCGGAGTTGCTTTGAGTTGGCTGAAACAAAATGAAATGATAGCAAATCCAGAAAAGTTTCACGCACTCCTTATTAGAAAGGATCAAGCAAATACCAGTGGACAAGATTTCAACATCCAAGAAAACTGATAAAGTCTGAAGAAACTGTCAAATTACTAGGTATTAAACAAGATTATAAACTAAACTTTGAACCACGTATCTCTGAACTTTGCAGAAAAGCTGCGTCGCAGCTTAACCCTATCTGACCTGGGTGTTTTGAAACACTCAATGCCTGGGGGGGGCGGATTCCGCCCCCCCTGTTTATCTCTGTTGTCATAAGAGATATGGCAGCCAAACTTGGCACAAAGGTAGTTCATTATGTAAACAATGAAAATTTGAAATCATAATCCAATTAGCGATGTTGTTGTTGTTGCTAGAGCATGATGATCATTATGATGTCATATGACGTCATATAAATGAAAGGTTGCTAAAAGGTCATGAAACTTTATTTTTCATAAATAAATGAAAGAAATAGATCAAAATATATATAAATTCTTAATTTAGACTTAATTGGACCAATTAAACATGATTAAAAGAAATACAAAGTATGTTTTTCGCAGAGCGCAGTATGAAAAATTGGTAACCATGGAGACAAGGCTAAAAATAGAATGCCCAAATTGTTGCAATTTTATTGCTCTATGATACAAAGTTAAACTTACGAAGTATAAGAGGCCTGCTGCATGTGTGGAAAACGGTGTAAACAAAAATGTACTAGGGGGGGGGGGGGCGGCGCCCCAGGTCAGATAGGGTTAATGCTTTGAAACGACTCAAAAAATTTATTGCATTTAAAGAAAGGAAAATTCTCGTCCAAAGCTTTGTATACTCTAATTTATTATTGCCCTCTTGTATGGTACTTCTCATCAGCTAAATCTTTGCAAGAACCCGAGAACCCAAGCATCTTAACAATTTCTACATTTTTATTTCGTTCCATTGAACTAAGTAGCGTAGGTACTATAACAGTCCATAATCATTGTATAGGCATTTTATGTTGTCAACCCAAGAACCCGAGAACCCAAGCATCTTCACAATTTCTACATTTGTATTTCTTTCCATTGAACTAAGTAGCGTAGGTACTATAACAGTCCATAATCATTGTATAGGCATTTTATGTTGTCAACCCAAGAACCCGAGAACCCAAGCATCTTCACAATTTCTACATTTTTATTTCGTTCCATTGAACTAAGTAGCGTAGGTACTATAACAGTCCATAATCATTGTATAGGCATTTTATGTTGTCAACCCAAGAACCCGAGAACCCAAGCATCTTCACAATTTCTACATTTGTATTTCTTTCCATTGAACTAAGTAGCGTAGGTACTATAACAGTCCATAATCAACCCAAGAACCCGAGAACGTAGTTACTATACAATGGTAACAGATTGAAATGAAAATAGAATATATAAACTTTAATTGGAATTTAAATAGACTATAAATAGTTAACATTGTAAATTTCATTCTGTGATACATCGAGGAATAGCCAGATTCAAGAACGTGCCCTTATATTTTTATACAATGATCATCATGCATCTTACAGCGACTTACTAGTGAAGTGATAAAAGGTGTACAATGCATGTTTCCCGTCTGAGAGTTCTATGCATTGAGATTTTTAAAACTTTAAAAATCTAAATGCATCTTTCATGCATGATATTTTCATAATTAGATCCTCTACATACCCATTATGAAACCCAAATGATTTACAACATTATAGACCAAAGCAAGTTACCTTTGGTTCCAACAGCCTACAATCATTGGGACCTCAAATCTGGAATGGACTGCCGAATGAAATAAAATCCGCCGAAAATTTAAGTAGTTTCAAACGTTTAATAAAAATGTGAAATGGCCCAAACTGTAAATGCAATGCTTGCCAGTATGTCTCCTAGAGCAGGAATTACCGTGATAGGCGTATAGTTGTCCAACATTGTCGGATTGCCCGATTTGAAAGTATGGGTGAGTTTCCCACATCTAAAGTTTTGATTCGTGCAAATATTTGATTATTTTCCTATGGATAAAAATGTTGCGTGTTCTCCTCTGCGGGTACCTTTTCAAGGATGAGCAGGTGGAGCAGTAAAAGGAGAGAGAGAGATAATGGACCTCCCTCTCCTTCGTTTTTATTTCCTCAATTCGTCTCGAAGATGCTTTGTTCTTCAACAGGAAAATGGCATTACCTGAAGCTTGGATGTTAATTTTCGTACAATACCGCATACCGCGCTGCGAAAGCTCGATACTTCATACCGCTCCATCATTACCGCAAAACCGCGCACAATTTATCCCCGATATCGCAATACCGCAAACCCCGAAGCACCCCTCATACATCAATTTGTCCACTTATCAAATTTAGAATTATGTTTAAGGGGAATTAGGGAATCAGAAATCAAGTTATCAGATGAGGGTTGAATTTTTACAGGTAGTAACTCAAAAGTTAAGAGTTTAGAATCATGTTGAATGGTTCATACATCAATTTGTTCATTTATCAACTTTAGAAATATGTATCATTGAGATTTTGATTTAAAATTATGTAAGGAATCAGAATTCAAGTTACTAAATGAGAGTTGAATTTTTACAAGTAGTAATTCAAAAGAGTTTAAAATAACGTTGAATGGTTGATACATCGATTTGTCCATTTAACAACTTTATATGTATGTTTAGGGGTAAAAGCGTTTTAAAATTATGTAAGGAATCAGATTTAAAGTTATTAGATTATATTTGAATTTTTACAGGTAGTAATTATCAAGTTAAGAGTTTAAAATCATGATGATAAGACGATGTCTGTGTCGTTCGCATTTTAGGTTTTTCCCTATGCGAAAACCTAAAACGCAGACTTGCAAATGACGCAGAGATGTCCAAGATGTCCAAGATGTCTGCGATGTCCTCCTTTTAGAGCTGGGCATTAAATTTGTCACTTGATAACTGTCTACAATCTTAGCCAAAGTACTTGGGACCAGTAACAAATTCGCACTACTTCGGTCTTTGATTACATGCCTCGCTCCTTGCTTGAATCAAGGGGGCTGGCATGTTCCACTGGGAACATTGTCCCTACCTTTGTTTGAAAACCGGTAGTTAACGAACAAAATTTACACCACCTTTGTCCCAAAAACTGTTTGTCTTCTCTCTTTGGCAAATGTCCGCCGTTATTTTACTACAATTTGACGGACAATTTTAACATGATGTATCGCTGACGATGTTTGTCCCAAAAATCGGTAGTTTCGGCCAAATACTGTTTTCAAAAGCTAGTGGTAATTGTAGCCATGAAAGTACCAGTGTTTCAAAACAGGATGCCGGGCAACGGTAAGACCGCTATGGTGAAAAATGTGAAATTATGGTCTTTTTTTCCGTTATTTTTGAGGAGAAAGGTAGAACGGTTTTTGCAAGAATTTGAGATACTGGTCTTTTGTGCTTAAATTTGGTGGACAAAGGTAGAACCAGCTTGCAGAACTTTATGATAATGATGAGATACGGGATGACAAACTGATAGAATTGGAAGATTGATACTCAAACTTCACCTTTGTTCCAAAAACTGATTGTTTTGGGCAGAAAAGTCGTACTGTGTGATAAAATAACCGGTTATTTTTTCCAATTTCTTTGGACAAACATGGGGTCAACTATTTTACAGTACTTGCCCGCCCCTGTTGAATCAAAACGCCGTTCGACCTCCTCAACATTGAAGTAAGGGGAGGGGGGGGGGGAGGTTTAGGAGGCTCTAAACATGTGTTTTCTCCTCGAAATTTTCGGAAACATCATGAAGACACTGACATTTGCCTATGTCCCAGCTCCTTTTGGCTAGGATTGTAGATAAACTCTTCTTTTATATAAGAATACTGTAAATTGTTTTCAGCCTCAATATTCTTAAGAAATTTGTTGTTTTTATTTTCTTATTTTGTTAAATCTGATATGGTTTCAGGGGAACATAGTTCAAAGAAATGTCTTATCATTATGAAGAAAAGGTCTAAAGAAAGAAGAATTTGAGCAATTATAACAATAAGAATGTTCTTAAAGATCCTAAAGCTTTAAACACACTTTTTCAAAAAATGGGAGATACGTCAGTCATACAATTCTCTGTTACGAACATCGCAAATAGACAACTCCTCAAATGAGACAAAAATGTGCGAGCTGCGGCTGAGCAATATTTTTATAATATTCTTTAAATTTGGATGATTCTGAGCCTGAATATTCTTATAAACAATATTCTTATAAAAGAAGAGTGTATGTCAGAAAGGAAACGAAAGGAAAAAACTCAATATATCAGTCAATCTGATATTTAATTCATAGTTGCCTATAGCCCGTGATTTGATGTTCTGTGACGATGGAGAGGTCACGTGACCAAATTCAATTCAACTGCATGCCTCGACTTCGATGTGAAAGTTGTTGTTGTTCTTTGAAGCAAAGCATGTGCTGTCCTGACCATTACTGCATTCCATCGTTTCGTGCGAAGTTTCTTTGCGTCTCCTTAGCTATCTAGCTGGAGGCGAACTTTTTCAAGAATGATGAACATTGTATCAAAAGAACATGGAAGAAAATGAAGACTGAACTGTTGGTATGTACTGTCCTTTTATTTATTTATTTATTTTATTTAGTCTGTTGGTGTATGCTATGGCTATGCCTCTGCTTGGTTGGTTCAGACACTGTCACTGATGGCGACTGGGTGGGCCTATTTTGGCAGGCTTCTTCTGGCCGGCTTGATGTGAAATGGTCGAGCATGAACCTCCTTTTAGCTGGACAGTTGCTTGACGGTTCCTTTGAGATTTTCTTGGTTATTTGAAATGTGAAATGATTTTCGTGACATTCATGGATTTGGTATTTTGGATTTGGTATTTTGTTCTATATAATAAAGATTGGATTGTGCGTGACGTTTGTCGTTTACTGCAGAGAAGCACGAACATTCGGGACTTATGTTACTTACCCCACTAAAATCGATGTCGCACACGCCCCGTAAACTATGGACAGCCAACCAACTAAACAGCGCCTTGTTTAAAAGTGTTTTCTTTCGTTATTTACAATCAAACATATGTACTATAGTGTTGTGTTTATTATTATTGTGGCCTATCTCTCAACGTATGGACACAGTCCTCAAAGCAAACCTAACTGGTGCAGGAAACTGCTATCTTAATCAAGATGGATAGGAGAGATTACAATTTCATGGCAAACAAGGAGGGTATGGCTGCAAGGCAGGCAACTGGGGACACACGCATGACCTGATGACATACACTACAGATATTGATAAAATTGCTGCAGAAAAAAGGTTAAAATGCTTTTGATGTAATATTTGATGTGCATATGCATGTATTATCCTGGATGGAAAGTTTGTTTTTGCCACACCAGAGCTTTACGCCACGCCAGTTGTTTATAAACAATAGGCTTATTGTTCTTCTACCGGGTGTCTCAAAAAAAAGTACCCCCTTTTGACTCAACAAGGCTACAAAACGATAATATTTCAGGACATTTTGAATTCATGGCTACATTTGCTGGTCTTCAACTTAAATGCACATACCTTGCATTTGGAAATCGACAACCAAACACCGGAGATATGAGTTCACAAGATCAAAATTTGGAGTGCACCTGAAACCAGAGGTTTTGAGAAATGGCCTAGCCATAATTTGACAACAAACAGGCATTTTGCAAACGAATTTTCGACTCTGACCTTTACTTTTTATTTTTGAAAAGATCTATACCTTGAATTACTTCAATTGTTCTTGAAGTAACTTTTCTTCTGAGGAAACAGTCCTTGCATTGCATTCGATCCCAAGTGTTTTGTATCAAAGAAGAGGAAAAGGAGCACATGCACGCTTATTTTGGAGATGTGGCACGACTTTATCACTCTTACCACATTTTTACTATATTTGTTTAGCGCCATGTCTATGCATATTTTATTCTTTTCAAAAGCAAAACACGGAAACTTAAAGTGTACAGGTACTTAGGAAAATGTCCACGATGCAAATCATGACTAGGCCCTTTCTCAAAACCTCTGGTTTTGGGTGCACTGTAAATTGTGACTTTGCGAGCCTGTATCTCCGGTGTTTGGTGGACGATTTCTAAATGCAAGGTACGTGCATCTAAGTTGAACATTGCTAAATTTAGCTGTGAAGTCGGGGAGCAATGATATCTTATTGCTTGGTTCTTATTTCCAGTCAAAAGGGGGTACTTTTTTCTGAGACACCCGGTACTGTTTTCAATTTGCTCCACACCAGAGATCTCCTGCATAACATACATGTTTTCCAGTATGGTGTATTATTGAGGAGCCATCATCAAATTTAGAATTTAGAATAGATCAATGTACTTCACGGAGGAAAATCTCTTATGATTGCTTGGATATAAGTGGATTTTTCATGAGTACTTATTGGTGGCTTGGGTGAAGCCACCGAACAAAGTACATAAAACAATGGAGAACAATGGTCACATGCAGTGTTATAAGACTTGTTTACTTGTTTACAGTTTGGCAACAGTGCCCCTTTAATGAGCACTGCCAAGGCGAGGGCCTTTGACAACAGCTTTTTTTCGAATTTTTGAAAGGTTTGAGACTTGTTGCATGTTTTAGCATTGGAGTTGCAGAAGTGTCCTTTACAGTAGCTTTAAAGGGAATCTAAGCTTCCAAAAGCTCTTGATAGAAGTAGCTCTGCAAAGACAGTAGGCTGTGACACATGCTGCACCATATTTCAATAAATGGTCTATGTCATCAGGAAATACTAATATCTGATAGGCTATAATTTGACTGCAAGTATTTTCTCCACTTTTCTATGCCAAGATTCCCCTTAATTGAGGATTTGTCATTGAGGATTTGTGCCTTTAACTTTCAAAAATTTGATTTAGATCATTGATGAGAAAAGTGATATGAACAGATAATAGTAGCCATATCAATGATGATGATGATCTTTCCTTGTAGAAAATCATCATAATGAAGCTGATGTGTACATGTACAGGAGAAGTTGGAAATATCTGCTGCTTCACAGCATTTGAAAGAATTACTGAAGAACTACTGTAAGAATGGATATAACAATTTTATGCTACCAGGTGTCCCAAAATGATGTATTATCGTTTGATTGCTTATACAGTATGTCCATAACTAATGAACAAATTTAAAAAAACTGGTGAAACCACAACCAAAATCTTACAATACAATTAAGCCTTTAGGAAATCAAATAAAACAAAGTGTTTGAAAATTTGTTCATTGGTTATGGACATGTAAGCAATCAAACAATAATACATCATTTTGAGACGCCCTGTATATTGTTTGTGACCAATTATCTTGTTAAATTTGACAACTAAATGTATGAACCATTCAATGGTATATTTTAAACTCTTAAATTATGAATTACTACCTGTAAAAATTTAACTCTCATTCAGAAACTTGAATTCTGGTTCCTTACCTGATTTTAAATCAAAATCTCAATGATTCTTCCCCTTAACCCTTTCCTTGCTGAATTCCCTGGCAGAAACGCCTAGAAACGCCTATTTCCCAGGGCTATTTCTCAATTTCGGAGCCAATTATTTCTGATCGATTTTTAGCAAGGAAGGAGTTGATAAGCAGTTTAGAACCCCTGTATTATCATGAAGGAAATTTCTTGAAAAATTCAAAAATGTTTGTGTCAACCCAATGTCACAAACTAGTAAGTAGATATATCAAATATAAAGTCAATGTAAGTAAATAAAAAGTTTCGCACCCTTCCCCCGACAGTCATCTGACTGTCGATTTCACCTCTGGCATTTTAAATCAAAATCCCACAAACTCGTCTTCATCATCCTCCGAATCATTAAACATATTAAAAGAATCTTTGATAAATTTGTTTGTGCAATCTCCAATACCAGCAGGAGCAGCATCGTTTATTTCAGAGCTGCTATCGTCCGAGAGATCTCCGCAGTCATAGGCCGCCATCATCATTTGAGTTCGCAAACAACGTGGGCCTAACCCAAAATATAGTTCAACTGCCAATATCTCAAAAATTCACATAGAAACACACAACAAAGAGGACACCATCCTGTGGTTTAGCCCTTTGTCTACAGGATTATACCGATGAAAGGTATCTATGGCAACGACCTGCTTGAGGAAGTCAAGGTTCAAATTACGTAATATCAATTCATTGACAAAGCCGCTAAAGCGGCCTTTCGCATCTACAGGGAAACGAGGTCAAGCCTCTAAAGCGGCTCTTCGCGAGGAAAGGGTTAAACATGAATATAAAATTGATAAATGGACAAATTGATGTATGAACCATTCAATGTTATCTTAAACTCTTAGCTTGTGAATAACTACCTATTAAAATTAAACTCTCAATATGATAACTTCAATTCTAATTTCTTACAATGATTCTTCCCCTTAAACATAATGTTAAATTGGAAAAATTGGCAAATTGTTGTATGAACCATTCAACATGATTTTAAACTCTTAACTTGTAAGTTACTACCTGTAGAAATTATACTTTCATCTAAGAACTTGAAATTTGATTCCTTACATAATTTTAAATCAAAATCTCAGCGATTCTTCCACTTAAACATAAATATAAAGTTGATAAATTGATGTACAAACTATTCAGCATGATTTTAAACTCCTAATTTGCAAATTACTGTCTGTAAAAATTCAATTCTTATCTGATAGCATGATTTCTGATTCATTACATAATTTTTAATCAAAATCTCAATGATTCTTCTCCTTAAACATAGTTGTAAAGTTGATAATTGAACAAACTTAACTTGTGAATTACTACCTGTTAAAATACAACTCTCATTTCATAAGTTGAATTCTAAATCCTTATATCATTTTCAATCAAAATCTCAATGATTCTTTCCCCTAAACATAATTCTGAAGTTGATAAATGAACAAATTGATGTGCGAACCATTCAACATTATTTTAAACTCTTCTGAATTACTACCTGTAAAAATTCAACTCTCATTTAGTAACTTGAATTGTGATTCCTTACATGATTTTAAATCAAGATCTCAATTATTCATCTCCTTGAACATAGCTCTAAAGTTAATAAATGAACAAACCTAACTTATGAGTTACTACCTGTTAAGATTCAGGTCTCATTTAAAAACTTGTATTCTAAATCCTTATATAATTTTCAATCAAAATCTCAATGATTCTTCTCATTAAACATGGTTCTAAAGTTGATAAATGAACAAATTGATGTATGAACCAGTCAACATGATTCTAAACTCTTAACTTTTGAGTTGCTACCGGTAAAAATTCAACTCTCATCTGATAACTTGATTTCTGATTCATTACATAATTTTAAATCAAGATCTCAATGATTCTTCTCCTTGAACATAGTTCTAAAGTTGATAAATGAACAGATTTCACTTGTGACTTACTACCTGTAAAAATTCAACTCTTATTTCATAACTTGAGTTCGAAATCATTATATATTTTTCAATCAAAATCTCGATGATTCTTCTCCTTGAACATAGTTCTAAAGTTGATAAATGAACAAACTTAACTTGTGAGTTACCACCTGTAAAAAATCAACTCTATCTTCATAACCTGAATTCTAAATCCTTATTTATTTTTAAATCAAAATCTAAATGATTCTTTCCCTTAAACATAATTCTAAAGTTGACAAATTTATGTATGAACCATTCAACGTTATTTTAATCTCTTAAGTTATGAATTGTTACCTGTTAAAATTCAGCTCTCATTTAGTATCTTGAATTCTGATTCGTTGCATGTTTATTAATAAAACTTTAACAGATCCTTCCCTTTAACATAATTCTAAATTTGATAAATTGACAAATTGATTTATGAACCATTCAACATTATTTTAAAGTCCTTACTTGTGAATTACTACCTGTAAAAATTCAACTCTTATTTCATAACTTGAATTCTAACTCATTATATATTTTTCAATCAAAATCTCGATGATTCTTCTCCTTGAACATAGTTCTAAAGTTGATAAATGAACAAACTTAACTTGTGAGCTACCACCTGTAAAAATTCAACTCTATCTTCATAACTTGAATTCTAAATCTTTATAATTTTAAATCAAAATCTCAATGATTCTTTCCCCTAAACATAATGAAGTTGATAAATGAACAAATTGATGTGCGAACCATTCAACATTATTTTAAACTCTTCTGAATTACTACCTGTGAAAATTCAACTCTCAGTTAGTAACTTGAATTGTGATTCCTTACATGATTTTAAATCAAAATCTCAATGATTCTTCTCCTTGAACATAGTTCTAAAGTTGATAAATGAACAAATTTAACTTGTGAGTTACCACTTGTAAAAATTTAACTCTCATTTCATAACTTGAATTCTAAATCCTTATTTATTTTTAAATCAATATCTCAATGATTCTTTCCCCTAATTATAATTCTAAAGTTGATAAATTGATGTATGAACCACTCAACGTTAGTTTAAACTCTTAACTTATGAATTGCTATCTGTTAAAATTCAGCTCTCATTTAATAACTTGAATTCTGATTCCTTACATGATTATTAACTCATTCACCCCCATAAGCGACATTTGTCGTCATTGTTGCCTGGTTTTATTTCCCCATAAGCGACATTTGTCGTCAACAGCACAAGGTGTTGTTTCCCCATTGACGACATTTGTCGTTCTGGAAAGATGATGTAATTCTCCTGGGTTGCTTTGACAGTTGAAAAGAACAATTGTCATGTATAAGTAGCTTAAAGGATCAGCTTTCGAATGGTGTCAAATGTTAATAGGGTGATCGTACTAAAATTTTGAGTTATTGTGGTTTTAGTGTCGGCAGTTCAATTTTGTTGACAGTTATGATTTGTTTACCGTTTGGCTTGTGGTCATGGACGTTCTTTTGAAGGGGTTTTTAGAGAGAGTTCCCAGGGAGAAAAGTGTTTGGAAATACCAGTTAAGATATCAATAGGAATTACAATTCGTACACTGTGGTCAATGATGTTTTATCCCCTGAAGAAAGTGTTTTTGAGAAGGATGAAGCGGAAGGCTAGGATTCGAAAGCAGAAAATCGGCGCCGTTTCATACACAAAATTTAGGCCCGTTCTTGGTGGCGACCCATATGTTGTATCTCACTTGGCTTGAAATATTTTATTTTCCTTCCAAACTGAGGTAAGACTGTTACTAAGATTAGTTATGAGTTTCTTATCATATCAGTATGCCTTCAAAAACCACATTCCATGAACTAAGAAACTAATATACGCCTCGGAGCAACTCCGTGCAACGGGAACCTGATCACTCACGCAAATGATGGCCAGTCGTCTTCCGATATCTTTTCTGTTTTCAAAATTGTATTTTAATGGAAAGAAATTGATTTTCCGATATCGTAGCTTTCAAGGTCTTCACCTTCTCAAATATTTTGAATATTCTAAAGAAACATTTTCAAACTGGCTTCGATCATCAACTAAAACCAGAGCTCGAGGATAAAATTGGATAAAATTTTTATCTCATGATCGTTCAAACTTCTCACAAAAACAAAATTCTCTTTGTAATGCAATATGTTTGGTCTCATTTTAATGCCTGTTCTTTCCATAAAAAGATCTTTTTAGAAATTTTTTTGATATCTTTTACTAATAATTTGCAATTTGCGATGAAAAATGACACGATCCTTCACAACGATCCAGTGAAAACCGCTTGGGGAGAAGGTGATGGAAGGTGATGATCGATATTGAAATCTCGGGGATAAAGAGCTCTCTTTCAAAATACCTCGTGGGGGTGAATGAGTTAATAAAACTTTAACAGATTCTTCCCTTCAACATAATTCTAAATTTGATAAATTGACAAATTGATTTATGAAGCATTCAACATTTCTTTATACTCCTTACTTGTGAATTACTACCTACAAAAATTCAACTCCATCTTCTTAACTTGAATTCTGATTCCTTGCATGATTTTAAATCAAAATATCTTTTATTCTTCTCCTTGAACATAGTTCTAAAGTTGATAAATGAACAGACTTAACTTGTGAGTTACCACCTGTAAAAATACAACTCTCATTTCATAAGTTGAATTCTAAATCATTATATATTTCTCAATCAAAATCTCAATGATTATTCTCCTTGAACATAGTTCTAAAGTTGATAAATGAACAAACTTAACTTGTGAGCTACCACCTGTAAAAATTCAACTCTATCTTCATAACTTGAATTCTAAATCTTTATAATTTTAAATCAAAATCTCAATGATTCTTTCCCTTAAACATGATTCTGAAGTTGATAAATGAACAAATTGATGTGCCAACCATTCAACAATATTTTAAACTCTTCTGAATTACTACCTGTAAAAATTCAACTCTCATTTAGTAACTTGAATTGTGATTCCTTACATGATTTTAAATCAAGATCTCAATTATTCATCTCCTTGAACATAGCTCTAAAGTTGATAAATGAACAAACCTAACTTATGAGTTACTACCTGTTAAGATTCAGGTCTCATTTAAAAACTTGTATTCTAAATCCTTATATAATTTTCAATCAAAATCTCAATGATTCTTCTCATTAAACATGGTTCTAAAGTTGATAAATGAACAAATTGATGTATGAACCAGTCAACATGATTCTAAACTCTTAACTTTTGAGTTGCTACCGGTAAAAATTCAACTCTCATCTGATAACTTGATTTCTGATTCATTATATATTTTTCAATCAAAATCTCAATGATTATTCTCCTTGAACATAGTTCTAAAGTTGATAAATGAACAAACTTAACTTGTGAGCTACCACCTGTAAAAAGTCAACTCTATCTTCATAACCTGAATTCTAAATCCTTATTTATTTTTAAATCAATACCTCAATGATTCTTTCCCCTAAACATAATTCTAAAGTTGATAAATTGATGTATGAACCACTCAACGTTAGTTTAAACTCTTAACTTATGAATTGCTATCTGTTAAAATTCAGCTCTCATTTAACTCATTCATGCCCAGAGCGACTACAGGCGTCACAGGGTATCAAGCTCTGAAAGCCCAGAACGACTACAGTCGTCACAGAGAGTTACATTGTTTTAGCTCCTCATCTCGAGGTTATGGAAGGTGATTGGTTAGAAAATGACAATAGAACAGTAAGAGTGCATAATGGGGCTTTATCATCTGGAAAGAAAACAATAGGGTGCAGTACTGAAATCGTTGACAAAAGTCGGACAAACTTTTCCGTTCTTGAAAATCAAATTTTGGGCGCCATTTTGTTTGTTATCTTGCAATCCTTCGGACTTCACAGCTTTTGTCTTACATCAAATGCATGTTTGTATGGCTATTTAGCGATGTAGATTGCAAAGAAACTGTTTGGTGATGAACCAAGTAAAGATTTATTGCAGTGGAAGGAAAAGGAAACAAGAAACTGTTGAGGGAAAGTAGCAAGGTTATGATGGAGATGCGCTTAGGCCCATATCGCCAACCGGGAAGGAGATGTGGCGAAGAGCAAGCTCAAACATGGAATGCCGCTGTTACAAAATATTTCAATATGCATCTAAAAAACTTGTCTAGATATGTTTGCAATAACTGAAGGAAACTTAGCCCCTTTAACGACTTTATTTTGGAGCAAAATGAACGATTTTTAACAAATGAGCAACAAGCCTATTTTCTGGTCTTGTGATGAAGGCAAGGAAACGCTGAGAAATTGTGTTTCATATTGCACAGAAGCTCATTTAAGATACATTCACAGACGATATGGACAGGAGAAGCTAAATAAATGCAAAACTATCTATTTAACTATCAATAACTGTACGAATATTGCAAGAAATTATTGGACAAAACACGGAAAATATTTCATCCAAAGTTTGTACTCGCCGTGGACGTTGATTTCTCTTCACGCACTTCATTCAATTTCACGTTCAAAAAGATGAACTCTTAATCTGAACTTTGTTTTTAGAAGATATTTTGAGATAATTTGCCGTTTATTCATAGTTTCATAATATTTTGAGACTACTCTGCACGAGAGTTTTCTGCCATTTTGCTTTGGGCATTGCACGGTTTTGGCGCCCAAATCTTTTGGGCATGAATGAGTTAATAACTTGAATTCTGATTCCTTACATGATTATTAATAAAACTTTAACAGATTCTTCCCTTCAACATAATTCTAAATTTGATAAATTGACAAATTGATTTATGAAGCATTCAACATTTCTTTATACTCCTTACTTGTGAATTACTACCTGCAAAAATTCAACTCCATCTTCTTAACTTGAATTCTGATTCCTTGCATGATTTTAAATCAAAATCTCAATTATTCTTCTCCTTGAACATAGTTCTAAAGTTGATAAATGAACAAACTTAACTTGTGAGTTACCACCTGTAAAAATACAACTCTCATTTCATTAGTTGAATTCTAAATCATTATATATTTTTCAATCAAAATCTCAATGATTATTCTCCTTGAACATAGTTCTAAAGTTGATAAATGAACAAACTTAACTTGTGAGCTACCACCTGTAAAAAGTCAACTCTATCTTCATAACTTGAATTCTAAATCTTTATAATTTTAAATCAAAATCTCAATGATTCTTTCCCCTAAACATAATTCTGAAGTTGATAAATGAACAAATTGATGTGCGAACCATTCAACATTATTTTAAACTCTTCTGAATTACTACCTGTAAAAATTCAACTCTCATTTAGTAACTTGAATTGTGATTCCTTACATGATTTTAAATCAAGATCTCAATTATTCATCTCCTTGAACATAGCTCTAAAGTTGATAAATGAACAAACCTAACTTATGAGTTACTACCTGTTAAGATTCAGGTCTCATTTAAAAACTTGTATTCTAAATCCTTATATAATTTTCAATCAAAATCTCAATGATTCTTCTCATTAAACATGGTTCTAAAGTTGATAAATGAACAAATTGATGTATGAACCAGTCAACATGATTCTAAACTCTTAACTTTTGAGTTGCTACCGGTAAAAATTCAACTCTCATCTGATAACTTGATTTCTGATTCATTACATAATTTTAAATCAAGATCTCAATGATTCTTCTCCTTGAACATAGTTCTAAAGTTGATAAATGAACAGATTTCACTTGTGACTTACTACCTGTAAAAATTCAACTCTTATTTCATAACTTGAGTTCGAAATCATTTTATATTTTTCAATCAAAATCTCAATAATTCTTCTCCTTGAACATAGTTCTAAAGTTGATAAATGAACAAACTTAACTTGTGAGTTACCACCTGTAAAAAATCAACTCTATCTTCATAACCTGAATTCTAAATCCTTATTTATTTTTAAATCAATACCTCAATGATTCTTTTCCCTAAACATAATTCTAAAGTTGATAAATTGATGTATGAACCACTCAACGTTATTTTAAACTCTTAACATATGAATTGATATCTGTTAAAATTCAGCTCTCATTTAATAACTTGAATTCTGATTCCTTACATGATTATTAATAAAACTTTAACAGATTCTTCCCTTAAACATAATTGTAAATTTGATAAATTGAGAAATTGATTTATGAACCATTCAACATTTCTTTAAACTCCTTACTTGTGAATTATTACCTGCAAAAATTCAACTCTATCTTCATAACTTGAATTCTGATTCCTTGCATGATTTTAAATCAAAATCTCAATTATTCTTCTCCTTGAACATAGTTCTAAAGTTGATAAATGAACAGACTTAACTTGTGAGTTACCACCTGTAAAAATTCAACTCTCATTTCATAACTTGAATTCTAAATCCTTATTTATTTTTAAATCAATACCTCAATGATTCTTTTCCCTAAACATAATTCTAAAGTTGATAAATTGATGTATGAACCACTCAACGTTATTTTAAACTCTTAACCTATGAATTGATATCTGTTAAAATTCAGCTCTCATTTAATAACTTGAATTCTGATTCCTTACATGATTATTAATAAAACTTTAACAGATTCTTCCCTTAAACATAATTGTAAATTTGATAAATTGAGAAATTGATTTATGAACCATTCAACATTTCTTTAAACTCCTTACTTGTGAATTATTACCTGCAAAAATTCAACTCTATCTTCATAACTTGAATTCTGATTCCTTGCATGATTTTAAATCAAAATCTCAATTATTCTTCTCCTTGAACATAGTTCTAAAGTTGATAAATGAACAGACTTAACTTGTGAGTTACCACCTGTAAAAATTCAACTCTCATTTCATAACTTGAATTCTAAATCCTTATATAATTTTCAATCAACATCTCAATGATTCTTTTCCCTAAACATAATTCTGAAGTTGATAAATTGATGTATGAACCATTCAACGTTATTTAAAACTCTTAACTTATAAATTGTTACCTGTTAAAATTCAGCTCTCATTTAGAAACTTGAATTTTGATTCCTCGCATGATTTTAAATCAAAATCTAAATGATTCTTTCCCTTAAACATAATTCTAAAGTTGACAAATTTATGTATGAACAATTCAACGTTATTTTAATCTCTTAAGTTATGAATTGTTACCTGTTAAAATTCAGCTCTCATTTAGTATCTTGAATTCTGATTCGTTGCATGTTTATTAATAAAACTTTAACAGATCCTTCCCTTTAACATAATTCTAAATTTGATAAATTGACAAATTGATTTATGAACCATTCAACATTATTTTAAAGTCCTTACTTGTGAATTACTACCTGTAAAAATTCAACTCTTATTTCATAACTTGAATTCTAAATCATTATATATTTTTCAATCAAAATCTCAATAATTCTTCTCCTTGAACATAGTTCTAAAGTTGATAAATGAACAAACTTAACTTGTGAGTTACCACCTGTAAAAATTCAACTCTATCTTCATAACCTGAATTCTAAATCCTTATTTATTTTTAAATCAATACCTCAATGATTCTTTTCCCTAAACATAATTCTAAAGTTGATAAATTGATGTATGAACCACTCAACGTTATTTTAAAATTCTTAACCTATGAATTGCTATCTGTTAAAATTCAGCTCTCATTTAATAACTTGAATTCTGATTCCTTACATGATTATTAATAAAACTTTAACAGATTCTTACCTTAAACATATTTGTAAATTTGATAAATTGCGAAATTGATTTATGAACCATTCAACATTTCTTTAAACTCTTTACTTGTGAATTATTACCTGCAAAAATTCAACTCTATCTTCATAACTTGAATTCTGATTCCTTGCATGATTTTAAATCAAAATCTCAATTATTCTTCTCCTTGAACATAGTTCTAAAGTTGATAAATGAACAGACTTAACTTGTGAGTTACCACCTGTAAAAATTCAACTCTCATTTCATAACTTGAATTCTAAATCCTTATATAATTTTCAATCAACATCTCAATGATTCTTTTCCCTAAACATAATTCTGAAGTTGATAAATTGATGTATGAACCATGCAACGTTATTTAAAACTCTTAACTTATAAAGTGTTACCTGTTAAAATTCAACTCTCATTTAGAAACTTGAATTTTGATTCCTCGCATGATTTTAAATCAAAATCTAAATGATTCTTTCCCTTAAACATAATTCTAAAGTTGACAAATTTACCGGGTGTCCCAAAAAAAAACGCAACGGATTTGATTGGGACTAGCGACAAGAATTTAGGTCCAATCAATCCAAAATAATTTTTGATATGATCCTCGATAGCTAACTTGAAGATAAATACCTTGTTTGTTGATATTGGTGCATGGAGAGATGGAATATCAATCTTGGAAGTCCAAATTTGCTTCCATCTCCAAACCAGAGGTTTTGGGTTTTGGCCTAAACTAAAAACGCGCTGGTCAGGGGAATCTCCTCGGTCATATGCATAGTGTAGTAGTGTGAGCATGCTAAGGCACACATATGTTTAGGCACACATTTCAATTGAAATTTGAAAGCTAAAAATTGACAAACATAACAGTCGAAGGGAAAATTCACAAAGGAATATATTTCTTCAATTATAGTGCACCTGCAAAAGATCCAAGTACGAATGAGCAATTCTAAGGATCTTATCCATGGATAATTTTCCCTTGGGTATATTTGATTTCTTGTTTCGTAATAATTCGAAGAAAGATTATACAAAATACATTTCATTAAAGTCATGAAGATTGTAAGAACTAACTCATTTTTCACACCCAAGCAAACTATTTCGCGGATTACTTTCTTTTACGAGACAGATGTAATACTAACTTTTCGAAATTTTTGAAGTATAAAAAGATTTCTTTTCAGGACAAAATTGATGAATTGGATTGAATTTCTATTCAAATTTTCCTCTTCATTCCCTTATTTCACGGTAATTCAGGAGATTCCCCAAAATAGTGCGTTTGCAGTTTAGGCCAAAACCCAAAAGCTCTGGTTTGGAGGTTCAGGCAAATTTCAACTTTGAAGATTGATATTCCCACTTTCCATGCACCAATATCAACAAACAAGGTATCTATCTTCAAGTTAGCTATTGAGGATTATATAAAGAATTATTATGGGTTGATTGAACCTAAATTCTTGTCGCTAGTCCCGATAAAATCCATTGCGTTTTTTTTGGGACACCCGGTATGTATGAACCATTCAACGTTATTTTAATCTCTTAAGTTATGAATTGTTACCTGTTAAAATTCAGCTCTCATTTAGTATCTTGAATTCTGATTCGTTGCATGTTTATTAATAAAACTTTAACAGATCCTTCCCTTTAACATAATTCTAAATTTGATAAATTGACAAATTGATTTATGAACCATTCAACATTATTTTAAAGTCCTTACTTGTGAATTACTACCTGTAAAAATTCAACTCTTATTTCATAACTTGAATTCTAAATCTTTATAATTTTAAATCAAAATCTCAATGATTCTTTCCCCTAAACATGATTCTGAAGTTGATAAATGAACAAATTGATGTGCGAACCATTCAACATTATTTTAAACTCTTCTGAATTACTACCTGTAAAAATTCAACTCTCATTTAGTAACTTGAATTGTGATTCCTTACATGATTTTAAATCAAAATCTCAATTATTCATCTCCTTGAACATAGCTCTAAAGTTGATAAATGAACAAACCTAACTTATGAGTTACTACCTGTTAAGATTCAGGTCTCATTTAAAAACTTGTATTCTAAATCCTTATATAATTTTCGATCAAAATCTCAATGATTCTTCTCATTAAACATGGTTCTAAAGTTGATAAATGAACAAATTGATGTATGAACCAGACAACATGATTCTAAACTCTTAACTTTTGAGTTGCTACCGGTAAAAATTCAACTCTCATCTGATAACTTGATTTCTGATTCATTACATAATTTTAAATCAAAATCTCAATGATTCTTCTCCTTGAACATAGTTCTAAAGTTGATAAATGAACAAATTTCACTTGTGACTTACTACCTGTAAAAATTCAACTCTTATTTCATAACTTGAGTTCGAAATCATTATATATTTTTCAATCAAAATCTCGATGATTCTTCTCCTTGAACATAGTTCTAAAGTTGATAAATGAACAAACTTAACTTGTGAGTTACCACCTGTAAAAATTCAACTCTATCTTCATAACCTGAATTCTAAATCCTTATTTATTTTTAAATCAATACCTCAATGATTCTTTCCCCTAAACATAATTCTAAAGTTGATAAATTGATGTATGAACCACTCAACGTTATTTTAAACTTTTAACTTATGAATTGCTACCTGTTAAAATTCAGTTCTCATTTAATAACTTGAGTTCTGATTCCTTGCATAATTATTAATAAAACTTTAACAAATCTTGCCTTAAACATAATTGTAAATTTGATAAATTGACAAATTGATTTATGAACCATTCAACATTATTTTAAACTACTTACTTGTGAATTTCTCTCGGTAAGAATTTAACTCTCATTTAGTAATTTGAATTCTGATTCCTGACATGATTTTCAATCAAAATCTCAATGATTATTCTCATCAAACATCAATCTAGAGTTGTTAATCAAAAATTGATGTATGAATCTTTCATTCTGATTTTAAACTCTTCTGAATTACTACCTGTAAAAATTTAACTGTCATTTAGTAACTTGAATTCTGATTCATTACACAATTTTAAACCAAAATTTCAATGATTCTTCCCCTTAAACATAATTCTAAGTTGGATAAATTGGCAAATTGTTGTATGAACCACTAAACGTTATGTTAAACTATTAACTTGTAAATTACCACCTGTAATAATTCAACTCTTATTTAATAACTTGAATTCTGATTCATTACATAATTTTAAATAGAAATTTCAATGATTCTTCCCCTTAAACATAATTCTAAATTGGATAAATTGGCAAATTGTTGTATGAACATTAAACGTTAGGTTAAACTCTTAACTTATACATTACCACCTGTTAAAATTCAACTCCCATTTAATAAATTGAATTCTGATTCCTCACATAATTTTATTTCAAAATCTCAACGATTCTTCCCCTTATACATAATTCTAAATTGGATAAATTGACAAATTGTTGTATGACCCATTCAACGTTATGTTAAACTTTTAACTTGTGAGTTACTACCTGTAAAAATTCAATTCTCATCTGATAACTTGATTTCTGATTCCCTACATGATTTAAAATAAGACATTCAATGATTGTTCTCCTTAAAGATCATTCTAAAGTTGATAAATGAACAAATTGACATGTTTATAAACAATTAACTTTTGAAGTACTTGATTCCGCACATGATTTTAAATCAAAATATCAATGATTGGTCCCCTTAAAACATTAATCAAAGGTTGATAATTTTGCAAATGGATGGTTTTTAAAACTAATCTTCTATGAAATTCCAACTGCTGAAAGTCTATTTTTGTGTATTTACTTTAAATCTGATTGTGTGTGTTTTATTTTGAACTATGAGTGATTTCTGTTGGTACACATAGTATTTTTCAGTATTGATGGTTGTTATTGTATAATGCAGAATAATTGCAACAAACACTTGTAAGACTGTTTAGGTAGTTAAATTGTTCCTTGGTGCCTTTTGGACAAGTTATGCTTTACCATGTTCTTTTAAGTTGCAAAAAGGACATGGGTTTCCTTTTCTTGTGAAGGTACTACCTGGATGTAGTTAGCCAGATATCCATCCATTGTGATTGCTACCATAAATCGTTTCTGAAAATGTTACTGACAAGGTTATAATGGAGACAGGGCTCCTACTCGAAACGTAATATGCAGTTTTGTAATGACTTTACCTTTAAACCCTTGGGTTCAGTTGTACAGTAGTTGAGAATATTTTCATGTACATGTTAATGCTGTATTGCGTCCAAAAGATTGATTTTCAAGGGAAGTTGTCTCCACCCCTATCGTTTGAAATAACGTCTTGAGTAACGTTTTGGATCAAATGCCAATCCTGAGTCAAAAGGTAACTGAGTCCTCATTCCCTCTTATACTTTTGGGCTTTATGTGTCCAACAAAGTCTTAAAAAATGCATATCTTTTTGTATTCACCAAACGCCTTTTGGAAATTGCGAAAACGCTTCCTTGCCACATTGAGGTTATTTAATAGCAATCGATGTCAGTAGTACCTCAAAAAGGAAATCCTCGAGCGATGAGTGCTTCCTTGCCGTGGAGCTCGAGCTTTCAACTAAATGCACTTGGAAGGCAACGTATCACTGACGGCTCACTCGAACTGCCCGAATAACTATCGTCGTTTTCATCATCAACATTGTTTCAAATGCAATAAAAGCTCATTTTGGATTGGGAGCGATATTTTACCTTTAAATAATCAGACTTTCTATTCAAATGGCCCTCCCAATTTAAGAAGAACTTCTATCGCATTTGAAAAATTGCTGATGATAAAAATAATTCATTGTGGGGTTTGAACCAGCCTCAACTGGTGATTACACTGACTTGTACTTTGAAATGGGCAAAATTGTTTTGCCAATTTGTATTAAATGATTATTTAAATTCATGTATTTCTATGAAAGCGTTTATAGAGAGCTATCGTTTTTTTCTTGGTGATCTTTTGTATGCCTATTGCATAATATGTTTGAACGATATCCGTGGCGTTTCATGAGAATTTTCATCGTCTTCTTAAAAATCGGAGCCTCTAAAAGGCGTTTATGCGTGTGGGTACCGTACCTACAATGCCAGCTCTGAATTTTGCTCTGCTCTGAATTTTCCTCTGCTCTGAATTTTGCTCTTAAGATTCAATCCACAGCTTTGATCAACGGCCGTCATTATCGAATTTTTCCAAACGTGTAGTCTAGTGTCCATGTCAAATTTTAATTCTGGGTTAGCAACCGTCCAACAAAACCTTTTATTTGTATGAAAATTTAAGAAACTGTAGAAGCTTAAAGGGCAAATATAAACTTTTGAGCTGGAGAGCTAAGAGATATTGATAATTTGAAGCTTTTTTCCAAGGTGACTCGAAATTGATTTGAAAACTGGCAAATTGTATGAATTTGTTTTTATAGACAATTGCTCCAAAGATGGCGGAGAGGAACTTTTTACCAAGATTCAGTGCATTCGAATTACGAATCTTAGCGACCCTGTAGGAATTCGATTTAAGAACGCAATGCATCTTGGTAAAAAGTTAGCGTAAGAAGTGCTTTTGAACTCCTTATGACATTCAGAAGTCACGTCACCTTCGAAGCATAAAAACGATTCGACCAGAAAACTGCCCAGAAAATTGTGTTAGCAAAAATTAGGATAGGAAAAACTTGAGCGTTTTATAAAATATGTGTGTTCCCACAAAGCATCTGAATTGAAAAAGTCTTGATTTTGAACATCCCCCCCCCCCCCAAACTCCCCCACCAAACCCCAGTAATCCAAATTAAATCATGGTTCAGAGTCCAAATTTCATATTCTTTAGTCCAACTCATGGTCCGTGTTTTGGACGGTGCAAAAGGGGAATGACCAAGAGAAATGAAGGTCCGAGTCAAGTTGTGCTTTAGGTCCATGGTAGTGCTGGTCCGCCTTTTATGATAGTCATATTCTGTGTGTTTCTTTGGGAATTCAACGCATGCGAAAATCGAGGTATCAGATTTCTAAGAGTTTATTTTGTTTAGAAGTCGTAAGAGTTTAATTTCCGATGTTATGATGACGTGACCAAAAGTCCTAAGAGTTTAATTCCTAAGAGTTTATTTCCTAAGAGTTTATTTCCTAAGAGTTTATTTCCTAAGAGTTTATTTTCTGGGGGGTTTAATTCCTAAGAGTTTATTTGTTGCTATGCATTCTAAGAGTTTAATTTTCACAGAGTTTAATTTCATTTGGGGTAGTTTAATTTCATTCGGGTTAGTTTAATTTTCTGGGTGCTTTATTTGAAAATGGAGCCCGAGTAATAGTGCGCGTTATTGATAAGAGACCGCGCGCAAGTTTCTGGGTTTTAAAATCCTTGCCGCATTCGGCCCGAAAAGTCCAAGGAATACAGTTTAGCGCATGCGACAAAACTCGAGTGCGACTTCCATTTTCGAGCCCGATTTTGCAAAGTGGGGCTCGAAAAACAGATAAAAGATTTTGAACCGAATATTCCATCATAGTTTAATTTCATTCGGGGTAGTTTAATTTCATTCGGGGAAGTTTAATTTCATTCGGGGAAGTTTAATTTTCTGGGTGCTTTATTTGAAAATGGAGCCCGAGTAATAGTGCGCGTTATTGATAAGAGACCGCGCGCAAGTTTCTGGGTTTTAAAATCCTTGCCGCATTCGGCCCGAAAAGTCCAAGGAATACAGTTTAGCGCATGCGACAAAACTCGAGTGCGACTTCCATTTTCGAGCCCGATTTTGCAAAGTGGGGCTCGAAAAACAGATAAAAGATTTTGAACCGAATATTCCATCATAAGAAACATCCATTTGCGACATAATCTAAACATAACACAAGAGAACGGCAGGCGCCACTAATCTTCCTATTGTTTACGGAGATAGATAGCTAGGTCAAGAACCAGGGTCAAGAACTGAAAATGCATGTCTAAAATTAGCCTCCTGTATTTGATGATATCGACAAATTACGTGCGTAGGCATTTGTTTGTCCTATTTATAGATTGCCTCTGCTTAGATCCGTCAAATAAAAGACAAATGACGGATACATAGCGCCTTGTTTAAAAATAGAACAAAAGATGGCTTAGTGCTTTCATTTATCCAATCGATTACCCTGGGTACCAGAGCCTCAAAATTAGAAGGAAATTAAAAAATTTATTTCTTTGTTTTATTATTTTTGGCTCTGGTACCCAGGTTAAAAATCGATTTGCTAATCTCTCGATATCATCAAATACAATGGAATACAATAGGCTATATTTAGATTGCCCAGGCCCCTGATTTAAATCGCCTTATATCTCCATCATTTGTCTTTAACCCGGTTGATTTACTTTAAAACAATATTATAACCAATTTGATGGTTTAAATGGAGATTAGACAGAGCAACCTCATTATAGCTTTAGCAAAAGCCCATGAAATCTAATTCTCAGGAACTTTACATTTGAGATTATAAAGCTTTGCATCATGAATTCTGAAGATATTTTCAAAATCAAGTTAGCTCTCTGTCAGACCGAGGGGCGTATCACCCTGTAAAAATCTCGTACACCTTTGGCAAAAATCCCTTTGTTTTGAAGAAAAATGCGCAAAAAATCCCTAAAAATCCTATTGTTTAAAAAAATTTCGTACACCATTTCGGAAGAGTGATACACCCCTCGTGTCAGACAACGATTCTTCAAACAGCGGATACATTTTTTCTACCCACCCTGTACATTTTCTTGTGTAAATTTCAATAAAGTAAATAGAAATGAATTTCAAAGAGTTCAGAGCGTTGTTAGTGCCAAGATCTTGAGAGAAGCAGAGGTTATTGTTTATGACATTAGACACGAACCTGGAAAGACATTCTTCTTCACTTTCATGGCAGCATCTCGGGCACAAATTCTCGGGCACAAATTTCGTTCTCGTGGGTTTTAACAGTAGTGTGAGCATGAGTCCTTGTTGAGCGGTAGTTAGTAGTTGTAATTGTGTAGCAAAATCTCCTCATATGTTAAAAGGGTTCAGTCCCCAAGTTTTTGACGAAATTTTGATGCCCCGGGGGGGGGGGGGTACTTCACATATTTTGGGTACGGGGACGTGCCATCGGAAAGGGTATCGATTTTCGCGATTTTGGTATAAGGAACGGTATCGATTTGCACGATTTTGGTATAAGGAACGGTATCGATTTTCACGATTTTGGTTAAAGTATAAGATCGGATATACATTTTCGGAAAATTGGTATAAGGTCAGGTATGCTTTTTCGGAAAATTGGTATAAGGAACGGGTATGTTTTTGAAGCTTCGATGGCACGTCCCCGACCAAAACCTGATCAAGTAGGGGGGTGATGCTGCGGGTTTTAAAAGGCAGAATTACACAAATTTTTCATCTTTTCTTTCAAAATGCAAGCGTTAGTTTGAAGATAAATCTTTGTACTTCACAGATCAAAGAGGAACAAACAAAGCATTCATATCCCTTACAATTGCTCGGATATAAGTGAATTTTTGAAGGTTATTTTTTGGCGGTTCGGTGAAGCCATAAAACAAACTGCAGAAAACAATGGACGCATATCTAAAACAATGGTTAACAGATTTGTCTACAATTTGATAACGGAACCCCTTTAATTTTGTTTAGATTTTGAATATATGGTAACAGTTTTGTACCCTGGATACCAGACTCTCTAACATAAAAACAGAGAGGCTGGTTCTCTGTTTTTATGTTAGAGAGGCTGGTTTTTTAAGTTAGAGAGGCTGGTATCCAGGGTAACAGTTTTGCTTCTTGTCGTAGAAAGCGGAAACGGCACCATTGACAATTGGAGAACGATTAAAGCTACGAATAAAAGATTGTTTCGGTTCTGAAATGAGGCAAAGGAAGAACATTGCACGAAGATCTGAGAGCGAATGGAAGAAAAAGAGGCGTATCTCATTGAGTCATAAACTGTACAAAATGCATACCCAACACCGGCATGAATACCATATCCTTGACAGAATTTCTATGGTCTTGTTTCCAGTGTCTTTTATAATTTATTGTATCGCATATTTTGTTTTCGTCAAGATCTATCGCGATAAACAAAACCATGGCTAAAATTAGATTTTGTATATGCCTTCTATGAGCTATTTCTTTGAACTGAATGACTACTTCAAAGAAACTTGAACTATTTCACTATAATTTTACCATTTGACTTTTTTAGAATCTTCGATACTTTCAGAATTAGATAGAGTCTTTTAAGAATTCAAGAACTTTAAAAAAACTTTAAACGATCGTCATTTCTAAACTTTTTGATGAAAAATAAAGCAACTTTCAAGAAAACCATTTAGTCTCATTATTCATTTTGGTAGATTTTTAATTTGTAAGTTTTTGGCACGGCCCCCAGAAAATCCGTCATACTGACTGGCGGGGCTACCGTGCATAAATATTTATAAAAAAAAAAAAAAAAGGAAAACAAATTTTTAAATGAAATCGCACAAATTTTTTGACAGCTGTGCTGTAGTTATATTCGTTTGCCAAATGTCAAGTCTTTTTAGATTTTACAGTCTACTATTACTCTATTTTTTCACGTTACTTCTTAAAAAGCGTCTGTTTCATCCAGCATGCCTTGCACGTGCCGTCTCTTGGTTGGCCTTTGTTGTAGCGATTTTCATGCCTTTTAAGCAACGAATTACGTTGCCTATGGTGATACCACGTTTTTCAGAAAGCTATAGCTAAAGTGTATGTCAGCGTTGACAAACCATGCGTAAAATACACCCTCTTGTTAGTGCCCCGCCACATTCTACCCCAGTGATTTCCCCAGTGAAAAAATGAGACAAAATTTGTCCCCGGGAAGGAGTGCATCTCCCCGACACAAAACGTCTGACAAGTGAGTGAAACCTTGGCTGAAAATTGGTAAGCCCGGGGGAAAGATTTGAAAATTATTTCCATACAGAATTGGCCCCCACAACAAGTTACACTGTCTTCGGTACAAAAATGAAGGTCCCTGGCGAAGATTTGATATATCGTCGGGGCACTTCGGGAGTGTTTAAGTGTGGTGGTAGCCAAATACAATCAGAAAAGAGTTTCAAATTGAACAGACAATTTCATGAAATAAGACAACAATATCTGCAAGCAGAAAGACGTTACAACCACAAATACAGTCTGGGTTAAATGCATTAGAAGTAGGACTCTAAACTGCCCCGTCTTCTGACGTCACATGTCCAGCAATGAAATCCACCACCAAGGGAATTCGCATAGCGGATGTTCACTGGCACACACTGAATTCCAAGAGATTCGAACATCTAAAGCAATAAAATGGAAGCCATGTAAAATTTCTAACGTGTATGTTTTGTGGCTTGGTCTGTTAAAATAAGTGTTTCGACCATTTTGTACGACAATATTCTTGCAAGTCAAATACTAGCAACGGGTGCTATTGGTACAAAATCTCCCATAGTTGCAAACATTGACTCTCCTACAACATAGACATTTCTATACATAACACCTCAACGAGCAGGAGTAAAGCCATTTCTTTGCTTTGAAGCATGGAGCCACCTCAAAGGAAATTTCGAACTGGCAAAATTAGCAACCATTATTCGTATCCTTCACAGGCCCTTTCAATCTTCAGGGACGAAGAATTTTAAATAAAAAAATGCTCAATGCAGAAGGACCATATGCAGAAAGACAGGACTAGAAGGTTCAATTCGGCATCAACTCAAAGGATAAAACTGAACTAAAACGGGAGAGCTTTATATTTGAGATTCATAAACCCTTAGAGGAGGGAGGGGGTATCTTGATCTGTCATCCGATGGATGTCCCTTTTGCCCGAAAAATTGGTACACACAGCGACGTACCGAGGAATTCGAAGGTGGGGGGGGGGCAACCGAGTTTTGAAGAGTGTTAGCATAGGCAGGGCTGGAAAAAGTGCGCGACCACGCGACCGCCGGTCGGAGGCATGTTGTAAAATCCGACAAAACAATGGAGGCACTTTTTTAAACTTTTCTGAAACGTCTTTTTTGAAGATATTTTCCACTCTTAAGTTTTCAATAGAATGTCTTATATGAGATTTTTGTGAAAGAGAAAGAGCCTCATATGCATCGAAAGTTAGGTAGACAATAGTAACTTCAGAATATCTTCTTGTCGTTTTTTGGCTGTTTCTTAAGATTTTAACATATTTTTATAAGAAACTCTTTACTTGAAAACTGGAAGAAATTGTTGATAACTGATTTTTGCACTTTCAATAATTAAGATCTGTTCCGTGCTATTTATACCGATTGAATGTTAAAAAGTTTAAGCGTTTGAAAATGTCTATAGAACTAACTTCTAAAATTGATAAATGTTTCTTTGGTTCATTTAGCCAGGCACAGCTTGGAAGCTCTGCTTTTAAGCCATAGATTTTTACAAAGTATCATCAAACTTGCCAAGAGTCTTTTTTTACAGTTACATGCTAATTTTCCTTTCATATATCGTCACTCGACATATTCAACTAAAGCTAGAAACCAGGTTTTCTTCCTGGCAACGAGAATCAAAATTTCCTGCAAAACCTTGCCAAAATGCCTTGCAAGTAGGATTGTAAGTTGCTATATTCCACTGGGCATAAAATTTCTTCCAGCATACCTAAATTCTTTCCAAAATGAGCTTACAGACCAACACAAAAATAATGTCCATGCATTCTTCGACAATGCTAACGCAATGCTTATATTTCTACTTGAAAACAGCTAATCGTATTAATCAACTAGGAAATGTGTGGGTATTTTGATATTAGGGGAGGCCGGGGCTTGTTGTAACACATTTTGGAAAAAAAGCATGTTTGTCCTTAAACGCAACATGCAGGTCCTTCGTGCTACCACCATTTGCCAGGTTTGGCCATTGGCTGCCGAATGCAATTTATTTTCTGTTGGTGGGGCTACAGTTTTTTGCAGATGGGAGAAAAATTGAGATTGAAGAGTTGCGACTTGCCTGGGCATGGGGCAAGTTGTGACAGACACCGAGGAAAATTGTAAAACATAAAACAAAGCAAATTGATGGTTCTAAATACTTAATCAAAACTTGAGGTGTTGGTACATCCCTTGAACTCATAAACTTACAACAGCCGGCAAAAAATAAGGCTTTGGAGCCATGAAACATTTACCTCGATATTTTAGGCTACCTTAAAAGTCCATCTCAAAGTGGAATAATCTAGACTTCAATGACAAATTCTTAAAATGTAATGTTGCGCCATTCTAATGCACAAATTGTTCAATAACGATAACAAAGTACAAAATAAAAGCATTCTGATAATATTTTTCATTTGGTAGACATTATCGTTAGTGTTTTAACTTGCCACAGGCTGACAAACGATAACAGCTTGCATTATTTTTCATGCAGTTTGAACCTTTTACTGTTCAAACAGCTACTCTCACGACAATTCTTTTCAAAATTTTTGGAGGCCCCTTGCCTGTGCATTTCACCGGTCGGAGGCACTAAAAAATCTTTTCCAGCCCTGAGCATAGGGCTCAAATCTTTAAAAAGGTCGGTGTAAAAATCTATTACGGTTTTACTCGAATTAAATGGCTTGGAAGGAACTTAGCGTTTTTACTGTAAATCTGCAGTGGCAATTTGTTGATATCTTGATTAGTTCAGAATGGCGGCATTTATTAAATTTGAGGCTATGACGTCATCAAATTTCTAAATCCTAAACCAGAAAAGATACTGATTTCTGCGTTTCACCATATTGAAGGCCTTCATAAACTATGGCTTTCTTGGAAGTTATATGACTTTTCCTCCTTTGGTTTAAGATTTACAATGATTTAAATGTTTTCAAAATTTTCCATCAATTTTTTCAAAAATCATTAAATCGCCGTCATTTTGAAAATAAATCAAGATATCATCAGATTTCCACGGCAGATTTACAGCAAAGTACTATAAGTTCCTTTCAAGCCATTCAATTCAAAGAAAAATGGAATAGAATTTTACACCCACATTTTTAAAGGTTTTAAAGATTTGAGCCCTATGATAAGAGTGTTAGGGTCATAATTCAGTAAATTTAATTTAATGGACATCTGGCCCATAATTCCGCACATTGTAAAAAATTCCCGGTAATTCCTATAAATTGTAAATTATTCTCCACAGCAGGACTCCTAAAATTCCGTAAACTGTTTGAAAATTATACCCTACTAATTGAACGTCCCCATACCTTCAACATCCTAAGAAAAATTCCCCCTTCCCCGAGTATAAGCCAACTGAAGAGATCTGTAAATTTGTATCTTACCTTGGTGATTGTTGTCTCATTGGCATCGACGACAACGCGTTTTTCATCCAGCATCAAGACATTCATGCTCAACCATTTTGAGCTCATCCATAATGGATGCGAATCTGGCACCAGTGGAAGAGGGGCAGAGACAACCTTCCATCCTGCTTTGTGAAACATATCAATCTGATGGCAAGGCCGATCAGGGTTCTCTATGACCAGGCCTGGTCCAATAATGTTGAATGTTGCATCAATATGCATTGGATTCGGATCCTTGAATGAAATTGTGTGTATTTTGTATTCATCACCAAGGTGTCTTTCTAGCCATTTGATTCCAGAGTAGTTTGTTACCTAGAAGTGAAGGAAAATCGAATTACGGCTGCATCATGAAGCCATCTCAAACTTTGTCCCCTCCCCCTTCAGGCTACTTGTCAGTGACAGAGACACTCTTGACCTAGCATCCCCCTCCTATGCATAGCGGCATCATTCTGCATATTTTTAACCTCAAAGCCTCGAAACGCTCCTCCTGTGGTAAATTGGCCGATGATCCGAATGTTTGACAACCACATTGGAGAGCCTTTTAACGGTTTGGAATTATTCTGTATGAAATAATTTTGCATTTCTGCTTCTTTGCCGCCTTCAGAAACAAGGGCAGATTTTGTAATACAATAGCATGAGTTGCTTTTGTTGACACCTCAATTCAAAGCGATTAGCGATCACAGACAAAGGAAATTCTATTAACCAGTAATTCAAAACAAACAAAGCCGCAAAATTTTCTCTGAAACCCAGGTAGCTAGCTCGCTCGCTGTGCATTCCAGAAATTATTTTTAAGGGCAAACATGAGCATAGATTGAAAGAAAAAGGATAAATCTACACATCTGCCATGGGCATTTTATTTCTTTGGTCCAGAAGCTGAGCAGTAAATGTTTTGATAACACCCAAAGAGATAAGAGAATTGAATCGCCTCCTAAACGGCTTTTGAACCAAACAAATAAAATGCCCGCGGCAGATGTGTAGATGCATCCTTCTCCTTTCGATCTACGCTCACGTTTGCCTTTAAAATAGTTTCTGGAATGCACAACGAGCGAGCTAGCTACCTGGGTTTCAAAGAAACTTTTGCGGCTTTGTTTGTTTTGAATTGCTGGTTGAGAGAATTTCCTTTGTCTGCAATCGCTAATTGCTTTGAATTGAGGTGTCAACAAAAGCAACTCATGCTATTGTATTACAAAATCTGCCCTTGTTGCCTTCAGATGCTTCCGTGGCTTTGCATCTTTTGTAACTTTGTAATTTTAGACGCAGAGATCTCGGTGCAACCCTTCAAAAGACTATGATCTCTTGGTACAGTATTACCCCGCCACTTAGAAACTGACTTATGAGAAACTGCAGCCTGCCAGATGGCACCATGGTCTTTGTCATTTTTGGTTTGATATAACATTTATGTTATATTTATAAGAAATCAAACAGCCTGGTTTTACAAAATGAGTTTCTTAGTGGCGGGGTAATACCGTACAAAAGAAAACATTATCCTCGTTTGACAGGCCATGATGAATCATACACCAGGCTAATTTCAAAGATTGATGATGAAATTTTCAGTCAAATCCCAAATAATTATCGGCAATATTTTTATGAATATTCCGCCATCTCCTTCTCACGATATGAGCAATACTTTGATCGAGAAACATCGATAAAATCTTCTAAAGATGGAGCGAGACGAGACAATAAGAAAATTCTAAACGGCATGGAAATGAGAAATTTTATTAATATGATTTGTTGGACGCGCGTTACTCTATCCTTGCATAATGGACTATCCTTGCCTGATTGACGCACAGTGGAACTTTCCTGGCGGGCTGAGCCTTAGACAGTAAAAGGTTGCTGAGCCACAACCTTCTTTGTAATTTCGGAGTGACATTTTCTCTCGTACACAAAAGAAGTTCTGCTCACTCAGAAAATTCAACGGATGGAAATCAGTCTTTATTGCTCGGTAACTAGGCCGCTGAACGCTCGATCAAAAATTGCTAAGTATCATTTGCGATTTCGACGAAAGATTGAAACATAAGTCGTCAAAATCGGCCCAGTTTACGATTCATTGTGGCCTGGATACTTTGTTTGGCACACCCGGTTTCAATTTCTCTTACCTGGCTTCTCTGTGCAAAGATATCTCTTCCTGCTCTCATGAAATCGGCTGCATCAAAGCATGGCTCGAACTCCGTTGTTACAAAAAGTCCCTTTGCTGCCAAACTGTGCCGTTCTTCGATAGTTTTCATTGGATAACCCTATGATTGAAACAAAACGTAGCATACTCGTTGTAACTTGAGACTTTAAACTAGACCTAAAATTCTTCCTTTGCAGCTCATCTGAAAACATTGCAGCTAAAGGCATGGCTCACATACCAACATTTTTGCACCTCAATACAATACACTAATAGCCAGGGCCTCCGACGAGATCAGAAAAGTGAGGGGGTCAAACCATAGATGTCAAACGTTTACACATATATATCATTTTATCGCCTGCCCTTATAAACAATCTCTGAAAGGCAAATTTGCAAAAAAAGTGGGGGGAGGGCCATGGCCCCTCGGACCCCCCGTCGTCCGAGGCCCTGATAGCATAGGAATCATTCGTCGTACATAGCCGATTGCTCGTGGCCCATGGTCGAAACCGCCAAAGCCTCATTTTCAAGGACCAATCAGACGGCTAAAAAGCGAGGGAGACAAAAGAAACCCATGAAGATTTTCCTAAATTTTACCTACCTTCATAAAACGCAACCAGGACAAAAAACTGCTTGAGATTTCTCGAATTTTTTTAAAGCAATCTACTCTCCAGATGTTTGGGAGTAAAAGTTTGGATGCCGGTTAAAATATCTCCAGGATTGGTGGAGTTATGGCCACAAACAAACCGATAAGGCACTGAACCTTGAACAATAGAAACCCTGGCCGGGAGACAATAGTAATAACAATAGTGATTGTTGTAAGAACGACCCGAAAACGCCACAATCTGTGTTTTCAGTTGTTCTTGTTATTGTCTTTCGCTAAATTTTCTTTTATTGAAGATTCAATGCTCTTGCGGTTTCTATGTGAATTTAAAAAGTCTACAAAGGCTTGTTCGCGCATTTCAAGTCATGTGGCAATACTCTAGGGAAGTTTCTGTATTGTACTACTTTTTACATTCATGGCAAAAGTTTGCTCGTTGCGAAATAAGTTATAAAATTCAAAAGAGGTTTTATCAAGAGGCTTTATCACCTGACTTGAAGTGGCGTAAACAGGTCTCGACAAGCCTTCGCCGATTTTGTCTATTGGAGAGGCAATAACTTCGCCAATCCTGGAGATATTTTAACCGGCATCCAAACTTGTACACCCAAACGTCTGGAGAGTAGATTGCGTTAAAAAAATTCGGGAAATCTCAAGCAGTTTTTTGTCCTGGTTGCGTTTTATGAAGGTAGGTAAAATTTAGGAAAATCTTCACGAGTTTCTTTTGTCTCCCTCGCTTTTTAGCCGTCTGATTGGTCTGTGAAAATGAGGCTTTGGCGGTTTCGACCATGGGCCACGAGCAATCGGCTATGTACGACGAATGATTCCTATGCTGGCCCTGATAGCGTTGCAGGACATATGCTCTTGAGAGAGCAGTTTATTCGAGGCACTGAACAATAGATCTGGAAAGAAAGTGACGTTTTCAACGAAGCTGAATCCTTGATGAAACCGTCATTATATCACTTGACTTCATCACTCTAGCCAGGCAAAACGTTGCAGCGTCTCATGGCAAATTTTTATTAATTTTAAACATGAATGCGTTTCTTTGATGTTAGTGCAGGCATGGATGCTTAAGACGCCACAGATGTGCTTGATTGCCGCAGGTTTGTTCCATTGCGGGAGAAAACATTATTTACTACAGACGAGCTAGCGTGAGAGATCTTTGAAACCTCCGCCACACCTGCACAGGACAATACAAATTTTTCTCCCCAAAATCTCTTCCGCATAAAAATATATGTTTTTCTTCGCAGAAGCATATATGCTGAAACATAACTGCAGCTTCTAACTACCCATGGTACAGGCCAAATGCGCAACAATGTTTAATGGAGGCTCTTGGGAGGGGTTTAACTTCCATATTTGGTGGAACATTATGCACCATGATTTGAAAATAGTTCTCGGACAAAGCAAACAACTTCAAAGGAATTGAATCCATATAAATAGCTGAGCGTTAAAGGGTCTGTTTCATCCAGCATGCCTTGCACATGCCGTCTCTTGGTTGGCCTTTGTTGTCACCATTTTCATGGGCCATGAAAATGGCGAAAACAAAGGACAACCAAGAGACGGCACGTGCAAGGCATGCTGGATGAAACAGACCCTTTAACGCTATCCTGAATTTTTGCTGACAAAAACCGCAGACAGAACTTTGTTATCACACGATAGTGCTAAAGTCATTAGCAGTGAAAACCAAATCCTTGTATTACCCTCGGGAATTTCTTTGGTTTAATTTCAATAGCTATTAAATCATGAGCGTGCCATTATGCGGAATCAATGCCTTTAATGGAATTGCTCTCAGCAATGCAACAAAAATTAAAATCTTGAGGTATGGTCAATGATGAGAACACTAATGATAATTTTAGGTATGAATACAGCCCGCCAAAAATCACACTGTGCACATATTTTGAACCAGGTAAGAAAACGTTGTGTTTAAATTCGCAATCAACCCCTAAATGAGATCGCACAAAAACAACAAAATACGGAAAATAGACCTTACCAAGTCATAGAGCTCATCGGCCATTGTTGGTTTTGGAGCAGTTGTCCATTTTGCACCAGCATGAAAATATTCTTTCATTAGTTTTCGATAAGCACGATATTCAAAAAACCTTGCTCTCCATGCCATTGGGGCCTCGATTATTTCCTCTCCAACAACAAGCAATATGTCTCTTGGCATTGCTGCATACATCCCTTGAGATTTGAAGTCAGGTGTTTCATAGTGCTACAAGTTAGAGAGACATTAAGACCCCGTTTATACTGTACCGTTACAGTTTTGATCTGCTACAAAGTCGTTAGGGCTCAAAAACGTTTGCACTGCTCCAGGGGAAGACTTTTCCATGGATAATAGGAGATTCAAAAGTGTTCCAAATTAACAGTAGCAATATAAACGGAAGGCTGATCCGCTAAGCATAGGTTTCAAATCTTTAAAAAGGCCGGTGTAAAATTGAGTGACCTATTTCTTTGAACTGAATGACTGCAAACAAACTTTAGCTAATTCTCTATAATTCTACAATTGGATTTTTCTGAAATTTTTAATATTATCAGAATTAGAGTGTTTTTCTTCTTTTTCAAGAATTCAAGAAAAATCTTCAAAAAAAACTTAAAAACATCGTAATTTCTGAACCATTTGACGAAACTTGAAGTAATTTCGAAGAACCCTAGTTTCTGGATGCCTACAATATGGTATCAAGCAAAAGTATATCACTCATCTGGTTTATGATTCAGAAATTTGATGACGTCACATCCTCAAATGAGCTGAAATGTAAAATATGCTGTAATTTTGAAAAATATTTAAAATTTCTGGAAAGTCAAGAATTATAAATAGATATCTAAAGTTTCTTTCAAGCCATTCAATCAGTCGAAATAGGTCATTGAATTTTACACCCACCTTTTTACGTAGATTTAATAATTTGGAACCAATGCTGATCCGCTACACTTTCGTTACAGATTCATAGAACAATGACAGATTTGGCAAGACAATATCATGAGTTGGTTATGATTGACACCGCAATTCAAAGCTATAAGCGATCACAGACAAAGGAAATTCTCTCAATCAGTAATTCAAAACAAACAAAGCCGTAAAAGTTTCTCTGAAACCCAGGTAGCTAGCTCGCTCGTTGTGCATTCCAGATATTGTTGTTAAGAACAAAAATGAGCAAAGATCGAAAGAAGAAGGATATATCTACACATCTTCCACGGGCATTTAATTTATTTGATTCAAAAGCCGATTGGGAGGCGATTCAATTCTCTTATTTTTTGGGTGTGATTAAAACACTTACTGCTCAGCTTCTGGACCAAAGAAATAAAATGCCAGAGGTAGATGTGTAGATATATTCTTCTTCTTTCGATATATGCTCGTGTTTGCTCTCAAAAACAATTTCTAGAATGCACAACAAGCGCGCTAGCTACTTGGGTTTCAGAGAAACTTTTGCGGCTTTGTTTGTTTTGAATTTGTGGTTGAGAGAATTTTCTTTATTTGCTGCCACTAATCGCTTTGAATTTGGGTGTCAACTAAAGTATCTCATACTATTGCGTTACAAGATCTGCCCATGGCATGTGCCTAAAACAGTGTTACAATCGTATTTACAGGTTTTTTACAATTTGGCGATGAAGCCCCTTTAAATGCACCCAGCATACCTTGCACATGCCATCTCCTTGTTGATGACCATTTTCGTGGACCATGAAGATAGCACCAGCAAAGATTTGACAAAACAATGTATGCACAAGCATGCCGGTTGCAAAGTCTCACTTAAAAAGTGGCCTATTTTACTTACCTGAGAGTGGTCTATTTTCTCAGGCCTTCGTACAACAACTCCCTCGTGCTGAAGTATGTTACACAATTCTTCGATTTCTTCAACTGCTTTCTTAAGGTGCTCTTCAGGGAATGACTTGCCGCCATTTTTCGTGTAGAAATCCCAATGTTTTTCATATGTGTTTGCTTTCACCTCAACCGACATTTCAGGTACGCATGCATTTTCAGCACGGCCAACGATGACTTCTTCCAATGGGTCCCATTCGTTGTATGAGCACACTGGGCTGCTTGAAGGGGCTGGCTTGATCTGAACACTGGCAAGTTTGGATCGCTGTTTGCTCTTGGCAAGCTGAACAAAAACAAGATTTCAAATGATAACGAAGAGAAGCAAATTGCACACCGGGTGAGTGACAAGTGAGAAAAATGTGTCCACTGTTTGAAAAATCGAACATTCAAGCAGTAAAACAATGCAACCAATTTGTAAAATATCACATCCATCATCTTAAGCCCTGTTCACACGGCACAAACTAACCCGGCGGGGCGAACCTGGGTTAAGCTAAACCTGGTTCAACCCGCGTCTGTTCACACGAAAAGATCCTCAAAATGTGTGTGAACACAAAACTGGGGCGAACCTTGGTTAGTTTTATTCCCGCATGCGCAGTTGGTAAGATAACAAGCAAGAATTTGAGAAAATGGCGGACAGAAACCAAGATGACAATGCTTTGTGTATGCTTATGTTTAGCCGGCAGATTTTTGTTTTAAAATGTATGGTTTTGGCATCGCATGTGTTTATGAAGAGGCGAGCACTAGCACGAAAAAGACGGCCAGAAAAGAATCGAGTTTCTGCTCGAAATCATATGGCTTCGTATCTCAAGCGTATCATAAAGAAATTTCTTCATCCTCCCAAGTTGATCCTCGGTCTATTTTCCTCAATTCATAGCATGAATATGTATAACAGTTTAGAATGAATAAATGTATGTGAAGATAACACAACTTCAGCGCATGAGATAAAAACTAACCTAGGTTCGCCCCAGGTTTGCATTCACACGACATTTTCCAAAACTAACCCAGGTTCGACCCAGGGCGAACCCACCTCCTGAGCAGTGGCGTGCTGGCAGGGGGGGGCAGGGGGGGCAACTGCCCCCTGCTGGTCGAGTTTGAGGGGCGCCAGAGAGAATTTCTATCTTAGGGGGCGCAGAAGGCGCCCTGATCAATTAGTTAGTGGACGAAGAGAACTTCTTGAAACATCGCAATGATACTAGGATATCAAATGGAAATTCAAAGAAGGCGCTGTTTAATACCGGGTGTCCCAAAAAATGTATACAGATTTGGTTGACCCCAGCGATGTGAATTTAGCTTTAATCAATAGCTAATTACTCTCAAAATGTTCCTCGATAGTTAACTTGAACATAGATACCTCGGTTGTTGGTATTGGTGCTTTAAGAGCAGAAATATCAATCTTGAAAGCTCAAATTTGCGTCCACTTGCAAACCAGAGCTTTGGCCTTTTGGCCTAAGCAAATTCCTGAACCACATCGAAATTAAGAACTGAAAATAGTGAAAAATTAAGAAACATCCTAATGGGTGACTGGGGGGGGGGGGGGGGGGGGGTGACTTCTGGAAAACGTAATAATACAAGATCTAATCTTGTTCAAATTTTGTCAAAGCTCTCGTTGATTTATACACTGTGCCTTAAGAAATTGCTTAGGCCAAAAGGCTAAAGCTCTGGTTTGCAGGAAAAGGCAAATTTGAGCTTTCAAGATTGATATTTCTGCTCTTAAAGCACCAATACCAACAAACGAGGTATCTATGTTCAAGTTAACTATCGAGGAACATTTGAGAGTGATTAGCCATTGATTAAAGCTAAATTCACAGCGCTAGAGTAAACCAAATCTGTATAAATTTTTTTTGGGAGACCCGGTATTTCTCACGTCATTATCTTTTATTTCATAAATCATTGCGTATCTATTCAAGTATGATTCCAATCAAATAAGCTTAATACTAATGACACAATTAGCAGTCAAACGTCGAATTTGAATTTGATGTGTAGACCAGCCAAACAGAAAACGAAGCAACGAATACGTGATGAATATGATGATTATGATGAAGATTTTGACTGGCCAGGTGCGATACACACAAAGCAAATTGACGAAAAGAGCAAGCTGCCATCCTTTTCTGATGCCTTGCAGCTGCTATGTCATCCCGTCATCCCACGTATCATCTAATGCATGCTATGATCCCATCTTAGGGCACGTTTATGCTAATGCAATTGCCATTCCTGTGAGCTCTTCAACTGTTGAGCATTCGTTTTCCACGTCGCGGATACGCTCAACGATGGTAGATTTTTCTCTCCCTCCACAAAGACGAGCTCATTGACAGTTTAGAATTAGAAAGAAGTTTTCGAGAACTTCAATAGCATTTTATCATGAAAAACTGGCATTGACTTGCTTCCCTTGCAAAGAAAATCTGTATTGGTATGAACAAATGAACTGGCATAGATCAATTCAGCTAACGCTGCTATCACTTGGTCAAAGGGACTCATACCATTACTCTTATAAAGTGGGTCCCCTTTAGGCCCACATAGAGTGGTTCCGTATTTACCCATCAAATTTCTAGAATTTAGTTTTCAACCAATAAGGACAACTGTTGTAATTGCTATTTAGACAGCTGTTGTTGTTGCATCCAAAAAACAGTTGATACGGCCTAGAGTTCTCGTAGCTGCGATGGATCTATTTTGTTTCTACAGAGGAAGATTACTGCTTGAAAGGTATATTGTCTGTGATTGGTAGGTCAGGAAAACAATATTTTTTGTACTAAAAGTTTTCTCTTCAATGTTTAAGCTCCAAGCAATTTTGTTGTGTGTACGAGAACTCCCGCTTGTTTACGCCGTTTTGAAACAGGGGACCCACTTTATAAGAGTAATGGTATGAGTCCCTATGGAGCAACGGATATCTGCAAATCAAAGAACACGGCGAAACAAGGGACGATAAGTCATAAGTCAAGAAAGGGATGCCATTTTGACCTATTGCCCCCCTGCGATCTCAACCCCAGCACGCCACTGCTCCTGAGGTGGGTTAGTTTAACCCGGGGCGACCCAGGTTAATCGCGTTCATACTGCAAACATCTAACCTCGGTTAATTTAACCCAGGTTCGCCCCGGGTCAGTTTGTGTCGTGTGAACAGGGCCTTACTCGCGACTTAAACTTAACTTTGATGATTTTCCTTGAGAGTTGAATTGCATTATTTCCTTCAGAAATCATAAATTAGCCAAAAGTTCTTCTCAATATGACCAAAACAGCTAAAGTGCCCAGTTCACTAAATTGCAGATTTTTGAAGTGAATAAGAATAAGGTTAATCTTACCCTACAAACATCATACAAAAAATTATGGAAGTCACAACTTCAGTACTCCAAAAAGGGGAAATTCCTACGTGATATGGACAAAGAACTACCAAATAACGCCTTGATTTATGTTCCCCAATATCTAAATCGAAACAGTTAGAAAATTATGCGTTAGAGTCAGGATAAAGGACGCTTTTCTCGCTAAAACAGAGGCGTCAAGCCGAGTTTTCATCGTGAAGGGGGGCAATTGCCCCCACTTGCCCCCCTAAATCCGCCACTGCTGGCACACAGGGTACCTTGTTAGCTGCTTTTGAAATGATTTGAGCAGTCTAGACCAGATATTGCATACAATTCGACAATCAATTCGTCATCCACTTGTTCTACAAATTGGATAAAATACTTGACGTAGGGAGTCCCCTAGAGCAATATTTGGCATTTGAAGTCGATCTTTATGTTTTAAGAATTCGGTTTCGTCTCATACACAAAGAGAATCAACGGAGATAAAGCCCCACGCGTGGAAGGAGTCTGGGTTTTCTATTATTAGCCTATTATATTCGATAAAATCGAGACGTTCGTGGATATTGTTTAGCAAGAGGAACAATAACGTGCGTAAACCAAGTCATCAGACATCATCAGCACCAAGCTTTTTACAGATTCCCCGTTTTACAGATTTTGAAAAAGTTGCGTTCTTTTCGTTCATATAAGAAATACCAAGTTTATAATGCCAAAATCGACACTGCGTGCAAGGATCTTCAGAGACGTAGCAACCGCGGGGAGGGGCATTAAGATTTTGCAAGAAACAAAGAAGTGCCCTTTTTATTTTCAGGAAGTGCCCCTTTAGCTCGATGAAAGATGGTGCCCTTGAAGTGTCCTGCCCCCCCCCCGTCAATTCTGAGCAATTCTGAGATGCTTCCTACGTCCCTGAGGATCTTTAACATGATGGGCAGTACCTTCAGATTCCTCCTTTTAGTTTACAGATTTTGAATGAAATCTGTGTTGTCGGATTTATTGTTGCTGGCTCATAAGAGAACAAAAAGAGATATTATAACAGTGTTGGCTGCAGCTTCATACAAAGATGCACACAAACAGGGCGGATCCAGGGAAAATCTTCACTGGGTCCAATCCGAAGGCGAGCGAAGCGATCCGAAAAAATCAGGGGGGTCCGGGGGTACCCCCCGGAAAATTTTTGGTGACCACGCCCTTTAGATCGGCTTAAAACACTATTTCAGGGAAATTTTCTTCAACCACGCCCTCGAGGTTTACACACTAAATGTTGCAAAGTGATGCTTCAAAACTAAATGACTTTAGAGTTTGAGGTTATTGCTGCCGAAGGCAGCCTTACTATTCTTAATCAATCAGATGAAAGCGAAATTAGTCTGCCGTCAGCCTGTGTAGACAGGGCAGCTCACGGCTGCGGTTTGCGGGCGCGCAGCTTGTGAGCATTTATCCAACAACCAACAAAAGTTCTCCAACAAAAGATAATGAGTTCTTCCTACCTACGTAACTACCTAACTACGTCAATGGACGACAAAGGTTTATTTCTGAAAATGCAGAACTCAATATTACGGACCACGGAACCATGGACTACAGAATACGGAACCAAGAGCCTTGGACCCAGGAACTAGAAACTGGCGGAGGAGAGTAACTCAGTATTCTATAAATCATTTACCTTTTGAACCATTATCCAACTGTAAATTCCAGCAAAATACATGTTTCCTTAGTGATAATCATTCAATTAATTTCTATAAAAATCAACCTCGCTACAGTCACATTTGGTACAAATACTAATCGGCAGCACTCGCTGACGGTTGTTATATCTAGTATATCTTATAGTCCTATCAATATTCCAAGTCCCCAAAATCATCAGTGAATCCTCCATTTTAATCATTTCCAAGCGATCCTTGCGATGGTCAGCTCCTTGGAGACCTTGGATGCCGTTAAAAAAGTCTACAGTTGTTTTAAATCTGCCAAATCAGCTCTATCTCTTTCCTCCATATTCCTCAGTTCCTACCACAGTCAGTAGTCGTAGCCTATTCTGCCTTTTCTAGATTCGAAACTTCATATGATGCAATCACAGTTTTATTCATTTCAGTGGACACAAACAGGTATTTATAGCTACATCCATCTCAATTGCGACGTCAGAAATTTGCTAAATTTAATCTGCACTGGACCCAGCCACTCCGGAATCCATCGCAGTGGCTGGGTCCACAGTAGGCTAAAATTAGAAGTTTTCTGACGTTGCAATAGAGATGAATATAGGTATAAATAGATGGGTCCATCATCCATGAGCACTGAACAAAGAAGGATTGACATCATATTTGAAACCATTGTACCTGGATATTCGCTTTAGTGCTGTAGACAGAACATCATTGCTAGAAATAGTCACCAACAGGCAGAATTACCGGACCATTGACTCAAGCCCTTAGATCAAATCAAAAAGACACGAGAAGAACTAGACCTGCTTGTTTACTACTAAAGATAATTTACAATCTCATTTTTCAAAATCTCTTCCACTCAGAAAAGACTGAATGACTTATTATAAAAAAGACGGTGACCTTTCTATTAATAGCCAACATTTGATTTGTTTGAGTGGGTCCTGGGACCCAGTGGATCCGTCACTGACAAAACTGTGAAACGCACAGTTTCCATGATCCCCTTATTACAGATTCCCCGATGAAGCCCCAATGCCCCGAAACCCCATTCCACCTTTTACAAATAGTTCCAATAGCCTGCGTGCAGGCATTGCAGACTATACCCAAGGAATACCTTTTCCTTGGGTATGTCTGCACACGCCCTCAACAGGCTAGTAATTTCCCCAGACTCTCGGGAAAATTAAAGTGAATGAACGGAGCTATGTAGAGGCAATCTATAAATAGGACAAAGAAAACTCCTACGCACGTCATTGTTCCTCTTGCTAAACAATATCCACGAACGTCTCGAAATCATCAAATACAATAGGCTAATAATAGAATACCCAGACTCCTTCCGCGCGGGGCTTTTATCTCCGTTGATGCTACAAACAGCTTAGTAACGTGGCAACTTCAAATGACTGAGCAAATATTGCGAAATTCGTGCGAGCAATTTTTAGATACCGAAACACAACTTGTACACCTCCTGTAAATTGAGCATCATTCCATTGTTGAGCTTCTGTTCTGCTTGCTGTACCTGGGGGTGTGTTTTGATTTGATTGTTTTGATGATTATGATGATGATGAAAAGGCTCTGCGCTTTGACGCAATGTTTTTGACGCAACACAATGCATCACAATGTCTTATAGTCTTTAACGGAATTTAGCACTTCACACATTCAAACAAAACGCTAAGAAAAGCAAAAGCTTCACAAATAGAATTCCAATACATGGCGGGCGCCAACTCTTTACAAAATTCAAAGGACGTGGGGGGATTCTGACGAAATTTGTCAGCCTAAATATATACGGTTATATATGGTTATTCCAAACAACACTAAAATATCATGAAAACTATCCAACTCAACTGCTGAACAAGGAATCTGCGACGGTTCACACAGCACAGACACTTTCCTTCTTCTTGACTTCCTCTTCTTGTGTTTATTCAAAAATGATGTCCACTATCATTTCATTTGTTCAAAAATTAATAAGAGTGAATCTCCCCCTGGACAAGATTACTTTAGCATCTACAAAAAGTCTATCATCATCAGATCATGATCAGTTGATTAATCTAAAATTTGCTGTCCTGCAACGCAATCGACAGAGACGTGGCTTTATGAGAAGAAAAACTTCTTCGAAGAAGATGTCAAAGGAGCAACGTATTAAAATCCCAGGTAGCTCGCTTCACGTCGAAGTTCACGGTTCCTAATTACTTAAATCAACTCGTCAGTTATTGATATTCACAAGTTGCATCTGCAGACGTATAATAACGGAGAATTAAGATAATATTATCTGACCTGTGAGAACGGATTCACTCTTGATCGAAGAGACCACCGAAGCGATGCATTCAGGACTTGTCTTGACAAATGCATTTTCCAACAGCTATGACTGCAAGCAAGGCTGATGATAAAGTATAGTAGGGTTCTTGTTCGAATATGCAGAAAACCATAGACTTTATTCCACTTGTTTTGTGAAGCAAAAATGTTTTCATGGCCGGCCTTTGGCGATTGCTGCTTCCAATGAACTGACCTGACCGCCAAGCAAAATACCAGGAGGGAGGGGTTCCTGAAATTGGCACTGTGAATGTCACGTGATTCATATTGGCATGGAGGTTGGATTGTGTTCTATTTAGAGTCTTACGATCTTATTATCATGATAATAGTAATCCGTTCCTAGCCTACGCGTAGACCCATTATCCCAAAGGAGGGAAGGAGGAAACGTCCTTTGGGATAATGGGTCTACGCGTAGGCTATCCGTTCCGTGTTCAGAAATTTTCTTCAGAAGTTTATAGTCATATGGCAAGCGAAAGTCACCAAAATCAGATAAACCAGGTTTTTCTCAGAAAAACCGGGTTTTTCTCAGAAAAACCGAGTTTATCTGCAGAAAAACCCGGTTTATCTGAGAAAACCCCGGTTTTTCTGTGGATAAACTCGATTTTTTAAAACCCGATTTTTCTATAAAAAAAAACCCTGTTTCTCTGTTAGAAACACTCAGTTTTGTGAAAAACCGAGTTTAGCTGCAGGAAAACCGGGTTTTTCTAAAAACTAACTTTTTCTGACGAAATTGTCACCATTTCAGTAAAGGCCGGTTTTTCTGCGAGATTTTTCAACTGCACAGCGCTACTCCGAGACTTACAGAAAACCGATTGCTTCGGAAAAACTGAGTTTTTCCAAAAAACGAGTTCATCTGGTTTTTCAGAAAAGTTCGGTCTTTCAAAAAAACACGGTTTTGTGAAAAACCGTGTTTTTCTGAAATATGCTATATCGTTGCTGAGAGCTTCCTGGATTTCTTCATAACCACGTGCTATCGATATCAAGCAAAGTTATAAAAGTAGCAGTGAATTCAAGTTCAAACAGAAGTTCAAACAGTAAAATGAATTTCAATGCTCTTTTATCCGATGCCATTTCGAACGTCGACACACTCAGACATCTGCAATTTCAGCGCAAAAACGATGGTGGTCGTAAGAAGGGTTCCCGCGGACCGCAAGCAAAAGTTGTGAAACTGAAGCTTTATCACCTCCCTGAAGCATCTCCCGTTCCTAAATTTGGTATAACAAGTTAAGGTCTTTCTATAAGTTAAGGTCTATATAAGGTCTTTCTGATAAACTTTCTGATAAACTCGATTTTACTGAAAGCCCGGTTTTTCCGATAAACTCGGTTTTTCTGATAAACTCGGTTGTCGGTAATTCTCAAAAACTCAAAAACCCGCGAACATCTCGAGAAAATTCGTTTTTCGGAGACATCTAACGAGACAAAATATGTTTGACGCGAAAGTCACCAAAAACCGAGTTTTTCTGAGAAAAACCGGGTTTATCTGATTTTGATGACTTTCGCTTGCCATAGTCTCCTGCGAAGAACTGACATTACAATACAAAGAATAGGAGATTTGAATGCCTGCTAATCCTATTGACTTTTTACGACCATGCACAGTGACAACGATCAACCCTCATTTGTCAACCTTGTCCCCAGGACCTTTTGTCATATAATGACAAAAGAGCCTGGGTACGAGGTTGCTCATTTGTTTAACCCTATTTTAACCGGAGGTTTTCGTCCAACGGATTTTTATGGGTACAATCATGCAAAAGTTTGGCGAGAATCTTTTGCCGTTTTGTCGCAATTTCTAGACAAACGGGGCATACATTTTTTGGACACCCTGTATACCATTCGATTTGTCTCGATGGGTGTTTTCATTCGATATATAATTTATTCATATTTGCTGACATTAGCAGTTTATTAAATCTATAATGTCAGCAGTCTTTATGACGTCATATTTCTAATTAATTAGTGATTCTTGCATGCAAACTCATGGAATGACGGCAAATATTGATCAAGGTACTTAATGTTACCAAATGTGTGCGAAATTGTCATCAATCAATTAGTATTTAATTAGAAACCAAAGATATCTGTATGAAACTATGTGAAAGAACAAAGTAATGCCATCAAGCAGGTATTTGGATGGTTTTTTACTGATTTTATGCAGCTATTTGGTAAAAGTAGACACTTTTGCAAATAGCTCGATTTTGTCAAAAATTTGTATTGTTTTGGAAGTTGAAAATCTGTAAAATTGGGCTTCTAAGGTAAATTTGAGTTTAACAAAAAATTTGCATGAATCTTATCCAGCATAGGTTCCAAATCTATCAGCATAAAAAGGTGGGTGTAAAATTATTCAAAATAATGTCCAAACAGTTGCTATAAGTGTACTGTCCAAACATTTTTTTAAATGCGAAAGGAAAATTAAAGCCGCAAATTACAAAATTTTCTTAGCTTTTAAATTCCGATAGGATTGTTTCTTAACCACCGTGGAGAACGTCTGTGCAGTAGTGTAGAGGCTGCTCAGTAAGGCAGCGGTTGTCCAGTGCGATACAGGGATCGCATGATGTCATTGGAGGGATCACATGCAGTAAATTTGAGCTTCAGTTATTTACAGGGATAACATACACTAAATGAGAGGGGAACATAGTGTCATTGGAGGGATTGCCTCAGTAAATTTGAGGTTATTCAGTTAATTATAGGGCTTACATGATGTCGTTGAAGGGCTCACATCAGGATACTGAATAACCGCTACTTTACTGATGTCATCCCTGGAACGACAAGATGTTATCCCTGTACGGCACTGCTTGTTATCCCTGTAAGTAACTGAATAGCCTCACCCTTACTGATGTGATCCCTCAAACGACATCATGTAAGCCCTATAATTTACTGAATAACCTCAAATTTACTGAGGCTATCCCTCCAATGACACTATGCTCCCCTCTCATTTACTGTATGTTATCCCTGTAAATAACTGAATAGCCTCAACTTTACTGTATGTGATCCCTCCAATGACATCATGTGATCCCTGTATCGCACTGGGCAATCGCTGCCTTACTGAACAGCCTCTACACTACTGCACAGACGTTCTACAGGGTGTTAATTTTCGAAAACAAATACGTGTAAACTTCGATGACTGTATCTCAGTTCATACCATTGAATAATCGAGAGTAGGTAACATGTTTATTGAAAGACGTTCTTTTTTGTTGGAATCGGCTGCTTGAAACTATACTAATACAACATAATAATTATTACTGTTAAGATTCTAAACTAATAATCACAATCAAAATGTCAACATATCCATTCTCTACTCGGTTGTGAATCAGAAAAAGGCTTGCAGTCTTTGAGACCCTGTTTACATTAGTCCGGTAGCAGAAGGGAAAGGCAGTACCACCAAACGAAGCAATTTATGAGACGAAGGGATTTATGTCAATGTTGGGGCGTAGAATTCGAATCTCGATGTTTTTTTTATGGGAGAAGGGCCGTGTTTGAGATATCAGATAGCACAAATTTGAGTGTGATGAATTTCACAGCTATGTTAGTTTCATAATCTGGCCTTAATTAACAAGTTAACATCATCAAACGCAGAATTTGCTATCTTCTGAAACGATGCAAAGAAACGTTCCTATCTTGATACACGTATTATTCTATAAGAACTGCCCATAAGATACTCGACTCTCAGATCGCCAAAAAATGAAGAAACTCCAGTATATGGGAAATATAAGTTAAGAAAAGATTTATTTTGAAAAAGGAAATCTTTGACATATTTTTATGTATTTTCACTTGTTTCCTGTATCATATTACTCATATGGTACTTGAGTACACTCATTCCTTTTTATAAGAAACCGCTTATCAGAAACAGTAGGCTCAATTTTTCGAAAGTTAAGAAACAACCCTACCTACCTGAATTGAAAAAGCTAAGAAACTTCTGTAATTTAGAATTTTAATTTCCTATCGCATTCAAAAATGTTTTGACAGTGTTCAGTCATAGCAACTGTTTGGGCACTTGTTTTGAGATCTTACTAAGAAATTTGGGATAAACGCAGTTGGTTTAATTTTGATGTGCTTCAGGAACTTGCTTAGGCTAAAAAGCCAAAGCTCTGCTTTGCAGGTGGACGCAAATTTGAGTTTTCAAGGTTTATATTTCTGCTCTCAAAGCACCAATACCAACAAACGCGGTATCTATGTTCAAGTTAATTATCGAGGAACATTTTGAGAGTGATTAGCCGTTGATTAAAGCTAGATTCACATCGCTGGAGTCAACCAAATCTGTATACCTTTATTGGGACACCCGGTATTGCTCAAAGGTATTTGAACTTAATGTTCAAACATTGAAAAAGCTAAAAAATCTCCTTTTGAAATGTTCGCGAGGGAACAGGAAAAAGGGGAGGTAAACATTAAAGGTTTTATGTGTCATATTTCATGTGATCACTTTGGTAAAAGAGCTCAATGGGTGGCAAGTGGTAATAAGCATACTGATGACTTACTTGCTACTGTATAAGAATAGTTGCTTATACGTGTAATAAAAAGAAACAGGGCCATAGGGCCATAGAAGGGCCATTGATGGGTAAAACTCTTCATTTCATTTCATTTATCTAATGCAGAATGGTGACCATAATCTATGTCCATTGATGGAAAGCTTTATCGTGAATTGTGTAACAGCTTAATGTGATCCAAAACGTTCCCTGAACACAGCCCCAAACCTACAACATTTATGATTTGCTTCGCCTTGCTTTAAGTTTGTAGTCACGTTCTTTTAGACGAATGTTACTGTTCATTCGTTATTGTATTCATTTTGTTGTATTTGTTTCTCAGTAGCTGAAGTCTGATGAAGTCTGAAATCTTGCAGTTGCACTTTCGGAGCTGAACTTTTAGTTTACATTTTACATGTGCACAGTTAAATTCTACCAATCACAGCGCGCTCTTTGAGGTTCTTCGTCAGCATCGTGTCAGCATATTTTGATAGGATGTATACATGGCTGTACTTACATGGACACATTGCCTTTAAAGGACATTTAAATATATAGAGAACATACAGCTATGGATTGCATTGTCTACAATCATTGATTGCTGTTTTGAAAGACGTTTTTGAAAGCTTTTATTCCGTCCTTTCAAATTCGACGATTTCAAGGGGATCCTGCATCACTTGGGGAAACTTTCGCTCCCTAAACGAGAACTTTGAGCATGCATTTGGGCATTTTTTGAAGCAATATCTTATTTGTACGAATTCTAGTCAAATACACTGTACAACTCATACTCATGGTATTCGTGATAAAAAGACACAAGACCACAGGGCCATAGTGCCATTGATTGGTAAAACGCTTTATTAATTTTCATTTTGATACAATGGGGAACTTGCGATACAGCAAAAGATATCGATACCATACTTCTCATACTGTGCACACGCTAATGTGCACATATCGAAGTAACCTCCTGAGATTTCAGAGCGTGCTTTGAAAAGAGCTTGCAAAAGTTTTAAAAGTTGCAAAAGGAAACAAGGCCATATGACCAAGTGTCCCTTTCCGCTGTGGCTGGTACATGCATAGTAATGTGTCTATTTTGCAGTTTTATTTATTTCTAGATCAATATACAAGTCTGTCATTGATATATTTTCCGGAGAACAAAGTTAACCAATTTCTAGCAAATTCTATTTGACAAAATGTTTAACAACTGCAACTCCTTTCTGACCCAAATGATATATAATTGCAATTAGAAGGCTACTGATCATTCAAGTCCTAGAATATAGTTGATACATTGTACTGTTATGAATATTACAGGCAGCCATACAATGAGATATCTTAGCCAATCGAGTAGTTGTCCAAATAGCACATGTGGCCGTTCCCATCTGATGTAACAATGTCAAGGAAATTATGATTATCGATTATAAGGGATCAATTCAACAATTAAAGGACAAATCCGGAGCATGAGTGACAGGACACAATTGGGTTGGATTGAAATAAATTAGGTTCTTTGCCTACCTTGGAATGCCATAAGTCTCCCTTCCTTGACATTGGCAGGCTTTCTAGACCATATTTTATTGTTTTGACTTGAGTTCTCTTCTGCCCTCTCGCCTCGTGCGCTGTGTTCTAGTGCTAGGCCCATCTGATACTACCTTAACTCTCCTGTGAATTATTGTCCTACACAGTGGTCTCAATCTACTAACTTTGAGACCACTGTGTAGGACAAAAATGCGCAGGAGAGTTAAGGTAGTATCAGATGGGCCTAGCACTAGAACACAGCGCACGAGGCGAGCGGGCAGAAGAGAACTCTAGTCAAAACAATAAAATATGGTCGAGAAAGGCTGCCAATGTCAAGGAAGGGAGACTTATGGCATTCCAAGGTAGGCAAAGAACCTAATTTATTTCAATCCAACCCAATTGTGTCCTGTCACTAATGTCCGGAGTTGCAAAAACTGTTGATAAAATGAAAGATTACAATGTTGTGAATGATGTGTAGTACTTTTTTCCAACATTCTATCTCTTTTTTCGGCGAAATTGCACATTTCGATCTGAGAAATGAGCGAAATGACGTTATTATTTATGACGTCATTTCGCCTACTTCGCCTTCGAACTTGCACGAGGCTGTTTTCTTGCAAAACTCTAAGTACTTTATGACGTCACAATCGAACCTCCAAACCGAGGCTAGCAGTTTTATCGCCATTTTACAAAATGGTGACGACATTGGGCCTAACTTACGAAAAATGTTGTATGAATTTACAACAAAAAGATATCATAAAACTTGGAAAGAACTCTCGATTGGTGTTCGGCAGTTGGAGGTTCCTTTTTGACATTACTTGTAGAAACCCTTGAATTGTCCTTTAAAGAGCCTAAACTCACCGAGATTCTTTGTAGTTTCACATTGATTTTCGTACGGTATGAAATGACTTTGGCCTAGCAATCCAGAGACTGTACCGAGTGAGTCAAAAAAAGTTTACACGTTTGGCGGACTGCGAAATAAAAAGTATGGGACTGATATTCAAAATAATAATAATAATAATAATAATAATAACAATAATAATAACAATAATAGTAATAATAATAATAATACATTTATTTAAAGTTGGCTAAAGGAATAGTTTATAAACTAATAAAGGCCAACTGGTGTTACCTATTTACAGTGTTCTCTTTTATCTACATATCATACAATTGCAATTGGATCCCGTCCAATCTTTAATGCTGTTTTTAAATTGACTGTTGCTTTTTGCAGATTTTACTGTGTCTGCAGCAGCTGATAGAAAAGTTTCACCTTAACCCTATTCTACAAGGGGGAGCAAAAAAGCCCTCCCCCAATCAAACTTCCTCTTCTGTGGTCTGCCTCAAATTAGATGTCACCTGCGAATGCCTGGGAGTAACCCTCACCAATTTCTAATTTCTGGGTCCAAAAGAAATTTACGAAAACGAATTTTTCCATCTAAGTTAGCATTTGACTGAGAGATTAACATTATAGTTTTGAATATTGGCCACGTACTTTTTATTCCACAGCCCATCAAAAGTTTCCATCATTTTGGTTTATTGATTGAGGTATCTATGTATGCCTTTATTCGTTCATCAATATTACAGTCCATATTGGATGTAAACAAAATCTTTTGAACAAATAACATTGGAACAATAGCGACAGGAAACGAAGCTTTCCAAATCCTTCAATTATTTTTTTTCTCGATCATGTTTACTTACCCGGTATAAAAAAACTGATGCATGAATAAATAGATGAACGGACGTATGAACGACTTTATGAATAACAAATACAAACAAGCTAATCTATGCGCCTAATGCGGTGAATGCAAACATTAGAGATGGGGCATAATGCTTAAAAGGGGCTCCGTCGTCAAACTGTAAGCAAATTTTAAAACACCGTAGGTGTCCATTGTTCTCTGCAGTTTGTTTGGTGGCTTCAATCCACTTATATCCATGGAATCGAAAAATATATGAATGTTTGGTTTTTTCCTCTGTAAAGCACAAAAATCTATCTTCAAATGATGCTTTCATTAAAAAAAAACAGGTAAACATCTGTGTGATATTACTCATGAAAAACTTCAAATTCATTGTTTCGACCGAAATTTGGAGATCGAGCACCTTTAAGTGGTGGGTACGAGCGTTGGAGGTCGGGCATTAGGCTTAGGCATCATGCACTATGTGCCCCATAGCCCCGCCTCCAAGGTTCGAATCCACCACAATAGGCGCATAGGCTCGCTGGCGTGAAATATACAAGCAAGAAACAAACAAACGCACGAACAAACCAACAAACCAACGAATGACCAACGAAGTTATTTCGTTTTTCACAGAATTCTATCATCTAAATAAATGAAAAATAGGGCTTGAAAAGGATACGGATTCTTTAACATTCTCTTAAGATCAACCTTTTCTTTGCAATACGGACAAATCTGTTTTTTACCTACGATGCACCAACCACGAATGCAAAATTCATGAAATCTATGAAAAGTTAAGGAAACCGCATCAAAGGTTAATACATTGTGAAAAAAACATACCATATACATTCGTTACGCGCATTCTGAGCGTGGACCATTTCGAGAGCATAAGGCTCAAATGTTTCAAATCTTTAAAAAGGTGGGTGTAAAATTCCATTCCATTCTTCTTTAAATTGAATGGCTTGAAAGGAATTAATAGTACTTTGCTGTAAATCTGCAGTGGAAATTTTTTGATATCTTGATTGTTTTTAAAATTGCGGCAGTTTAATGATTTTTGAAAAAATTGATGGAAAATGTTGAAAAACGTTTAAATCATCGTAACTCCTAAATCAAAGCAGGACAAATCATACAACTTTCAAGAAAACCATAGTTTATGAAGGCATACAATATGGTGAAAAGCAGAAATCAGAATCTTTTCTGGTTTAGGATTTAGAAATTTGATGACGTCATAGCCTCGAATTTAATAAATGCCGCCATTTTGAAACTAATCAAGATATCAAAAAATTTCCACGGCAGATTCACAGTAAAAGACGCTAAGTTCCTTCCAAGCCATTTAATTAAAAGGAAACCGTAATAGAATTTTACACCGACCTTTTTAAAGATTTGAGCCCTATGTTCCTTTAGAGATTGTGGATTCATACACAACTCTCATCAGAAACTTGGGTATTCTACCGCGTGAATAAAAAACGCGCGGCATTTCAAAAATACTGCTCCCTGAATATCAAAGCAATAATGTTGAAAATCGTCTTGTCTTATTGCCAATATGTTCTATTGGGTTCAGCAATTTAGGCTGGGTTCAGAGACTCGTATTTGATAAACACTTGCGAAATGGAATGCCAGTGTGCCACACATTGATATTTTAGCTCTTAGGTATTTCTAAATCATGATATTCGCCTATCATTTGGTAGAAATTTTCCTTTCTTTCCAACTTTATACGTATTAAGGTATTGATGTGTTGTAGTTTATAATAATAATAATAATAATAATAATAATAATAATAATAATAATAATAATAATAATAATAATAATAATAATAATAATAATAAGAGAAATATTTATACAGGGTTTACCTTGTCAATACTATAAGTACTGTTATCAATAAGGGCCCTGTTTGAAAATTAAAGAAAAGTAAAACCATCATCATACAATGTAAAAAAGCCAAAAATGTCCTTCAATAGTCATCGTTAAAAATCCTGCAGTTGGGTAAAATATCTATGATCCTTGCAAATGTTCTTTAAGTCGATGCTTGAAAACAACAATGGATTCTAATATCTTAATGTAATGGCCGTGTGAGTTTTACTCCTCGCGGTATTGTTTACTACCGGGTGCCTCAGAAAAAAGTACCCCCTTTTGACTGAAAATAGGAACAAGACAATTAGATATCGGTACTCTCTGTAATCACAGCTAAATTTGTTAATCTTCAACTTAGATGCACAAACATTGCATTTAAAATCACACACCAAACACCGGAGATACCAGTTTGCAAAGTCAAAATTTACAGTGCACCCAAAACCAGAGGTTTGGAAAAGGGCCTAGCCATGATTTGTGTCATGGACAGTTTCTAAAGCACCTGTAAACTTTCATTTTCAGTCTTTTGCTTTTGAAAAGAATAAAAGATGTACGGGCAAGACCCTGATAAAACAAATATATTTAAAAATATGGTAAAAATGATAAAGTCGTGCCATATTTCCAAAATAAGCATATTTCCATAATAAGAATGGAATGCAACGCAAGGACCGATTCCGCTGAAGAAAAGTCATTCCAAGAACAATTGAAGCAATTCAATGTATAATTCCTGTCAAAAGTAAAAACTAAAGTTTAAAGTTGAAAACTATTTTGCAAAATGTTTGTGTGATGTCAAATCATGGCTAAGCCCTTTCTCAAAACCTCTCGTTTCGGGTGCACTCCAAATTATGAACTTGCAAACTCATATCTCTGGTGTTTGGTGGACGATTTCAAAATGCAAGGTGTGTGCATTTAAGTTAAAGAGCGACAAATGTAGCTATGAACTCAGCAAATCCCGAAATTTCATCGTTTTGTTCCTTCGTTCGGTCAAAAGGGGGTACTTTTTGAGACACCCGGTAGCATTGTAAAGTAGTTTGTATGGTGTAGTAATGTGCATGTTATAAATATTTAATGGAATAAAACAAATGAAAAGGGAAAACGACGCTGAAATCTAGCTTAAACAGAAGGTAAGCGTGATATATGACATCGTTTCAAAGTACCCCGGCTTTGTCCTTAAAAATACAAATTTATCCATCTTACAGTCAAAGCGGAAGAAACGTACCACCTATGTTTTTCAATATTCAAGATAGAATCGTATCTTCTTTGGTTTTAATTTTCTTTGCATTACAAAATCCTTGAATATTCCCATTCGCTGTGGTTTCCAGGGGAAACAACTCCTATCGTAATCCACAATGCTAAGTCGGACAGAAGCAATATTCCAATGAAACAGAAGCAAATAACAACGTAATAATCGAATAGTCATCCAGTCATGAAAATCCATTTTCAAATAATCTTCGAGTTTATGCCTCGTTCAATTCATACCCTGACCATCCCCCCCCCCGGGACACCCCCGGGCATTTGCACAACAAATTTTCCCGGCCCCGGGCATTTGACCGTACATTTTTCCCCGGCCCCCGGGCATTTGAGTAGCATTTGGCAAAAACGAGAGCTTTTGCTTATACAGTGACTGAGAATATAGCATTTTTTCAGTGCCCGGCCCCGGGCATTTGACCATCAATTTTTCCCCGGCCCCCGGGCATTTGAGCAAGGAATTTTTGTTGACCCCCGGGCTGCCCGGGGGGGGGATGGTAAGGGTAGGAATTGAACGAGACATTACTGGTACGCTTCTTCCGCTTCAACTGTAAAGGTGGAGCACAGTGATATGCATAAAAAGGATACAGATGACCACATGATAATTTATAAGTTTTTTCAGGTGGGTCATCTTCAATATCATCCATACTAGCAATAACCAATTCTTGTCCACATACTGCACATATGTTTGCAGCTAATCTTTTGGATGGCAAGCTTCCTTCGGTGTAATACTGAAACAAATGATGGCATATTGACAGTCATCAAAATTTTGTACCAAATGCGTAAAAGATATCAGTGAAGCTTGGGTTGAAGTATAAATGAAAATAACGATGAATGATTCTATCTATAATATTTTCAAAATGCCACAGAAAATATCTCTTGTAAAAATGTGTACCGATTAAGGCCCCGTTCACACTGCTCCGTTTTGTTATGATCCACTTTTGATGCATCCTAGCTACCCGTTCACATGGACAGTTTTTGTACAAAAACAGAGGGAAAACATCCATTTTAGTCCGTTCATATTTATCCACCTGCTTACAAATACAGAGCCAACAATGTCAATTTTTCTGTGTTGACATTGCTACGGATTTGTGAAAGTCATTGGTTTCTATGTCACAGCGTTTTCAAAGACCTCCGTTTTTGTGCGTTCACATTGATCCAGAGCGTTTTCAAAAGCCTCCGTTTTTGTGCGTTCACATTGATCCAGAGCGTTTTCAAAAGCCTCCGTTTTTGTGGATATAAACTTTTGATAGCGTTTTCGAAAACCTCCGTTTTTGTGCCGTTTTTGTGCACAAAAACGGAGGTTTTTCTGTCCGTTTTTGTACAAATGAGTCAAAAATGTATACACTATTTGAAAGTCAGAAGCCGATCAGATAACACATCGAGATCCAACTTACCCCCATTTTCGCCGCCATCTTATCTGTACAAAATTCAGCACAATCTCTTCCAAGAAGACCATAATACAATCCATAGAAGAGGATAGTTACTCCTATCCCCATTGAAGTATCAGGTGACACATAGAACATCAGATTCATACCAAGAAATGTTGACATTATTATCATGTATCCAATCACACCAAGACCATACGTCACACGATGCACATTGTAGAACCATTTGTACACCAACCTGCAAATAAGACAACGTTTACAGCATAGGGCTCAAATTTTTCAAATCTTTAGAAAGGTGGATGTAAAATTCTATGACATTTTCTTTGAATTGAATGGCTTGAAAGGAACTCAGGGTAATTTGCTATATATCTGCTGTGGAAAATTTTGATATCTTGATTATTTTAAAATGGTGGCTTTTTTACTCATGTTTGAAAAATTCATCGATCATTTGGAAAAATTAAAATCATCTTAAATCCTAAATCAACAGAGAGAAAATGACAAAATATTCAAGAAAGCCATAGTTTATAAAGGTCTACAATATGGTGGCAAGCAGAAATCGGTAGCTCTGCTGGTTTAGGATTTAGACATTTGATTACGTCACAGCTTCAAAAATTATAAATGCCGCCATTTTGAAACTGATCAAAATATTGAGAGATTTCCACCGCAGATTTACTGCAAAGTACCCTAAGTTCCTTCCAAGCCATTTAATTCAAGAAAAAATGTGATAGAATTTACAACCAGCCTTTTAAAGATTTGAGCTCCATGCTGACGTTCACGCCACACAGAAACATTTCGAAAACGGCAAAACATGTGATGGTAGCAAATTTTAGCGAGTGTTCAGACGATACCGGCACGATTTGAAAATGATACCGAATGAGTCAAAAAACAATCCCCGTGTGAAAAGCCACTGCTCCCTGAATATCAAGGCATATGGGTGTATTGGCCAGTATTCAATGGTTAACATTTTCAAAATTTTAATTATTTCATTATTTGTTTTTCAAAATCGAAATTTCATTATTTGTTTTTTCTCGTTTTACAACCTACGAGTTTAAAAGTTCAAATCTTCCTTTTTAACCAGTAATCTGCCTTAGCTTTGTTGTTTTGTTGTCTGTTTTGTGTAATGTATCTTTAATTTTGTCGTTTTTGTTCTTTGTTTTGTGTATTGAAAATTAATTGAATGAATTGAATTGAATTGTAAGTACCATCCATAGTGAAGACCCGGTGACTTTATGTCTTTCTTCACTATGGATGGTACAGTGTAATGTAAGTATAAATATTGTAGTTTTTTAATCTTGATAGAAAAAAAAAGAAAAAAAAACATTTTCAAATAAATTTTAAAATTTACCTGACTGAAATCGGCCACTCTGTTCTAAAAATTTTTGAGGGATTTTCTCAAGAATGCCCCTTCAAGAAACCTTCAAAACAGGCTTAAAATCTTCACCAAAGTTTCTGCCTTAGGGCTGTGATCATTCATCAAGCGACCATCACTCCGGGCAATTTCATCCAACCTTCATTCGCAAAACAGGTCGGTTTGTTTAAGATAGCTCAAACCTTTGTTTCACGCAATACAGCCACAAAGCAGCCACAAAGTCCTTTCATTTTTGTTTCCATTTTCGTTTTGTCTGTATTTTTTAGTAAACATTAGACTTATTACATTTCGTTCCTAGTTTTCGCTCTCAATTGTATCTATCGAGTAGAGTTACTTCACCTAATTATTGAAGGTAACTGCTCGCTCAAACAGCGAAAAGGTTAACTAAAAACGAGCGAAATTTACGACAAAATGTAATCAGTCGTTTATATGTAGCTTTTCGTAATTGTATATATGTAGATGTAATTTAATTAAGTGTTCTATGTCATGACCCTGGGATAGTCATGGGTTCTTGCTTCCCAGGTTATCATCTTAGTTATGTAGTTAAGTAATTTTAAGTACCACGTTCTTGTAAGTTTTTATATTGAATATAAAAAAAAAAAATTCATCCTCGCAAGAGAATAACGCGTGTTGAAACGTTTTGAAGTCATTGCTGTACGACAGAACTACCAGGAAAATTTGTTCGTGATTTTAGGAAGGTATTGAAGGTTTCTTGGGGCTTTCTTGAAAAAATCCCTCATAATTTCCGAACGGAGTGGCCGATTTCAGTAAGGTAAATTTCGAAATGGATTTGGACATGTCCACCAATAAATGAAATATTTGCCGACATTATCGTCTTGATATCCAGGGAGCATGGCCTTTCAAATGGGGATTGTTTTCTGTGACTGACAAGGTAGAAAATTCAACGCTACCAACGGGATTTTGACAACAAGGAGATTTACCTTGACATAAAGAATCGATCTGCCTCATTTAAAAAAAGAAATTGAAATGCTACGTTTCATCGTTTTCAAGTTTTCACACGATGCCTTGTTCAACTTATGCCAGTTAGAATTCGGCTTTGAAATTCTGCCATTTTCAAATTCTGCCGGTGTAATATGCGTTTGCGTACCCTTATGCAAAAGGGTCCGGGTACACAAACGCATAGCAAAATTTGACTATGCGAAAGTGTCCCCCCATTGTTTTAGGAAGGGTACGCAAACGCATGGCCAATTTTCGTATGCAAAAGGGTCCGGGTACACAAACGCATAGCAAAATTTGACTATGCGAAAGTGTCCCCCCATTGTTTTAGGAAGGGTACGCAAACGCATGGCCAATTTTCGTATGCAAAAGGGTCCGGGTGCACAAACGCATAGCAAAATTTGACTATTCGAAAGTGTCCCCCCATTGTTTTAGGAAGGGTACGCAAACGCATGGCCAATTTTCGTATACAAAAGGGTCCGGGTACACAAACGCATAGCAAAATTTGACTATGCGAAAGTGTCCCCCCATTGTTTTAGGAAGGGTACGCAAACGAATGGCCAATTTTCGTATGCAAAAGGGTCCGGGTACACAAACGCATAGCAAAATTTGACTGTGCGAAAGTGTCCCCCCATTAGTTAGGAAGGGTACTTGATATAAAAGCCGCCATAGCTTCATTCCCTTATCAGAAACGCACCAGTAACGAAAAATGACTGGCAATTGCAACTTCAAAATAAGCAACATGCGATTTAATGCGATTCCGAATGAGGACTTATGGAGAAAAAGCCGAACAATTTTGTGAAAGAACATGATTAATGTTCGTTAAAACATTTTTGATAGTATTTTAAGCCAATCTAAAGGGCGTGGCCACAAAAATTTTCCCGGGGGAGTACCCCCGGACCACCCAATTTTTAGGCTCGCTTCGCTAGCCTTCGGTCTCGATTGCCCTTACGTTCCTAGTCGCCCCCCTTGCCCTGCCATCGCTCCGGCGTCCCTGCCAAGAATGGGACATCGATTGACGTGTGGAAGAAATTGAGCATGATCACGAAAAAACAAATGCCACAGAAGCTTTCCTCCACGACGAAAAAGTATTTGACTCGTAAAATTGTCTGTTGACTCCACATGATATGGGGCATAGGAACTAAAAAGCTATTGTTTATATCCTTGCCAAGGTGCATAACCCTCCCCTCTCTAACGAGCCCCCTCTCGGGTTTCCAAAATTACACAAGCCTCCCGGGTATTCATTGCAAGAACTTTTACGGTATTCTTCGTCAAGGCAAACAATTTTGGTGGAAACATATGAAAGGTACATTTCTTGTTCGCTGTTTAGGGAACAGTCAAGCAAGATATAATATCTGACCAGAGCTGGATGGATTGGAACTTCTTTTAGGTAGAAGTTTTGAAAGAAAGCAGCAGTATTCATCAAACAAAGTGATGAAAGATATATCTTTTAGGAGATTGAAAGAATATGAAAATGGCATTTACTTGTCTCTCCTTCCACCATACCAGACAGCAAACTTTGTTGCAAAATGTGGTGAAATGCATCAAATCCTGATCGCTGGGTTATCCAGGCCAATCAGGCTGATTACCCGATATAATGATGAAATTGGAGAGAGGAAGTGTATTGGCATAAGAGTCGGGTGGCTGGGGTGTGATGAATAGTCCCTCTAGTCAGGCAAAAGTTATTTCACTTCAGGCGCGATTCAAGCACTATTAAAGCAACGAAGCCATCCTATTGGGCACTATCCATAAAATAAGCCCATCTAAACATTAGGCTGCACCTAAGTCCAGGAAGGATAGCAGAGTTGCTGAAATGCCAGCAATGGAAGAGATGGTCGAGAATAATGACAATATCTTAAGTTCTGATTTGTTAGCCCATTGCTAGTTCCTTTGGACTTAGGATTTTGCATCCGAATCTTTTGCTCACCGATCGGCAGGCAATTGCATCCGAATTTGACATGTAAGGAAGGATTCCAAACGGAAAAGTCTCAACGAAAGATGCAAATCACAATAATGCAGCCGAAAGTGCAAACGGGCACACTACCATCGTTATTCCTTACAAGAGAGCATCATGAATAGATTCACGTAATTTCATTGGATGATTTAATGGTAAGCTATCGTCCTAACGTCTTTGAAATTTAGATCTGGATGCGAATTCGAAATCCAAGGGAACTGGAAATGGGCCATAAATGTAAAAAAAAGTGTAACATGAACTTGTGGTAATTACAGAATTTGTTTATTACTGAACTGGTCTATCAACGTTCCATTCAACATGTTGCAACAGAGCCTTTTTATAGGATCATGGCTGAGGGCACCATCCAATGTTTCCCTTGATTGAAAGGAACCATAGGTAAGTATGAAGTTTGAACCGTAAACACAGAAGACCAAACAAGGCTCTCTGTTGCAATGTTACTGTCAGAAATTGATAGGATGAGGCACTTCGATCATGAAGTGGACACAGATAATCTCTCTCGTTGCCCCCAAATTCGGGGCAACATTTCGGGGTTAGAAGAAGGTAACAACCTGAAAAAATAGATTAAGCTATTGATATTCATGAATTTATTGATCCCAAATTCCATTTCCCATAGCTGAAGATCAAGATGTTTATGCTTTGAGTGAGGCGTTTGACAACAGCAAACTTTACCCTATTTTGAAGGCATTCGCCGCTATATCTCAAAAGCTCCCTTTTTCCTGTTAAAATAACATCTTTCTATGAGAATCATTACAAGATTTGAAATGACAAGCACTAAAGGTTACCAAAAGAGTTTGACCTTTGACCCCTATTTGCGGGCATTTGCCCCTATACTTCATAAACTGTTCCTCTCCCATCAAAATAACATCGAAATTCGGGTTCTACACCCCTGAATTGATATGGTCAGGTACTTTTAGTGAATTTTGAATTATCTTGCTTTGTTGCCCCCATTTGGGGGCAGGGTTACCCCAGAATGATCCGAAACCTCAACAGTACCTTTTATGTGCTAGATGGGGCCATTATCAATGTTCTATAGCTAAAAATGAACTTTTAAAGGGGTACATCAAGAGTCTTAACAGTAACACATTTTCCTTCAATTTTGGGGGCATTTACCCCCGTATCTCAAAAACAGCCCCTCCCCCATAAAAAGAACATCGATATTCGAATTCTACGCCCCAAAATTGACCAAAATCACTTGGTCTCACAAATTACCTCGTTTGGTGGTACTACCCCCCCCCCCCCCCCCTTCTGCTACCGGACTAGTGGGTGTACATTCGTCACTTTCCTAGACCCAGTTTATGTTAAATGTTTATTTTTATCATTAGAGCATTCCCTGGCAAAAATGGTAATTACAAATTGAAACCTTAAACCCGAAACCCGAAACCTTAAACCCGAAACCTTAAACCCGAAACCTTGAACCCGAAACCTTGAACCCGAGACCTGAACCCGAAACCCAGAAATAAGTTCGTCCGGGTATATTTGAAGTTTGAAGCGAAAGTGACTAAAAGTGTGTTAAATAATATTTCAATTTCAAAGTATTTGCTCTAACTTATTTTCATTTGTTTTGTTTCCCAACCCTTCCCCCAACTGCCCCCCCCCCCGATTGAAGACCACCCCTCTTATTTTGCAATAGAGAGTAGTAGATCTTGCTCCCAAACCCATTCATGAGTCAGTGCTTCTAATGGCTTTTGTGCATGGTCACTAAACGCTAATGCGTTTCAGTTCCTGGTTATTATCTTTACAGTCATGAAACGCATACCGTTGAGGTCACACAAAATAGGGTCACGAAACGCATTGCGTTTCAGGTGGGTACACTTCCGCATAGGGGACACTTTAGCATACTACACCGGCACAAATGTACCATTTAAGTGGGAACGGCAGTCCTATCTGTGACACTTTTATGCTGTTTTCGATTTGTACTGAATCTTGTAGCATCGTGTATGTCAAGAAAGTGAAAAAAGGCTGCAAAAATTCCATCACATACCGGGTGAGCCAGAAAAAAGTTCCCACTTTCGAAAATTAGTAGCACCACAAGTACTTCATGGATTTGAATGATTCAAATTCTAGTTAAAAGCCAAAAGATCGAAGTATTTTTGTGATTTTTCTCGTTTTCTTAGGAGCACTGGAAATATAGGTGGGTTTCAGGTGGTAAACTCAACTTTACCAAAATTTTATTGTTGCTAAATGACTGAAAAAGGGCCTAAAACACTTGATCAAATCATTAGGACGCTCCTCACACAGAACAATACGCACAGGCGTTTCACTTCTCTCAAGAGTTATAGGACATAAATTTTCAAACAGATACAAAAGATTTTCAATCCCATGACAATAAATGTAGCGAAGATATCTCTCACCCGTGAGAAATTGCATTTTCTCTGTTGTTCTGAGCAAGGAGTCCTTTATGATTTGATCAAGCATTTTGGGCCTTTTTCAATCATTTTGCAAGCATCGAGTTCTTGTAAATTTGAATTTACCAATTTTATGAGTGCTCGTAAGGAGGCGAGAAAAATCACAAAAATACTTCAATCTTTTGGCTGTCAAGCAAATGTTGATTCATTCCAATCCATTCAGTACTCTTGATTCTATGAATTTTCAAAAGTGGGAACTTTTTTCTGGCTCACCCGGTACATTTTCAGAGAAGGAGTGCAACTGTATTTGAGTCAATCAATGCAACAGTAGGAGCGCTTCCCTAAATCCTCATCTCAAGCTGACCCCTAGGACCTCTTATCTGTGAACCTGCATGTCACAACACATCAAAACTTAAATGAAATGAATTGTAGCTTCAGAAAGAATAGTAAAATCAAGGACAGATTTTGTAATACAATAGCAACAGCTGCATTTGCTTGACACCCCAATTCAAAGCGATTAGCGACTGCAGACAAAGGAAGTTCTCTCAAACAGTAATTCAAAACAAACAAAGCCGCAAAAGTTTCCTCGAAACTAGTAGGGCAAACTTTTTTTTTTTTTTTTTTTATATCAATCTCTAAGAAAATAAACTACAATACAAGAATCTAGACTTATGACGATGAGTCCCTTGTATCCCTGCGGTACCTTGCTCACAGGGACTCATAATGAAACAGTCAAAAACCTGACCCTATCTTCTGCATTCGATTGATCGAATCTGGATCGAACGACTGCTTCGGCTCTGTTCAACGGTCACTCCTCAGAAAGGAAATGCGATAGAAACCACGGAAAGCAGACACTTAATCAACAAAACTTGGCATTCATCTGAAGAAGAAAGTTCACTTTACCTGGTGAGTGCAAAATAAGTCTTTTAATGCTGCAATTTCCATGTTTTTAAGACCAAGACATATGAGAGAAATCTTCAAGTACCTGCTGCAGCAACTTCCTTCAAATTTAGTCAACTGCGTCAATCGAATTGGAGGTTCGAAACTGATTGTTCTTTGCCAAATCTCGCAATCTGATTGGTATGCTAGGAATCCCAGCATATTAGGCCTAATAGGGTCAGGTTTTTCAGAGTAATATCATGAGTCTCTGTTGACTGAAGCGCCATCAAGAAGTCAAAGAGCACAGGGAAACAAGAGACTCATCGTCATAAGTCTAACAAGAATCTGAGCCAATCATAGCGGGAAAAGACACATGGTCAGTCTGTCTGTCAGTCTGTCAGTCTGTTTTTGGGACACTGGGTATACAACCGAATACTGATATTCTTCTTCTTATTGCTTGGTGTGCAGACTTTCGACTCGTGCAAGCGAAAGGTGGTTTGTAAGAGAAGTTATGTGCTTATAACGAAAGAAGAAGGGCAAATCTAAAATCTGTCTGACGGATTTGGTTTGTTTGATTCAGGAAATGTTTTGTAGTCGTTTCAGTTATGCCCTAATTACGCGAGAATTACAATGCCTTCTGTTCGGCTTCTGAATCAAATAAACAAAATCCGCCAGACAGAACTTTAGATTTGCCCTTCTTCTTTCGTTATAGGCACATAACTTGTCTTAAAACCCACCTTTCGCTTGCACAAGGCGAGAGTTTGCCCTACTAATTTCGGGAAACTTTTACGGCTTGGTTTGTTTTCAATTACTGGTTGAGAGAACTTCCTTTGTCTGCAGTCGCTAATCGCTTTGAATTGAGGTGTCAATCAAACGCAACTGTTGCTATTGTATTACAAAATCTGTCCTTGTTATAGTAAAATCAATGGTTTAGGTGAACAAACAAATATGGAAGGTGGACTCAAACTTGTATATCAAAAATCTACGTCGAGTTTGCTTTATTTTTGCTTTATTTTTGGTTTATTTTGACTTACTTAATGACAAGAGATCTCAAAAGCACATACCTTGGTGTGGTTGGCAGCAACGGAAAACTTGTTGCTTTTCTTATCACAATGAGAGAGATAATAGAGTATATTGTCCAAACAGTGAGCATTCTAAACCATTTCAGCTTAACATTGAAGTATAGTGGAATGATCCATAGGCCAAGTAAAGTGATAAGCTAGGACAAGAAACAAATCAATGTTCATACACTGGAAAACAGTGTCACTGCTGGCATCCACGATAAAATGCAAACTGGACCAGTTTTGTTTATTGTGAATTCAATGATTAGTCAACATCCTACATTAGACTGGGTGAATTCATTTTTTCAATTTTTGGTCATCGGCCTCCGCTGATAACTTGCTTGCACTTCTTGCACTGCAAGCTGATATGGAAAATTATGAATGAGGATTTCATTAAAATTACAAAGTAAACAGAATTTCTTTGTATTGTCAGATGCCCATCTTAAAGAAATCTTCTGCTTGCAGTTGCAAATGACAATATGATAAATAAATGATTTGAGTACCAAAAATAGTTGAGAAGACAAGATTTGACAAATAGGAACAATAATGTGAGATGTGACGTGACGTAACCTGTGTATGGAACAGGAGGAATGTAAGAATAAAGTAGGGAATAACCAATTGCAGATAGGTAAACTGCTTATCTCGTCTGAGGAAAAAGATTTTTAGGCTAAAAATTAAATGTTCTCCAAAGTCTTGCATTTGGTGCTATCTTGAGGTGCATGTTATAAAGCCAGAATGTAAATGTTGGCAGTTGAATGGTTAGCTGAGTTGACATGTTTTGATTCCATTCCAAAATATCTTTCGATTCTTATTCTTTTCTGAATAGCTAGGGAGCCTCTTGCATATTTGGTTTTACTTTAGTTTATCTCCTTCATGTGATGGCCCTGGGGCAGTCATGATCTTTGCTCCCCTTGGTATCGTTTCTGTAGTATTGTATGGGAGCTCGTTTTTAACCTTAGGTAATTCGTAAATCATTGAATGCATAGAAAAAAACATGTTTTGATATGTTAAAGTAAGGATAATTTCAGGACAATCCAATCCATTCTGGGTTTATTATATGCACCACCAAGACAGCACAAAATGCAAGACTTTGGAGAAAGGTTTAACTCTTGATCCTAATGGACTAAATAGGCAGTTCATTTATCTTCAATAGGTTCTTTCTTGCTCTATTCTTACATTCCTCCTCTTCCTTACACAGATTATGTCATGTTGCACCTCTCTTTCCTATTTGTTGAATCTTGTCTTCTCCTTGCTCGGTTTGATTGATTTTGAGTCATTTGAAAACGAGTACATAAATGAAACATCACGTTTTTAACATCTAACTCAAATCATTTATTTATCATATCTGTCATTTTATTTTTATGGTACCACATGCAACAAATATATTTTTAGCAGATTTACACAGTTGTGAGAGAAAGAGAATTTCTTCAAGTTCCAGACCATGTGAGGAAAAATACGAGCTCTCAGTTATTGATAATAAATGAAAGAAATGCCTCACTTGATATGATTTATGATGATATTGTTGCCATTTATACAAAAGAAGTTGTGCAGCAATTAGCGTTGCAAGCAGAATTATAATCATCTCCATGTGCATTGCTTCATGGCCTTTGTGTTTTGCATGCAGCTTCTCATGCTCTATCCTGAGTGAAACAAATACACATTTAATCATACATACCCATTCACTAAAGATACAGGACACTCAGTATGCATAAACTTGGCCAATATTGCATAAACAGAACCCTTTGAAGTTTTTGTCTACGCTTAAAAAGGGTGAATATTGCTTTGTTGTAAATAAACATTATATATATATACACTCTTTTTGAAAACTTGGTAAAATATATGACTAGAAGAACATTCGAAATCACACTCTGATTTTGACACAAGTCCGAAAGGCTTCAGTGTGTTGAGATACTGTATATCTTAGTATTTTTTGTCGTCCAACCTCTCTACATAAGCACTCTTTTTGAAATGTAGAAAAAGTTCATACAACACTAGAACTCTTCCTGTAAAAAAAACAGTCAGGCAATAGTTTAGCAGTATTATGGCCATACTTTTCAATTATTTTGGGCAGTTCTCCAACAGAAGGATAACCTGACCTTAACAGTAAAATTTACCAAAATATGCTACAGTAATTAGCTCCAATTCACAGTACTTTAGCGGTACAATAAACAGAACCTTTACATGGCAGTACAAACAAATAATGTACTGTTATTGTACCTTTGAATTGCTTCTGCGCTAGAAGTATTATGGCCAAAATATGGCAAAATATGATTTCCTCCATCATTTAGTACTCGATTTTGACATTATTGATTAAATAAAGCAACAGCTGCTTAACCAGCCACATATTTTGACTCTCTTGTGGCATTATATCAGCAATCATTAGTCAGATTGACTGAAAAAAGGTATCAGATTTTAAGCTTAAGCCCTTTTTTCTATGAGACAGTACAAACACAGGGCGATTGATGTTTACAGCTCCACCACAACAGCCACACAAATGGAGCACAATTGTTGGGACACCCAATATTAACAGCATTATTGACAAATCACAGGAAGGGAAAACTTCTCATAATCAAGAGGTTAGAGCCACACAGTACATATAGCACAGTCAGGCCTTGTCGTTTGAGGAGTGTGACCACGCGCCCGCACCTCATCACGCACAATTGTCTTTCCAGACGAGCGATTTTTCACTCCCCTCGTTTTGAAGTTCTCATAAAATCACGCGCCTTGGCTGCCTTGGCTTACTTTGCAATCTTTGGGTTTCCTTTTGCAACAATTAAAGGATTAGTCCTAATTTAAGAAGACATAACAAGGAAGTTAAATGATATCAAACTATTTTGTGTGCACAATAATCACGAAGCAGAGCAAATGGCTTCCAGGGGCTTTCCGCTTTCTCACAGACAAGTAAAGTATCGCGGAGCCCAGATGAAGGAAAGTACTGTATACTTTGAAACTGAAACACGTAGCAAAAATCATTGCACATGAAATGGAAAGGATCTATGTCTTGGAAAAGAAGAAACATCGTATCGGAAGAAGAAACAGCGTCTTTGAACAAAATGTCATGCTGATATCACCATCTCTCGCTCTACCCAGAACGAGGATTGGACCGAAACAAAAATTCTCAGAAAGCTACGATGGACAAAGCTACGTTTTATAGATGCCCAAGTTTTATTTTACAACAGATTACTGAAGATAATACATACTAAAACTTTATTAAAAGCTTATAAAGCTGATATAGCGATAGATATGGTCCAGTAAGTTGTTTAAAAATCAATCGCTACATTCATCGCTACATTACTTCCGTCATTTACAGTGTTCTTCTTACGAATCAAATATCACGCTAATCATTTGATATGGTGTGTGATTTGTCACGCACCCACTGAAAATCAGACGACAAGGCCTGCACAGTACACAGTGCATCAAAAAGAACACAACACATTAGAAAATTCATAATCTACCGTATAACTTATAATGAATTAAAGTTTGATGAAATCCAAAAGGCGGCCGTATCTTTTGTGATTTTCTATTTCATTGAGCATTGGAAACATTGTGTGAAATTGAATTTATGAAACTTCTCTAGGACTTCAAAATGTTTGAAAAGAGGCCTAAATCACCCAATGAGATTGTAAGGAATCTCTTCACTTAGACAATGAGTTAACAAGAGATCTTTACAAGGTTTTGATTCTTAAGTCTTAAGGCCCATGAAAAGCATCCGCGCAAAGAGATTCTTTACAATTTTGATTGTGGGTTTTATGCCCTTTTGAAGTAACAGATCTTTTGCAAATAAACTTTTACCCATATTTCCATAGAAAAACTATAAACATGACAAAAAGCATTTCAGCCTATTGGCTATCAAACAAATTTTGAATCATTCCAATTTATGCACTATGCTCTAAATGCGTAAAGTTCTTTTTGGTGCAACCTGTGTATGTACTAGGACTACATAAGGTACAATTCTGCAAACCTTCTGAGTTCTTCTGCAGTTAATTCTCTGGTTATGTTGCTCATCTAGAAAAGAAGAGAAAACAAAAAAGTGAAAGTCTGTTGATAGCTATGTTTGCAATTTAAGTATGTTTTTTAGCCTTGAGCTCATTTTTTGGATGTCACCAGTTTTTGGGGCAAGATATCTTGTATTCATCCCCACAGCTTCTGAATTTCTGCAAAAAAATCAAAGTACATCACGTGATGTTAGATTAAGTAGTGTGATTGGTTAGTCTCATTGATGTAAACAAACATGCTGATTGGTTCAAAACAAAGTCTGTCCTTGTTGGTCAGGGTAGGAATTGAACGAGAAATTACATGAAGCCTTGCCTACACAAGTTGCTGTTGACCACAATCATAAACATTTTGATAATGATAACAATTTTTGTGAGTTTTTCAGAGTAAAACCAAGGGTGTTAGGACACGGATATTTTAATTACGTATTTATTTACCTTGTTTTGATCTTTGTCTTGTTTTCTTGTCTTGTTTTCTTCTCTGTTCTGTTTGTTCTTGCTGATGTAAATGCCTTGTGTTATTTGAATATATCTTCCTTGTATTCCTGTGTCTTAGCGCGCCTTCGTAGAAGAAAGGTTTCAAACCGCAATGCCATATTAAATACTTATGGGAGAGCCATCACCGCAAACTCTCATAAAGTCTTTTCGTCCAATGCGCGACACTTTTTGATGACGTCTGCCCGGGCAGATGTCATCAGTCATGTGATAGGTTTTGGATTTTTCCAGGAGGTTTCAACTGGAGGGTTTCAGTGTGCGGGAAATTATGAATTGTATGCAATGCATGATAGGAGCCACAGGCGTGCTTTGAGGTTTTGGCAATGATGATCAGGTAACGATAAATATGGAGAATTTGACCAAATATGAGTTTGATAGCATGCAAGCTGCGAGAGCAATATCATTCACGATCAAATAGCCAAACTACGAAGTGGTATGGCCTAGCTGGTTTGATACTTTGAGTTCAAGGAAACGAGAGCATTTGTCTTGTCTCCCGTCGAAGTGTGAAAATCGAGACCAGGCTCAGGCAGAAAATGCAAGTTGCGCTTTTTTATGATATCACGGTAAAGAGCAAAATAAGATGACCAGAGTATGAGCAGCGTTACGTTTACTTTTATTAGAAACTGCGCTTTTGACCCAGTGCTGAAAGTTTCCTAAATTATCAGATTTTGAAGCCTGAGAGACAGAGTTTCCTCCAATCTTTCTTGTCTGTTTCCTTGTGCCCTTCCAGAATATTTCCTAGCTCACATTTATTTCTCCATGAGAAAATCTTATGAGAAAGTCAACTCTGGGGTCCTTGATATAAAATAGAAAATTCGAGAAGGAACTGTAAGAATTAGTTCAAGGAATCTGAAAGACATCTGCTCTGTATTGTAATTTGTTACTCAGCACTTGAATATTGTATAAACAGAGGTGTGGTTTCAAGTCAAAGTAGCCACTTTGTTTTTATTTGCTAGCACAGCTGTAGTTTTGCAAGATGGAGCCCCTGAAATGTTATGAGTGGAAGTGGTCTTTTCCCCTCCGCTCAAGCAACATTGCGAAGCCAAAATGTGTTGCGCATTCGACGATGGAAAACAACGGAAATTTGCGGTGATGGCTCTCCCATACGTATTTAATATGGCATTGCGGTTTGAAACCTTTCTTCTACGAAGGCGCGCTAAGACACAGGAATACAAGGAAGATAGATTCAAATAACACGAGGCATTTACATCAGCAAGAGCAAACAGAACAGAGAAGAAAACAAGACAAGAAAACAAGATGAAGATCAAAACAAGGTAAATAAATACGTAATTAAAATATCCGTGTCCTAACACCCTTGGTAAAACGTGTTTTTCTGAGTTTTTTCCTAATAAATGTACAGACAATGCTCACATCACAACCTGTACTGTAATCAAGATAATTCCAATTAATTAATTAAGGGAACATGCTGTCCAAATAGATATAAAAATGTAAACATTGGGGGCTATTTGCAGTATCGTACACCTATTTATTATTGGGTTTTGCTTTGGTAGGGTTCTAGGCTAGTTTGCACTTTAGCGGACACACTTTTAACATTTCTCCGTGTGTGAATTTTGTACCGATTTTGAATGGAAAAAGTATCAGTACTAAGACTAAAGTATACCTATTGAACCAGCGGGGGCTTGGGGGCGGCAGCCCCCAAAAATTTGCAGCGAAACAAATTCATTGATTGCCGGTTCCTGCTGCAGTTTTAGGCCATATTTAAGTCATGTTGACGTTCTCCAGTAGTTGCGAATTAGTCGAATTACGTTCGAATCTTGCATTATCCAATCAGGTGATAGGATTTACATCACTATTGTTTAGAAAGCCAATCAGCAGTTAGTTCTAACAATACAATTCAATTCAACCTCTGTTTTCCTTGGAAACTGTGTCCGCCAAAGTGCATTTGTCCCGGGTTCTATCTATCTATTTGGTTGGTAAGCAAGGGTTTTTAGAGGTTTACATAATAATAGGTTTGTTTAGGTTTTTAGTCTAGTTAGGACCAAGGAATTGTGTTAGATTGCGTTAGATGATTCCCATATTTGCCTTGTAGACATGAGACAGCGCCAGCGGGAGCAGTAGTTTAGTGGCCTAAGACTTTCTAGTTTCTTATTTATTGCAAATTGCAATGCCAATGCAAGCAGGTTAATAAAGCTCGTTTTATCCTCAAACTTCCGAATCTAAATGAATGGTACTCACGTTCAAAGATCCATTTAATCTATTAGGCTATCATAAACATAATAGGTTTACTTACAACCGTGAAAACATTGAGATTAGGATTGCTATCTCCAGCTTCGCCGCGAACTTCGTTGGACGCCATCTTCTTCGAATTCTTCGCACGTAACTGAATTTGAATCGAGTCTGACTTCCAAGCGAGGCTGCAATGTTGCTATGGTGACAAGTTGACTTCTTGTCAGAATGGAAATGAACAGGAAATCTCAAGAAAAACTGGCAATAAAAGGATCGACCGACAACAGAAATGACACCAAGCCACCATTAGACTACACTTTTATGTGTCTCACATCAGTATCAGGTACGGTATTAATTGTAAGGCTTGTGGCAACATCACTATTCTGTTGATTTTTTCCCTGCTTTCATTTTTAGGCCCATTGCTTGCATAAATATTTCAGGGCTTTACAAGAAGAAGAAATCATTATTCGCATGGCATATTCGGTGCATGTAGGAGCCCTGTAGGAGCCTTTGTCGATAAAAGATGGGTTCCTTTTCATTGTATCTTTATTAGCAAAACACAAGGGGACAAATGCACTTTCTTTGGCGGACACAGTTTTCCAAGGAAGGAAAACAGAGGTTGAATTGAATTGTATTGTTAGAACTAACTGCACATTGGCTTTCTAAACAATAGTGATGTGAATCCTATCATCTGATTGGATAATGCAAGATTCGAACGTAATTCCACTCATTCGCAATTACTGGAGAACATCAACATGACTTAACTATGGCCTAAAACTGCAGCAGGAACCAGCCAGGGTGAATCTCTTCATTGCTCTGCGCCGAATATTTCCGAGGGAAATGACTTTGTGCGCCAGTGTGCGCCAAATAATAATTGATATCTATTGTTTAATACAATGAGACATTGAATTGCCCATTGTCTTAGGCCTCTTTCTACGCCAGAATTTTGCGCCAAAAATCAGATGAGTTCTTTCCCTGCGCCGAAGATCTTCCGAAAATAGGCACTCAGATTCACCCTGGGGAACCAGCAATCAATGAATTCGTTTCCCCAGAAATTTTTGGGGGCTGCCGCCCCCAAGCCCCTGCTGTTTCAATGGGCATACTTTAATCTTAGTACTGATGCATTTTCCATTCAAAAAACAGTACAAAATTCACACACGAAGAAATGTTAAAAGTGTGTCCACTATAGTGCAAACTAGCCAAAAAATAGAGTGAGAAAATGCATGATGGTTGAAATAACACAGCGATTAAAATCTCGATTCATTCAATTCAATTGTTCTTTTGACTTTTGTTTTAGAATGCCTTGATGAAGATCCTAGGGGGATTGTTCAAGTTCAGAGGAATGATGTGAGTGATTATGATTTTTAGATCTATAATTACAACAGCCATATATATGATTTTGATAGAGTTCTGCGGCAAAACAGGATACAACAGTTAACTTACAAAAATATGAGATTTGATGCTCAGAAGGAGCACGTTTTTGTTTCTAAATATAATAAAGTGTTTGTTGGTGTCAGTATCAGCGAATCTGTAGCAGGTCAGCAAAATCATGCTGTACAATTGCATTCAGAATTTAGAATTATCACAAAGCATCTTAAAACCAAAGGTTGAATATGTTAAGTGAAAGTACAGCATAACCAAAGGGTAAATTGAAGCAAGGCTTGTTTAGTGTTATGTCGCTAGGAAAGGTGGTAACACCTTCACACAAATGAATTGCATAAAGACTTGCAAGAAAGCAAAGGGCTAACATAGAGAGAAATTAAAAGGAGTTTATTTATCATTTGAAAGCCTGTGAATTGTTTTGGAAGGAGGGCAGAACTACTGTGTGCCTGTGTGGAGGTTGTTACAAAAGGTAGATGCTCTACAAGTGTACTGATTACTATACATATCATACTGAAATTTTGCAGTACATAACAAATATTCTGTCCTTCTTTCCATAGACATCGAAACAACCAGCTACAGATCCTGTGGTGAAAACCAAACACAAAACAACAGCTATACGGCTTAGTAATAATCTCATTACTGATTGGTCTGACTTCTCCACTACAGTAGCAGAAATTGTAGAAGATCCTTCAAAGTTAGAGTGGATTGACTTATCATTCAATGACATCTACAATATTGATAAAGTGAGTTGTGTTTTTTTTTTGTGAATCAATGTTAATAATCCAACTTACTTTGAGAGAAGAAATTTTTACAAGAAGAAACTTTTGCGAGTTGGGAATAACTTGAATTTTTGGAGTTAACTTCTATGGATTGGCCAAAATGAGAAATTGTGTGAGAGTAAACTTTTTGCAAATTAGGTTTCTTATTAAATTTTGAAATGTCTGAAATGTTTCTCAACTCTTTATAGACCAGGCAATGAAGGGAGGGTATTGTTCCCCAAAAGCGAAATTTATGAGACCACCTGGATTTGGTCAATTTTGGGGTGCTGATTCCGAATATCGATGTTTTACGGGCAGTATCCGTGAACTTGAGTCTTGTTTTGGTGATTTCATTATCCTTATTTCATTATACAAGGAGAGGATTTTGCAGAACAACTTGATGACGATTCTTTTTAATTGATCCCGCAACAGCATAAATGCGTTGAAAGTTAGTTCAGTTCTTCCTTCTCACGTATGGAATGTACTGTATAGAAATTGCCTTTTTGTGATGTTAGGGTTTTCCCCTCTAAAAGCTCTGTGTACAACCAGCCCTTTAAATGCAAGAAAAGACATTCTATTTATTTGGCATGCTAGCCTTCATTTTAAAGCCAAACTTTGGTCCTTTTACCAGCATTTGTTATAGCGCGAAAACGAGGCTCTATTGTCAAAACTGAGCCTAAATCGCTACAAAGTAGCTCCTTTGACATATTCTAACATATTGTAGCTTCATTTGCACCTTGTGACTCTAGAGTTATAGATTACACTACGCTGAGTTGTGTCTTCAGTCACTGTACAACAGTCGCATGCAAGACTTCAATCATCAAAACCAGGTTGAAGTTCCTGGATACTGCCCGTATAAAATTGATATTCGGAATCAGCGCCCCAAAATTGACCAAATGCAGGTGGCTCCATAAATTTCGCTTTTGGGGGATGATACCCCCCCCCCTTCACTGCCTGGTCTATCAATGACTCTTCCAAATTTTCCATACCTAATGCTTGTTAATAGCATAGTTCAAAGGGTTGTTGTCAAACAAAATCATATTGAATTTCCTGGCATTTTATTGAGACATACAATAAAATATTTAGAAGAGAAATAGATATGCTAGGAAGTTTCATGGGAATAAACTTTGTGAATTATGCATTTTAGGAAATTTCATGGAACAAAATATTGCAAATTTAGACCAAAAATGCAATCAACGTGAATATTCATCCCTTAAAGTAATTATAAAAATATTATTTGTTGAATTAGGTGCCACAGTGGCAACTTCAATTTTATAGAATTTACAGCATTTTTTGTTTGTTTCATTTTCAGTTCTCAAAGTTTCCTGCGAGTTTCTTGAAGGCTCCTATAACAATATCTTTATGTTTACTACCTGTGCTCTCGTGAAAATTTCAAAACAACGATTTTAAGCCTTTTCCCTGTGTTTAGACGTTACTCAAGTACCTTCCAGGTAATACGACACAAGAAACAAGTGACAATAGTAAAAATCTACTGAGGATTTCCTTTATTGAAATAAATGATTTCTTAAGTTATAGTTTCCCAGTAATTGAGTTACTCATTTTTTGGCAATCAGAGATCTGAGATTCGCTATTTTAAATTTCAGTGTATACTTGACTACCCAAATTTGAAAGTGCTGTACCTACATGGCAATGGAATCGAAAAGATTTCTGATGTTGATAAACTATCGAGCCTGAAGAATCTACGGACTCTAACGTTGCATGGCAACCAGATTGAGGAGGATGTGGAAGGGTACAGACAATATGTAGTATCGAAACTGCCTCAGTTAAAAAAATTTGATTTCAGTGCTGTCACAAAACAAGACAGAGCAGTTGCGCAAACTTGGAATGAAATGACCAAATCAAAGAAAGTGCTCAGAAAGAAGTAATTTTCTTTTGTGGTTTTGTGAACATCTGGATTGTATATATGTTTTGTATCACCTTGGGATAAATAAAGCTATTTATTCAACTAAACGACATCTCAGCTGAATTTCGACTTGATTTTAATGTCGTAAGAATAAAAGTAGATGCTTTTAAATAAATACATGTAAAATGCATTTTGAATCAGCCGTTGTTTTAATATATATATAGTATGTTGCGACTACGAAATATATTTCAAAGAAATTTTCAGTTTGAATTTTTTTCAGGGAAAGTCGTGACTTGAAACTTAAGGGAGTCAAAGGGGCTAAAAAATATTTTTCGTCGAAATTTCGGTTTTTGTTATCATAGCCCCCAAAATTTATTGAAGATTCTGATGGAAAAGTTCATTTTTCAAAATTTTCAATTCTAATCACACAAAACAATGGTTTTATAATGATCACCCAATGTTTTTCTTCCTTAGCAACTGTGTTTTTCGCCGTTGCCATGGGGGTTTTCACGTAAATGTGCATTCAATCGAAAAAAGGTTTTGATTCCCTCACTCTCTGTCCTTTCCTGGTCCGATTTTTATACATCACATGTAGGATAGACCCACAATGCATCATAAAAGAGCGAAAATAAATAGATGCACTGTTTGCTTTAGGCCCGTTCGAGTTCAGTGTTATTGTAAGCAACGTAGACTTGGTTTTTTTGTTGAAATTTACATTATTCATTGCAATGAGGATGAAGAGATTTAAGAGAACGCCAAGAAGAGCAGGTTTTGATAAAAAAGTGACTAAAGATCAGGTGGAGCGAGTCAATTTATGGAGAAGAGAGGATGATAATGTTGCTTGGATGGCTGTTGGCTCCGGCCATCTTGAATGAACATCAGCTGTTTGTGTGGACGCTTGAATGAGATTTATTTATTTGTGGACGTGAAAAGTTTACCAAAAGAAGATTGATTGTTAAGTTTTGGCCAGAGTATTCTAGTAGGTAGTGGTAAAAATGCAAGCAAGACCAAATTGCTGAGAAGAATTTCAACTGAGTTCAGTTGGGGCCTAAAACTGCTCTTTTGCAATCTCATTGACATTTCCTGTCAAGAAGAAATATATAGCCAAATAATTCCATTTGTGCTTCCAAATGAAAGTGTCGCTACTTGCAATATTTTGTCCAAGGTGCATGCTTGAAGATTATGTTGTGAGATGCACAGACAACTGTTGAGTTGCACATAACTGTACGATACATGTGATTGATAGGTACCACAATCTACAACCCACTAGGACACAATAAATGTCATCCACTTCCTTTGTCTTGCATTTAGTTGAAGATTGTATTTGACAGAGATATTTCCAACAAGATAACGTAATCTTAAAAGATGTTGTCATGGATTTTCTATATTGAGGAAAGAAGTTTGAGAACAACACCAAAGGAAATAATCACTAGCATTGCCAATAACAATTTCCCTTGTTTGCATGAGCATGCAGTTCAATAGTGGACGTATTGATTTTGCAGCTTTTAGAATCTCTGACATCATGTTTTTTGGAGTTAGAAAGAACAAAATAGGCTACCTGATAATGAAAGGAGGCAAATAGAGAAGAGTTTAAAGAAAATGACATGGTTTAAATGAAGACAAACAAGTTTGTGTAAATATAGAGTCTTTTACTGAAACGCTTGTTGGCTCTGAGAAGTAAGATCTCATGAAAATGGCAACTTTAACAATTGTATGAGATCACAGAGCACTCCAGTGTATTGAATTTATGTGTAAATGACTTCAGAAAATTGTTTTGCCCAGAGTAGTTCCATAAAATTTGAGAATATAAACAAAACCAAAGTAATTTACTTGGTGCAAACTTTAACTTACGTTTGCCGAAAATGCAATTTTTCGGACAAAAATTGATAAAACTTCAGTAGTATTCATCTGATTGCCATGAAATTTGGTACAGTTATAGTAATAACCATTATCTTTATCCCTATGATCCATTTTTTTAATATCACCTCCCTGTCTTGAATTATAACAATTCAAAATTTGAAATTTAGCTGTAGTCTTGCGCATGCCGCCATTTTGAATTTTGATGAAATATTTAAAAAAGCTATCATCGGGCTCTTGGAAATATCTTGAAAATTCTGTAGACAAAAGCTTTCTTACATATTCAATCAAGTTTGGAAGCCTTTGCAGTTTAAAGTTGAGGTTATGAAAATCGATCATTGTACTTTTACAACTTAACCCCCTGGTCATGACGTATTGTTATTCAAATTTTTTGAAAATTTGAAGTTTTTTGAAACTTCAGACTTTAAGCTTTCTTCTGATAATAATTTCAGAAATATGAGATATGGGGTTGATGAGGAAAAGCCTTTTTAGTTTGCAAGGCCAAATTGGCTATTTAGCCCCTTTGACTCCCTTAACGCTTCTCTGATGATCATGATATCTTACTGACTGATCTCATTACCGAGCAAGTAAACAAGGCACACCTGCATGTAATTCTACCAATAATTGTAGATTAATATGTTTATTCTACGTTGAAATCGAATCCTTCCTTCCGAAATTATGATCGATTTTCTACAAAAATTGCCAAATTAGTTATCCTAAGAGGATTTTACTTCTACCAAAATGAAAATAATACGTGTCCTTGCCTTTGACGTAAGGCAGACAAACTGCAGAAATATGGTCGGGATTTTCAGCATAATTTCAAAGTTCTTAAAAGTGACGCTTCGTAAAGGCTTTCTCGTTATTTCTGAATGAACGCAGCGATTTTAGTGGAGTGAACTCTCGAGTCAATGGTATTGGTAGCACCTCATGTCTGCTATTCAGCAAAGTATTGACCAAGCTTACTCAATAAATGACAACGAGGTTTTACTCTTTTAAGCCTATAGTGGTTGGGCTATCTGACACGTCCTATTTTGGTGGGGGGCCCAACCTAACTCTTGACTGGAAATAGATAGAAAGCCAGATTTGGTGTACTAATAACCCCAGGCACGTACTTTATGAGACTATAAAAATTAACCTAAAATTAGCCGTCATTATTGCTTGCGTCAACATTTTTCTATGTGTGGTCAAGAAAAGTGGAAAAATTGGTCAAAATCAGGAAAAATGTGATAAAATTTAATTTGGAGCACAATTTCCGTCCAAGCATAAAAATTATGATAGATTACATCATATCGCACTACCCTGCAAAATATCGTTGCAAAATATTGCAATTTTGTAACTTTTTTCGCGAAAATTAACATTCGAGAATTGACAATTTTGACAGAGTCAGTTCCGAAGAATTGTCTCCCTCCCCCTCATTTGTCAAAATTTTTTATGAAACCTCTTGAGTCGTTGCACAATAAGTAGCAGCAAAAATTCAGAAAGTTTCCGGGCCTTAAGTGTTCTTCTGGCAGAGTTATACCAAAAAGTCTACTAGGGGAGCAAATTTGCCCCCCCCCCCAACCAAAATAGGGTTGAAGGAGGACGCTTCTTACACAATACCGCCTTAAGTACTTCGAACAATAAGAAACATATGATTGCTGCATTAGTGCTTTCATCACAGACAAAGTCAAACTTGCATTGAGTTTAAACGTCTTTGAGTAAATACTCTGATCACAGTGCAAATGTTACTCGCCATAAAACACGTGCTACGGTCTTTTTACTCCAGAATTCCCTTATTTTGTGATTGATTGTTTTGACAAAGCATTAGCGTTTTCGATTTATGATTATCTTGCAAAAGGTAGAACTGAAAAAGTTGGCAATTTAAGCTTGAAACTGTTATCTGCGTTTAATACTGTTTATTTTTCATTAACAAGGGAAACGGAAAACATTACTTTCAAGGTAATTTAGACCTGCAAAATAGATGCATTCGTTTGATCGCGATCTTTCTCTAATTAGCTATCCTATCATAGACTGCCGTTTGTGATTCAAATAGTTTCGGCCGTTGATTTAGGGAGATGTAGGAAAGGACTACACAAAAGTTTCCAGAATGTATACACTTCAGCGGCACTGGAAGAAGAGTTAGCAGCAGATTTCTACGTTTTGAAGAACATCAATTGATTTTAGGGTCCAAAGCTGAATTGTGAGATGGTATCGTTAGCCAAAATGCTTGGTTTTCTAAGATGCAATAACATCTGGTAAACGTTAAGTCTTAGCTTGCAAATTTTGATCATTTTAAGTCCACGTTTGGTGGCTCAATATTGACAAACAGCTGCTGCATTCACAGTACCATGCGAAAGAGAGTGATGAACAGCAAATATAACATGAGAATTTCATTGTTCAAGTTGTTTTAACTGTATACATACACTGGAATATGCACCACAAGAGGCGTACGTTGTATCAAATATTACCAACTGTACTTTGTAGGAGATGAAGATATTTTCTCCTAAAGTTTTCTTGTAAAGGGACGGAGAATCACGTAGTGGATTATTGTGAATGCAATGAGTTGTCTTCCCTGCTACGAAGAATTTGTCTTAGATTTTACAGCTAGATTATGCTGTGTTGCGCACTCGTGTTAAAGTACCATCATACGAGAGATATTTCACCGTGGAGTGCAACGTGTGGGTCGGAAGAAGAAAGTGATCGAAATCTGACCTTCGCTGGAAAGAAATTTAATGGATCAGGTCATGCGATTTGCTGAGAGTGCACACCAGTTGTCTGCTTCAAATGAGAGCGTATTGCACGAGGCCTTCACAATGACTATCATATTTTGCTGGAAAATGAAAGCTCTCACTTTGCTCGCTCTTTTGACGTTATTTGCTAAAGAGTGCTTCACCAGAGCCACTTGATTTTAAGATTCATAGGAGAACGTATTGGAACAAGAGTCCTTCACAGTTCACAACGGATACGTTCGTACCTTACATTCGACTGGAAAGTAAGAGTGCTCGCTTTGCTCGCTCTTTGACGTTATTTACTGAAGAGTGTTACGCCAGAGCCACTTGATTTTAGATTCATACGAGAGCGTATTGGAACAAGAGTCCTTCACGGTTCACAACGAATACGAACGCACCTTATATTCAACTGGAAAGTGAAAGTGCTCGCTCGTTGACGTTATTTACTGAAGAGTGTTACGCCAGATCCACTTGATTTTAGATTCATACGAGAGCGTATCGGAACAAGAGTCCCTCACAGTTCACAACGAATAAGAACGTACCTTATATTCGACTGGACAGTAGAAGTGCTCGCTTTGCTCGCTCTTTGACCTTATTTGCTGAAGAGTGTTACGCCAGAGCCACTTGATTTTAGATTCACAGGAGAGCGTATCGGAACAAGAGTTCCTCACAGTTCATAACGGATACGTACGAACCTCATATTTGACTGGAAAATAAGAGTTCCCGCTTTGCTCGCTCCTTGAAATTCCTCACTCCTGCTCAGAGTATTTTTGAGCACGTTTGGCAAATTGTTTGCCAACACAATTGATACAGCTTTAAGACGTCTTGTATACATAATGTATACCATGAAAAGATTAATTCTTTGCCTATTATTTGTTTTTCAGAGTTTTTACTTTGGAAATTTTGTCACAGAAGTTCCCGAGAATACTAGCGTGGAGAGAGAATGTTCATTCTTCAATGCTACAACAATGAAGCCTCTAACCCGAGACGGCAAAGCAGATAAAGAACCAGTGAAGACAAAACCGGTTTTTCCGATCGTATTACCCCCAGATCTCATTCGCATGATTCGTCGTGAGGAAATCAAAGAAGAGGCGAAAATAAAATGCGAGAGTCTAAATGGAACATACATGGACAGAAGGGAGGAATGTTTAATTCCAATTGTGCAACTCAACGGTGCAATGAAATGCACAACAACTTTGCTTATCAGAGATGTTATTTACCTTGGGAATGTTACCATTGACCAGACTTTAGAATACCGTCTGACCATTGCAGGAAATGCATTTAGTCAGATGTCCTTGGTACTTCTATTAGGGACATACATTTGGGACAAAGAGCTCCATACCTCATACGGAAAATGTATTATATTTCTTTCTGCAAGTACCATGCTGGAGCAAATCATTCAAATGATCTCATTGAATGCACGAGAAGAACAAGACATGTGTACAGTTCTAGCTTTGTTACACCACTGGGTTTATTTGGTTATGTTCTTGTGGATGGGGTCCATCGCGTTTGATCTCTTGGTGACGTTTTCGCGCATAAGACAGCCTTCCAGAGCAGAGCAAAGACGTAGGTTCAAGATCTACGCAACTGTTAGTATTGCGGCACCATCATTGATAGTTGGATCATGCGTTGTAATCAACTTCTGCACTGAAAATTACTTGATCGGTTACGGTCACTCCCATATATGTTTCATTACGAACTATAAAGCAAATCTTATAGCCTTCGCCATCCCTGTAGCTGCTATATTGTTATTCAACATGGCTTGTCTCGTTACGACTCTGCTTCTCATCTGTAAAGCGCGGTCACAAACAAAGTCTGTGCTCAGACCGAACAGTAACCGTAGAAGAGGCCACATCAGTATCATAATCATGACTTTAAAACTATCTTTTCTGCTTGGTATGTCATGGGTATTTGGACTCCTAGGTCGCCTCACAAGAAGTGTCCCACTCTTGTATGTATACATCTTCTGCAGCTCATTTCAAGGAGTCTTTATATTCATAGCTTTTTGCGTCAACTCGAAAGTCTTAAGTTTCTACAGAAGCAAGATCCATAGAAGTGCACCAAAGCTGAATGTTGGATTACGACAAAATCATATACAAGATACTCATTTATAGCATCTTCAAGGTATGGCAGACACTCTTCTGGAAGTGCTAGATAGCAGCATATTGGCGACCTCTCAAAAGTTCTCCCAGGTAAGTCAATAAAAACAATCCCCGTTTGTCTTGCCATTGCTCCCTGTATATCAAGGCAAATTTATTATTTATGATGAACGTGTTAATATAAATTTTACAATCTACCAGACTGAAATCAACCACTCCGTTCCAACATGAGGGATTTCTTGAGAAATCCCTTCCGAGAAACCTTTAAAAAATGGCATAACTCACGATTAAATTTTCCTAATATCTCTGCTCTGCCTTAACAGCAATCACCTCTGCATGCTTTAGCACGTTTTATCCCTTTGGAAGGATAAAAGCGCAATCCCTAGGAGCAAAGCAGAATCATTCCAGGCGATTTTGTTCTCCCGAGAGATCACACGAGTGAAACCGCGCTAAAGTCATTTTTTTATATATTCCATAAAATCAGCTACATCTACAGCTACAGACAATTATACATAAGATACATTGTTCTATTCACAGTGAAAATGGAGACATGGTCATCGAGTTCTCACTATGAATACCACTAAGGGATTAAAGTCATTGCTGTAGGACAGGATATTTGGGCTATCAAACACTATATTAGCCTATATCATTGCCTTGATATTCAAGGAGACGTAGTCTTGCAAACAGGTATTGTTTTTATTGACTCACCCGGAGCATAGGTTCCAAATCTTTAACTCGGCGTAAAAAGGTGGGTGTAAAATTCTATGACCTATTTCTTCTGATTGAATGGCTTGAAAGAAACTTTAGATACTTATCTATAATTCTACCGTTGGACTTTCAAGAAATTTTGAATATTTTTCGAAATTACAGCGAATCTTACATTTCAACTCATTTGAGGATGTGACGTCATGAAATTTCTAAATCATAAACCAGATGAGTGACAGACTTTTGCTTGATACCATATTGTAGGAATTCATAAACTATGGTTTTCTTCGAACTTATTTCTTGTTGCGTCAAACTGTTTAAAAATTACGATGGTTTTAAGATTTTTTGAAAATTTTTGTTGAATTCATGAAAAAGAAGAAAAACACTCTAATTCTGAAAATATCGAATATTTCAGAAAAGTCCCAGGGTAGAATTGTAGAGAAATAGCTAAAGTTTCTTTGAAGTCATTCAGCTCAAAGAAATAGGTCACTAAATTTTACACCAGCCTTTTTAAAGATTTGGAACCCATGCTCTCACCCGGTAGCAAATATGTTAAAAACAACGAAGAGGAAGCATCAAATACACAAACTGTGAAAATAGTGTTTTTAAATCAATGCATATATATATGTATACGATCAAAATCAATTCAAAAGAATCAAGAAAATCTACAAAAAATTTATATCAAAATTAAAGTTTTACAATATACAAAAATAACTCAAAATGAATACAGTAAATCCTCGCATATAAGAACCTCCTTTTTTGAGAGCCAGGCTGACATAGGTTCTTACTTTAAAGGTACCAAGACCAATTTCAAGGTATGAAGGTTCTTATTTGAGGAGTGCCTTGCGTAGGCTAGTTTAGAATCTTTACAAAAGATATACAGCCCTGTTATTTGTTTTGGTAAAGTAATTATGTTTATGTACCCAATACCCAATTCTAAGCTTACAAGCAGCAGGGGAGGAGATTCAAACTTTTACAGCCAACTGGGACAAAAATAAACTTAATAACGACAATCCAAAATCAACTTTGCTACCCCTGCAATAAGAACATATTCTTCATCAAACTGAAAGAGGTTCTTGATTACAAGGTGCATAATGTAGGAGAAACAACCTCTAGGTTCTTATTTTTGCAGGTTCTCATATGCGGGGATTTACTGTAAAACTATTATCTGAAAATTTCAAATGCATATAATTTCTGCACAAATGAAATTTTAATAACTTGTTCAATCCTGTTACGAATCAGCAGTAGTAAAAACCAAGGAAACGAACGAAATGGCTGGCAAATGGGATATTTTTTGAACGATCTTTCGAACCTTTTTTGGATACGGATTCAAATGCCTGTTTCAAAATTGGTTAGCGGCAGACAAACTGCATAAGTTCCAGACCTACAAGTTCTTCGCCATTTTTTCCTCGCTTTATGCCAGATTACTGGATATTCTAATACTTTCTCATTGGTTACAATCCTATACAGCTACTGATTTACAAGTGTCCCAGAATAATACTAAACTACAAGCTAATAACTTATAAACCAACCAAAAACCGGACACAGTACGAGTTGTAAACAAGCGAAATAGCGGGTACCCCAGAAGAAAATCTTGCCATTCGATGGGCAGATTCAAGAAAACTAACAGGATAATATCGTCAATTCATATTCTCTTTCATAGAGAAAATAGTACTTTCGCTCACGAAATGAATTAAAGGCATTTGGTTCATTGATGAGTTGTTAAACCATTTCCATTAAACCATTCGGTCTAAAGGCCATTTCGCAATTTGGAAAAGGGACTGAGGAGAGCGCGGCCCATTCTGACAGCCTTGGCAACAAGTAGGAAATCTGGGGAATCCCACCCTCTGCAGTAGTGAGTGTATGGCTAGAGGCTCGCTCGCATCTCTCTCCAAACTCAAGTTATTTTAGATTTACTTGCAACTTCCAACAGTTATGCGATGCTTGTTTAGTATGGTAAGTGTTTTCTTTTGATTATTTAGCCGTTTTGTCATCTTTTCGCTCGTTTGTAAATGTATTTCAGTTTGAGGCGGCTCAAGTTAGGCCTATTGATCTTGCATCATCTTCCTCGACTTCAATTGACTTCGTTTTACCTGTTTATTGCTTGTCGAATTTATCAACACAGAACACAATTTCATTGTGAGTCTTTAGCTGATTCTAAACAATGCTTTTCATTTGCTTGCATTGTCGTAAATGCATTCAATAATCTAGTATACAAGCAAAACTTTATCATAGGTGGGCTAGGCCTAAACTGAGCCGTTTCAAAGTCGAGGGAAAGTACATGAAATAAAGTGGCTTAAAATACACTCACAAATGGGAGGAGAGATGAAAAGACAGCTGAATAATCCAGAAAAACAGTTACCATACTTCTTGAAAGTTAAGCATATGGCTCAAATCTTTCACATCTTTAAAAAGGTGGCTGTAAAATTCAATTACTTTTTTCTTTTAATTGAATTGCTCCAAAGGAACTTAGGGCACTTTGCTGTAAATCTACCGTGGCAATTTATTGATATCTTGATTAATTTCAAAATGGCGCCTTTTTGATTATTTTTTAAAAAATTCATGGAAAATTGTGAAAAATTTTAAATCATCGTAGATCCTACGTCAAAAGAGACAAAATGATACAATCTTCAAGAAAAGCGTAGTTTTTAGAGGTCCACACTATGGTGGCAAGCAGAAATCTGTAGATTTTCTGGTTTAGGATTTAGAAATTTGATGATGTCACATCCTCAAAAATAATAAATGCCGCCATTTTGAAATCAATCAAGATAGCAATAAATTGCCACGACAGATTCGCAGCAAAATATCCTAAGTTCCATTCAAGCCTTTTGATTCCAAGAAAAACGTGGTAGAATTTTACACCCACCGTTTAAAAATTTGAGCCCTATGCTTGAAAGTTATGGTTAATATCGAAAATAATTCGAGTTTGGAGGGAGATGCGAGCGAGCCGCAAACCGTACACTTTGCACTGCAGAAGAGGGGATTCCCTAGATTTCCCTGTTGCCAAGGCCTTCTGAATGGGCCGCGCTCTCCTCAGTCTCTTTCTCCAAATTGCGAAATGGTCTATTAACTGGATCTATATTTGAGTATTGTATACAAATAATATCATGAGATTAAGCAAAATGAAATAGCGATGAGAATTTACAGCGTTAGCTTTACTTTTAATGGAGTTTAATGTTTCGAATACTGTCACTACATCATCGGTAATAAGTCGCTCTGTTCCAGTTTTCAAAATAGCACGAATCTTTTTGTTGGTAGCTTTCTTATCCAGGCTTACTTCACTGTTATAATAGCTCAAGATTGTCCCAGTTGAAATTGAAGGGTTGTAATTCTTTTTAGCGACCATCGACGTTTTGGTGGTACTTCCATTTTGATATATTGGGTTGTCAATTATATCAAAGCTAGCATCAATAAGAGAGGCATTAACAGACTTCGTAATGATGCCTGTTTCAAGAAGGTATGGCAGAAAATGTATAACTTTCGGTGCAGTTTTTAAGTAGCAGTCTCTAAGGCCATTCAAATCGGTAAATTCTCTTCGGATTTTTTCAGCTACTGTTGCATCGTAGAATTCTTTTTTAAACCACCAGCTACTCACCACGTTTGGGTTCTCATGATTAAGAGCCAGCAACTTAAAAGGGTCAGATGATGCCACGATTACCTCCTTCTCTAAACCTAGTTGTCTGATTAACTTTCCAGTCGCTGTGCCCATCTGTAAAGCACGGTATCTCTCTACTGGAGCCACTGGAGGCGCATCGGTTGGCACAAGCTGAAATTATGAATAGTTGTAATGAAAATCCTCACAATATACCCACTACATAAAGTTACCACAACAACAAGACTGCATTTTTTCACACTTTTACTTGAAAAGAATCGTTTGCTCACTAGGTATTTTGAGCAACTATCAGTCTATCAATAGCGATAACTACAACTATGTAATCAGTCGGCAAAATCTGTTATTAGGAAATTTGCCAATTCTAGACAGGGTTCCATTATTTTCGTTTTCAAATTGAATTTCTGCAAAACAACAAGACAAAGTCACCAAAATTGTGAAAAATAGCTAAATTCATTCAGAATCATGGGCAAAATGGCAGCTGGGTTTAGACAAAAATGCCATGACTATGGAAAAACGTTCTTCATCATTGGATACTATCTCCGTCAGCAGCAGAATGTAGCATAGGTTCCAAATCTTTGAAAAGGCTGGTGTAAATTGAGTGACCTATTTCTTTGAACTGAATGACTTCAAAGAAACTTTAGCTAATTCTCTATAATTCTACCGTTGGAATTTTCTGAAATTTTCAATATTTTCATATGTTCAGTGTTTTTCTTCTTTTTCAAGAATTCAACAAAAATTTTCAAAAAAAACTTAAAACCATCGCAATTTCTAGACCATTTCACGCAACATGAAGTAATTTCGAAGAAAACCATAGTTAATGAATGCCTACAATATGGTATCAAGCAAAAGTCTGTCACTCATCTGGTTTATGATTTAGAAATTTGATTACGTCACATCCTAAAATGAGCTGAAATGGAAAATATGCTGTAATTTTGAAAAATATTCAAAATTTCTGGAAAGTCCAACGGTAGAATTATAGATAAGTATCTAAAATTTCTTTCAAGCCATTCAATCAGAAGAAATAGGTCATTGAATTTTACACCCACCTTTTTACGCCGAGTTAAAGATTTGGAACCTATGCTGCAGAATTTCAGAATGTGCACTCGCATGTTTCAACTCTCGCCAGACTTCATGCAGGGCATGAAAACTCACGCAACTATGTGACCGGACGGCGGTCGCAGGAAATTTTCAATTCATACTATCCTGCAGGAAACTTCCAAACGTTTTCCCTTTTCATGTATCATTTTTGTTTCGCATTTGATTTTACAAATTTAGGGCCTGATTATATGGAGGCGGGCTAGTCCGGCAGACGGGCTGGCTCGTTTGCCGAGATGCGATTTAGATTGGTATTATATGCGAAAAGAGAGGTGACAGTATAGTATTATGAAGGAAAACTGCGCATGCTCCATTGTGCATTTTCAGCCCGTTTACCGGGCTGGCTCGATTTGATGCAATTACATGGAGACGAGCCAGCCCGTTTAGCGAGCAAGCCCGCTTGCATCGAAGTGAGCCAGCTCGCTTACCGGGCTGGCTCACTTCCATGTAATAGCAATCGACATTTTATGTGGAATAGACCATGGAAGTGAGCTGGCTCGTTTGCCAAGCCAGCTCGCCTAATATAATCAGGCCCTTTAAGCATAGTAAAGTCAAGCAAATGTAAGTGTACTTTATGTAACAAATATGAGATCAGCGAAGTACTTGATTTTGCCTCATATCTTTTCAAAAATCATAATGCTTCCTTTTATTGGTTTCAATTTCATCCAAATCCAATATATGCTATGGACATGGGGAGTTTAAAAGCTATCGTTGGAATGTATCATTAATCTTTTATCCGAATAATACGTAGCTCTACATCCCAGTGTTTGCAAGATGATATTTTGAAAGGTGATTCGTGCTGGTTGGAGCCAGTTTTTAATGGCGATATCATACAGGGTGTCTCAGAAAAATTGTTCGACGTTTGATTAAATGTTAAAAAATAACGATGAAATATACAGGCTCTTGGTTAGATAACCCTGTTTCTAAGATTTTAAATTCATTTTAGACGCCAGAATCTTGCGAATCCGCTAAGAATTCACGGAGTTACAAGCTTTTGAAGTTGAAGTTTGTGCGAAAGCTGAAACCAGACGCCCTTAACTGACTTGTTTTCCTAAAAGACATCCTAAAATCGAGGTAAAAAAGAAGCCTTCCCAATGTTTTACCTCTCATTGATATCAGAGCAAACCAGATAGGACTTCAAAAATTCCTTAATTGTTGCAACCGTTGCCAAATTTTACTTAAGAAAGCAAGTATCCAAAAACATGGAATGAAAACTTAATCAATGAGAGCTGGGCAATTCCAAATTGTGCTGAACAGGATTCCTCTAAGCATCCATAACCTTGATTTAATGTTATAGAGAGCTAGTTTATCGAAAGTGCATTTACATTCCATTTGATCTGCTTTGAATTAACGAAATTCTACTTTCACCACATACGCAATTTAGGGGCGTCTGGTTTCAGCTTTCGCAGAAACTTGAAATTCAAAAACTCGTAACTCCGTGAATATTTAACCGATTTGCTACATTCTGGTGTCTAAAATCAATTTAAAATCTCAGCAATATGGTTATCTTACCATGGAGCCCGTTCATTATTTCGTTATTTTTTGTATTTAATCAAACGTCGAACAATTTTTTTGGGACACCCTGTAGATGAAAGCATATTCTATCATTCTATTCTTGCAGGATATGGTCGCATGACTGGAAAATTGGAAGACCAAACTGGACAATAATTACACTGTCAGAGCAATATTAATGGATTTATCGAAAGCTTTTGACTCCTATTTAAAACGGCGCAGACAATCGGTTCGAATAAACAATGTTCACAGCAACTATCAATCTGTTTTATCAGAGGTTCCTCAAGGACCCGTCTTAGGCCCTATTCTTTTCAACTTCAATCTTAATGACCTGTTTCATTTCATCCAAAAATTGATGTGTTAGAAAAGGAGGCATGCATTGCTCTCACATGGCTCGATAGAAATGAAATGATCGCTAGCCTAGAAAAACTCCGCGCACTTCTCGTAAAAAACGATCAAACCGACCACATGATTTGCTTATAGCAAAACTCCATGCATATGGTTTCGATGAAAATTCTCTGGTCTTTATTTACTCCTATTTAAAACGGCGCAGACAATCGGTTCGAATAAACAATGTTCACAGCAACTATCAATCTGTTTTATCAGGGGTTCCTCAAGGATCCGTCTTAGGCCCTATTCTTTTCAATTTCAATATTAATGACCTGTTTCATTTCATCAAAAAATTGATGTGTTAGAAAAGGAGGCATGCATTGCTCTCACATGGCTCGATCGAAATGAAATGATCGCTAGCCCAGAAAAATTCCACACATTTCTCGTAAAAAGGATCAAACTGACACCACTGGGCATAGTATTTCTATTCAAGGGAAAACGATTAAATCTGAAGCTTCAGTAAAGTTGCAAATCTCGACCATAAACTAAACTTTGACCTCCACATATCTGATCTTTGCAAAAAAGAAGCAACCCAGCAAAATGTACTAAAACGACTAAAATCTTTCTTGGTTTTGCGGAGAAAAAGTACTCATCCAAAGCTTTGCCTTTTCTAACTTTAACCGCTGCCCTTTAGTATGGTTTTTCTCATCAGCTATGGATAAGATCGAAAAAATACAGGAAAGAGCCCTACGTTTTCTTTATGATGACCATAATTCTTCTTATGAAGAACTACTTGGCAAATCAGTTAAATGCACAATGCATGTAAAAAGGCTAAGATACCTCTGCACTGAGATTTTCGAAACTGAACCAGCTAAAATCCTGAATTCATGCAAAATATTTTCGAAACAAGAACCTCCAATCGACCTTCACGTCGTCAAAATGATTTGCAGCACTATAGGCCCAGCCAAACAACGTTCGGTTTAAATAGTCTCAGGTCTCTTGGGCCGCAGATTTGGAATCTTCTGCCAGATGATATAAAATCAGCAGAAAATCTGGTCCAATTCAAAAGGCTAACCAAGAGCTGGGATGGGGCCACCTGCAGATGCAATGTATGCCTTCGAAATTAATCCTGTAGATCATTTATTCAAGATATTTATCAATTTGCATTTTCTTAAATAATCGAATTAGACTAGTTGCTAAACTAGTTGCTTTTGTAGCTAACAATTTTTCGATTTAAAATGAAAGACACACACACACGCTTGAATGAAAATACTTTGTCATATCCTGCCACAGTTTGGGATAGCTGGATTTCGGGAGTCAAGAATGGACTAAAAGAGAAAAGATGTTCTTACCTCAATATAAATGACAACACCTTTTCCTCTTACATTATTCAATACATCTCTCAGTAGACGGATGTTAGCAGTTTCCTTATAACTCACTGTCTCCTTTCCTGAAAGATACAGAGTACTACATCAAAATCCTAATTTATTTTCTCAAGAAATTTTTCAGATTTTAGTAAATTTGGGATCTTTTCCAAACAGGAATAAATGACACTGTTTATTGAAAGATTTGCTGTCTTGAAAAGTACACTTGAATGGTGTATGATACTTTTTTCCACTATTTTTTGTCTTCTCCTTGTGAAATTACGTATTCAAATAAGCAATTTGAGCAAAGTGCTGTCATATCGCGCAAACGAAAATGAGGCTGTGTGATTATTTTTCGCCTCTTTATCATAGCAAGCCTCTTTATCATGTTCTCATGCTAACGCATGAATACACGATAAAGAGGCTAGCAGCCATTAAGAGGCGAAAAACAATCGCACAGCCTCCTTTTCGTTTGCGTGATGTGACGTCACTTCGCTCAAACTGCTCATTTGAATACGTAATTTCACAAGGAGAAGGCGAAAAATAGTGGAAAAAGTATCATTACATCATTCATAGCGGTATTATCTTGTATTTAATCATCTTAATCATCAATCATACCAACCCCGGACTTGTCCTTTAAAGCTTAACTGTGTACAACAGTTTAGAATGTATCTCCTATTTACCGTATTTGACATTTTTCTGCAACTTGAGCTTTGACACTGCATTGTAGCTTGCCTTCCGTATTTCAGCATCTACTCCAGTCAGCCGCTGCAATGAATATAAAAATCAAACAAAGGTCTGAATGACTAGGAACAGTACAGACAGTATACTATACTAAATCCTTTTACAGTATAGTACTAATTAGAACAAACTAAAGAAGTCAAAACCATTGGAGAACCTTAAACAGCCCCCCTATAAAACAGTCTCTATAGATTTATGGTGCGTGGTAAAATGATTTTGACAAAATGAAAAACGTAACTAACTGATTGCTTTTTAATGAAGGTTGGGTCATTCTTCTCAAGTTGTATGTATTTCAGATTTAAGTATTTCAAAAATGAATTCCATAGGCTCTCTTCTAATTTCAATTATCAGGTCCAGTTCTCTAAAGAACTTCTTTCTTGTCAGAGATGTCTAAACAGACACTTTTGCAGCCCCTTTTTGTGCAGGTTTTAGATAACAAAATGGAGCTAAAATATTTAAAGGACTTTCGAAAAAACTATCAAATGTTTGAAATAAAAAATAGCAATTTACTGTTACAGCTACAGGCCTTGCACACAATTAACGTGGTTTTCCCGCCTAAGAATGCATAAGAATTCTTAAGAATACTCTTCTGGCAATTCTTGTTTCAAAATGTACCACCTCCCATGTGACTCAAGATTCTAATCAGATTAATATGAAGAAATTCTTGAAAATTCTTAAGAATTTGTCATGTCTACAGTATGTAGGCAAGGCCCCTGCTGTATGGTGGGCTATTAGACCTTGAACTGCAAATGGTGTAGATGCGATATGTACTTGTGTATCATAAGTACCTTGAGATTTTTATCCCCAAATAAAATAAGCTGCTCGTCTGATGTTATTTGCACTTGCATGTGAATGCCTTGAAACTTCCTATGAATGACATCGTTCATTCCCTCCAGTGTATTTTCTTGATAATTCCTAATATTTCCTTTATAACCAATGAGTGCTGGTTTTTTTATTCTGTTGTATACATGGTCAGATGGAATGGGTGTAGTCTTGACCCCTTTGAAGCATGTGCTTGTGTATCCATAAGACACTTGAAGTACTGTCAATGAAGAGAGAGAACTCAAAATACCAAGGGGCATTTCATTCCCAAAAATCTAATACTCCATTGGCAAAAATCCTTTTGTTTTCAAGAAAAATCCATCAAAAATCCTCTCATTCTAAAAAATCTTATACGCTTTTTCAAGTGAGTGATTTGCTCCTCGTAAAATACAACAAAATTCTTGCATACATCCAATGATTTTGAAAGCCACATTGGATTACAATGCATTGAATGGGATTCACAGATTAAAATAATTTGTTAAAATGGAATGCATATTTTCATGTGGTAACATTTACATCTTTTCTGAAAATAACAAAAAGTATTGTTTGGATAACAAACATGCACATCTGGGGCGCCTTAGGATTGAATGCAGTACTGTCATATACTACACACTATTCATGTGCTATATTTGTTATATTTCACAGATTGCATTTGACTTTCATAGGCATTCACCATGTTTACATTTGATATTCAATTTATTTTACAAAGGCATTGGCCTATTTTTGTATTGTACTTGTTAATCATCAAGAATGTGGAATTTTCCACAATGAGCAAATCAATAGGCAATGATGATATCCATAAGAAAATTGTTGATCTATTGTATTCTATTGTTTTCTGTTGTTTTTTTCACAAACAGAACACTGTAAGTTTGTCAGTAAATTTGAAGCTGCCTAGTCTTTTGTATAGAAGGATCCGGGGCGACCTTATTCAAGTCTACAAATATACGCATAACCATTATGACACTGAAAGCCTGTTTCATATTGAGGAAGAAAGTAGAACTCGCGGCCACAACCTAAAAATTGTTAAAGAGCACTGCAGAAAAGATGTAAGGAAGAGGTTTTTCAGCCTGAGGATCAACACTTTATGGAATAAGCTACCATCTAACATTGTAAATGCGTTGCGGTCACGCTAAATTCATTCAAGAACCAACCATGGTCAGAGCGCTAGCCAGAATATAGACAACCAGAATATAGGCAACAGCCAGAGTATACACAAAAATGCTTACCTCTCCTTTGTGAAAAACCAAATTCAAAAACTGACGCCACGGCGTTGTAGAGCACACTCAGAGCTTTAATTTGAGCCCAACTTCATTAATTTACCTTCAACACAAGTTGATTTACAAACGAAATTAAATTCAGCGATTTGACATACGGGCCTAAGCGGTAAAAGTTGCTTCGAGCACTCCCTCGCAATCCCCAGAATATCGGCAAAAAGTGTCTCTTCAGAGATAACCACTCCTCCGCAGTGCCCAGAAAATAGACAAAACAACGAGAAGTTGCTGCCCCGCAGCAGAGAGCCAGAAAATCGGCAAATTCTTGGAAGAGCACTGCTTATCCGCCTTCGCAGTTACCAGAAAATAGACAAAACAATGAGAAGTTGCTGCCCCGCAACAGAGCGCCAGAAAATCGGCAAATTCTTGGAAGAGCACCACTCCTGCGCAGCGCCCAGAAAATAGACAAAACAATGAGAAGTTGCTGCCCCGCAGCACAGAGCCAGAAAATCGGCAAATTCTTGGAAGAGCACTGCTTATCCGCCTTCGCAGTCACCAGAAAATAGACAAAACAATGAGAAGTTGCTGCCCCGCAACAGAGCGCCAGAAAATCGGCAAATTCTTGGAAGAGCACCACTCCTGTGCAGCGCCCAGAAAATAGACAAAACAATGAGAAGTTGCTGCCCCGCAACAGAGCGCCAGAAAATCGGCAAATTCTTGGAAGAGCACCACTCCTCCGCAGTGCCCAGAAAATAGACAAAACAATGAGAAGTTGCTGCCCCGCAAAAGAGCGCCAGAAAATCGGCAACTTCTTGGAAGAGCACTGCTTATCCGCCTTCGCAGTTACCAGAAAATAGACAAAAACAATGAGAAGTTGCTGCCCCGCAACAGAGCGCCAGAAAATCGGCAAATTCTTTGAAGAGCACCACTTCTCCGCAGTGCCCAGAAAATAGACAAAACAATGAGAAGTTGCTGCCCCGCAACAGAGTGCCAGAAAATCGGCAAATTCTCTGAAGATGTCTTCTCTTACATTTTTACCATTCACTATTGACCCTATCCCTATTCACTATTCACTATTGACCCTATCCCTATTCACTAATTTCGGATCATGACCTTATAATTCTTGATACTTTCCACAAAGCAAAACTTTGTATTTGGTTTATTCCCAATCTATTTAGCGATATACTAAACGGAATAAAAGAATGAAGCCCCATTTAGACGACAAGCGATGTGGAAAAATGTGTGGATGCTGCCTGGTCATTGAACAATACAATCTTGTGTCGTATTATTTGTACCTTAAAATTAGATATGTTGCCATAGGTATGGTTATAAATGCAACTGTAGGCTCTGCAAAACATATATTCAAAGAGTTGGGTTTCTAACATGACAAGCATTTCATGGGCCTTCTCGCAAGGATGGGGGTGGTGCACTGCTTCTCATTGAGTTAGCGGATGTGCTGTGCGGGATGTGAGGTCCCCTTCACGATGCAGGCACTGGGCTGCGGTTGAACTGGGAAATTGTGCCCCAGCGGCGACCGCAGTTTAGGATATGCGTGTGGGGGTTCCCTCGCGCAGTGTGTCCGCTGTCTCTCTAGGAGGTGGGCGTCGCTCCATACCTTGTATTAGGGATGCATGATTATGTGTATCTTGTAAATAATCCACTACATGCTTCTAATTGATTAACTTTAGGAATTTGTAAATTTTGTGAAGTAGGTAGGCCTAAATTAGCTGTAATTTAGCTACTCTTCTTATGTTATGTTATGCTACGTTAAATAAATTAATGATGATGATGATGATGATGATGATGATGATGATGATGATGATGATGATTGCCGATTATTTGCCGATTATTTGCACCTTAAAATTAGATATGTTGCTTGGCCTTTGAAGAACACAATTTTGTGTCGTAGCATTTGCACTTTAATCAGATAATAATGATGGATTTCGTTGATAAATACAGATATTTGACAGAAAATATGAATATTCAAAGACTGAATTTCTATTTGTCTACACTCTACACGGATATTTGAGAGACAGAATAAGCTGGTAACAATGTAAGAGAAGACATCTTCAGAGAATTTGCCGATTTTCTGGCGCTCTGTTGGGGTGTTTGGAAAACTAAGACCCAGAAAACGAAGACCTAAGACCTAAGACCGCGAAAACGAAGACCCAGAAAAGAAGAACGAAGACCCAGAAAACGAAGACGAAAACGAAGACCCCAGCATATGTGGTTTAAATGATAGCAGAACGATGATGTGCATACATTATCTACAAAAACCAAAGGTTTCTGAAAGCGAGCTGCATATATTTTCTATTTCTCTCCTTTCTATTTCTTTCTTAGTTTTTTTTTTCTTATTACTCGGAAGGTAATACTTGAGAAATGTCCAGACATTGGGCAAGCATCAAAAACCTGCTCAAGATGATCTGATACACTCATTTCTTTTTATAAGAAACTAAGGTCCAGTGCTGGCAGCAGTTTCTTAGATTTTTGGGCCATTTTGCTACCAAAAGTTTCTTATGTGTTTCTTATATTTTTAATGCCAGAAGTATAGAGTTAATTTGTTTTGTTTGAAGGGCTCCCAAATTACTTGGTAAGATCTCGAAAACAAGTAAATAACATAATTCGCACTCCAAATATTGTCCAAACAGTTGCTATAACAGTACACTGTCAAATATTTTTGAGTGCGATAGGAAAACTAAAATTGTAAATTACAAAAGTTTCTTAGCTTTTTCAATTCAGGTAGGGTTGTTTCTCAACTTTCGAAAAATTGAGCCTACCGTTTCTTATAAGCGGTTTCTTATAAAAAAAATGAGTGTAATTAAAGTAAATCAACTTAGCTAGGGGGGCAGGGTCCATCTAAATATAAGCTATTGAGACCTAAATTATTCGTTTTCGTGGTCTTCGTTTTCGGGGTCTTCGTTTTCGTGGTCTTTGTTTTCGGGGTCTTCGTTTTCGTGCTCTTTGTTTTCTGGGTCTTCGTTTTCGTGGTCTTCGTTTTCGTGGTCTTCGTTTTCGGGGTCTTCGTTTTCTGGGTCTTCGTTTTCGTGGTCTTCGTTTCATGGGTCTTCGTTTTCGGGGTCTTCGTTTTCTGGGTCTTTCTTTTCGGGGTCTTCGTTTTCGTGGTATTAGGTCTTCGTTTTCTGGGTCTTAGTTTTCCAAACACCCCGCTCTGTTGCGGGGCAGCAACTTCTCATTGTTTTGTCTATTTTCTGGGCACTGCGGAGGATTGGTGCTCTTTAAAGAATTTGCCGATTTTCTGGCGCTCTGTTGCGGGGCAGCAACTTCTCATTGTTTTTGTCTATATTCTGGTAACTGCGAAGGCGGATTTTCTGGGCGCTAAGCAGTGCTCTTCCAAGAAGTTGCCGATTTTCTGGCGCTCTGTTGCGGGGCAGCAACTTTTCACTGTTTTGTCTATTTTCTGGGCGCTGCGCAGGAGTACTGCTCTTCCAAGAATTTGCCGATTTTCTGGCGCTCTTCTGCGGGGCAGCAACTTCCCATTGTTTTGTCTATTTTCTGGGCATTGCGGAGGATTGGTACTCTTCCAAGAATTTGCCGATTTTCTGGCGCTCTTCTGCGGGGCAGCAACTTCCCATTGTTTTGTCTATTTTCTGGGCACTGCGGAGGATTGGTACTCTTCCAAGAATTTGCCGATTTTCTGGCGCTCTTTTGCGGGGCAGCAACTTCTCATTGATTTTGTCTATTTTCTGGGCGCTGCGCAGGAGTGCTGCTCTTCCAAAAATTTGCCGATTTTCTGGCGCTCTTCTGCGGGGCAGCAACTTCCCATTGTCTTGTCTATTTTCTGGGCGCTGCGCAGGAGTGCTGCTCTTCCAAGGATTTGCCGATTTTCTGGCGCTCTGCTGCGGGGCAGCAACTTCTCATTGTTTTGTCTATTTTCTGGGCACTGCGGAGGAGTGGTTATCTCTGAAGAGACACTTTTTGCCGATATTCTGGGGATTGCGAGGGAGTGCTCGAAGCAACTTTTACAGCTTAGGCCCGTATGTCAAATCGCTGAATTTAATTTCGTTTGTAAATCAACTTGTGTTGAAGGTAAATTAATGAAGTTGGGCTCAAATTAAAGCTCCGAGTGTGTTCTACAACGCCATGGCGTCAGTTCTTGAATTTGGTTTTTCACAAAGGAGAGGTAAGCACTTTTGTGTATACTCTGGCTGTTGCCTATATTCTGGTTGTCTATATTCTGGCTAGCGCTACCAACACCTCTCAGGGTTGAAGTCACTCCAAAGATCTGTGACAGGCTCTTAGCCTTTAGCACAGTTATCGTTATAGTTATAGTTAATTTCATTTAATTTGGCAGTCAATTTTTCACCAGGGGCAGGCAGGTTGTGAAAGAATCAATATTTCTATGGCCCCTGAGTAACGATAATAAGGGTAGGCCTATGTATGTCTGAAATAGAAAGGTAAGGACTCTGTCGTTTGCTGTCGTCAGGTGTTCGTGTCTCCAAAAACAGAATGCGGAACTAATATCAGGTCCTATTTTTGGCCTAAAATTTTAGGCCACAACTCCTTTTGGCATGTCTGCTTCAAAATTCTTCCCATTATTGTGTTCCTGAACTCAGCATATGAATTACTTACCACTCAAAATCAATATCCAGATGAAAAGTACTCCCTCCATCCTCAAGTCAAATTCTTTGCCTTGCCCTTGCTGGATACTTTCGACTGTGGAAACTGAAAGTCAAGAGGATCAACAAATGCGCCTGCGCATTGCGCATGCCCTTCCCGTCGTCCAACATATTTTGGTTCGTGAAAAAGAAGTCTCGATTTTGGTTCCTGAAAAAGAGAGTAAGAGACGGAAAACACGAGAGGAGAAAAATAAAGAAAAAAAGAGAAAGGAAATGAAATAGAGAACGTTCTTTCTCTTTTCTTTTCTTTCCTTTATTTTTCTTTATTTTCTTTATGGACCAAAAGAAAATGAACCAAAAGATAGACTTGTGGCAAGTCCACAACATGTCATGTGCTATACTTATGATATTTCGTCCCTTGTTTCCTTGCGTTCTTTGGTTTGCAGATATCACTTGCTCATTCATTGAGCCATATTGAGCAAAAGTGAGATCTGCAAATCAAAGAACGCAGGGAAATAAGGGACGAAATGTCATAAGTCTAGTCATGTGCCATCATCAGCCTTTCTTTTGAAATCGGGTCTTGCTATCAGGCTACCATGAGCCTCATACACAAGAACACTGATGCTTACAAAGGGAAAGGGTCCAAAGTAAAAGATTTTCCTCATCTAGACTATCTTGTTTGTGTGCCTTATCAAGTTCAAGTTCAAGTTCAAGTTTTCATTTCAAAAATTCCAACATACAAATTCCAGCTAACAACAAGTACACAACTACATTAACAACAACAAATAATATCAAATTATACAAAAAGAGCTAAACTAATTTAAAGAAAGTTTGTAGGTTCGGAATTTCTTAAGGAGGAGCTCTTTCAATAGATAAACTAATCGAGGAGAGAGCACCCCTTGTACTGTACTAAAAGTCTATTATTTTATGGTACTAACGTTTTTAGTTCATTTGATGATTGTAGAAATCTTCAGAGACATTTTAAATTAAACTTGGTATTTTGTGGAGAATATATAAGACTTAAGTTTACTACGAAAAATGAAAACTGAAGGAGATTGTTTGATGACATCAGTAATGCTGTTCCAGGGGAATCCTTCGCCGATCATTCAATCAGTGACAATAAGAATCGGACCAAAGGAAATACTAGGCGCAGGTATCTACCATTTACGATCAAGAAAAGACTCTAAAAATTCAACACAACAATCTTTAATTTATTTGATATGCACAATAATATTTCATTATACTGTATTCACACATTGTAAGCTAAAAGTTAAGTTAATTCAAAGTTGAGGCATTTAACCAAGAAACTGTAATAGTTCAAATTACCCTCACACTACGTTTAATCAACCTCATTTACAATTGAATGATTGTTAGTACCTTGATAGATTGCTTATTATTTGTAAATCCTAGCACTGATGAGTACAAGTTCTTTTATTTCGTTTCAAGGATTTACCGTGCATTGCCCTTGGTAGCAGACTCTAGTGCAGACACTTTCGAGGAGGAGTGTTGAGGCTGCACGCAGGCTAATAACATTAACATTTCGCTGTTTTGTTTTAATTTATTAATTACAAGTCTTAGAAAGAGAATATTCAAATTTAAATATAAAAGTACCAATCGATCATTCACTGCAACAGTCAAAGTAAGCTTTTTATTTCTTTCTCGCAAAACAAGTTTGCTCTATCATTGAGTGATTACATAACTTTGTAACAAATTTTCTCCATGATAGTTTAATCTATCCGCCATGCTAACTTGAAAAGAGCTTTGATCTCTGTTTCCCTTGAGTTTGAGAATTCATGCATTTGGATTCACCTTCATTAAATGCAGATCAGCATCCACCATTTCCTTGACTATTTCCTGAAAAATGATGGTTAAACGATGTTAGACAACACGACCACACAACTGCAAGTGCAAAGCACATTTATAGCAATAGCGTCTGTTACCTTTGATTGACATTACAGTGCACAACCAATAGTGTTGTAAACAAAGGCTAACCAATCAATCAAAAGAGGAAAGCGTGATACCAACAACGACGATCGTCGGATTCCATGATCCTTGCGATGACGTATAAATGAAAATTTTTGCAGGCAGAAGCACCGCAACACGACGAAAATACAGCAGCATATGTACGCAAATTTTAGAAATAGATGCATCGCCAATGTTTTGTCCTGTCGAGTGTTCTAATGAAGGAGCCCAGGAGTCTTTTGCGCCCCCAGAGCCGAGGAGCCCAAGAGCCTAGGAGTCTCAGAATGAGAACACAAGCAATTTCATGTTGAAAGCGGTAGGGGAAGTTTCTTATTTTGGTCATCGTAGGCCCATTTAGGTCCATCAGAATCTCGCGTCTTTTTGCAATTTTCTTTGTTTTCTGACCCATAAATGTTGTTTCAAATTTGTCCTGCAGATATAACAAATTTAGATTACCGAATTCAAGAACTAATTGGGGGAACAAAGATCTCCATACTGTTTTTTTTTTAAATTGAATGAACAATTTTGAATTTTTTAATCACTTTCAGCTGTATAAAATCTTATTAGGTTTATGCCGTTCACTTTTGATTGCTTTAATCATTTGTTACTCTGCATCCTGTAACTTTTATTTTTTGAGGACCCCCATGAAAAGCACCTCTTGGTGATCGGGGCATCCTTTTTAAAGATTTGTATCAAATCAAAGAAAGAAATTTGGCAGACTTCTCGTAATTGCTTGTTCCGAGAGGCTGGAAAGGCACCTCTGGGCTCCTGACGCCCTTTGGCTTCTATGGGTGTTAGGCTCCTGTGCTCTTAGGCTACTGGGCTGTCAGGGCTCAAAGGCTCCTGGGCTCTAGCGTTAGCAGCACTACCACAAACTGCCTTTGACCATTGATCTGCGCACAATTACAAAGCCATTAGCTTTTCAAAAATACAGATGCCCTAAAACCTGAGTGGCTAACTGACTTTTTGTGAATCTGAAATGCAAACGGGGTTGTTAAGAAAATTCTTGAGCAAATATTAAAAGAGACAAGAAGGAAATGATCATCTGCCTGGGGCATCTTATCTATCTAATTGAGAACGTGTCCATCAAGTGTTAGAATCATTCAAGAGCACTGCAATGCCTTAGCTTCTAAGTTAGATGAATGACGTTTCAAAAAGTTTTACGTACGTTAAATTCTATTTGTCTTTTCCATCCAAGAATTCTTTCAGCTTTTTGTGGAAATCCTTGCAGTCGATCCTTAAACGAACGCAATGATATTCACAACATAAGTATGCAATATATCGTTCTCAACATTTTGCCATAAATGGATTCCATTACGTTTATTTTGGAATAGATAAGTAGACGTATGACGTCACTCACTGCTGTCAACCCTAATTCATATTGAATTTGACTTACCTATTTGTGCTACTTTTCAGAGATTATGAAATTTTGAAGAATTGGTAACTCCAGCAGAGCCACAGCAAGCCATACCAACAGCAAGGAAATAACGATTTTGAGATAAGACAATTGTAAACAGTAGAAATCTAAGAAATTTTAAACTTTAGTCGCAGATAGATATCACATTGAGGCAATTGAAATGATGTATGGGAAGAAATTTTGGGTATTGAATGATTTTAAAGCTAGAACTTACTATTTCACTCATTATAGCAATGAATGAGAAAAACGTTGATTATAAATTGGTAAGCATATCCCGTTCGGAAAAGAGTACAATTTGGCATATAGAAATTCACATACCACTTCAGCAGGGCGATAGTATCTGTCACTAACTCTAACTATTGTCTTCCCGGAACATCGATCTTTTCCAATCTCATTGAGTCCTTTTCCACTCCATCTACGAAAGAAAGGATCATTAAGCTGACTGATAAATCAACAAATTAAAGTTTGCTTTTCAACTGCAAAAACTGTCAATGCGACAATCAAGGACAGATTTTGTAACACAATAGCATGAGTTGTCTTTGTTGACACCTGAATTCAAAGCGATTAGCCAATGCAGACAAAGGAAATTCCCTACCAGTAATTCAAAACAAGCAAAGCCGCAAAAGTTCTCTGAAACCTAGGTAGCTATCGTGCTCGTTGTGCATTCCAGAAATTGCTTTTAAGAGCAAACACGAGCACATGTCGGAAGAAGAAGGTTATATCTACACATCTACCACGGGCATTTTGTTCCTTTGTTTCAGAAGCTGAGCAGTAAGTATTTTACTCACACCCAAACAAATAAGAGAATTGAGTTGCCTCCCAATCGGTAGCCTACGTATAGACCCATTATCTAACTGGAGAAAGGGTCTACGAATTAATGAGCGAAAGCTTGCTACTACAGTTCCAGATTTCTAGAACTTAATTTATGCAGCCTTTGTTAAGATGGGTTTCACACATTATTTGAATAGAGGATTAACATAATTAATTGGGCAGACGTAGCAAGCTTTATCTCTTTATTTCGTAGACCCTTTATTCTTTAGGATAATGGGTCTAGTCGTAGGCTACCCAATCGGCTTCTGAACCAAAAAAATTAAATGCCAGAGGCAGATGTGTAGATATATCCTCCTTCTTTCGATTAATGCCCATGTTTGCTCTTAAAAACAATTGCTGGAATGCACAACACTTGCTTTGAATTACTGGTTGAGAGAATTTCCTTTGTTTGCGATTGCTAATCGCTTTGAATTGAGGTGTCAATCAAAAGCTGCTAATGCCATTGTCTTTCAAAATCTTATTAATTGTTAATGCGACATGTTTTGGTGATTTTAATTTTGGTGAATTTGACTTTTATGGAAATTTGTGAAACTCCCTTAAGACAATGGTTAGATCACAATCTAGCCAATATATATTTCAGGTAAATGATATGAAATATATGTATGATTTCAAGCAAAAACTCACTCCATTTCAATTCCAGCATGCTTGAATGCATGTTCGACAAATTCTCGTACAGTGTGTGCTTCTCCTGTAGCAATTACGAAATCGTCAGGGTGTCTTTGTTGCAGCATCAACCACATGGCCTGTTGAATATGAAAAAAGTTCACATTAACGCATGAAGGACAAGTCCGCGGTTGGTATGATTGATGATGAAATACAAGATTATACTGTTATGAATGGTGTGTCGTACTTTTTCTTACCATTTTTTTTTCTTTTCCCTGCGAAATTGCGTATTGCAATAAGCGACCTGAGCGAAATGGCGTCATGAGAGCGCAAAGAATCTGTGTCTTCTGACGTCACTTTCAACAAAACGAAGCTGTCCTATTGCGTTCTTGCCTCTTAATCGTTGCCAGCCTCTTTATCGTATACTGGTGCAAGAAAATGTCGACACAACGACCAGAGTTGGCCCTTGGTCTCTTGGTCTAAAATATCAAAATTTTTATTGAATTTAAAGCTGTTACAATCCTCAAAAAGTGGAACAAAGTTAGGAATTTGTAGCAGCAGCATATTTCTTCAACATATTAATCTCGTGCCATGAAACGTGTGCCATGAATGCAAAGGGTATAATAATATCAAAATTCCCAAGAGTATTGTCATATGACTTGAAATGGGTAAAACAAACCTTAGCCAATTTTTTCTATTGAAAATAAAGAGATTTTTACAGCCGATTAGTCAAAAAGTAGGCTGCCAGACATTCATTGAGATCTGTGTGGCTAACTCACTCGATAGTCGATGCTTACGCGAAAATAGTGGTTAAAAGAAGACACACGTTTCGCAGTAATTCTGCTAAGCAGTGTAGGAAAAAATCTTTGCAATGCAAAAGCAAGCAAAATGCAAAAGCAAGCAAAATGACAGGGGAACCTCTGCATAGGAGAGTACGTATGCATCACAAGAAGAAAAATGGATCTAAACTTCTGCCTCACGTATTTCGAGTATTTCTCAGCTTTTGATTGTTTACTTTTGTGGTTTGACTAATTGATCTAGGATTTGTCAATTAAATCAACTCATGCTAATGTTTTTGTTACAATATCTTCTTGTCGCCTGCTGCAGAAATCCTAACAGAATTCTAAAGAGCGAAATATCTTGGATGAGCTGAGTTGAAGCAGTTAGTCGATCAATCTGTAATACTAACCTTTACGTAGTCTTGAGCATGTCCCCAGTCACGGACTGCATCTAGGTTTCCGAGTACTAACTGTAAAGAGACAGAGTAAATAGTTTGAAGAGAGCTTTTATTCGTTGATTAACCAGTTTTGCGATGTACATATGATGCCGGGGGGGGGGGGGTACTTGACTTTCAATTGTACGGGGGGTGCACTCCAAGAAAAAATTTTGTCACCAGGCTTTAGAAATTTTCCCTCGAAATGATAGCCGGCTTTAGAAAAATCGGCGAGAAGCATACCCCTAAACGTAAAAAATCGTCGAAAAACAATGAAATAACACGTTTGACAACCGGCTTTAGAAAAATTGCCTTCTTTCGATACCCGGCGTTAGAAAAAAGAGGCGAAAATGATACCCGGAAAGGAGTGCACATGGCGTCAGCAAAATATACTAAGTACCTCCCCCGGGCATATGATCCAGTTTGTTTTATTGATAACAAGAATCTGTAATATGTTTACAACAAGAAGCAAGATTTGAAAGAAACAGCTGAACAAATTGTGAACCGTTTAAGATTGTGTAGAAAATGCTTATTTTCTATTGCAACTTCTTTGCAGTGGAAAATCTCTTTTGGAAACTGCTGCGTTCTTCCTTATATGGTAAGACTACTTGATTATTAGATAAACTTGATGTGTGTTGAAATATACGTCAGATTCTTTCAAAAGGGCTCCCTCCAATGAAAAATTCAACACTAACCTCATCTTGAAATCCAAGTGAAATTTTCGCTACAGCTCTGGTTATTTTTCTTGTAACGAATGTTTCACCTTTTTATCGTGGAGAGAAGAAGGAAAATTGCATCAGTGATAAATGTTTCAAATAGCTATTGTTCAAATAGTTTAGCTCTGAAGAAGCGTCGTTTGCCGAGGCAAAATATCTGGACGTAAAATACATTTAATAAAAAAATAATCGTGTTTCTTTCGCGTTGTTTTGCGGTGTTCATTAGTCACGAATGGGCAGTTTGAAGCTCCTTTGAAGACTCTACTTGACAAGAAATCTATGTACTGATCATCAATAGACCGAATTGGCCAAGGTTTGTTTTACCCATTTCCCCATTTCAAGTCATGTGACCATTGCTCTTGGGAAGTTTTAGTATTTTGATATATTTTGCACTCATGGCACAACTTTGCATGGCACGAAATATGTTAGAGAAATCAAAAGATGTTTTATCAAGAGATTGATCACATGCTTGAAATGGGTGTAAACAGACCTTAGCCAATTTTGTCTATTGTAGCATACAAGCAAAATAAAACTGAAACCATTTGAGAATTTTTATCAAAATTCTTCTTTTAATCTATTAATAAAAATGAATTTAGACCAAGTTTAAAACAAAATAGAGACCACAATATCACATGTTTAGTCAGTTCGTTTTAGTTTCTGAGCAGTCATGAAAATTTTTTTGTCATGGTAGATGGATAGTGAATGAAATGCTTGTAGCTCAGGGAAATATTGTACTAGTTTGTAACATGTTGTATGTTTGCGACGAAATAGTTAGTACAGGCTCTCTTTTTGGTAAAACTCCGACTAACTTTATTCAATAAATGACAAAGTCTTTCAAAGCGATATCACTTTGAGGCCACCTTTATGAGAGTTGAATGCTGCATGGAAAAAACCCAAAAGCATGGTCTCTAAATTTAGGCCAGATGATCATCAAAAGATTAAAATAAGATCTTTTGAGATCTGTCAATGTGACTAATTTCAACAATTGTCCAAAAAGTGTGCGTTCTTCTGGAAGCGATCTCCACTGTACTGGTGTAAGCCCTCCACGGTACTGCAGAGCCTCCACTGTACTCATGTAAGCCCCCCACTGTACTGAATAGCCTCCACTGTACTCAATGTTGTACCCCCACATTGAGCAGCTAACCCATGCTAGCCCTCCACCGTACTGATGTTAGCCCTCCACTGTACTCAACAGCCTCCACTGTACTGATGCTAGCCCCCCACACTCATCATGTTAGCCCTCCACCGTATTGAACACACTCCACTGTACTCAATGCTAGCCCTCCACTGTACTGATGTAAGCCCTCCACTGTACTTAACAACCTCCACTGTACTGAACAGCCCCCACTGTACTGCACAGACATTACCCGGGGTGATCTTCGTACTCACCTGCTATTTCAAAACTGTTGTGACTCACCCTCATTCTACAAAAGCTTTCAAGATGAAACATGCTTACAAAGTGCATAGAATACAGAATAACACAAGAACATATCTCCCGACTTAAAAACAAACCTAGCAACATTAAAATTTTTACCTCTTCTGGGACTTTCATGATTGAAAAGTATTCCATTACACGCAAACAGATCGTACGCTTCTCTGTAATTTATTACTATCCAATGTGCGTATAATTTAGCAACACCTGGAATGTAGATATGTCGCATCAATATAAGACATTTTATTCAGCAAGAAACTTTTATTTAGCCTGCGTGCAGACTCTACTGATTCCCTGAAGAGAAGTGAGGTTAGGGGGATCCTCACTTCTCTTCAGGGAATCAGTAGAGTCTGCACGCAGGCTACTTTTATTTAGCAAAAAAGAAAGTTGCTTGCCTTCCTCCAAACAAGGTTACTACAAAAAATAGGTTTGGGGCAAAATGAGTCTAAATGAGGCCAACTTGGCCATTGACTTTCGTCTCTAAAACTACGGTCTTATCCCTGATTGCAAACGTGCAGCTTTTTCATTGAATAAAGTTGCTTTTGTTCACGATAGAAACCAACTTTCTTTCTTCAATTTTCTTCAACTAATGCATATTAACAGTACAATCCATGCATTTGTCACCAGCGCATACTTTGCCCTACTTTTCCCACTGTTCCAACTGTTCCCACTTTGCCCTACATCACTCAATTTTAATGGAAACTTGAAGTGAAAGCTAGCATTCGTGTTATTAATAACAATATTTGTTTTGCTTGTGGTACATCGCAAGGCTTATCTAAACCAATCACTCTTTAAAAAAAGGACAGTGTTCCAGAGTGAACACAGTGTGCTAGAATTTTCTATCGGTGCTAGTGCATTGTCGTATTTTTAAAGAATGATTAGTTATTCATGTAATTTGTCCATGATTAATTCGTATATTTTCAATCTAATGCTTGGTACTAAAGGTAACACTTAAGGAATATAGACACTGCTAAAACGATCAAAGTATAGAGGCAGAACCGTTTTCCGTGGTTGGCTTAGATTTTCCGACTTCCTGGACAAAATACACGAATAAGATTATAGTGAGAATGTTGCTAAAGATCCTGCAACCTACCATAAGGTGAACGAGGATGGAAAGGCGTATTCTCATCTTGTGGACACTCTTTCGTTGATCCGTAAAGTTCGCTCGTCGATGCCTGGAAGTGGATGGAAGAATAACATCATTAGGAATACCGAAACGTCACTTTTAGAAGGGTTTTGGAACTGTTCATCTTTCGAAAACAGGATACCGACATACGATAGAAGGAAACATATCTGTAGATAACATTCATCTTTTTACTTTCCTCTTACCTGATAAAAACGCGTCTTTTTTATCAACCCACATTCCTTAATTGCTTCAAGAAGTTTCAATGTCCCAAGGGCATCAACATTTGCTGTGTATTCAGAGAGTTCAAAAGAAACCTGCAATGAAATTGATTTGATAAAGAATATGGCAATACCTTGCAAGTATCAGATTAGACTCAATCCACTCGTCCCAATGTTTTCACTCCATTTCATTTTTACAGTAAGAACACTGCAGCGAAAATGCGTTGTTGCACATGAGCATAAAATGTCGGTTCGTTCAAACAATAGCAATTCAATTCAATTATAAAAACGTTGTTGTTGTTGTAACTGGGACGTTGTATTGAGTCTAGTATCAGATTAGAATTACAGTAAATGATGTACAGTTTCTTTCAAGGCCTTCAATCCAAATAAAGACGTGATTGCCATTCACGATATTATCTTTTGGCTAGTTTGCACTTTAGCGGACACACTTTTAACATTTCTCCGTGTGTGAATTTTGTACCGATTTTGGATGGAACATGTATCAGTACTAAGACTAAAGTATACCTATTGAACCAGAGGGGGCTTGGGGCGGTAGCCCCCAAAAATTTGCAGCGAAACAAATTCATTGATTGCCGGTTCCTGCTAGACTGATTACGATTGAGTCCTAGTAATCGCTACCACCCACCCACCCTACTCGCTCATAGGTAGCGATTACTAGCGAGTAGGGTGGGTGGGTGGTAGCGATTACTAGGACTCAATCGTAATCAGTCTAGGTTCCTGCTGCAGTTTTAGGCCATATTTAAGTCATGTTGACGTTCTCCAGTAATTGCGAATTAGTCGAATTACGTTCGAATCTTGCATTTTCCAATCAGATGATAGGATTTACATCACTATTGTTTAGAAAGCCAATCAGCAGTTAGTTCTAACAATACAATTCAATTCAACCTCTGTTTTCCTTGGAAACTGTGTCCGCCAAAGTGCATTTGTCCCTATCTTTTTAAAGATTTGATGCTTGGGGAAGCCAATTCCCTATTTGGATGAGATGATTATGGATGCTCTTACGTACCTTGACGTGACTTTGCGCTGCTAAATGATAAACTTCATCTGGCCGAATCTAGAATGAAAATGCTACTTTATGTCAACTTTGTTTTATTCATGAAAAAAAGACTACAAAAGAAGCATGACACCTGAACGAGTGTGTGAAATGATATTATTACTTACCTTCTCTTTTCTTTTTATACATCATTTAATAACTTACAATACATATTACTTTCAACATTACTTACAAAATACTATACCCTACTACTAATACAATACCAATTGGAGCGAAAACTACGACTACCTCATGGCAACATAAAACATAAAACAGGAAATACGAACATACCACTGAACGTAACTACTAGAGAGAGAAATAATTGCTAAAACTACACGTAACTACAAAAAAAAACATTTACCTTTAAGGGGACATAAATATAATACAGATTACATTTTACAATACTTTCTCATTACTTAGGCAGTTGAGCACAAGATTGAGGGATATTTAATTAAGAGGACCATGATATTACTTGAGCAGTTGAGCAGTTACTTACCTTGTTCAGAAGCAGACGCTGAATTTGCGTCTTTTTTCTGTATAATTCAAACACTTGGTACTCATCTTCTGTACCAGATAACTAACAATGTAGAGGAGTGTGTTTAGACTTGCCCTTCTTCTTTCGATAAATACTCATTTCTTCTCATTGTATCATCCCTTTGCATACACAGCAGACAGCATATGAGTTAGTCATCAAGGTTTCAGGCGATCTTTGCAAGTAGAAATCTTAATTTTTGCGATAGTGGCGGAGAGATAAAGAAGGTAAGCAATTGTTACTAAATTTTCCGTTTGTTCTCCCTTGTCCTTTTGAAAGAACAAGCCAATTATACAAAGTTGGTTTCCCAGTATATGGTCTCGTTAAGGGTAATGTGTCCGTGTAAGTGCAGCGACTTTGCTATTTTCACGTGATAATTCATGTGTTCACTCTATCATGGACATCAAAAGGGCAGTAATTATATAAGCAGATTGATGACTTACTTGCGGTTGCGCTTCCAGAGCTTCCAGAGCTGAACTCGAAGTTTCAAAGCAGACAGCCTCGCTGTGAAATTTAAATTCTAGTTTTGCATGTGATCAGTCAAACTCTACCAATCACAGTGCGCTCTTACACGATGCTGACGAAGAGCCCCAACTTGGGGCTTTTCGTCAGCATCGTGTCAGCATATTTTGACAAGAGTGTATACGCGGCTGTACTTACATGGACACATTGCCTTTAACGACAGTTTTTCCTTACCTTTGAAATGATCTTCATCAAACATGTTGTATCGGTCGTGTCACCATAATGTAAATGTAAATCTGAAATATAACGAGTAAACTAGCAGTTAAATTAAAACATTAGGAAGTATGCGCATTTTGCACTTGTCCATTGGTGAAAAAATAGCAGACCACGGCACCAATTCCCAGAAATTTGTTCAGGTCTCCAGAAAGAAAGAAATGCGAGAAGAAAGGAGAATTGATGAATCGATTTGGCATGAAAATCCAAAATTTTCTCTTCGCATTTCAAACTAAAGTCTTTAGAAATTGGATTGATGTTTGGTTAATTTAGGCCGTTTCCAGACTAAAACGTAATACTGTTTATAATTTGGTAAGTAGTCAGTCGCAAAGTCAACAAAATTCGCTGACCATCCTTTACAACAGAGATTACCAATCTTCAAAATCTGTCCAACGTATTTCTATCATGACCTGCCAAAAAGTGGATTCTCGTTTGGAGTACCCTGCTGTCACAGAAAGTTTTTTCAACGAATTTTCTGTCCCAGAAATTAAAATATTTTTCCCACCCCTGCATTTGTCCATGATCTGCGAGAAAATCCAGAATAAGAATAAGAGAGAGAGTTGACTGCAACACCGACACCGGTATGGCCGTATGCGTATAGCAACAGAAGAAACGGAACGATATCAATGTGTTATTTTCACGAAGGTGGGTGGGGGGGGGGGGGTTCTTGGCCAAATTTCGGGTAGGGGTCTGCCATGAGCATCTTCAAAAGGGTACCGTTGGCTAGACTAATTTTTACGAAATGGTACCCTTGGCTAGACCAATTTGACCATTGTCTGAACCAATTTTTACGAAAATGGTACCCTTGGCTAGACCAATTTTGACCATTTCCTCGACCAATATTGTCAAATTTGTGCCAAATATGATATCATGACCGTTCGCTAGACCAATATTGTCAAAAATGATACCCTTGGCTAGACCATTTCTGGCCAAAATTGCAAAAAAGTATACCCTTGGCTAGACTAGAAGTCCGAAAAAGTATACCCTTGCTCGCAGCACATCCTCAGGTACCTTTAATATGGAAGAACCCCCCCCCCCCCCGTGGTTATTTTACTGTTAGCCCATGGACAGCTGTGAGCCAATGTCAATGAAAATATGTTTGTGTGTCATATCATACATTCTTGAAAATAACGCTTAAAATGCTTTCATGTAGGCTATAGAAATACTCAACTTGATTCAATTTTTGATCTATTTATCACAAAAAGATATCATTGTAATGCCTTATCAAAATAACACTTTTTTAAAGGTGAAAATGGTAGCTCTTTTATTTCAGCCACATTTGTAAATGAAAAAAGTCAACTTACCTCCTCCCTTATGGTTGACTTTGTCTTTATATAAATGCTCTATGCGTGAAGTATTGAAGGAGCTCGATCGTCGAATGATGCCATGAACCTGCCAATCAACATTAACTATTTTAGATACAAGGAAGATTCAGGGTGTGTTTTATTCGTACTTCCAAACCTATCAAATTTTGAAAGCGGTAGAATTTTTCATAGATGAAAATGTATTTCCCAATCAAACGAAAAAAGCTTACTAACGGTAGTTTGCGGATTAAGCATGGTGTTCAAAGTGGTTAGTTAAAAAAACGAGCATCTCTTGAAGGTGTGCCAAACCTTCTGCCTTTTGGAGCAGAAGGTTCAGAATGCCTTCCAAGCCTACCAAACCTATCTCTTTAAGAATTGTGAAGTGAATCAAACACAAATCCTGAGTCTACTAAGCCTACAGGGTGTCCCAAAAAGTTGTGCCCGGTTTGTCTGAAGATTGCGGCAAAACGGCAAAAGATTCTCGCCAAACTTTTTATGATGGTGCCCTTCAGATGTTCAATTAAAGTTTGCTACCATCCCCATGAAAATCCGTTGAAAAATGATGAAGCTATGACCTTCAGGAGACCAAAGTTGCCAGATCACTGAAACAAGCGGTCGGCCATTTTGTCTTACTATTTTGCAGCGATAAATAGCTTCATGGATTGAAAATGAAACAGCAACCTCCAATGTCATAGCTCTCGTGAAAATTCCGATAATCCTCAGAGAGTTCCACTATTTCTGACCTCACAGAAATTATTTCTTACCTCACGTGAAGATACTTATCACTGCAAAATAGTAAGACAAAATGGCCGACCGCTGGTTTCACTCATCAGGCAGATTTGGTCTTCTGAAGGTCATAGCTCCATCATTTTTCAACGGATTTTTATGGGGATGGTAGCAAACTTTAATTGGATATCTGAAGAGCAACATCATGCAAACGTTTGGCGACAATCTTTTGCCGATTTGTCGCAATCTTCAAGCAAACGGGGCACAAATTTTTGGGACACCCTGTAGAACCGTCTTCGGAAGTGGATAGGTACCAATCAAACACATCCTAATATAAAATCTGTCTGACATAAGGAGTCAGCTGAAAATAGCCGCAAAATAACAAATTAAAGGGTTTTGCATGAGTGATTTTGCGTCTTCGCAAATCTCGTTTCGTCTGTGTAGATAAAGAAATAACCAATCCTTACCTCGTAATTCTTCTGGAGAAGTAACTCTGCAAGGTACGAACCATCCTATTCGTGAAGAAAAGATAAAACGATTTATTTATGTAAGAAGCTAGAAAAACAATAGATAATCAACTATGCTACGAGCTCGATTTTTCCCTTTCGAATTCTCTTAAAATTTCTAAAATGCTGCATAATCTTGAAGAAATTTCACTAATATCATAATTTGAAATTTTCGATTCATTGAATTTCAAATCAATGCTTCTTTCAAACGTATCATCGCAGCTTTTTGACCATTTATTTAGAAATGCAATCATTGCATTTTTACGTTAAGACTTGTTCTGTACAATTCTGAGAAACAGATTAAAACGGGTATGCAGGGGTGATTTAAAAAAGATTTAGCTTTCAGACATCACAAAGACATTCTCCATATGAAGAATAAATTTCATGCCTCTAAATGCACTCAGCCAAATTGAAATACATTAAAAATACAAGACATATGGTCGCTTGCACTCATGGTGTAAAATCTAATAAGAATATTCAGGCTCAGAACCATCAAATTTTTAAGAATATTATGAGAATATTGCTCAGCCTAAGATCGCATATTAGTTGTCTTATTCTTCAGTAGTTGCCTGTTTTGCGATGTTCGACCATTTCCTCGTAATGACATGAAATTTCTTTTAACTATGTTCCCCTAAAACCATATCAGATTTGAAAAAATAAGAATCTACTTTAAGAATATATTCAGGTTCAAAACGAAAATTTCCTAAGAATATCGAGGCTGGACAAATTTTAATGATTTTCAAGCTTTTTAACAGAGTCAGCCTTAAAGCAAAGTCACCAATAGAACTATCTGGGTAGACTGATGACATTCGCCTAAGTTTTGCTCCATTGAATTGAATTGCTATTTACTGTTATAGTCCTTCCGCTAAAACTTCGTTGAAGCATAATAGGTATTGTGGGGTATCGTTTCGTTTTGGGGGAATGGAGCAAGAACAGGAACTCTTGCAATAAGTCTACTATTTGGGTACGGTTCGTTTATACCTATTTCAAATCAACTGATCAATTTCGTTACTTCTGTAACATAGTTTGTGCCATAAAAATTTGTGCAATGAATGCAAAAAGTAGAATAACACCAAAACCTTAGTTGAATTGGTTGCCAAGAAACCTTAGCCGAATACGTTTATAGCTCAAGAACTGTATTGCCGATTCTAGTGAATTAAAGTTTCACATGTAAATTAGAATTTCCACCATAAAGCTAATTCTGCTTGGCTGAAATTTGTGGATAAGTCCTGGTGGTATGCATCTGTAAACGCAGGAACTTTTTTGACTAACCCTGCAGTTGATGTTAGTTTCTGCAACTGTTGTTACCAGAACACCTACCATATCAAAGTTACGGATATAAGTAACATTAAGATACACAAATTTCTTTACCTGTCCGGTGATTCCAGTTATCAGTGCAATTTTCCGGCCAGAAGTAGAATCAAATTGCTCAACTGCTGAAGCCATTTTATACAACTGCAGCACTAGCTTATTTATTCGATGGACAATAACTTTCTACCAGACTGCCAAACTACGATAATTTTATAACCGCGGTGAAGATTTCGCTATAGTTAAAATTGAGCAAAATCGCAATTTATCAGAAAACTGAAAACAAATGTCAAGAACCAGTGGAGAAATTCACAAACAAATTATGGCTGGTGCTCAAAATGCAGAAGAATGCAAAAAAGTTGCTCAGCTTACAGGTACTGTTGGGAATGTTAGAGAGAGGCGTTAGGCGTATCGACTCTGTTTGTAAATCAAATTGTTTTGTTTTTAGGTCACAGATAAGGTCCTGCCACACCTCTCCAGCTACAGAATAAATGTATGTTTTGAGAAACTAAGAGCTTCCTGAGAGAGATCGGGTCCTCAATCCTATTTCTAGTCATAATAGACCATATGATTAGGTAGGCAGTTTCAGTGATTTTTTGTAGCTATGTACCCTGTTTAGACTATACATGTACTCATGTACAGCTTTGGATCCGTAAAAATGTGTCAAGGATTAGCCTCCCTCTAATTCACACTGTCCCTGGCTAATATTGGGATCGTCATGTTCTTTTTCTGTCTGTAGATTTGTTCTGTAGCTTTTGGAGCGATGTAAGCACTCTTGAACTGTGATAACTTTTTGTAGCGGATGACTTGTGTGTTAGGTTGGTAATTCCATATCCCAAATTTTGAAAACAGTATGTTGACTCCCAGGGGGGTACTCCCTAACTTTCAATACGGGGGGTCCATGCCACTATTTCTTTGCTGATCCCTAAATATTAAGCCTAATGTTTTGGGGACTCCAAATATTGAGTCTAATGTTTCGGAGACCCCAAATATTGCTATCTATTTCTGGGACCCCTCAAATGTTTTTGAATGATTTCAATTAAAGTTTCTTGATCTTTCTCAGTTTTTAAATAATACCAAAACATTTATCTCATGATTCGCAGCTTCAGGGCTTTCTTCAGATTTGTGGACCCCAAATATTGGCATGGACGGATACGCATTGAAAGTCAATGAGTATCCCCCTGGGGGTAGACTTCGCAGAAACAAAATATATTCCCCCAATCAAACACGAAAAGCACAAAAAGCGAGAAATCTCTCTAAAGTATGCCAAAACTTTTGCTCTTTTAGAAGGTATTTCAAACCCTACCAAACCTTAAATTAAAGGGAAGTTTGAAATGAGACGTATCGCTGCGTAGGAGCTCCAACCGTTTCAACTCTATTTGAATACTGGTTGCATTTAATGCTCGTTGTAACGAACGAAGAACGAAGGAAAAGCAACATTATCAAGCTTTTACTCGTAATCTCGTGGAAGAGAAACAACACAGTGAGTAAAGATACAACTTTGATCATAATATAGGCCACATCAATGGTGCATTACTGCCCATGGTTGGACCCAAAAATATCACTTTCGGCAATATATATTCTGACCCAAAAATATTGGACTTACCTGTATGTGCATGTGCTGAGTGCCCCCCTGCAGGCCCGTAGGAAGTGGGGGGGGTAGGGGGGGCTCAAGCCCCCCCCCAATAATTTCTTAAATCAATGGTGCTACGTCACATGACTTAATTAGATGTATTGTTCTCTATTGTTGTAAGAACAATTGCCCCCCCAATCCGAAGCTTCTTCCTACGGCCCTGCCCTGGGTTCCCACCCCATCCCAGTCCATGGAACAAAATCAGTTAGCGGTTTTCGTTCGAGTTGTTGTTGTGAAAAAACAGGTATCAAGTGAAAAATCTCAAAGAGTAGAGTGGTGTTCGAAACTTGGGGGGAATTTGAGTTTCAAGTAAAGAAAGAGAGAGCATTTGTCCCTTTGGAATTCTAGCAAAATGTTTTTTCAAGACATCAATCTTGCATCCATCACCTGAAAGCTCGCTTCCTCTTGAAGGGTTTGTGCAAGGTCAATAGCTTGCATTTTGCATTTGCAAAGAGCAAAAATACATCAAAACAATGCTCTGTCTGAGTTTTTTCTTTGTTTTATTTATAGAGAAGCCTATTTACCATTGGGCATTGCACACTTCCTATTTCACATATGTAATCACTTCATGTGATTCAAATCCTTCCTTGGAGTCATTAACCGTTGCTGCGGAGGAGAAGCGGCCTCATTTCCAAACTATTTCTCGCCAATCAAGAATGAGGCTAAGGTGAAGAAGCACGTGCGGTATTGTTCGTTATCACGTGCCCGCTCCGCTTCCGCTTGGCGCTTTGCTGAAAGTGAAAGTGAAAGGGAAGTGCAAGCCATTGTTACACTCAATTCATCAAAAATGTTGGACAAGACATACTATATCGTATTTCAATCATAATCCCACGATCCAGAGATGGAGAGGAGACTTTTTCTGCACATAATTTTGCTTTTATGGATACTTTCATTTGTTGGTGGTAAGAGATTTACAATTCGTGTCAGCAGCAATGGAGAAAACAAGCCTGAATGCAAGAGCAGGAATCTTCCAACAGAAAGTAGGCCGCCTTGTTTATCAATCGATTATGTTTTTGATGGTGGAAAGGGTGTATCGAACAACACAGACATAGTTATAGATGAAGGAAGCTACAAATTGACGAATGACACTCAATTCTTGAATTTATTCAACTTTACCATTGTCGGGAACAAGCAAAATGAAACAAAAATATTGTGCAATCCTGAAGTTGGGATCAGTTTTGTCCGCTGCAAAAATTTGCTTATTTCTGGTTTAAAATTTTACAGTTGCGGACGAGCAAGGAATGGTACAGCTCAAGGCCATTTGGTACGTTCGGGTATCCACTTTGTTTTCACGAAAGGCATAGAAATGTCTTTCTCAGATGTTGACAATAGTTCTGGGACAGGAATAACTATGTTTGACGTTGGTGGGATCGTCAACTTCAATTCAGTCAATTTGTTGAGAAATGTTTATAATGGAAGTGGCGGGGGTATGTTTTTTGCAGCGACTACTTGTGGAGCCTTAGATATTGTCAACTGTACAAGCCGCAGAGAACAACAAGAATATATCCACAATGCTAGTTTCACTTTCACGTCTGTGACATTTGCCAAAAATTCTCATTCATTAGATGAGAAGGAAGCTCTTGACGAAAACTACAATTCAAAGTCGAAATTCGGAAGGGGTGGAGCTTTAACAATACATCTGAATAGCAATGCTTCTGCTAACAGTTTTATGCTTCAATATTGCAAATTTAAAGACAACATTGCAAACTGGGGTGGTGCTATTTACATTGGCACAAAGGAAACTTGCCATGGAAATAGTGTGAAGATCATTCAAGGAAGTTTCTGGCAAAACAAAGCAAAGTATGCTGGAGGGGGGATACAGATTAGCCTTTTACACCAGCATGACTCACTTGAGTTGAACGAAAATTCTTTTGACATCATGAACACCTATTTTGGTGTGAATAGTGCAATCTGGGGTGGAGCTGTGTCAATTAGAGCTAGTACTAAGATCAGGGGCACACAAATTGAAGCATTAAAGGTCATCAAGTTTACCAATTGTCAGTTATATTTCAACAAAGCAACAGTTGGGTCTGCTTTGGGACTTGCTACCAACAATTTGAACAGCAATCCTGTTGGGCCTGGGGTACCATACCACATAAAGTTAGATAATTGTTTTATTGCAATGAATGAAATTAGTAAGAGTGAGGATGAGAAAGTTGTTGGTCAAGGGGCTATCTATGCAGAGGAATTTGTAGTTCATCTGAAGAAAGTGGACTTCAGAAGTAACACAGGAACAGCTCTTATTTTGGACTCATCCACAGTCACAATAGCAGGCAAAGTAAGATTTGAATTCAACATGGGCATAAAGGGTGGAGCAATTGGAATGTATGGAAACTCGTGGATTTGTCTCACAAACAAATCAAACCTGACTTTTTTTGGAAACAAAGCAACTTTGAAAGGCGGCGCAATTTATGTCAAATCATCTGGTCCATCTAGGCTTGGTTTCAGGACAACAAAATTGTCTACTGCAAAATGCTTTTTGAGGTATAACGATCAGCATGATTTTGACCCATCAAAATGGAATTGCAAAATAAATTTCATCAATAACTCTGCCCCAGATGCAACTGGAAACTCAATCTTTGCAAACACCCTGCAGATGTGCAGACTGGGTGGAGAGCCAAGAATGAACAATACAGCTTTAGAGTGGCCAAATGTAATTTCATATGTCTCAGCAAACAACAGAAGTCCAGAGATTGCCACTGAAGCAATTCAAATAAATGACTCAATTCCACAATGGCATTCTGCACCATCTGTTCCATTTACACCAAAACTTATTCTTTGGGATGAAAAAGGTCACAGTGTCTTTGGAACAATAAAGATCAACATAACATCAGAAAATGTCTCCAGAAAAGTTCACCTTGATCCTCCAAACAATGTGTTCCTTCTGAAAGACGACATACCAGATATCCGATTGGTGGGAAAAGAGAACTCTCAATTCAATCTCAGTTTCATGACAACCAATGGACAGTATGTGGAGACAGCAGGTAGCAAACAAAGATTGGGGTATTGCCCACCAGGATATAAGCAAGGTTCAAATGCAAATGACTGTGAATGCATGATTTCAGAAAACAGCATTACACGCTGTGAAAATCACACAGCATTTTTGCTAAGAGGCTATTGGGGAGGATTTGATAACAGTCATAGCTTTTACTTGGTAAAATGTCCAAAGCATTACTGCAAGTGCAGTAAAACGACAAAGAACCCGTTTGAGTGCCCATTTCCTGCCGTCCAGTGTTCAGAGAACAGGGAAGGTGTTGTCTGTGGTAAATGCAAGCCAGGCACAAGTGTTTTGCTTGGAAATGAAAAGTGCGATGATTGCTCAAATTTATACCTTTTATTGCTGATACCAATGATACTTGTGGCATCAATTTTCGTACTTGTTGTTGTTTACTTTAATTTTGATGCCTTCTCTGGATACCTGAATGCATTTCTATACTCATACCAGTCTTTGGAAATGATGCTGCCAGAGACAGTGACATTGGATCCATTCATTGGATTTGTGATTGGTGTTCTTTGCCTGTCTGGTACAGGCAACACTTTTGGTGTATGTTTTTTTGATGGATTTAATGACTTGCAGAAACTTGCTTTCAATCTTCTCATACCAGTTTATATTCTAGTGTTTACTGTAGTTGTTGGAATGTGCTTACCTCAAGCATTATGGGGAAAGTTATTTGGTGGTAATGTCCGCTCGAACTCATTTGGTAGGGCACTTAGCTTTGTTTATACATATTGCTACACTGCTCTCACTAGCAAAGCACTGGCACTTTTGCATCCAGTCAGAATAAATGGAAAACTGAAGCTTTACTCTGCTGCTGAAGTTGATTTCTTCGGTACTCCCCATGTTTACTATGCAATCATTGCCCTTCTTGTTCTCATTGTGTTTGGTATTGGTTTCCCAGTCATCCTTTTGTTTACACCATTTTTCACAGAACGATTTTCAATCTTTTCAAGAATGGAACCAGCATTCAATACATTGAAACTGTGCTTCAAGAATCCCCTTAACAGCAGAAAGAGCAGCAACTATGGTCCTTTTGCAGCTTTCTATTTCCTGTGTCGTCTCTTTCTTCTTCTCTTTGGTATATTCGTTGCAGAAGAAACACCACGGCTGATTTTAATTGCCTTCTCATCTGTGATGTTCCAAGTCATTTTCACCTGGTTCCAACCATACATCATCTGGACGATGAATTTCTGGGACACTCTGTTGCTGACCAATATGTGCCTTATCAGCTTAGTGAGTATCATCCTCAGTGTGCCATATGTGCTCCCTGGTCTATATCGTACATTGCTCACTATATTGCTACAGGGGCTGGTTTATGTTCCATTGGCGACAGTCTTATTAAGAGCCATTACATACATCCAACAGAAGAGTGCCAAAATGAAGAGAAAGAACACTGACACCTCAGAAGGTAAGGCTACTGACGTTGTTCTATATGGTGCACCTGTTTTGAGCATTTGGTGAACGTAGGAACGAGAAGACAATATTTTTAACGACCATAAATTAAAATGCTATTATTCTTAAAGGGAATCGACATGACTAAAGTCTGACACGGACCAAATTAAAAATATACACTATTGCATTTGATAGCTTTGAGATGTGCCATTTCATTGTGTTGCAGTTAGAGAAACGATGAGCGTTTAGGTGTTTTCTTTAGCCTATTCATGATGGCTAATAAATGTCCTGGGGGGGGGAGAGGTAACTTGGACCAAAAGATGACGGGGGCGTGCCGCCCAAATTGTAGCGTCATACCCACCCTTATCAATTCACACACTTTTTTCATACCCACTTTTAAGGATTTGGAGAAAAACATACCCAGTTTTATGGTTTCCAAATTGAACTGTATGTAACATGCAAGGAATTGAATAAGAACGTAAATAAACTACAACTAACATTTTACATGTTTTTTCTTTATAAGAAACTTGGATCTGGCCATAGCACTAAACGTTTCATAATTCAACAGGAAAATTTTCACATTTTAGTACAAGAAAGCTTCTTAATTTTTTTTTCATCTTTTGAACTCATGAATTTCCACTGTGGTCCCAACACTGCTGCAGATATGTTTTTGAGATCTACAGTGGCGGCCTGGCTTTTTTCGTCCGGTGGGGCCGGCAGCGAAATGGCAACCCCTTATATCAAGCATAGTCGTCAAAATTCTGACGAGATTGGCAATGTTGCAACTTTCTTACGTTTACTCTTTGACACCCTGACCTGCCCAAGGCTAGATTCAGACATCTGAGTGACTTATGTAAATTGTGACGGTCTGGGGGCGAAGCCCACAAGAAAATTTGTTGCAATAGGGGCAAATTAAATGAGGGGTCTGAGGGCAAGGCGTTAGGAAAAAATTTTGGATCACACCATTTACTTAGGCTTAGATAATGCATCTTCTAATACAACAAGGATTATTTTTGAAGAAACATCCTTTACTTTGACTTAGAATTCATCGCCTAATATGCTTGCCTTTAGCGAAGAGGAACCTTGATAGTTTTGTGACAGCTATCATCCTATAAATCAAAGCACGAGGAACATTTTTGAAGCAACACCCTTTACTTTTGGTTACAATCATTTGCGTGGCCAGGGTAAATTAAGAAGGGGGATTGAAATGAGGGGGTCTGGGGGCACGCCCCAGCAAAATTTTCGGGGCCACGTCCTTTACTTTGGCTTAGAATGCATCTCCCAATATCATACTTGCTACTAGCGACAAGAAAACTTTGATAGTTTTATGACCGTTATCCTATGAATCAGAGCACGATGCACGAGGAAAATTTTCGAAGAAAGATCTTTACTTTGGCTTATTAGGATGCATCTCCCAATGTCATGCTTGCCATTAGCGACAAGAAAAACTTTGCTAGTTTTGTGACAGTTACCCTATGAATTAGAGCATGAGGAAAATTTTAGAAAAGAGATCCTTTACTGTGGCTTAGAATGCATCTCCTAATATCACGCTTGCCATCAGTGACAAGACAAAGTTTGAGAGTTTCGTGACGGTTATCCTGTGAATCAGAGCGCGAGGAAAATTTTAGAAGAAAGATCCTTTACTTTGGCTTAGAATGCATCTCCCAATATCATGCTTGCCATTAGCGACAAGAAAAACTTTGATAGTTTTGTGACAGTTATACTATGAATTAGAGCATGAGGAAAATTTTGGAAGAAAGATCTTTTTATTTTGGCTTAGAATGCATCTCCCAATATCAATATCTTTTCGTCGAAACCCATTATTAAGGTTTCAGGACAGTAAAACCAACCCATTTCTATTGGAATCACTGCATTTTGAGACCCATATTTAGGGATTTTGAAGCTTTCGAACCCATCCTTATGGGCGGCACGTCCCCGTTCAGCTACATATAGGAGTTACCCCCCCCCCGGGATAAATGTAGATATGCCCATTCCCGTCAAGAAGCCAAGATGTTTTTAGCGTCTGGCCAAAGCCTACAGATTTAGTGAGTTTTGTCGCGAGAAGCTTAGGGTGACTTTCATAATTTTACTGTGAACTGGCTTCAATAAATTTGAAACAGAGCCAAACCAGCTTGACAATACTAATCTCCGTGTCAAATGTCCCAGTTCTTGTGAGGCGTAAACTCAGGGCTGAACTCAAATTTACGATATTTTCCATCAGAAGAGAATAACTTGCCGATTGCAACAAAGAAAGAAGATTTGTGAGGGGTGGCACATCCGTAGCCCCTCCCTTCATAGGTAGTCCTTGCTATTTAGGAACAATTACAAACTGCAAATTCCCAAGGACCTGAATTCACGTTTTCTCTCCTTCAGATGGAATTCCAGGAAAAAGAGCAAGATTGCGAATGCCATTCCTTTACAGAAGAAGACGTACAAGAAATCCTCGTAAGTAACAAACTGACCTTTACATCATGAATAAACCTTTTAGCTATTCTTCAAAGAACCTGGATCGAGCGATATTTGTATACATTATCATACGAGAGGCTCGACTAAATGGCGTTAGAGCTTCTATCACTATTACAGTAAAAACCCACTTATAAGAACCTACAATTTTGCAAGTCAGCCTAACTAGGTTCTTATGTTTTGGGTAAATGAGGCTGTTCAGGTTCTTAAATTGGTTCTTATTTTATCATGGCTTTCAGGAATTTCTTTCCTTCAGATTCAAACTTCAGGCCTATTATTTACTGTCAGTTCACATTAGTTGAGTTTATGAGATATATTCCCCGACAGAAATTTGTAGAAGAATCAGAAATGTTTACAAAATCCAGAGAAAATCTTTCAAAAGCTTCTCATCAGGTAATATAAACATTTTTTATTCTTCCACAAACTTCTGTTGTGAATAAGACCCCCCATGCTCTCTAAAAATAAGAACCTATTTCAAATTCCAGGTTGAATGGGTTCTTATATAATTGGGGTTTAATTGCAAAATTTCAGCCTGTAGGTTCTTAATCCACTAGGTTCTTATATGCGGGATTTAATGTGTGCGATATGAGAAATCTTCAAAATGTATGCAAAGATTGTTCGATTCAGATCCTTTTTGGTATAGCTAAAGGTTTAACACTTTCGTCAGATACCGAGAAAGTTTTTGACTTTTTGAAACTTTATTAATAAAGACATTGGCAAATGATAAACGAAAGGTTAGCCAAAACCACACCTATAACTTTCTGTCAATGTGTATCGTGTTCCGACGCTGGCTGTCATTCATCAAAACTTTGATTCGATAGATGTACGATATGGTTACAGAATTGTTAAGTGTTGGTCAAAGGTTGGTCATTTGATTCTTGAAAAATCACGTTTCTTACGTACGACAGATTCCAACTTCTATCCCCTTCGAAATCAAATTTACTTGTTGCCTAAGCCTTATAAACAACTTTGGTTACAGTCGCCTTCCTTTTTGAGTCATCATTTATCTTTATTAAAATAGTGACCATACCAATAGCCATAGCCATAGCCGTTTGAGATTTAACTTCCCCATTTGGGTTGATTTGATGCAACACTGTGACTGTTTATTGAGATGGCAATTTTGGCCAATGTTTTGGCAATTTTTACTTGTGTCTTCACAGGAGAGAGCACGGGGGGGGGGGGGGTTCTTGGCCAAATTTTGGGTAGGGGTCTTCCGCGAGCATATTCAAAATGGTACCGTTGGCTAGATTAAATTTTACGAAAATGGTACCCTTGGCCAGACCAATTTTGACCATTTGCTGGACCAATAATATTGTCAAATTTGTACCAAATATGATATCATAACCGTTCGCTAGACCAATAGTGTCAAAAATTGATACCCTTGGCTAGACCGTTGCTGAGCCAAAACTGCGAAAAAGTATACCCTTGGCTAGACTAGAAGTCCGAAAAAGGTATACCCTTCGTCGCGGCACATCCCCCGGTACCATTACTATGGAAGAACCTCCCCCCCTCCCGTGGGAGAGAGCAGCAAATATTCTAATAAATTGTTGGCGAATATCTATCATCTTATTTTATTCAAAATTGTTTCCGTTCGCTATCCTATGCCATTCGGTGCAACATGGCTGAAACTGCAAGGACTTTTTAAAACATGGATAATGAAACTTTTGAGAATGCCATGCATGAGTCCCCAGAAGGATCCCTTTGATTATGTCGTCAGAATATAAATAAGAGGAGTGGTAATACTCAGTTTATAAGAACAAGGGCAGATTTTGTAATACAATAGCATGAGTTGCTTTTGTTGACACCTCAATTCAAAGCGATTAGTGATCCCAGACAAAGGAAATTCTCTCAACCAGTAATTCAAAACAAACAAAGCCGCAAAAGTTTCTCGGAAACCCAGGTAGGTAGCACGCTCGTTGTGCATTCCAGAAATTATTTTTAAGGGCAAACATGAGCATTGATCGAAAAGAAGAAGGATATATCTACACATCTGCCGCGGGCATTTTATTTCTTTGGTCCAGAAACTGAGCAGTAAATGTTTTGATAACACCTAAAAAAATAAGAGAATTGAATCGCCTCCTAAACGGCTTGTGAACCAAACAAATAAAATGCCCGCGGCAGATGTGTAGATGCCTCCTTCTTCTTTCGATCTATGCTCATGTTTGCCCTTAAAACCAATTTCTGGAATGCACAACAAGCGAGCTAGCTACCTGGGTTTCAAAGAACTAGCTAGCTACATTGGTTTCAAAGAAACATTTGCGGCTTTGTTTGTTTTGAATTACTGGTTGAGAAAATTTCCTTTGTCTGCAATCCCTAATCGCTTTGAATTGAGGTGTCAACAAAAGCAACTCATGCTATTGTATTACAAAATCTGCCCTTGTTTTGTTTATAAGCCGTATCATTTTACTGCACAGTGTACACATGATTCACAGCTTAAATACACAACTTAATGACAGTCTTGGATTTTTTCACAATGGTGATTTGGAATTTGTCTAAATTTAGTCTGCTGATAATCTTTTCTAATCCAAAATTCCCTCCAAACTACATGTACCAGAAAACGGCGAAAATTACCCGACCCATTTTCTTGTTCATAGGTATCCCACATCGACTGCATGAAGATGAAGTAAGCGAAATATCAGCAGAGGTTAGTGTCATCTAGTATTACAAAGCATAAACGCACACTGTTACTTGCTTTGCTTACTTTTTAAGGCCAACCTAGATTTATTACAGTTCATCCCTTGTTTTCGCTCGCAATTAAAAAACTTTCTACCTGCTTATCTATTGAGTAGAGTTACTGTACCTACTTATTTATTGAATTGAGCGAAAAGGTTCCCATCAAAAATATAATAAACGAGCGAAATTTACGACGAATTGTAATCAGTCTAAGGCCAGTCGCTAACAGCAGACTACTTGGGGGGGGGGGCGGCCTGTTTGCCATCGACGCTTCTTGCCAAAAACCTTGCCATGACATTTTTCGTCGTAAGTATCGTACAGCTACTTAGAATCGTACCGAATGGGTCACGCGATTGAATTTCAATGCATTCTACGTTCGTAGTGGGCCTAGCCACTTCGCCAAAGCTACTAGCAGTGCCGAAAACTGTTCAGGATTGCCTGACCTGCCTTCTCAGTTGGTTGGAAGAAGATTCGAGTAGAGTTCCTCTGCTGGTGGGTTTCTCGACATCTGCTCTGTTGCGTCTTGTTCACTGCCATTTTGATCATCGATTCCACGGTAGCTTACGGTTTCCTGTACCTAACTGAGTTGAATTTCCAAGCAACATGTAAATTCAGATTTCTCATGTGCTCCACCTATGTACGCATTGTAAAGAATTTGCTGAAAAGCAAAGCTATTTGTGTAATATTTTGCGGCAAAGTGTCAAATGAGGTTAGAAAGAGACGAAACGAGAATAGAAACAGTGCATTTATTTTGAGTTAGCCAATCAAATTTGAAGTAAGCTTGAAAGGCGAAAATTTACGATCCTTTGACCCTTCCAACTATTGAATTGGATTAGATATTTAATATGCTGCATTTTTCGGCAATTTCATTTACAAAATTTGTGTTTTTACTTAGAAATTTCGGTTGTTGTTTACCGATAAAAAGCTGCTGTTTGCGGTGGTCTTCAGATAGCAGTAACGTAATATTATTCAGCACATTAGTCATGACCGGTCATGACTTCTTACTGCAGTGTGGAGTGCCTTTAAACAGAAAGATGTGTTGATTTTACCGTAGATATTTCTTGACGTGGAGCTTCATTGCTTCGAACATCTGCACAGACTAACGAGGACAGATTTTGTAACACAGTAGGATGAGATACTTTAGTTGAGAACTGAATTCAAAGCGATTAGCGATTGCAGACAAAGGAAATTCTCTCATCCATAAATTCAAAACAAACAAAGCCGCAAAAGTTTCTCTGAAACCCAAATAGCTAGCGCACTCGTTGTGCATTCCATAAATGGTTTTGAAGAGCAAACATGAGCATATATCGAAAGGAGAAGGATATATCTACACATCTACCTCGGGCATTTTATTTCTTTGGTTCAGAAGCTCAGCAGTAAGTGTTTCAATTACACCAAAAAAAATAAGAAAATTGAATCGCCTCCCAATCGGCTTTTGAATCAAACGAATTAAATGCCCGTGGCAGATGTGTAGATATATCATTCTTCTTTCGATTAATGCTCACATTAGCTCTTAGAAACCATTTTTGGGATGCATAACGAGCGAGCTAGCTACCTTGGTTTCAGAGAAACTTTTGCGGCTTTGCTTGTTTTGAATTACCGGTTGAGAGAATTTCCTTTGTCTGTGATCGCTAATCGCTTTGAATTGCGGTGTCAATCAAAAGCAACTCCTGCTATTGTCTTACAAAATCTGTCCTTGTTGCACAGACTGAATATTTTTCATAAATTCATTGCAAAGCAACGGTTGTCGCGAAACAAGTATCCACTGTTGAAAAATATCACCGAAATTCATTCATCATAACTATCCTTAAAAGATATGTTTGCACCTTTTTCAAGGATCACATTACTTTAACCAGTATTGAAATTATGTTAAATTTTTGTTCGAATAAGGGATATTTAGAAACATTATTTATCCACAGTTTATGAAAGAGGTACGAATACTCCCTTTATGGCATTAGCATTAATTTGGTTATTTCTCACTTTTTCATCAACCTACTGATCCTATACAGTAAAGTTCATTCCTTTGCATTTACAGCCAACGTAGAAGCTTGCTATAGGCAAAGAAATGCAGAAGGTAATGCTCTCTGTATTTGCCTTTATGCTTGAATACCAGACGAAATTAGCTTATTCTAAGGGTTTGTTGGTTGGTACTACTTCTGAAGACGGTAGACTTAGTACACTCGAAATTTGTGTTTGATTGATTGACTCCAAATTCTCAAAACTGTAGATTTTGTAGGAATATATAGAATAGAAGTGATACCACTTCGGAAATTTTCGGCCCTTTCCTCCCCCCAATAATCGGAAGTGGCCCATATGGTAAGAAACGACTAAATTTTCTTATTTCTTACTGACATGCTTGTTTTTAACAGTGTTTGTGCTTAAAAAACGAAGAATACCGTAAAACAAAAGACACCTCCCCAGAAAATACTTCGAACCCCCATATCTCGAAAAAGCCCCCCAAACGGCCTGATCAACACTCAAATTCGAAATCTACACCAAAAACTACCCCAGAAAAAGTGGCTCTCGTAAAGTCTCCTTCTAGGTGGTAATGCTCCCCCTCCAGCCACCGGACTATAAGGCCTTCTGGCCTTCTGCTCCAGAAAGAAAATTTTTGGCAGACTTTGGAGACATCCGCGTTTACGCCATGGTGAATCCAAATCCCGCTGTTTTAAAGATTTTTAAGTTTTATTGAGAAATCGATTTCACTATTGTTTTCAGAATTTGGTAGATTTGGAATTACTAATCAAACACAAACACCATTCAATCAAATCAATCAATCAATCAATCAATCAATCAATCAATCAATCAATCAAATCAATCAATCAATCAATCAATCAAGCACACCCTAATACTATCAATTTGAAGCGAAAAATAAGCCGCGCTTACTGTTAGTTGATCCTTGACCTATCCAGCACATTTGAAAATTGATGCATTGATCGAATTTTCATAATTTTTCAAACGTGCATACTTTTTTTGTGACACTCAGTAGAACTAGTGAAGGTATTTCTTGGCTAGATAAGTTTTGGTTGCATGTGGATTTTCTAATTTTGAATTTTATGGGTAATGCAGAGCGGTTTTTTTGATAAAATATCGATGGGACATTTTTCCCAAGGTTTTTCGTATAAAAAAGTGGCATTTATACCTCAAAAGTTTAGTTTGTGGCAGGTATGCCCAAGAACTGTAATTTGTGGCAACTATGCCCAAGAAGTGTAGTTTGTTTTGACGTTTTTCAACCGTTGTAAGTTTTGAAAATGCAGAAACTTCACCAGCTAGCTAACATTCGCACCACCTAACAAGACTAACTCTTTCATACATCCACTTTCCTCTGTCAACCATAAATATTTTTTGCCGTAAATGATTTTGTCATTTGGAAGTTTTTTTTTCATATTCAGTTAAGACCATCTACAGCGCAACTTACACCCACTGTTAACGGTGCTAACAATGATACAAATTCAACATTCTTCTAACATAAAATTAATGTCTAAAACTAATGTCTATGTTATGAAACCTGGATTATGTTTAAACAGTAATGGAGCTTGTTTAGCTAGGAAGGGCCTAATATAAAGTAAAATTTAGATTTCATCTTGCTACCGGGTGAGTCAATAAAAAGAATCCTCATTTGAAAGTTCACGGCTTCCTGGATATCAAGAAGATGATATCGGTAAGCATTTACTTTAATGGTAGACATGTTCAAATCAATTTTGAAATTTACCTGACTAAAATCGGCCACTCCATTCTCAACTTATGAGGGATTTTCTGGAGAAAGCCTCTTCAATAAACTTTCAAAACGTGCCCACAATCATGAACAAATTTCCCTAAAATTTCTGCCTTAATGGGCCTTACAGCAATGACTTCTGCACGCTTTAGCATGTGCTATCATCTTGGGAGGATGAACAAGTCTTCCTCCTGGTATCAATAACCCATTTAGGGGGATTCCATTCTTCCAAGAGGATATAATACATGAATACATGTGAGTGTCATCATTTTAGGAAGGAAAAACGAGGAAAATTTGCTCACTGTTTTCACTCGTTTTTGGAAGGGGCTTTCTGCATAAAATCTCCCATATCCACGGGAAGGAATGATCGATTAAAGCCAGATGAATTACTGAACCCTAATTGAGCATATTGGAAATAAAATAAGACAGTTTTGAATATTGTTGCTTTGATGTTCAGGGAGCAGGGGACTTCCAAACGGGGATTCTTTTTTTATTCACGCGCTATATACTGAAAGTTAAATCTCCCAGATTAGGAAAGGAATAGAATGTGAGACTCCATCTTTTCTATCTCAACGGATTTGACCTTTTCATTGATGCAGGACTTATTCAGTGCTGTGTTGTATCAATCATCTCATCTTTAAAACTTATCTGGTGTTTGCCAATATAAATTATTTCTAATCTTGGTCAAATTCTTTGTCCTCTCAAGCGATATTTTGAGATCTGAATTCCTTTGACCTCAAAGATAACCTTTTGGCTTTGGTTTTCGCTGTTCTTTGGAGTTGCAAATATTATGAGAATAATGTACCCTTTAAATTTGTACCCTATAATTTCAAGCTGAGAATGTCAGTCTGCAGAGATGTCAAGAAATCACGCAAACATATCGGGTGCGCCAAAATAAACTATGCACGTTTGGCAGGCCACAATAAATCGTACACTGGACCGATTCTGAAGATTCATGATTTAATCTTTAGCAAAAAGCCTGAATTAGATCCTTGGATTTTTTGCAAATTTTTCTGTTTTCAGTTTTTAGAGCTAGATGCTAGTTTCTTAAAATTTACGTTCTCGAAAACACTGAAAACGGTCAAAAAACATCGTCAAATGTTCTAAAGAATCGAAATGAATGGACAAAGAGAACAATTTTTTGTGTTGATTTGGGATTTAGAAATAGATTAATTGTATCGATTAATTGTATCGATTAATTAATCGATTTTTAGATCCCGAATCACCACGATTCATGTTGATCCTTTAGAAAATTTGATCGACGTCTTTTGATCGTTTGCAGTGTTTCCGAGAATGAACATTTTAAGAAACTCGCGTTTAGCTCTGAAAGCTAAAAACAGGAAAATTTGCAAAAAATCCTAGAATCTAATTCAGGCTTTTTGCTGAAGATTAAGTCATGAATCTTCAAAATCGGTCAAGTGTTCCATTTATTGTGGCCTGTCAAACGTGCATAGTTTATTTTGGCGCACCCGGTATTATTGATGCTTGAACTTAAAGACTTGAAGTTAAATATAACTACTGCCCGTGTCCAAATGATGTTTCGGCTCTTACCGAACTGTGCAATCATTATTTATTTCGCAGTGATTCAGATTATCAAACGGTTAGATTTCTATGTAAAACTAAAGATCAAGCTTGGTGTGCACAGTTTATTTCATTAAAATCAGACGTGCCGTTCTGGAGCTCTGTATGCACAATTGTACCTTATACAGTCAATTTTTCATAAGAAGCCGCTTTAAGAAGCTGTAAGCTCAATTTGTCAAAAGTTAAGAACCGTGCTACCTGAAGCGAAATAGCAAAGGAATTTTGCAGTTTGGAGGGTTAACTTTTCCAGGTTGCTCAAAAATGTTTTTTACACTGTACACTAGTAGGAACTGTGTAACGTTTTCACATTGCTTTGAGTAGGAATTATGTTACTATTTTCTTTGAGCTCCTACCAAGTACTTTTGGGGCCCTCCCGACTAAATTAGATTAACTCTAGCTACACTTAAAAGTATATGGCTATATGATGTGCCTCAAGATATCATCTTCTTATTGATAATCACCGCAGAGACCGCAGGAGCTTTTATACGTTAAAATCTATCCCTTCCTCGCTTTCAAAAATTAATATTTCGCCTGCTTGATGATAATTTCTTTGAATATTTGTATACCTTATTTGTATAGGGTGTCCCCAAAAAATGTTTGCCTCATTTGTGTGGCTGCTGTGGAGGAGCTGTAGCTTTAATTGTCTCAGTTTTTACACAGTTGCATAGGCCAAGCTTTAACTTAGAGTTTGAAACCTTGTTTGAGTCAATCTAACAAGTGGTTGCTGATTTATGGCAGAGCAAACGCAAAATAAGTGGTTGCTTCAAAAACGGCACTTCTATTGTTTCCCAGCAATGTCAAAATCAAAACATAGGGCTCAAATCTTTAAAAGGTCGGTGTAAAATTCTATTGCCGTTTTCCTTGAAATAAATAGCTTGGAAGGAACTTACGGTTTTTTGCTGTAAATCTGCCGTGGCAATTTATTGATATCTTGATTAGTTTCAATATGGCGGCATTTATCAAATTTGAGGCTATGACGTCATCAAATTTCTAAATCCTAAACTACAAAAGCTACAGATTTCTGCTTGCCACCATATTGTAGACCTCCATAAACTATGGTTTTCTTGAATGTTATGCAATGTTTCCTCTATTAGTTTAGGATTTACAATGATTTAAATTTTTTCAAAATTTTCCATGAATTTTTTCAAAAATTATCAAATTGCCGCCATTTGGAAAAAAATAAAGATATCATAAAATTTCCACGGCAGATTTACAGCAAAGTACCATAAGTTCCTTTCAAGCAATCCAATTCAAAGAAAAATATAATAGAATTTTACACCGACCTTTTTAAAGATTTGAAAGATTTGAGCCCTATGCTGCGTCAGATTCAAATTTTCTCTACATTTTTAAATGGGCTGACAATGTTGTTTTATAGATAAACAGCACTATTAACCCTTTTAAAAATGGAGAAAAGATTCAAGTGCTATGCTAGAACGCTTTCTTTACAAGTTTACTTAATTTTGCCATTGCTGGAGAACAATACAGTAAAAACCCCGCACATGAGAACCTTCATCTATTAAGAACCTACAGCCTAAAATAATATATTTTGTACCCAATAAACAAGAACCATCTCAGGCTGATATCTTAACTAGGTTCTTAATAAGGGGCTTCATTCATTCATTGCGAAATAAATACAACATTTTTGCCAATCGACCTCCTTCATGAACTCCAAACCATTACTTACAGAACTGTGATAGGCAGGGCCTGCATGGGTAAACTAGGTAAGATTAGGTTGAAATGGATAGGGCCAAGAGTGCAAATAAGATTTAGATTGACATATTTCCTCATATTAAGAACCTAAACCCTGATTACTGGATGTGCCTCATTGCATAAGAACCTAAACAGGCTGAGTTCAAAATCTTAGGTTCTTATGTGCGGGTTTTTACTGTAGAAGTATAGTTTTGAAGCATCCATTAATTTTGCCTTTCCGCTGTCAAAAATCAGCAGCAACTTGTCAGATTGACTCAAACAAGGTCTCAAATTCTAAGTCGAAGCCTGACCTATGCAACCGTATGAAAAACCAGATAATTAATGCTACATCTCTTACACAGCAGACCCACAAACGGGCACAAATTTTCTGGGACATCCTGCAATTCTAGATGATCAATCTAAACGCTAAATTTGTTTTGCACAGGTTCCTCCATCCAAAGGGTTTCCCATTTGATCAACTAACAAGAATGAAACGCTAACCACTTCTAACCAAGACACTCGTCATGCTAACGAAGACAGTTATTCGTACGTACACTTTCTTAAAGAGCCATTGTGACCCAGGACCCTTTGTGGGCACGCTGAAATTTAAGACTGTTTGAAAATACGATTTTTTATATTCGATGAAAAATTTTATAATAGCTACAAGATACTATTCAAGGCTACTTACAAGACTACTTTACGATACTACAAAACGATTCCTTGGAGAGCAAAAGTCTATGGCAACTCCGCAGCCATTACATAAAACTAAAAGTCTTTCTCAAGTTAGACGTCATCGAATGAAATAATTGAAATGTTCATTCGTGGCAAGTTTGCGTTGCCCAGATTCCGATTTGCCAAAGCGGAGACCATGGATCCACACCTGCCCTGCTGCACTTTTGATCTATATACAGTAGTTTCCGTTTAGGCCAAAACGAAGGACCAAGGGTGACAATGGCATATATCACATTTCTTGTTATAGTATTTGTTGAGTAGATGAAAAAGTAGCATAACGATTACTGCTGTGGTAGAATTTGCTTTTCAACTTACAATAAGATGAAGAAGTGCGTACCTTTCCAATAAGGATCCTTCGCAGCGGAAATAAAGTCTGCACGCAGGCTATAGAAGTACAATCATGGAAATTTTTGTTAAGAACAATCCTATTTAGTCTCCCCCCATTCCCCCTTTTCAATGTTGAAAAATTGCTAGCCGATTGCACTGAAGTCCAATGGAGGCTCCTCAGTGTTTCCAACCAAGGGCGTTAGGACACCCATGTATTGATTTCTTTATTTGATCTATAAATATATCTTTACCTTCTCTTGATTTTCGTTTTCCTCTTTCTTTTGTCTCAACTTTTGTCTTCAGTTGGCCTAACTGTTTCTTTATCTGGTTATTCAAATCTAGCTCCCTTTTATTCACGCGTGTTAGTGCGCCTTTGCAGGAGAAAAGGTTTCAAACAGCAGACCATATGGAAGTTATCAAATGTGGTTTCCAGTTAAAAACCTTTTAAGGCGCACTAACACACAGGAATACAAGGGAGCTGGATTTGAATAAACAAACAACAAAACGATTGAAGACACAAGTTGTGATAAAACAAAGAGGGAAACAAAGATGAAGACAAGGTAAATAAATATTTACAAATCAAATAAATCAATCAATACATGGGTGTCCTAACACCTTTGTTCCAACATGTAAGAAGGAGAGAATTTGAAAATATGCAACTCGATGGCCTACATGAAACAGAACCGAGAGAGATGACAAAAAACCCCGTTATAAGCAGAGTTTACTGATTTTTTTACCCAAATTTAGATAACTTTTAGGTAAGAAATTCTATAATTATTGTCTTCCCTTCCCAAAAATTGGTGCATCGTCGCCCATCACGGTCTATTCATTGCTTGAGCTGTCCGTAGTTGTCCGTTGTACCATTTTGAGACTCGTTTTGTATGCAGTACACGTATTTTTTTATAAGTAACTGCTTATAAGAAAACCATTAAGAAACTCCAGTACTGGGAAAATATAAGTAAAGAAACTATTTATTTTGATAAAAGAAATCCTATCATATTACTCGGAAGGTACTCGAGTATAACGTCTAAACATTGGAAATGCTTCAGCAAGTCTTGTTTTGAAATGTTCATGAGGGCACAGGAAGGGAACATGAAGATTGTTATGGAACCTCTATGAAAACCTGATCATTTTAAGAAACTTTCAGTACTGGCTGAAATTCTTTGTTTCTTATAAACAAATACGTGTAATGGTTTATATGCAAATCTGATTTAATCATTTTGTTTAAAAATATAAAAATACATATATCTAGAAATATATTAGCTGTTGTATTCTAAGAGGTCATAGAATTTTTGATTTATTTTATTAATTTGATTTGATGTAAAAAAGAACTTTTCCAGTAGATAACAAAGATAGAGTGAGATATTTTATATCACAAAATTCACCTATTTTGCTTTTCACAAGAACTTACCGAAATTATTGCAACAGATATTATTCGATCTGGTATGTAGCTTTAATTCTTGTTGATAGAAGAACATAACAGATGAGATAAATTTAATAGGAAATTAGTTTTATATCATTTTGATAGCAATTGCAAGTATTTTTATGTCTTTTCGCAGTTGTCTATCACTTCAAGGGCTGCATGAAGTATGTAGATTAGGCCCCTTGACTTTTTTATTCTTTTCGACTAGTGAAAACAAGGGCGCCTACCTTGTAGGAAGTGTGTTTATTCCCAGTACTGTTGAGTAATTGGTGTCCTGTGACCCAGTACAGAGGGTGTCCTAGAACCGTACCGTAACCAAGCAGTACACAGCGTCAGTCCTCTCAAGGTCAAGATGACGTATGAATAACTTTGTGGTTTCAAATTCCGGTGTTTATGTAACACGATATCATTTGTTATACGATCTGGCCACAGGGAATCAGACAGCGTGATTTTTGATTGGTCAACTGTAACAGACGTTAGAATTTGAAAATCCCTGTAACTAAGATTAACAGGACTGGGTCATAGGACACCAGTTACTACGAGTACAGTACCGGGAATAAAACACACTTCCTACAAGGTAGGCGCCCTTGGTGAAAAATTAATAAAAATCTACACGGGTGTTTTTGTTTCCTTCGCTTATTCGCCGTCTCATTGGTCCGTGAAAATGAGGCTTTGGAGGTTTTCGGCCATGGACCACGGGCAAATTCGGCGAAAAGATTTGATTTCTATGCTGGTCAGCAAAACAAGGGCAGATTTTGTAATGCAATAGCATCAGTTGTTTTTCATTGACACCTCAATTCAGAACTATTAGCGACTGCAGACAAAGGAAATTCTCTCAACCAGCAATTCAAAACAAACAAAGCCGCAAAAGTTTCCCCGAAACTAGCGGGGCAAACTCTCGCCTTGTGCAAGCGAAAGGTGGTTTTTAAGAGAAGTTATGTGCTTCTGACACAAGAAGGGTAAATCTAAAGATCTGCCTGGCACATTTTGTTTATTTGAGCTGTGTGGTAGGGTAAGATGGGGTAAAGTGAACTATTTTGAAGGTTTTTCAAGGATATCATAAAGAGATTGTAGCTGAGGGCAAACTTTTTAACGTTGTTTTGACATTATGTCTTTGGGTCAGTTTATCAAGCAAAAATATTTTTCAATCTTTTTCCATTGTCTCACAAAAGAGCTTTCTTTGGCGACCGCTCTGCCTAGTTCACTTTACCCCAGGCCGGGGTAAAGTCAACTACTTAGCAATTGTTCGATAAAACCAAAATGATGCTGGTAAGACCCGAAAATATGATTTATTTTGCAATTCTAAGGAGTTCTTCGCATGCCAAAACGAAATAAACCCAAAAATTTCACAAAAGTGATATTTAGAAAAATTAAATGGTGACCTGTATGTTGAGAACGATCTTTGCAGATCAAATATTAACCAAAATCTATTGTTAAAGTCACAAATTTGAGTCAGATTGCGAGACCTGAATACAATTCGATGAACAATAATGGGAATATACTTGGAAAATACGATGTTACATATAAATACCAAATCATCACAAAGAGAAACACTATTTTCAAAGTAGTTCACTTTGCCCTGAAACCTCCGCCCAGAAATAAACCAAAAATAGTTATAAATCTATGACAATTATCAATATTCTAATTTCACAGTGATGGCCATTTATCCTTTCTATGTCGATAGGTATACTTGCTTCATCAAATCCCAATGAAATTCTTAGATCAGTAACCGCATTTTTTAATGAAGGTCAAACTTAGGCTGTTAAATTTTTGAAGGTTTTTCAAGGAGCTGGTATCAGAATACATTTCTGTTAATCAGAGCAAAAAATCGTCCTGCAAATTATGATTTTCTGAAGGCAGAATTATGAAGCAAATGAGATTAAATAGGTTTTCTTCATCTGACTTCATGTTCACATGAAAAAATAAAAAATCATGGGTAGTTCACTTTACCCCGGTCGAAGCAAAATATCGACTGAACGGTAGATCTTTTAAAATACTATGTTAGCTGACAAAAAAGTTTTTCTTGGCCCTTTCCTTTTGGAAAAAGTAAACACATGGCATGTGCTTCAAATCGACCAAAACAATTATAGAAATGAATTTCGTCTAGGGGTAAAAAATTAAGACCGAAGATGGGAGCCCAAACCTATAAACCATAATTTCCCGAGGTTGTTTCTACTGCCTCGGATAAAGGGATTTTTTGCAACAACAGGAAGAACTATTTTGCAAAAATATTTTCATTTTCTGTGAGCCCATGTACCAAAGCATTGGGCATAAATCACATTTTATCATTGCTTGTTTACTTTTGGAGAGAAGCGCGAATGTTCTGAGTAGTTCACTTTATCCCGTAGCTCACTTTACCCCGTCTTACCCTAATTGTTTCATGTCAGCACTATACACGCGAGAATTACCATGCCTTCTGCTCGGCTTCTGACTCAACTACACAAAATCCGAGGTACATATTATTTTCTGTTCAGTTTTATTGTACTCGATCGTAAAGGTAAAGGTCTATTTTTATATCTAAAAATTGTAAATAAAATATGATTTTCTATAATTTAGGCTTTCTTTGCACTGGTCAATTTGTAAAAAATTATCAATGAAGTCTGTAACCCGAATATTTAAAAAATGAAAAAGAAATTTCGAACGCTTCGAAAGTGATGTTCAAACAACAGAAAGGAGACACGAGTGAAACGCAATTGTCATCATTAAAACACCCCTTCTTACAACTGAATAAATCTTTAATTTACGATCTACTGTTATTACCGACTAATCATAAATACTATTAACATTAAGATGGTTCAACAACGTATGAGACTTCAGTAATCAATAAAAAACTTTTAGTGCAAGTCATTGTTGAAGATTATGCCTTTACCAGAGAATGCTGCTTTCTCGAATTCTCGGCTCATGTAGACTTGCCCCAAGTCTATCTCTTCCGTCCGTCTACCGTTCCCTTTTTACGGTAGTTCCTGGATCCGCTATTTCATGGATCTACCATTCCAACATTCCGTCAAGAGAGCTCGAGAGATATCTCTCGACCTCTCTGGATGGAACATTGGAATGGCGGATCCAGGAACTACTGTGCAGGGAACGGTAGACGGACGGAAGAGATAGACTTGGGGCAAGTCTACGGCTCATGTAAATTGGGAACCATGAAAGGTAACAAAAATAACTTATGTGAAACACTACAGGCGGTAATCCCGGGTGGGTGGAGGGCACTTTACCAGAGTTGGTCGGGGGTGCCATCAAAGCTTCAAAAACATACCTGTTCCTTATGCCGATTTTTCAAAATGTATGCCCGACCTCATACAAATACCCATATTAGTAAAATACGAATCATATTCACAACTGTAGTCATCTGTGCAGAGACGCACAAACCACATTGAAAACCCTTGCCAACAAGTTAACTTCAAGTGAGAATCTTCTAACTAATTTTGTACTACTTGCAAGAAACGTAGCCTAGCCTTTTTTCTGCCTCACTTATTTTAACATCATCAGCTTTAAACAGAATTTAGCGTCTTTAGATGAATTGGATTTATTCTACAGAACGTAATGCATCTTGGTAAAAAGTTCCTCGTCACCATCTTTGGTGTTATCAGGTATTCAGCAACTACTGCCTGCATTTAGACTGATTACAAGTTCGTAGCTATCGCTAGTGATAGACTGATGGACGCTCAAAACAATTGTGCTGTTGTTGTCATTGTTGTTGTTGTTGTTTTGTTGGGATAACTGCGAGAATCTCGTACGTCTAGATTACATTCTTAAGACAACAGTTTCCTGACGATGTCTCTATAGGTCCATGCCTCTGGTGAATGGTGGATTTCTACGGTATTCTCAGCAATTTCTAGTCAGGTAACGAACCGTACCAAAGCAAATTTTACGAGAAAAATAAACACAATAAACATTGACTAATTATTTGCATCTCGAAGAGTACTGAAAGTTCTACGAGACCGACACCTCCATGTGCACTGGCGAGTTAACAGTAAGGGGTCTGCATGATCTTGAGTCAGTTTGACTATCACCTGGCTGATTTTCTAGTGCTTTATCGACAGTTAAGGCAAGCATTGGCATTGAATGTCTACAAGACTTTAAAAATTAATCGTGTAGAATGTTGTGTTGTTGCTCTATCCTTTCAAATGAATTGATCTAAGAAAACTTTAGGCAATTTCCCAGAATCCCAGAGAGGGAATCTTTGATATTATTACTATTTACAGAATTACAGCATTTTAGAAATTTCTGCTAATTTTGAAACTGTGACGTTCTCAAATCGCTAAATCGTAAATCATATGAGCAACAGACTTTTGCTTGCTACCTCTTGAAGACCTTCAAAAATTGAATATTCTTGTATTGGTCATATTGATTTTCCTCAGTCGATTTAGAAGTTATGGTGTTTTCATGTTTGCTAGAGTTCTAGATACGTCCTGTCGTACATCCTTTCATAAACAAAACAAAACACTGTAATGCCAACAAGGACAGATAATGTTACAATAGAACTCGCTACTTTTCATTGACACCTAGATACAAAGCAATTTGTGATTGCAGACAAAGGGAAATCCATGATCGGTTGGTCAAGACATAAACAAAAATAAAGATAAAGCAAGCCACAAAAACTGCCCGGAAACCTGGGTCGCTAGCTCGGTCGTTGTGCATTTCAGAAATGGTTTTAAAGAGCAAATGTTAGCACAGATCGAAAGAAGAAAGATGTATCTAAACTTTTGCCTCGGGCATTTTTTTTGCGTACAGAAGCTGAGCAGTAACTGTTTTAATTACACCTAAAACTTACGAGAATTGAATCCCCTCCCAATTGGCTTCTGCACAAAACAAATAAAATGCCCGAGGCAGAACCTTCTTCTTTCGATATGTGCTAATATTTGCTCTTGAAAACAATTTCGGAAATGCACAACGAGTGCGCTAGCGACCCGAGTTTCAGGGCAATTTTTGCGGCTTGCTTTGTTTTTGTTTAAGTCTTAACCAACCGAGCATGGAATTCCCTTTGTCTGCAATCACAAATTGCTTTGTATCTAAGTGTCAATAAAAAGTAGCGAGTTTTATTGTAACATTATCTGCCCTTGCTTGTAATGCCAAAAACTATGTTGATATGAAAACTGCTATTTCTGGACTTATGTTAAATTACATGAAGTTCCCTTTTACGTGAAGCAATTTAGTTGAAAGAAAGGGGCAATAACAGCAAAGACAGATTTTGTAACACAATAGCATGATTTGATTTTGATTGACACCGACAATTCAAACCGATTAGCGATTGCAGACAAAGGAAATTCTCTCAACCAGTAATTCAAATCAAGCAAAGCCGCAAAAGTTTCTCTGAATCCTAGGTAGCTAGCTCGCTCGTTGTGCAATCCAGAATATTGTTTTTAAAAGCAAACATGAGCATATATCGAAAGAAGAAGGATATATCTGCACATCTGCCTCTGGCATTTAATTTGTTTGGTTCAGAAGCCGATTGGGAGGCGACTCAATTCTATTATTTTTGGGTGTTCTTACTGCTCAGCTTCTGAACCAAAGAAATAAAATGCCCGTGGTAGATGTGTAGATACATCCTTCTTCTTTCGACAGATGCTCGTGTTTGCTCTTAAAAACAATTTCTGGAATGCGCAACGAGCGCGATAGCTACCTGGGTTTCAGAGAAACTTTTGTGGCTTTGTTTGTTTTTAATTACTGGTTGCGGGAATTTCCATTGTCTGCAATCGCTAATCGCTTTGAATTCAGGTGTCAACAAAAACAACTCATGGTATTGTGTTACAACATCTGTTCTTGTCGGTGTTAATCCAAATCAACCCATGCTATTGTCTTACAAAATCTGTCCTTGTTGGCAATAACATTTTACACATTTAATTCTAAAGTTTGCAAACATCCGATGCCGATGCTCTCAAGGCATAATCTGAAACAATGATAGCTGTGCATTTAGATGTAAAGTCTGTCTCAAATAAGATGTCACGTGAAAATGTCCGCGAATGAAAACAATTCAAGTCTTGGGCATGATGAATTTTTGTGATCGCAAATATCGCAAATATCTAACTTGAGATTGACTTTAGGTTAACGTAAATGCAGTTTAGTTTAGAGATGCCCAGAACAAGGCTTACATAAAGATAATATATATGAAAAATAAGTAAATAGACGTGCGGTGTTCCTAATGTCTCGTTCAATTCCTACCCTGGCCATTCCCCGGGACACCTCCGGGCATTTGCTCAAAAAATATTTACGGCCCCCGGGCATTTGGCCGTAAATTTTTCCCCGCCCACTTGACAAAAACAGGAGGTTTTTCTTATACAATAAACTGGGAATATGGCTTTTTCTCAGTGCCCGGCCACCGGGCATCGCCACAAAAAGTTTGCCCGGCCCCGGGCATTTGGGCCGGAAATTTTAGTTGACCCCTGGGCTGCCCGGGGGATGGTGGGGTAGGAATTGAACGAAACATAACCATAGAAAGTATCTGTCTATTTTTCTAATTGCATTCGTGACCCAAAATGTCTCGTACAGTGATCAGGAATAGTTTTTAAAATAGGTCGCTGTTAGCACGATAGGCAACTAACTTCTTCATCCTATAACATTTCGTATCGAGACGTCAGGGAGTTTTGCAAATTTCAGTACTCTAAAGGCACATCTCTTGGGGAGTAAATTCAATGAGCGTAAACCAGGGCCGCCATCATGGATGTTTTCAATATTTAATGAAGAAATTTGATTACAGATATGGATTCTGCAAGATAAATTCTAGGTGCATACAATCATACATATTTTTAGCAGCTATGCACCAATTTTGTGACTATTGCAAAGGTTTTCATGAGAGATTTTTGTAAGAGATTTACGGTGAATATTATTCGGGGTGTAACTGAAGAACGTCCCTGGTCATTTTTAACGGTCAAGTGCTTGAAACATTATTAAGTTCGCAACTTCATAAAGATCTGTAGTACAAGCAATGTGGACATCAAACATATCAGTACATATTCAGCTTTGAGCGCTGAATCACAAAGGGTTAGAATTAGGATCAAAATGGTGTCTTAATTCGTGAAAACAACAGAATTCATTCACCGCGATAAAAATCTAACGCATGGCTATATGAGTTTACAAAAGAAAGAACTTTTCTATGAAGCACGAAGCAGCATTTCCATAAAAAGGGTGTCCCAAATATATGTTCCATGTTTTGTACGATGATTCTGTCCCTAAGATTTTAAGGAGCCATTGTCACCCAGGGTCCTTTGCGGCACGCTGCAATTCCAGAATGTCTGAAAATCAAATCTGGCCTAAACGGAAACTACAGATCCACAGTGCAGTAGTTGATCTAATAGAAAGGTTCAAACCAGGTAAAACTTTTTGTCAGTTCAACTACTGCAGTTTGGATGCATGGTTTCCGCTTATGCCAAACTTGACTTTCAGACTGTCTGAAATTTCAGCATGCCCGCAAAGAAACCTGGGGGGGGGGCAATGGCCCTTTAAAGGGAGCGAGCAATGCAGCATAGCTTCCAAATCTTTAACTCGGCGTAAAAAGGTGGGTGTAAAATTCTGTGATCTATTTCTTCCGTTTGAGTGGCTTGAAACAAACTTTAGTTACTTGTCTTTAATTCTACCGTTGGACATTTCAGAAGTTCTGAATATTTTTCGAAATTTCAGCGTATGTTACATTTCAAGTCATTTGAGGGTGTGACGTCATCAAATTTCTATATCATAAACCAGATGAGTGACAGACTTTTGCTTGATACCATATTGTAGACATCCATAAACTATGGTTTTCTTCGAAATTATTTCATGTTGCTTCAAACAGTTTAGAAATGACAATGGTTTAAAGTTTTTTTGAAAAATTTTCTTGAATTCTTGAAAATGTAGAGAAACACTCTTATTTTGAAAATATTGAAGATTGCAGAAAAGTCCAACGGTAGAATTCTAGAGAAATAGCTAAAGTTTCTTTGAAGTCATTCAATTCAAAGCAATAAGTAACTGAATTTTACACCAGCCTTTTCAAAGATTTGAAACCTATGCTGAGCAATGCCAAATAGGCTTCTGTGCAAATAGAACAAGGAAAACACAAAGACAAAGTATTGTTGCCGTGTAGAGTTCTTGCAGTTCGACTTTGTGCGGAATCTGAAACCAAAGTCTTTTCGATAGCATTTATAAGGAAAGTAGCATGGGGTTGTCCTTTGCTTTGCTTCTCGTTTATTTCAGAGTATAGCCAAATCGGATTTGGAATGAATTGCCGCTGACCTAACTTTTTCTAAAATTGTAAAATTGTGCTGAGCAAAGTTTAAAAATGACATATCTAGTCGAGTAAGTTTTGATTCAACGCTTTTTGGATATTTGCATTTTCCAGCGAAGTTTGACAATGGTTACAAGAATAATTACTTTCAAAGTCCTATTTGGTTCTCTCTGGTATTAACGAGAGGTATGACGCTCGATAACCTCCTTGTACCTCGGTTTAGGAGCTTCTTTGCACGCATATCAAGTCATTTAGGAGCCTCTGGTTTCAGCTTTCACACAAAGTTGATCTTTAAAAACCCGTAGCTAGGTGAACTTTCAATGGATTTTGAAGGTTGTGATGTCTAAAATTAAGTTTAACTTTTAGGGACAGGGTCATGCCATTATGGAGCCCAATCATTTCAGTTTTACTTTATAACATTCAATCAAACGTCGAGCTACTTTTTTGGGACACCCTGTTGGGTAATGGTGTCATGGCCCGGGCAGCGGTGGGATCTATCTGGCATTTCTGGCTGTTAACATCCAATAACATCCTTCAAACATCTTAGAAACAAACGAAACTTACGCAAAGCTTGCTTGAACCTTGTTCTTCCATTCTACATCATTTCAGTCACTTTTTTCTTCCTCTAACCATGCTTGAGGTACATGCCAACGTGCTCCTTCTCTTCATGAGAGAAAAATAAGTAAGAAAGCGAATGAAGTGATGACGGTACAGACTGGAAAGGCAATGGTCCTGCAAACCTGATTCAAGTGTAGTTTGTTTTTACGACGTTTGGGCGATATTATGGATGTTAAAAGCTAAAACTGCCTGATATATACCGCTGCCGAGAATTTTCACCAGGGCCTATAAAATAGTCGGTATTGAAGCGTTTTTGCGGATGTTACATATATCTATTTACGAGTCTCTAAAGCCCAGTGTATGGTATTTGATGATTCAAACCAACAATCGTCTAAATACAAACTACATTGATGTAACAACTAGACGCTATATTACACAATAAACTTTTTGACAGACGGGCTGCAGGAAACTGTGAAATAGAAATAAGACTTACATATGATACATCGAGTCTTCCTGGTTAATTATTTCGTTTCTGATACATCAAATGGCAATTTTAATCCCCGCGCGTAGCAGATTGACGTGACCTACGGTCATCGTGCCACTCAAACGGAAACTCCTCCAACAGAAAACTAATTTTTGTTCGTTCAATTTGTTCAATTTTCCTTTCAAAACTCTTTTTCTCCTCTCCGCTTCATGTTACCAGCCTTGGGTGGCATAATGGCTCTCGTTTACGCCAATCTACCACGCGCTGAGATCAAAATTGCTACTCGATATATCAGAAACGAAATAATGAACTAGGAATGCTCGATGTATAATACGTAAATGTTATTTTCAACTCAGAGTTTCCGAAAGCCCGTGGTTGACACAAGGGAAAGGGTGTGATTGTTTGTAGGAGTAGAAATGGATTTCTTTATGCAAACCAAGTACGCATAAACGCGACTGTGGCTTGATTTATTGCATGATAAACGAAGATAATGGTGACCATAGCCTTATTACATTTCCTAACCCGTCGAGGTATTTGTTTCACACGCAAGGTCTTCAACGCGTAGTCCTTTCTCAATTGCGATGTTATTAAACTTTCGCTGCATGATATTTTGCATGATTTTCAATTATTACATGTTTTATAGGAAACACGGATTAGCACTTATTTTGGTGTTAGCATATATGATCATGGGTATTGTGGACACGATTTGTGTCGATCGTGTCCACAATACCTGGCCTAAATGTTACTAAATGAATAAATGTAGTTCGTTACCTTGCTCGTCTTCATTTCATGAGTATCTCTGCGCTTTTGCCTCGGCAGCAATTCTTGCTTACTCAAGTTCATAACGGCCTAAGGTTTTTGAACAGTGCCGCGCTCTAAACTAGTTCCCATGAGTCGTTTCGAGGGCTGCGATGATCTGGGAACTAGTTTAGAGCGCGGAACTGTTAGAAAACCTTAGGCCGTTATGAACTTGAGTAAGCAAGAATCGCTGCCGAGGCAAAAGCGCAGAGATACTCATGAAATGAAATCGAGCAAGGTAACGAACTACATTCATTCATTTAGTAACATTTAGGCCAGGTATTGTGGACACGATCGACACAAATCGTGTCCACAATACCCATGATATGATGTAGTTTCTACAAATGTTATAGATGCGTTCCTTGAAAAATAAAACCAACAGTAGGCAAGAAAGAGTTCTATTCCATTAAAATGTAGAATCGCAGTGCATATTACTCAAGAATAGAAGTTGATCGACCTCCAAGCTTTGAAGTCAGCGTTGAACATTTTCTTAATACGAGCTACATGTAGCACAAGAGTTTCTTCAATTTTTGCACATCCTGTTATTAGTTTCTAACAAGCGAGTTTTCTTACATCTTCACTTCACCTTCACCTTCACCTTACAAAAGAAAAAACGTGCATTCCTTTCCCTTGGCACCTTAGAGGTTGACTCAAATCTTTATCTACAATTATTATACAATTACGACGCAAAACTTGACAGTTCACCATCAAATCAGGCTAGGGCTAGTAAAGACTGATGACATGAGTCTAAATTTTACTCCATAGAATTGAATTCTTATTTATTGGTCATTTCGCTAAAACGTAGTTGAAGTGGAATGGGTACTACAGAAGTATCGCTGGGGGATTGGAGCAAAACAAGGACTTGTGTAACAAGCCTAGGGCTAGCTCCTCAGGCCTGCTCATCAGCGAAAAATCAGCGAAAAATCAGCCAAGAGGCACATACTTTACAGTGCCAAATAGAGGGAGGAGGGGCTTTATAATTGAGTGTGGGAGAATTAAAACAAATTGATAAGCAGGGGGGTCTTAATTAATGGGTGGGGGTAAATATATAACATGGAAAGTGTTATTTTGAGCACCTTTTGATTGCTTTTGCCTACAATAGGTAAAACTTTTGCTATGAAAATAATTAGTAGGGGGCCCTTATACGGTTCAGTGGTAAGGACTGGAAGTAATACGCAATCGCAATAGACCTTTAGCTATTCTGAACAGAATCAGAATCGAACAACATTTTGTTACATTTTGCAGAATTTTTGAATGTGCACAACAGTGACAGAAGCTCTAACGCCACTCGATCAAACGTCGCGAATGAAAATGTATAAAAATAACGCTCGATCAAGGCTCTTTTGTAGAATAGCTAAAGTCTATTGCGATTCTACCTGATAGGGATTCCAACTCCCGTCTTTTAAAATACGATATTTAAAGGGTGAGGTATACTAGTTTAATAAACAACAATTCTATACAAAATTTACAAAAGGTTAAAATCAGTCAAACGACTCATACAGTATGACAGTTCAAGATAGCCGACGATAAATGACTTAAGTTTTAAATATTCACTGACGCCATTCTCTCTGTCATTTCACCTTTACTCCAAACACGAATGGGTGTTTACTTTCAACTTCTTTTCACAAAATTGTGAGGATTTTTAGTAGACCAAATGGTTGTGATAGACATGATAGCACTTTTTAAGGCCGATCTCCACTAGGCGATCTTTTCGACGATCGTCCCAACAAAGTCGCGCAGCTAAAGAAACCTGCTTTGATCTCCACTTGTGTTGTATTCGTCGCGATTATGCAAATATGAATACAAACGAGGCTGGAGAATCCTGCGATTCCATTGGTAAAAAAAAAAACAGCTGAACAAAATCGTTAGACGACAAGTTGAAAGCACTCCTACGTTTGTCCAGCCATGGGCAATAATGCACCGTTGATGTGGCCTATATTATGATCAAAATTGCATTTTTACTCACTGTGTTGTTTCTCTTCCACAAGATTGCAAGTAAAGCGCTTGATAATGTTGCTATTCCTTCGTTCTTCTCTCGTCACAACAAGGAATCAAATGCCGCCAATATTCAGACACAGTTGAAACGGTTGGAGCTCCTACGCAGCGATACGTTTCATTTCAAACTTCCCTTTAAATTACGAGAAAAAAAGAAAAGTTTGAAATGAGACGTATCGCTGCGTAGGAGCTCTAACCGTTTCAACTGTATTTGAATATTGGCGGCATTTGATTCCTTGTTGTGACGAGAGAAGAACTAAGGAGTAGCAACATTATAAAGCGCGCTGTACTTGCAATCTTGTGGAAGAGAAGCAACGCAGTGAGTAAAAATACAATTTTGATCATAATATAGGCCACATCAACGGTGCATTATTGCCCATGGTTTGTCCAGCTAATATTTTCGATGCAGCGATGAGACATTTTCTACTGCGAATGTGTCATCACGAATATTTGTGACGAGCGTCCAGGAAATGGTCTAGTGGAGATCGGCCTTGGCCTTAACGCTAGGACAGCGAGGACTTATACCGGGTGCCCCAAAAAAGTGATTTTTTTTAATTCATCAAAACTTGACCGATGATCATGAATATTTCTTCATGTGTATTTGTATCAAAGAATCGTTGACACATCGTAAAGTCTTGAAATAGCTCTGAATTTATGGGAATTTGTTCTTTTGCAAGATACCTTGTTTTGAAGCACACTCTGAATCACAAGAAATGAAATAACGAGAAATGCGCAAGGGTTTCTTTTTCCTATTCATAGACCATTTTTATTTAGCTCTATCGAGCTCTGTCAACAAGAAATTGCACTTTTATTCCCCAGTACCACTTAAATTAGTTGCCTATGACCTTGATAAAGCTCTTATATCATGTAACATTCGAAGATTCAAATGAGATCGCAAGAAATAGCTGTTTAGCTAAAAATTCGATATATGGTAAAAATACCATTGTTCAAATTCTGTTTTTTCATGCCATAGCTTTGTCGTAGTTCCACCAAACGATTATGATCAGCCAATAAATTCATTTTGGTCTTTCAAATACACAAAAAGAAAATTCAAAGATCGATGACATCATCAAATTTTTGTGATATTTTATTTGGTCACCCGTTTTGAAGGTCAATAAACCTTGCCGACCCATTTAAAAATTGGATTCCAGAGGGATCCACATTCTGGTCAGTTTGAAATCGAAATCAATTGATTGTTGACACAAGAAATATGGGTCGCGAAAAGTCACCCTGACCTGGACTTTTACAAGTTTTCTTGAATGAACAGAAAGGACGACTCATTTTGAACAGCTCCTCGTTAAATATTCATGAGACATTTGAGATATTTGCTTGACCAACTGTTGTAACAGGACCACTTCTTGGCAAAAATATATAGGTTTGAAAACGCAGCCTGTCGAATCAAAAATCATCCGGATGGAAAATCATCCGGCAACCGGGCATGTCGTTGACGGGCTTAGCTATCTTTTGAGATGTTGCTTGGTCAGTTTAAGCAATAACTACCCTCCGAAAGACTAATTTCAAAATATGGAAAGTTACTCATTTCTTGGACTTTCCCGTCCGTTTCCAGTCCACGTTTTGGAAGATGCGAAAAAAGCCCAAAATCCCAAATTGGCTTGGAGCACAAAAAAGTGGAATAAGAAGCAAAGATCAGCCATTTTGCAAACAATATATTTCCCCAGACGACTTCAAATCTATTTCTAGGTTAAAAGTTTTCACAAGGCAGCAACTGAAAAGTATGGCAATTCTTTCACTCTTAAATGAGAAATGTAGGTTTCAAAATTGTATTTAAACCTGGTTTTCGGACGGTAATTCATAGCTCAAAGCGACCATGCAGCATCTCAAAAATAGACAAGCCGTTCAACTAATCGGCGAAACAAAGCATTGTCAATAGCTCTCAGTTTCAGAAAACTACCGTAGTAGTTATGGTCTTGCTTGTGAAGTTTCTTTAGGTTCACCGGGCATTGCATGGTGAGCTGTTGGAAAACAAGTAGTACTCTCTTTTCGTCCAACACGACCTGAAAAAGTGCAACCTTGATCCTTCGAAGAATATTTTACTTTTATTTCTGCATCGTAATTACAGGAGAGAACTTTCCTGTAGCACAAAATCTTAGCGCGCATCCACTATTCCAGTCGGTCACAACGACCATTGTTAGGACACTTGCATAAAATCACCTGCAATCATTTTCGTTCATTCCGGCTGTAAAAATTTCCATTGCAAAACCAGACATGTTACCATCGCCATAAGCATATCGTTTTGACCAAGTTTGAGCCCCGTTTGTTTTGTTTCTCGTTTGAACCTAAAACTGTATGCACACGCGAATATTTAACAAAATAAATGGTATGAGAAAAAATTACTTTGTTTCTTTCTCTTTCGATTTTCGTTTCTTTCCAAGTTCTTCTTCGTCCTGCAATGCTTGCCATTTGAGAATATTTTCACCCATGACATTACATATTGACTTTATGGGCGGTAGAAGGGAAGAGAGTAGTCTGCAAAGAAAAATATATTTATCATCAGGTGAATTGTTTGTTTGCTATCAACAAGGACAGATAATGTTACAATAGAACTCGCTACTTTTCATTGACACCTGGATACAAAGCAATTTGTGATTGCAGACAAAGGGAATTCCATGCTCGGTTGGTCAGCAAGGTGCAGAAATGTTTTTTATGCGCGCGCAGCATTGCGTAATCGTTGATTAGATACGAGGCTACTTGTTCACGTGATACTGGCAAGGCGGGAAAACTGAAAAATACAGCAGATTTGTTGACCTTTCGTGACAAGAGAAAATATAAACTTAGTTACGACTGTTGTCTTATTTTGTAAATGAATGATCGAGATTACCGAACAATTATCTTGAAGCATTTTTGTTATCCTTTGATGATTGATTTGATGATACAGTGTGGGCTGTGGAAGAGAAACAAATACAAACTTTTCCATGAAGAGGAATGTGAAGGGGTGCTGATTTGCAATGATAGAAAGTATGGAAGTACTGTGTGATTCGAAATAAACAAGATTAACCATATGAAAATATACCTCTGCCCCTTGAGATAATTAAATGTGAAATCAACCAGATATTTCTCAAAATTTTGTTTGAGCTCTGATTCAAGTTTCTGGCAAGCTTATCCTTATAAACACCCATTATAAACACCCATTCCCCCTGGGGGAGGGGGGATACACCATGTTCAGGGTACAGGTATGTGCCACCCATATGGATCCAGATTTCTCTAACAATGGTCCCTTTTCAGCAGATTTTCCTTACACATGGGTGGGCTTGCCTTGGTTGAAATTGGCAAAAAGTAGTTTGGAGAGTATGTTTCTGCCAAAATTCATCATAAAAGTAGGTATGCAGGCAAAAATTTGTCAATTAGGAGTGGATAGCTTTCTGAAAACCAGGTGGCAGACCCCCATCCATGATCCATCTTCAAATCATGTATCCCCTGGCTGAAATCAGTTCTTCCTGTCTAAATTTTCCTGCTACACTTTTTCAATTTCACATAATTCTCAATCTCTCCTTGGCAGGCATACACACAAAGATAAACACAAATAAATTTCAAATTAATTCCATCATTAAAATAACTTCACAGCAGTTGTTAAAATAAACAATTTTATAAGAAACAGGATAAGAAACTTGGATAATTGTTGTTGTATTTTGGTGCACAAAAAGATATACAGTAGCTATTCTACAGCTACAGAAATATTTCTTTTCATATGAAACAACATTTGGCAAAAGAGAGCTTTATCAGGCTAATACTGTACCATCAATTGCAATGAATTTTAGAGTATTCAAGAATGAAGGTTCAGGGATGCCTTTGCCCCAATATCCATTTGAGGGTTGTTTGCACCCAAACATATGCCATAATGGTACTACTCTCAGTTCAGAAAACACAGGTCTAAACAGGGATCAAGATAAATAAACAGGGTGGGTGGAAAAATTCCCATGTCCTAATAAGTGGGCAAGATGTGTTCACTGCAAAAACAAACTCACATGCAAGCAAACAGCTTCTGAAATGAAACTACAATTGGGAACAATTTCAGGAAACATGACTTTGCATGTTTTACAGGGCTTTGCAATTCAAGAAGCTCAAAATTAATAAACAGAAGCAAGAATTTCCAGGCCAATTTATTAAAGAAATGGGGGATGTCTCTTCCATACTTATAATTTCTTAAATATGAAATGAAATGCGTTAATTTGCCCCTTAGCATCATTATTATCTAGAATCTAGCAAATTTATAATGTTTTCTATGCAAGCAAGATGCGTCAACAAGAAATCTGTCTCTTTACTATGGAACAGTTATCACAGGGACAGACATTTGCTCATTTCATAGCAGCATTGTTCCATCAAAAATTTCCAGACAACATTTCAAGCTTGTAAGTTCAATTGCTCATCACCAAACCTGAGTCAGCAAACACAATTACCTCCACTTTAGTTCAATTACCTCCACTGTAGTTATACCACTGTCTATTAACTTCTTATTTCTCATCCACACACATCACATACATTTGTAAGTTGCAGGATTTTGCCATCAAAGTTATGCCATGCTTGAATTAAATTGTATTATGGTTCATTTTTGAGAAAGGTGCAAATGAATTGTAATTGTAAGATGAGATATCTGGCCTGACGAAGATCCTCAAATACTGCAACAGTCTTGTTTCACAGCCTCAGATGATTGATAAATGCCAAAAGTGATGTCTAGAGGGAAGAAAGGGGACTTGGTTAATTCAGCAATGAAAATAGCACAAGGCGACATGGTAAAATTAGCCAATAAGTAACAAGTTAGAAAGAGCTTGATTCATGTTTATGTTGGAGATGGATAACAGGCTTTAAAATCATAAGAAACCTGCAACTAACATATCCACTTTCCTTCAAAAACAGCAAACTGAAAAGTGAAAACTCAAATGCAATTACTGTACCCTTAGTTGGTAATGAATTTGTTGCCACTTGCATGCAAAACCAAATGTTTAATTAAATTTCCCAGATTTCAAAATTGTGCATTTTTCATTCCTATGTCATGTGAGCTAACAAATACAAGAAAACTGCTGGGCAAAGAAGTATCAAGGTTCTTGTTTGACCATATCAGGTTGATTGAAAGTAAAACAAAACAACAACAACAATATATTGTGTTTTGGCTAGGCCCAATGTTGTTTTCAGGCACTTGTTTGGATACAGAGACACCTGCACCAACAAAATTAAATAACTCTTCTTTGCAAATTTTCCGGGATGAACGGAAACCATGAACAAGCAGTTTGATGAGCACTCTTGAAAGTCAGGATATTTTGGTTTTGCGGCAGCGACTAGATTTTGCGAAATTTTCGTTCAAAGTTTAGTGCATAAAACGGGCGCTTCTCTCAGCAAAATCTGGTGGTGTTGAAACTTTTATTTTTCCTACTCTTTCTGGCGATCATGTTGCTTTTTCCATTAGAATTTGTGAAATATTAGGCCATAAGGAACACCAGATAAAAATATCAAGGGGTAATTTGCACTTTTTCTGTTCCTACCACGAGCTTGTTCTGAACACAAGCCAAGAGGCAAGATTTTCTGATTTTTCAAATACCCTGACTTTGAATAAAAAAATAAGGTCAACGCAAATTTTCCGAGAATACTGACCTGTCTTCAAATGAAGTTTGTATCCTGTAGAATATTTCCTGAAATGATGGTTTTGCGGCAGCGACCAGTTTTTGTGCAATTTCTGTTTTCGTATTTCCATGATTTTGAGCAAAATTTTGTCTCCTTGCAGTGATTTTTGATGTCGTATTTTCCATATTCATTTTTGGATGATCACTTCCAAATTTTTTTCCGCCATTGCTGTTTCCCTCGTGATCACGATCTGCGAGCGCTTTTTTCCAGGCCGCGCCCCATGGGGCCTGGATCACAATGGATTCGGTCAAGACCGGGCGCCGGCGAAATTCTGGCCTCTTCGATTTCCAAAACAACCCGCAGGCGCAGAGTGCTCTATGTACAGCGGTCAAAACATTTCTGCACCTTGCTCGGTTGGTCAAGACATAAAATAAAAACAAAGCAAGCCGCAAAAATTGTCCTGAAACCCGGGTCGCTAGCTCGCTCGTGGCGCATTCCAGAAATGGTTTTAAAGAGCAAATATTAGCACATATCGAAAGAAGAAGGATATCTCTAAACTTCTGCCTCGGGCATTTTATTTCTTTCGTACAGAAGTTGAGCAGTAAGTGTTTAAATTACGCCTAAAAAGTACGAGAATTGAGTCCCCTCCCAATTGGCTTCTACACAAAATAAATAAAATGCCCGAGGCAGAAGTTTAGATATGCCTTTCTTCTTTCCATATGTGCTAATATTTGCTCTTTAAAACCATTTCTGAAATGCACAACGAGTGCGCTAGTGACCCGAGTGTCAGGGCAATTTTTGCGGCTTGCTTTGTTTTTGTTTATGTCTTGACCAACCGAGCATGGAATTCCCTTTGTCTGCAATCAAAAATTACTTTGTATCTAGGTGTTAATGAAAAGTAGCGAGTTCTATTGTAACATTATCTGTCCTTGTTTTGCTATCATCTTATTCCAATTCGAACATAATTCTTGCATTTGAGTGAAAATAACCTACCAGGAGAGTCAGAAAAGAATCTCCATTTCAAAGGTCACTGCACTGCTCCTTGAATATCAAAGCAATGATAAGGTTCAGTATAGGTTCAGAAATTTCAATTCAGTAGGCAAAGGTTCGGCAATTTACCCAGCTTTAATCGGCCATTCCTTCCCGTGGGTATGGGATGTTTTATGCAGAAAGGCCATTCTAAAAACCTGCAAAAACGAGCGAAAACGATGAGCAAAATTTCCTTCGTTTACTTCCTAAAAATGATGACACTCACATGATGCATTCATGTATTTTGTTCTGTTGGGAGAATGGAATCCCCCTTAACAGGTTATTCATGCAAGGGGGAAGACTTGTTCATCCTCCCACAAGGATAGCACGTGCTAAAGCGTGCAGAAGTCATCGCTGTAAGGCCGATGTAAGGCAGAAATGTTAGGGAAATTTGTTCGTGATCTTGGGTACGTATTAAAGGTTTCATGAAGAGGCTCATAATTTGAGAACGGAGTAGCTGATTTCAGTCAGGTTAATTGAAAATGGATTTGAACATGTCTACCAATAACGGGAATCGACATAGTTAAAAGATGGCCCGGGCCAAGTTAAAAATATAATCTATTGTCTTCAACAACTCTGACGCCTGCAATTTCATTGTGTAGGTAAAGAAACAATGGGTTTGTGGGCGTTTCTTTAGCCTTTTTATAGCAGCTTGTCGATATAGCTATGTCTATTCCCTTTAAACTATATATTTGCCGACATCATCGTCTTGATATCCAGGAAGCCGTGACCCTTCAGATGGGTATTCTTTTTATTGACTCACCCGGTACATGGGATGTTTATTACTAGCAATCTATTAAAGGGTTGCATTTGCAAAGTGCAAAATACCCGTAATCAAATCGAAGTTGAACAGCCGCCGTGAACAGTGGATAGCCAAAGACACAATGATGTGCTTGAGTGTTCCTATGTTCTATTGAAGCCTATTGAATACTGCATTGAAGCCTTTTGAAAACAAGCCTATTGAACATTGCACATCCCTTTAGATTCTGTTTACACTTCTACGGTTGCTATAAAATGTGACTACACAAATTATAGCTACATGCAGGCCATCCCATTGTTTTATTAGTCCCTTGAAGGTTGCATACAAATTAGTCGAAAATGCATCCACTTTTTGAAAAATGAAATGGCAAAGACATTGCAACCACTGGAAAAATATTATCTATGCCATCCGCCTCTCAAGGGGTGGGTACTACAAAAATAAGCAAATGTTAGTGAAAAGCAGGCCTTTGTTTCAGTTTGAATAGAGTGTTTACTGTCATTTGTTTCAAATAAAGTCATCGTTTTTTCATATAATTAGATAGGGTCCTAAGGGGTAGGGGGCTCTGAGTTTTCGCACAAAATCTAATTTCCGTCTTGCCACTCCTTCTGAGGGCTACACATGGAATCACATTAAAAGAGAAGGAAGGTAAACAATTAAAGGGAAAGTCGAAAGAAAGATTTGAATCGAAAACTGAAACAAGTATTTTGTCGTTGCGATGAAACAGATTTCAACTACTGAAAGAATTTGTGGAGACTTTTGAAAATTCTCGTCGCGAAGGCACGTTTTTTGCAACCTTGTGACTTCATTGGAATTTCATATGGCATATTCAAGGAGAAAAGATGTGCTAGTGTCCCAGGAAAGAAGGCAACAGATTCCCAAATTCTGAAGCCACAGATTCGTTTTGCAAATCGAATCAGAAGACCTACCTATAAACAGGAAGCGCAACTTTTGAAACGAATTCTACTTGTAATCTGGGGATGCTTGCTTTTTCTCTATCCATCATTTCTTTTGGTGTGTAACCAAGTGATTTTTCCTAGAATAAAAAAATTATGTAAAAATATGGGTCTCACTTACCAGGTATCTGAGTTAGAGAACAGTAACACAGTGGGACGGTTCTAAACTATCTGATCAGCAATCATTGGATGACAGACCTGTGGAACAGCTTAGAAAGAGAAACTAACTTGGCACCCTCTCTAAAAACATTAAAATAGAAACTATCGATGGAGGTGCAATTTTGATTCCTTTTTCTCTCTTACCTCCTTTTCGGTTTCTGAACTTTGTACGTATCTTGTAAATTAAACCGTTCAATTTCTTACGTTCTTAGATGACTAATCTTCTTTTGCCTATTGTAACAGGTCAGATCGAAATAAGATAAATCTTGCAACTTGCATATGCGTATTTTTTTTACAAGAAACTAAAGAACTTTGGTCAGTACTGAAAGTTCCTTAAAATCATCAGATTTGTGCCCTCCTGAACATTTAAAGGCAAAGTTTTTTCTGAAGCCTTTCCAACTTTTAGACATTACTCGAGTGCTTTCGAGTAATGTCGGATTACGTGCTTTCCTTCGTATTTAAATTTATTCACCATTTATTAACTGTATTGAACTGTAAATGATTGGCTTTTGTAAATACATAAAATTATTGTAACTAGTTTTCCTTTTGCAGCTTAGGTTTTTTTTAACAGGTCAGTTTGAAAACCAGTTATTATTCTGAAACTTTTTTAACCTGTATAGATATTTTAAATGATGAATGATGATGATGAATGTGATGGAGGAAAAAAGTGAGAATAAAGAAAAACATGCTGCAGTTTCTTATCTTTTTAGCGATCTGAATGTCTGAGTTTCTTATAACACGATAAAACCTAAAGAATAAATTTGTTGATATGCAACATTGTTCGATAGTTTGTATACTTTCTTGACGCCATATTTGGCAAAAAGGTTATAATATTCATTATTATATGGCGTTCGAAAATACGGTTCCTCGGACCGGCAACGCAGCAATTCGATTGGTTCTTGATCGGTCCGTAAAAGCCGTATTTTTCGTTCGAAGCCATATTGGACTGGGCGTTGCCTTAAAAATCAACAACAAGGGAGGAGCTTCTTGTCTAGGCTTAGGCCGTAAGAAGTGTCAGCCAAATTTTAGCTTATTCATCGAAGATTTCTTTTCTGTAAACTTTGAAGACGAACTTGCAATTATACACGAAGAAAATGCCAATGTAGTTAACGTTGCAACGAGCAACTACAGTGATGCACAGGATCAAAGACACAACAGAAAACTACGATACTAATATAAAAACAACGTTCTCGAAAGGTTCTGCCATATAATAAAGCCTTTATTAAACGATTACTCGATCCATGCTGGAAAATATTTGGACCTTAGTTCATTGTACGGGCCTCACTGCGTTCGGTCCGTACGTCAAACTGCGATCCAAATATTTTCCAGCATGGACCTCGTAATCGTTTAATAACCGCATATTTCTTCTATTGAAAAGGATTCACCTTTTTCAAATATGGTAGACATTTTCTGAGGCAATATAAATTTAATTAATCACCAACTTCAATCAATTCTTAATCAATTCTAGCTGATCCTAATTTTAACTCACAACATGACCAACTAGAAGGGGAAAAAGGGGCTAAAATGGGAAAAGAGTAATTTATGCAGATATATCTCGCATATTGTATACGTTAAGCTACCCTCAGCCAAAAATATCTTTGTTGCAAATAAAGATCTTCGGTTACCTTTATGAGGGCGAATTATTTGTAGTAATTTTGACACTATTTTACATGAATTCAATTCAGCCATCAGATAAATATGAGAGTACTCGTAAATGTTAAATACCAGTCAATGAAATGCATACCAATTGGCATCTTTTGAATTATTAAACTTTTAGCGGATGTTTTGTTTTCAAGGTATAAAAAGTACCTACGATGTTTCAGTTTGAAGCGCCAAGCGCAGGGATCGCAGAAGTAGAGAGGACTTAAATGAGTCCGCGACCCCTTGACATGACGCTCAAATGGTGGGATCAAACTAGACTTATGACGATGAGTCTCTTGTTTCCCTGTGCTCTTTGACTTTAAGATGGCGCTTCCGTCAACAGAGACTCATATTATTACTCTGAAAAAGTTGACCCTATTTAGGCCTAATATGCTGGGATTCCTAGCATACCAATCAGATTGCGAGATTTGGCAAAGAACAATCAGTTTCGAACCTTCAATTCGATTGACGCAGTTGACTAAATTTGAAGGAAGTTGCTGCGGCAGGTACTTGAAGATTTCTCTGGTATGTCTTGGTCTTAAAAACATGGAAATTGCAGCATTAAAAGACTTATTTTGCACTCACCAGGTAAAGTGAACTTTCTTCTTCAGATGAATACCAAGTTTTGTTGATCAAGTGTCTGCTTACCGTGGTTTCTATCGCATTTCCTTTCTGAGGAGTGACCGTTGAACAGAGCCGAAGCAGTCGTTCGATCCAGATTCGATCAATCGAATGCAGAAGATAGGGTCAGGTTTTTAACTGTTTCATTATGAGTCCCTGTGAGCAAGGTACCGCAGGGATACAAGGGACTCATCGTCATAAGTCTAGGATCAAACAATGTCCGCCTGACTGTTGTGGCTGAAAATCATAGGATTCCACCACTGCACCACAACACCTTCAATTACTCAAATATCATGCCAAAGCCTTTAGCATCGATCAGCCTCATCCTGAAAGCGTCAGAAAAAATGTTCCGTTTTCATCGTTTTCGAGTGTTAATACGATGCCATTTCCAAAAGGTGCCTGTTAGAGTTACGTTTTCAAATCCACCGCTTTCAAACTCTGCCGCCAAAAATGTGCCGTTTTCGTGTAAACGGGAGGCCTGTCCGCCCGGGGGGGGGGGGTACTCATATATTTTTCCGTACGGGGACGTGCCGCCGAACAGGGTATCATTTTCAGGATTCCTACTCCGGGACAGGGTATCACTTTTGTATGGTCGGCTCCATGACAGGGTCCATATTTTGTATAATTGACTACGTATCGTCGCTGTAAGCTATTTGCACTCAGCGAATATGATTTAAATCGTTTGGATGGCAACATTTCCGCATTTTCTGATAGATTTCTATCAAATTTCTATCAAATTCCCAGGGCAGCCTACATTTTTTACGAAGAAACCTAAGAAAAGGGTATCGTTTTTACAGTTTTACTCCGGGACAGGGTATCATTTTCGGGAATTTTACTCCGGGACAGGGTGCCTTTTCAGATTTTCCAGCGGCACGTCCCCGTATTTTCGTAAATCAAGTACCCCCCCCCCCCCCCCGGGCCTGTCCGTCACATTTTCACCGTTTTCAAATTGTGCTGGTATCATGTGAACGAAGTCTTCATCAAACAGGACTTTGAATCGTATGCATACAAGTCTTGATGATAGGGAAGGTCTCTCTTGAAGATATGTGTTCTATTGTATGATGCTCTCTCATGCTACTAAATTGACGTCATCATTGAAGACCGCTACCGCAACATAGGGCTCAAATCTTTAAAGAGGTCGGTGTAAAATTCTATTGCCGTTTTTGATTACAAAGTACTTTGTAATCTAAGAGGGGGCTCCAGGTCAGTAAGAAAGAAAGTCCGTCACGCTCGTTAAAGCAATTGATTAACGTTTTATCTCTGCTAATTGGCCCTGAAATAAAGAAAGCGCACAGAAAGCGCATACAAGACAGAAGTTTCCCGCGATCCTATAGCAACATTTGACGTCGGCTTATTTCATGTTAGACAGATTTGACACCATAAGATGGATAAATCACCACGATGTTTACCCTGGCACAACAACAAATTTACCCAGAATTGGCACGTTCTTGACTTCATTAGCAGCTTAATTCTGTTGAAACAATCGTTTTCTAGAACGAACGCATCATTAGCCACTTATTGATAGTATTCATTATGCAAATAAGTCAAGTTTAGAGGATGATGTAACCGGCGGCCTGCACAGAGGCTAGCATTCGCAGCATCACCGAAGGTAGAAGGACCCCCCTCCTACACAGCTACAGATGTAAACGTCGCAGGTGAAGTTGAGAGGAAAGGTGCAGAATTACAGCAAACAATGGCGCATTGACTGGGGGAAGGCACGTGGTCACACTGAACCAAAAGATCTCCATGCATATGATTCTGCACAGAGGTTATCTTCGTGACTGCTTGCCTCAAATTAGAAGCCCGCGAATAGAAACACTCTGCAGGGTTCCGCATAAGCAATTTTGCGTTATCGTAAATCTCACATTACATCTAATTTGAGACAGATGCACCAATAGTTTCATGCACGAACTAAGCAAACTGGGGGTAATGATTTTTGCTTTTTGCGTATCATCCTCGTTTGACATAAAGATCAAAATATTGCTTTCAAACGATTCTTGTCCTTATACAAGGCGCTTGATTTTCTATTGAAGGCAACTTTAGCAGCAACACTCCTCTCTCTGACTGTAGCAGCATCAATGATCATTTGGGCTTATGGAGAAATCAATATTCAGTTTTCTTATGCTTGCTTAGCTCAGGTCGTACTTTGTAATCATCCAAAAGGATCTTATGTTCTTTGAAATAAATAGCTTGGAAGGAACTTAGGGTTTTTGCTGTAAATCTGCCGTAGCAATTTAATTGATATCTTGATTAGTTTCTATATGGCGGCATTTATTAAATTTGAGGCTATGACGTCATCAAATTTCTAAATCCTAAACTACAAAAGCTACAGATTTCTGCTTGCCGCCATATTGTAGACCTCCATAAACTATGGTTTTCTTGAAGGTTATGTAATGTTTCCTCAATTGGTTTAGGATTTACTATGATTTGAATGTTTTCAAAATTTTCCATGAATTTTTTCAAAAATTATCAAATTGCCACCATTTTGAAAAAAATAAAGATATCATAAAATTTCCACGGCAGATTTACAGCAAAGTACCATAAGTTCCTTTCGAGCAACCCAATTCAAAGAAAAATATAATAGACTTTTACACCGACCTTTTTAAAGATTTGAAAGATTTGAGCCCTATGCTCGCTACCGCTGGCATTTGATCAAAATATACAGGCGATTAACTGCTTTTTTACGTGCAGCAAAAGCTCATGATTATCGGCAGGCGTCACCTCATTCTACAAAACCACGCACGACAATTTGCAAAGGACTTTGTTATTGTGAAACTTTGGCTGTACAAAACCTGCTAAGTCTGAAAATTTGCAACCAGCGGTGATCATTCGGTCTGCCTCCTGAAATCACCGGCTATAATCAGGTGGCAAGCAAGAATGATTAAATCCCGTCCTTTGTTTACACAGAGATCATGGTGGCAAACAGCTATGTCAACGAATTTAGGCATATTTTTAGGAAGCTTTTGAGATAGAAATTAAATAGTTATTCTTAACGCATCACATAGTATTTTGGTATCAAAATGTTTCATATGTTCTTCAAGTTAGCATTGCGACAAGACTGATTTAGATACCACAAACACAAAAAAAGATGAAATCGAGGAACTTTAGCTTTCGAGGAATCTTCCTTCTCTTGAGTGGCCTACTTTGCGGATTCCTGATTCCGCTAGTTTTACGTCGAACATTACTCGCTTTTCCTTCAAGAAGATGCCATATGACATTTACTCACACCAGATACGACGAAACACCGAAACTGCAGTCAGAGAATCGCAAGCAGCTGATCTTCGTTGGAGTTATGACAGCCGAAAAATTCCTCGATAATCGAGCGAAAGCAGTTTATGAGACTTGGGGAAACACGTTACCGGGAGCTCTCGCTTTCTTTTCGAGCAGTAATTCGCGACGAACTGATTTACCAGTTGTGAGTCTTAAAAACGTAGACGACTCGTATCCACCGCAACGAAAATCAATGATGATGTTGAAATATATGCATGATAATTTCATCGATAAATACGAATGGTTTATGCGAGCTGATGACGATGTTTACGTTCGAACCGATAAACTAGAGAAATTCCTTCGAACATTAAACAGTACTGAAGATTTATATTTAGGCCAAGCAGGCACAGGGCGACAAGATGAGAAGGGAATGTTGGGCCTTGGTTGGGGGGATAATTTTTGTATGGGTGGGCCAGGAGTTATTTTAAGCAGCAGCACATTGAGGAAGGTTGTGCCATATCTCGAGTATTGTTTACAACATTTGATCACCAGTCATGAAGACGTGGAAGTTGGAAGATGTATAAAAATGTTTGTTGGAATTTCATGCACATGGGCATTTGAAGTAAGTGATTACAGATACATCTGTTATGTATGCTAATTCTAGACTCATGTAAGAATCAATAGGCCTTTTAGCTATTCTGCAAAATATACTTTTATCCATCTCACAGAAATCGGTCGCACAACAGTGTTCGGAGTTCTAACGCCGTTCAATCGAGAACTTTTTGTATACAATTTTATGACATTATTATTATTATTATTATTATTATTATCATTATCATTATCATTACCATTAACATTATTATTGTTATTATTATTATTATTGGGGGAGGGCCGCGGGGTTTTCCGACTGAATCTTGTTGTTTGCCTTCTCAGTGCTTCCAGCCTCCTTGGAGACTGTAACGGGGGTCTTTTCGAGGGGCGGGTGATTCTGGGTCTCTTGGGGGTTGGGTCAGTGATTGGTCTGGTCCACTGGGGTGGATTTTAGCTAACGCTTTAAACTATAATAATGCTTCAAACTTGTTTACTCCAAAAAGTTCAAACTTTAGCATCATTTTTATCCCCATTTGGGTCTTATTTCAATGGTAGTCACGCTTACTTAGGATGGATTTTAAAGTTTTTGGCTTTCAAGTTTAATCAAGGTTGTTTACCGTAGGATATAAAATGCTCGGTTGCTTTGTAAAGTTTAGCTGAAGAAGATTTTTAAATCGAAACGTACGAAATTTTAACAGTGTTGTTTTTATACTTTTATTTTCTGTTAATAAGATGGTGGTTTAGTTCATATATTATTATCATTATTATTATCAAATATCTATTTAAAGTAGGCTAAAAAATGAACAGCTAAATTGCAGCTAATTAAGGCCTACTATTTACAATATACATAATTTACAATAAAACTAAAATTAATATATATTACAGGACAAATCAGAGTTAAAATCTATCATGTTAGAAACCCAATTTGCGGGATATATACTTTGCAAAGCCTACAGTTGCATTTTCCACCATTCCAACATCTAATTCGTTTTTGAACGTAGGAAGGCTGTTTGATTGCTTTAGTTCTTGCGGTAAATGCTGCCACAGTTTATTTCCAAGGTAAGTAATGGACTCAACTCCAAAGGACGTAGTTCGCACTTTTGGCAGTTGAGCGTCATTACCATGCCTTAGGCAGTACCTAATATTTCGTTGCATGAAAATATCCTTCATGAATGATGGATTCAGACCGCATTTTGTTTTATAAATTTCAGTCATGAGCAACTGTAGGATTCTTACATGGATTGGCACCGATTTAGATTGCTCCAGGAGAAACCGAAATCATTCTCGTAATCTTTATATGCAATGCGTAATGCCCAATATTGCTCGATCAAGATAGACTCTTGAAGAATAACTAAAAGGTCTATAGTGCAAGCTCACATATGATTTAAAAATCATTTTCAAAATAGACATCAGAAGAAAAAATCCAACTTCCTGATTTGCTGCCTTTCAATGAGCACAAACTTTAAATATTGTTATAGCTACGACAGAACAAAATCCGTCGAATAAAAATCTCTATCGTTTACAGCTAAGACTCCGCTTACACTCTACCGGTGCAACTTTGGATCTGTAACGAACGGTAACGGTCACGAAAATGTAACAGGTCAGCCTCATGTTTACACTGTTCCTGCTTATCCGTCGAACTTTTGTTCCTTTGAGCAATACCGGGTGCGCCAAAATAAACTATGCACGTTTGGCAGGCCACAATAAATCGTACACTGGACCGATTTTGAAGATTCATGACTTAATCTTTAGCAAAAAGCCTTAATTAGATTCCAAGGATTTTTTGCAAATTTTTCTGCTTTCAGTTTTTAGAGCTTGACGCGAGTTTCTTAGAAGTGTCGTATTCAAAAACACTGAAAACGATCAAAAAACGTCGATCAAATTTTCTAAAGAATTGACATGAATGGACAAAGAGAACACTTGTTCGTGGTGATTTGGGATTTAGAATTCAATTAATTGTATCGATTAACTGATCAATTTCTAAATCCTAAATCACCACGAACAAGTTTTCTCTTCGTCCATTCATGTTGATTCTTTAGAAAATTTGATCGGCGTTTTTTATCGCTTTCAGTGTTTTTTTAAAACGACACTTTTAAGAAACTCGCGTCTAGCTCTAAAAACTGAAAGCAGAAAGATCTGCACGAAATCTTAGAATCTAATTCAGGCTTTTTGCTAAAGATTAGCCTAAGTCATGAATCTTCAACATCGGTCCAGTGCACGATTTAATGTGGCCTGTCAAACGTGCATAGTTTATTTTGGTGCACCCGGTAGAAAAATTTTGCGGAGCAACGTAAACTCTTTTGAACTGCAACAACATTTAAACCGATCGAAACTGTACCGGTACGGTATAAACGTGTTCTAAGAGTCGCATCATCATACCCTCGTGCATGCATAGGTGAAAATTAAAGGACCCTTGCACGTTTAGCATCTGCTGAGAAAGAAAACCTGCCAATAACTGAATCTGCGTTACAACTTTATTGATCTTTGTTTCAGATGCAGTCACTGTTCTACCACAATCACTCGAGAGAAAATGCATTTACAAACAATCTAAACACGAAAGCCGTGCGAAATGCCATAACATTACATCCAGTAAAAAGAGCCGCATATATGTATCGACTGCACGTTCATTTTATGAAGCTAACAATCCAAGACCTGCTTTACGAAACAGTACAAAAGCAACGACGTTTAAGAGTCCTGGATAGGCTTTCAGGCAAGAATATTTCCACGATTAGCACATATGAACTCATAATGTTGAATGATATCAAAGAGTTCGGACATAAGATGCACAAGAATCAAACGCCTGATTGGGACATGTTTACGGCACGAAAAACATATTCATATAACGAGAAATCACCAGAAATCGGCATGATAAACCCAACAAGAGATGGCCTAAACCAAGTTCTTGGACAGACCATGATGATCGTTAATAAAGAGGCCCGAAAAGTTTTACATCGAAGTTTGGAGTTCAAACGACTGAATCATGGATACAAGAGATATCATCCAGTGTATGGTGGACAATATATGCTAGATTTGCTGATGAAATATCACCGCCATATTGGATATAATCGAAGACGAATGACTGTGCACGTACGCCATCATGCCTACCTTCAACATCCATTCGGCAACCTCGTTTACATGATGGAGCCTCTCAAGAAGATGATACCAACTGTTCATTTTCTGCTTCCACTTGCAGGACGGCTAGGCCCATTCAAAAGATTCATGCAAACATTCGAAAATGTGTGTTTAAAGCATGATCAACCAGTAAAATTGCTTGTATTATATTTCAAAGATGTCTCCCCAGGTACGGAACAATACAAGATATTTAAATCATATCGTAGCAAATACCCAAAAGCTGATCTACGATGGATTGAAATGAAGGGATCGTTCTCGCGTTCCCTTGGCCTATCAATGGGTGCCAGTCAGTTTGCAAAGAAGGCCTTGTTATTCTTTTGTGATGTAGACCTTGATTTCGATTCTCTATTCCTTGACCGTTGCAGAGCAAATGCAATACGCGGAAGACAAGTCTACTACCCAATCGTTTTCAGTCAATACAACCCTGAAATTGCATTTCGGAATGAATCTCTCCCGAAAACTCCTTTCTTTTATGGCAAAGATGCTGGCTTCTGGAGAATTTACGCTTTCGGAATAGCGTGTGTTTATCGTTCTGACCTCACAGCAATTGGCGGCTTTGATACGACGATCCAGGGCTGGGGCATGGAAGATGTAGAGCTTTATGAACGATTCATAGCTAGCCCCGTGTTTGAAGTCTTTCGAGCTATTGATCCAGGGCTTGTTCATATATACCATGATATTGAATGTGCAAAAGAACTGCCTGAGAAACAATTGCAAATGTGTTTTGATTCAAAAGCTGGGACATTTGGATCTCAAAGGAAATTGTATGAATTAATGATTGATAAGGGGTACATAAGTTAGTGTATGCGTCGTGTAGAAAATTATTGAGAGTTTGGAAGTTAATAAATGTCCTTTTTAACGAAGAGACCAACAAAGGTTTTATATCTAAAGACACAGTTGCGGCAATAATATTCTTTGTTTGAAGTATAGTAAAAACCTGCATACATGAGCCTTCTTCACATAATAGACTACAACAGCCTAAAATCTTCAATATTTAGTCACTTATGCAAGAATCTTTTCCGCCTGCATTTCGCATTAGTTCTTATTTTGAAGAAAAAATGCATCAATATAATTGCCAGCTGCGAATATTAATTCGATTATCGTGCAGAATAAAAAACTAGTATTGCTCCTCAACCATGTTAAAGGCTCAAGGAGTCTGAGTCCATCATATTGGTAATAGACTTGCTCCAAGTCTATTCAGTGGACTATCAGCATTCCTCGTTTCTCCTTCGCAGCGTCACCTTAGTAGCTTACGCCCCCGCAAGGGTAATATATTCATTTAATGCTGATAGTCCACTGAATACACTTGGAGCAAGTCTATATTGGTAATGTTCCTTCGTCTATCACAGTATTTTGATTTAAAAAAAAGGCCTTTCCAAGATTGCAAACCAAGAAACTCTATTGTAAACAAATTTTTGGGGGAATTTAAGAACCTGATTTAAGAGCCTACAGCCTGATTTCATACATGTTATCATTTACATTTACAGCTTGTTTTTGTTTCGGCAATTTATTTCAAGTGGACCGAAAGGATTTCTAGCTATTGAAATCAAATTTCGGCCCACTATGCATGCCCCATCCAGCAATGGGACCCCTGGTTTCACGTCCCTTCCGAAGGACAGCAAGGTGAGTTGCGAGGTCAGGCCTCCGAGAGTTTGCCCTCACCCAAACCTGACGGAAACTGTTGAGAAAAGTAGGTTCTTATGTGCGGGTTTTACCGTTCTTGTCATTGCATGGAAGCCCTTTTCCCCAACACAAATACGGTAGTTCAACAAAGATCTTTCATTTTTCCGAAATTTCATTGTGTAACAGGGTAGATTTTGTAACAATGGCTTCAGCTCTTTCGCCAATCCAATGCGATTAGCGCTCGAAGGCAAAGGCAACTCTCCCGTGCATTGAACCAAAAAGATAAGGCTGTAGAAGATGACCCAAAATGAGTATGGCTGACGGTCTCGTCGTGCATGCGAAAATGAGTCAGATACGAGTACATACTGAACGAAGAAGGATAAATCTAAACATTTGTGCGGGCACTTTATTACTTCAATTCAGAAGCTGACGACTACGCTTCACGATTCTCGTATATTTTGGGTGTAATGCGAATACCGTAAAAGCTCTAGTGAGCTCCCCTCTCTATTAAGCCCCCAATTATATCAAATTCCAGAGGTTACCAAAAATTTTCCATTTATTGAGCTAAATAAGTTTGCGTGTTAATTTTGATATGGTTTGACGTAAAACTGTGTCGAATTTATGTATTTGACTCGTAAAATTGTATGCTGATTCCGCAAAATATTGTGGAAGATACTACAAAGCTATCATATCTATCCTTGTCATTTGATTTTGTGAAAAGCCCTCCCTCTCTGATAAGCCCCCTCTCTTTTAAGCCCCCATCTGGAATGCCCAAAATTAAATAAGCCCCCCCCCCGGGGGGCTTAATAGAGCTTTTACGGTATTGGTTCTCAGCTTCTGGATTATATAATTCCCGAGGCAAATGTTAGGATCCATCCCTCTTCTTTCGTTATCCTATTGTGACTCTCTCTGTTACGACTAGGGTCGCAAAAACATGGTGGAAATCCTGTTCAGCGATCAATCTTTTTAGATTACAATCAAATTCTCTGAAACTGCAAAATCAAGTGAACATAGGTTGCAATCGATAGGGAAATTAAAAATTGTGGGAAATACCAAAATCAATCGAATGGGTCAAATCAACAGAGAAAGTTAAAATTTGTGTGAAATACCAAGTAAGGTCTACTGAACGGGTTAAAGTCGACTGTTCAACTTTAAATTGTTCGAAACAACAAAATAAATTGAAAAGGTCCCCAACAGCTCAACTTTACATCATGCGAAATACAAAAATTAGCTGAATAGAATGAATAACATGAAATACATCGCCAAAGTCAATTTGTTGAGCCTGAAACTTAGCCTACGATTCAGACGCCACGACAAGGCGCGCCATTTTTCATAGTTACGTCATAAATTACAATAATGTCCTTAACTATGTAAGCCGATCAATGAGTAACGACTGGATCTATACCGTATCATATTCTCATAGACAAGCCCAACCCACCCGCTACTTGTGAAAGAAGAAGGTGTGTGTGAAATGAAAAGCACTTGATATATGGGGGAATACAAACATTGGACCTAATTTAAGAATCGTAAAGTTCAATTCTTTCGAAGAAATGTTTGAAATAATTCTGCCTACAAATTAATATGTTTGAAAGATGTTTTCGAAGATTCAATCCTTGAAGATTTAGTCAAAAGATCTAATTCCAAAATTTGATTCTTTTGAAGATGTTCTGCTCATGATGGGATGTTCACATTATTGAGTTCATAGATAAAAACAGAGGTGGAGAAAGTGCGTGAAGCCGTGAAGAAGCTTCGCAGGAAGCTTCTTTGGAAGGAAGGAAGAAAAGGGGAGGAAAGAGAGAAAGCGGAATAGAAGGAAGGAAAAGAAAGAATGATGAAGGGAGGGAAGAAGAATTAGCGGGAAAAAGTAAGAAAAAGGAGAGGAGAAATAACAAAGGATGGAAAGAAGATTGGACGACAAGGAAAACAAAGGTTGAAAATATTAAGAGAACAGGAAAGAATAAATGAAGGAAAGAATAAAAGAAAATAATTGTTTGGATGTTTTCATTTGTAGTTTTGTGATCTAAGGAAGCTTTTAAGAGTAATTCGAGTTCCTTGCGGCTTATCAACTACACGGTACACAGTATTGCAATTCAACTAAAATCCGGGACTACAGAAAATTGATAAAACAATGGAAGGAAGAATTCTGGTTTGACTTTCCTTCGCAAGGAGGCAAATATTTTTTCCACCCCTGGATAAAAATGGCATGCAGGGCTGTGACTGGTGATTGGCACAGGGCTGTGATTGGTGCCTAGGATTTCCTGGGAATTAGTCGAGTTCGGTACGAGGTTACCGTACGCTTGAGCTGTAATGTCACGAGCTCTTATTGAAATTAAGCACCATCAGATTATTAAAACACGCAGCGAAAGACAGGAACTCTTGCAATGAGTCTTGGTTCATGTTATAGTAACACAACAGGGGATAAAAATAAAAATGAAACATCTACCTTGGTAGCAATTCGGAAGAAATTGCTTGGAATTGGCGAACAAATCTTGAAAAAAATTAAATTTATTTGTACAAGCTGGGAAATAAACACAATTATGTTTTTTCCATACTATTTTTTGCAAGTCTCATTCTCACGTTACATTCTGAGACAATCATTTCTTCAAAGACGTTTAGAAGATGCTTCAAAAGCTTGATTTTAGCAGTGGTTGGATGCTTATCATTATTGGAAGGTTCGAAAACAAGATAAGCAATTATGGGAGTAGTAGAAATTGCAAGAGTAACAGGGCAAAGAGACTTTACAGACCCTTCAAAGTAATGTGAGACATTGCTAAAGGGAAAGGTCACGTTTAGGTTTAGAAAAGGAGCGTGATTTGATGACAATGTCTGTGCTGATTGCCACACCCTACGTTAACACAATTCAAAGTGAAACCGAACACGATCAGATAAAGCGTTATAATTCTACACTGTGTTACAAAGTCAAATTATGACCATTTTAGATTCCTCTTAACGCCGATTCTGACCTTTTAATTCCATCGAAAGTTGAAGTGATTCTATGCACGTATGAGCATTGAAGTGGCGGACACTTTGCCAAATATTGGGGGGGGGCGAAGCCATTGTTTCAGCAAAAATAGATTGTTTATTTCTATTGCTTTCAAACAAAAGATCTTTGTTCTATCCAACATTGGGGGGGGGGGCGAGGGGGCGCCTGTCTGAGCTATGAAAACACCATACCACCACAATAGGGAATAAGAAATAAAATAATACATCCATCTTAGTAGCAATTCGGAAGAAATTGCTTGGAACTGATGAACAAATCTTGAACAAAATTAAATTCATTTTACAAGCTGGGAAATAAACACAATTATTGTCACTTATTGCCACCCTTAATCAACGTGAATTCACTTTAACGTCTATTTTCCATAAAGATAAGGACCACTTCGTAATTGAAAATGTGTTTGAAACTGTTATACTAGTGAACTTTGTCCTGGGTATGACGGTAAACTGCATCCGACTGGCTATGGCTGATACAACGTGGTATGGTGGGACCATTCGTGGCGTGGTGGTCTCTACAAAATGCCACAGAGTTGCAGCCTCCAGAGTAAGGCGAGCTATGGGCGCCTTAAAACCCATGCCCCCACTGCCTTGTGGGTACTTCTTGGCTGAAGAAAGGCTACGGGACCAAACCCCGATGAAAAAGCGCCCATGCTGAGGCGATAGGCAGTTGGCTTGAATTCATGATTGCCTTCTGGCAGAAGCTACAGCTGACGTGACACTTAACGTCCAGACCATGTCTGGCCTTTAGATACTGTCACGAAAGCCAAAAGGGGGGATGGAAGGTCTAAGGCAGCCCCCATCTTCCATATTCAGTGCCTAGGCGTGCGCGTTGAAGGTTTTGGTGTGATGGTCGCATGATTCCGTACGGGTAATTGGATTGTTTAGTCATATCCGGACTCATCAGGACTAAGACTTTATTTAATGCGTACACGATGATCTTTAAGATTGGAGGTTGCCTACTACAATAGTGAACTTTAAAATTTTACGAGATTTGCACTTGGCTTTCGTTAGAACTTTAGCTGCACAAATAGTTTCTTATTTAAGGATGTCTTAGTTTTCCCTTAATCAATCTAAATTCACTTTTAACCGTGATTTTTCACTTTTAACAGTACTGTGATAAGCACATAAAAAAACAACAACCCTACCGAAATAAGGCCACTGTTCATGCATTGCCGCGAAAAAATCTAATTCACAGATCAAGCAATGCAAAAGTACCATAAAACGCCAAACAACAAACAGCCAAGTTAAGAAATCAGGTAATCCTTCATGGACAAAAAAAGCGTGCAGTAAGAAATCGCAAGAAATTACAATCAATCCAGTTCTTACCCCGTAACTTGGTTTCAATTCGTTGCATACCTATTCTATATAACTCTCTGGTATTATGTTGGTCATAAATCTTTACGTAAAATGCCAAATCGAGCTTTTAGGCTATAAGATGCGATACTGCTGCGATAGAATAATGCTGCCCTAAAATGGGTTTTCAAGCAATGATTTCAGCAACCCAAAAAGTAACAAAACGACATCGAAATTTGTTCATTTTTCAAGAACTTTTAGTTGTTTGGTCATTCATTCAGTATATAAAATGAAAAAATCTTACCATGTCGCCTTGATTGAAAAATTCAGCATAAAGTAGGTCTGATACTCTGAATGCTCCTTTCCATGGTTTCGTTTGGTCTGATAGATCGCATGACGTCATCATTATTGAAAGTAAATTGCGGTGGTGCCGTCTGTTTCCCTTTTTGTACCCACCTGTTATGAAGGAAAAGAACAAAGTTTTGTAAATTTCATTTAAATATATGCCTTTATAAACTAGTTTGGTTCAACAGACTAAATACGGTATATAAATCAAGCCATACCTGCATGAACTTCTTACAGCTTTGTTAAGGCAGATGCCGAGATAACTTTCGATATACCCAATCCAATATTCTTTCCGATTGTCTGCTAATATCTTAAAAATTCCAAGCAGACACGCTGGCGAACCTATACGCACTACTGTGGTGGATATGCCATACAGAGGCGGGGTATTATGCCCACCACATCAAGCATAATACCCCCATCACATCAAGCATAATACCCCGCCCCTGTATGGCGTATCCACCACAGCAGTGAACTTTAATCGCAATTGATTTAATAATTAATTGTTTCCCTTCCATTATTCCCCTTTTTAACTTTTCAATGATTGTTTTTTATCATTCCTCACATGCCTTTTTATCTTATTTTAATCGGACCTCAGGCTCTCTTCCCTTTTCAGATTGATTTAACAACGAATTCATCCCCACAACTTGAAGCTTCAATAAACAAGTAATTACCAATGGTAACAGAAATATTTTTCGTAACGGTTTGTGTGGACCAGGTCAAGTCTTCTTGACAGGAAAGGAAAGGACGACTTGTTATAAAGAGCCCACAGCTAATAAGAAGGATGATTTTTGGTTTTCTGCTCTTGATTTTTGACCAATGGTAATGGTAATGAAGATATTGAATAACTTGCAGATTACAAACATCCGTTGAAGCGAAATCACATACGAATTCATGAATGATTGATGATGAGCTGTTTGGAACAAGTTGTCCTCTCCTTTTTTCAAACAAATACATGCAAGCCCGTTCACATGGGAACGCAATTGTTCCGTTCCATATCGTTCCGTTACGAAAAGTGGAAAGCTCAGGGGTTGCAATCACACGGGAACACTGCAAATAACATCATTCATTCCTAAAAAGTGGAACGACGAAAAAAGTGATACCAAAAGTGGAAATGTTCCATTCCGCGCCCATGTGAACAAGCTATCAAGTGTACAACTGGTCCCAAAAATGGAACGATCAGACATTTGCCCTAAGAGCATGCGTTTGTGTTGTTGTTGCTGGAAATAACAGAAAGAACCGAAGACACAATTGTAGAATGGAACGATTGCGTTCCCGTGTGAACAGAAACAAAAATCGATACGCGATCGTTCTGTTCCCAGGTGAATTGTCAATTTTGCGTTCCAGAAATTGGAACGAAGATGGAACAGAACGATTGCATTACCGTGCGAACGGGGCCCACAGTTTGCGTTTCTTCTCTGGTAGTTCCAAAATGACATATATTATACAGAACTAGGTGACATACCTCTTGCTAATTCTTCGATATCTTTCACGATCGTGAAATGGTTCGCCAAATCAGTTGCTAAAATGATGAGTCGCATCAGATCGAGGGCTGAATGATAATGCTGTGAAGAGATGAAACGATACAGTTACGAGAACAAATATACTAAGGAGGCATATAAACGTAATCTTTGCTCCATAGCAGTGGCAAAAAATAAAGTGTTGCCTAGTAGCATCTTCCTTGATGCTCCCAGGACATTGAACAAGGTATCAATAAATTCTCGGCTGTAACTGTCAAGCATTCTGCTAGAATTGTTCAAGAAATTAGCAAACAATATTAATCACGACGACAAAATCTTCAAGAGTCAATGGGATAAAATCAAATCTCTCGCCTGCATCAATTTTTCCTGAAGACATACCGGATGTCCCAAAAAAATGTGTACGGATTTGGTGAATTTAGCTTCAATCAATGCCTAATCGCTCTAAAAATGTTCCTCGATAGTTGACTCGAACATAGGTACCTCGTTTGTTGGTATTGGTGCCTTGAGAGCAGACATGTTAATCTTGAAAGCTAAAATTTGCCTCTTCCTGCAAACCAGAGCTTTAGCCTTATGGCCTAAGCAAACGATAGCTCTGATAAAATTTGAACAATATTAGATCTTGTGTTATTCTGTATTCCAGAAATCCCCCCCCAGTCACCCATTGGGCATAGTTTCTTAATTTTTCATTAATTTCAGTTCTTAATTTCGATGTGCTTCAGGAACTTGCTTAGGCCAAAAGGCCAAAGCTCTGGTTTGCAGGTGGGCGCAAATTTGAGCTCTCAAGATTAATATTTTTGCTCTCAAAGCACGAATACCAACAAACGAGGTATCAATGTTCAAGTTAACTATCCAAGAACATTCTGAGAGTGATTAGCCATTGATTAAAGCTAAATTCACATCACTGGAGTCAACCAAATCTGTATACCTCTTTTAGGACACCCGGTATATAGAAGACAATATGCCGGAAGATTTAAACTCTTCGGCGTTTGACACTTCATTGATTTGTAAAATATGTAAAATGAAAGTATATTTGCAACAAGTCAGAAGGAGTTGTGTCATGTTTCTTCAGAAATAGCTCCTCGGAATAGTGTAAACAAAATTATGTTTAAAAACCCTCATGCGAAAATTCGAAATAGATTAGCTTTGAAAACTGATAAAATTCCACAGCCTTGATTGGCAAATAGTTCAATTAAACTGATTTCGAACAAATCATTATGCAAGTGAATATATGACAGATTTAATTTGAAAGTGGCAATTCATCACCTCTGCTCTGAGCTGAGCCTGATAGCTCGACGGCCAAATTCACAACAGCTATGCAGCTCTTAAACGATGGAATGAATGTGTCTATAAGAGCACTAATCATTTGCATATAAAATATGATAACAATGACTCTAAGGACAAAAATCGAAAATAGTCACCTTTTTCGAAAGTGTCTCGAAGATATTGCATCCTTCGCTGTTAATTATGTGCATTGCTTGTGCAAAATGATGTTTCTGAAATTGAAGGAAGAGCGTTAGAATGAGCATGCTCTGTGCAAAAACTATATTTGTGTACTCTACTGCTAGGCATGAGAGCCAGTGTTACAATTGCCTTGTGTTACAATTGTCCCCGGTCTCCCCTACTGTGAACAACAAATTTTATTCAATGCCAAATCTTGATGCCAATAGAAAACACAAATTTGTAATTGAAGAGGTTTGAACATTAGTCGTAAGCTTCCAAATCGTCATCGAAGTAACAAACAGCAAATAGGTCACATAAATCATATGTGAAAGAATATATACTTTCAAATGGGACTTGCTGTTGCATAAATAAAGAACGTACCTCCATGACTGAGCCATCTGAGCTGTAAAGTGCAGCAAGTACGGATTTCTAGAATGAAACCAAAGACCATATCAGAATGATTACAAACATCTCTTATGTGCAATTAACATCTGGATCTGTACTCTCAGAACCTTATAATGCAATCTAACAAATGATTTGTGGTACAAAATTTGAAAACAGCCTTAAATAATGGACTCATCGTATTAAACCCATAAACGCAACACAACACCGTAATTTGTAGAAAGAAGACTGCAATGCAATCATCTATCCAACGTTTTAAAACTATTTCTGATTTTCTAGTAACTTTGTAATATTTCTTACGCTTTACCAAGGCTTTGACATTTCCAAAAGGGACACTTGGGTGACTGATCCCTTGCTGAACGATACTTTCTTTACACCAAAAAATATTGTTCAAACACTCCTTATCATTCCTTATCATCGACAATATTTCTCGATATCTACTCTTTAGGATGTGGTTACAAATCTTCCATGACTACAGTCAGTTAAATTCAGTCCGTGTCGTTCAATGGATTTTAAATATCGACTTTGATAAAAAGGCACTGAAGTCCACACAGACGTAGGGGGCACTGGGAGCATGTGCCCCCAAGATTTTGCAATGAACAAAGAAGTGCCCTTTTAATTTTCAGGAAGTGCCCCCTTAGCTTAATGAAAAAAGTGCCTTTGAAGTGTCAAGCTTCCCCAAGTTTCATATACTTCCTACAGCCCTGGTAGTACATTCGCTTCTTACAGCAGTTAAGTAACAACGAAAACGATGCATGGCTTTTTCAACCGCTCTTAACAGGTGCGTCTAGTGCGGTAAGACAGACCCAATCCATAAACATTATTGAAAGTGAACATGACTTTAATTGCTAACGGCAATAATGACTGTTCAATTGTCAATCAAATGGCTACAAACCGATGCAATCTGAAAAGAATTCGTTGTCCCTCGATGATCCAGGTCGTGGCATAGGCACGCAACAAATAATATGAAACATTCAATGTCCCTAAAAAGGAGAAACGACATTAATAAGGATCCAAGATATTTTGGGTTGGTTAAAGCATACCGTGACAACAACAAAATTGCAGGTTTTTTATCAAACTTTGATTAAGTTATTGACGTTGAAACTTTCCTTTGAATAACGACTGCGCTCTCAAGTAGCAAATTGATTTTAGAGTTTAAATGTTTCCTCCCAACGGATACAAAGTATTGGCTTGACAGATCCAGAGTGTTCCTACTTTAGTAACTTCACAGAGGTAGCCTGTACGAGCAAGTTTCTCCTTGAACAAATCAAAACGCTAATCCTATTGCTTTCTTTACAGAAAGAGCTCAAGGAAATCACTTTTTCATTCCTCTTGTCTCCACTTTTCCCTTTTTGGTGCCACATCAACTCCTTTATTGTGTGTTTACCGTTACCCAGGAGACTTGATTCTTTAGCTGGCTTCTAAATGTCGTTGAATAACTTCAAATGTTAAGCAAGTTCTAAAATTTATCAAAAATCTGAACGAATCTGTCCCAGCCAAAAGCTCCAATGTTTGCTGCTTTCAGAATCAATTCCTGATTCACAACGTACTAACTGCACAGTTAAAGAGAATCAACGGAGATGAAAGCTCCGCGCGGAAGGAGTCTGGGTATTCTATTATTAGCCTATTGTATTTGATGATTTCGAGACGTTCGTGGATATTGTTTAGCAAGAGGAACAATAACGTGCGTAAGAGTTTTCTTTGTCCTATTTATAGCTTGCCTCTACATAGCTCCGTTCATTCACTTTAATACAGCCCCCACAGCTCTAAAAAGAAGAAAATCATTGCTGCTTGTTCTTCATCTTAACTCTCATCTTCTAAATTTCTCAAAGGTTTTTTATCCAATCATTTTCAGCTTAGTGATGTTGATTTTGCTTTGTCATGTCGACTAAAGACATTAACAATCAGCTCTGTCAAAACTCAGGCCTGGTCATAGGATTTTTAGCAGGGGAGGAGTGATTGGCTCACCTGTTTAAGTTCAGATGAACTGAGCATAAGTTTCAAATCTTTAAAAGGCTGGTGTAAAATTGAGTGACCTATTTCTTTGAACTGAATGACTGCAAGGAAACTTTAGCTATTTTGCTATAATTCTACCGTTGGAATTTTCGGAAATCTTCAATATTTGCAGAATTAGTGTTTTTCTTCTTTTTCAAGAATTCAAGAAAAATTTTCAAAAAAACTTAAAACCATCGTAATTTCTAAAATGTTTGACGTAACATGAAATAATTTCGAAAAAAACCATAGTTTATGAATGCCTACAAAATGGTATCAAGCAAAAGTCTGTCACTCATCTGGTTTATGATTTAGAAATTTGATGACGTCACATCCTCAAATGAGTTGAAATGTAAGATACGCTGTAATTTTCAAAAATATTCAAAATTTCTGAAAAGTCAAACGGTAGAATTATAGATAAATATCTAAAGTTTCTTTAAAGCCACTCAATCAGAAGAAATAGGTCATTGAATTTTACACCCACCTTTTTACGCCGAGATAAAGATTTGGAACCTATGCTGGTGAGCTGTTCACGAATCAATTGATAGAAAAAAAGGAAAGGAAATTCAAGGAGAGCAATTTACTTTTCTAAACATTTCAGGAAAGCAATCTACAGCTCCCCTCCAGCATTTGAGGGGAGCCCGGAGGAGAGCGAGCGCAGTAGCTCTCCTGAAACGGATATACCTGAAAACTGTACACATTGAAACTTACTTCAGCATCGAAGGAGCATCCGTGTTCTTCAAGAGCAGATAACAAAAATGAGCAACGGTCCATGCATGCGTCCAGTTGTGGTAGGGCGGATCTCGATAACCTCGTCTCACGGTCAAGCAAAACCTGATGAATAAAAGATTAACAATCAGAACAAATCTTACTTGGTATTAAGCGATAACGACTGTACATACGGATGCAAAAGTAGAAAACATTATTAATACAGATAGCCATGCAATGTTCTAGGCACTCCTACTGCTTGCATGGATAGATTTATCTTAAAACACAATTATTTCAGTAACAACTTAAGGCATTCATGTTACATTTTGATGGTCTATCTTTAAATAGCTGTATTTCATTTAACTTCCATGAATTTGAAGCAGTTTCTCTTGGCAATAAATTTACATTTTGGTTTGATGTAAAATAAAGACAACTATCATAGACACCTAAAAAAGTATCTTCAAACATTGCCTTTGAAAGGCATCTTCAAAAAATATCGTTGAAAATGATATGTAAATCAAGCTGACGTTTATTTTGTAAAAATAAAGTAGCTAGGTCCTGAATCCTCAGTACAAAAAATACTACATATCTATTGATCTCCAAATTAAAACTATGGGACTTTCAACTGGCTCCAACTTTCGCCAGAGAACAGATGTAAGATATTACACATATTTTTGCCCGTGAGACGGTCTTAGCAAAGGTGGCAGAATCAAAATGGGTAGATTGTCAACACATAAAAAGAGATTTGAAAAATACATCTTCAACACTATTGTGAACAGAGGCGGGCACACGAAGGACAATTAGCTGTAGGCACTTACCGTACAAGGGTATGCTCTCGAATCTTCCACCGCTCGCAGAATCCAAGATCTTGAAACATGCTGAGAACAATCTAGGACAAAAAGGGACATGCAAACATTCATTGGACTTGTAAGAAAATTGATTTGAAGATATTTAGCAATTTTTTTATCTATTGCTATAGATCTTCAAAGGGCACTCAATCATACTTTAACATTTTGAAAGCTTCCTTGACTAAATTTTGAAAGTTTCCATGTGATGACATTGCACATGTGGCATTTTCTTGAAAGAAGATCATTTTGCCTGGATAATAACTGACTTTTAGAGAAGCAAGCTCCCTCAACCATCCTTTATGCCATATAGACGGGGGCATGCCCTCATATTGCAAAATATTGAAAATTGCATTTCTTAGTGTTCCAAATCGACCTACAAATAGGGCATGCCCTTTTATTTTTTTCTTCTTATGCCCTTATATAGATTCTGTCCTTGTTCTTATCCCTGTTGATACGAGACATGAATTGATGAAAATCAGTAGAAATAATGCATGATCTCTCATTTTTGTGATTTTCTCAAAACAGACTCGTACACAAGGGCACGGCCCTCATATTCAGGAATAGGGGATGCCCTTATATACGTGGTGCCCTTATATCTGCATCTTTACGGGACACTTTTCACCAAGACAAGTTTAATTTATGCGCATACTAACTGGTTTTGTGTTGTACAGGAAAATGTAAAGCCCAAAATGTTAACAGTACAGACCGAGCTTGCGAGGTCGGTGTGCATGAAGACTGAGGGCTTTATAGTGACTTGCACAATAACAGAACCATTTGGTATGAGTTTGTGTACCTGACGACTTCTAATTTTGATTCATATCAGTCAAAAGCATTTTGTTACTATTTTGTAGCTTAAGGGTCTGTTTCATCCAGCATGCCTTGCACATGCCATCTCTTGGTTGGCCTTTGTTGCCGCCATTTTCATGACCCATGAAAATGGCGACAACAAAGAAAAACCAAGAGACGGCACGTGCAAGGAATGCTGGATGAAACAGACCCTTTAAGTTCGTTGTAAATCTTGCAGGCCTAAAGGAGTTGCTTTGGCGACAAAATCAAGTCATGGTATTGTATTATGCAAGTCTACTGAAAAACCGATGGTAATGTGTGAGTAACCAATGGGAGTGGTGGGATTCTTGTATTTCCTCGCTTTTGAAACCTGAGTCAGGTAATAAAATGCACCACTAACCTTTATCGTGTCTGCTTCAGCAAGAGAAATTCTTGGCATGAAATTAAAACTGTCCATTGTACTATCAATGTCTGTTTTCGAAGGAAATGGAGCTTGTGTGTATTTTTCCACTTCTTGTTGACTGATCTGAAACGATATTGTAAGACCTTCATTACACAAGGACCCGCTACGGATGCTTCTAGGACATGACATGACATGACAGGGCAGGGCAGGGCAGGGCAGGGCAGGGCAGGGCAGGGCAGGGCAGGGCAGGGCAGGGCAGGGCAGGGCAGGGCAGGGCAGGGCAGGGCAGGGCAGGGCCTTGTGGTACGACTCTCTTAAAATAGTGAATGTTGTTACTGACGTTGCCACAGAAGCAATGTGAAGAGAAAATCTGGAAAACGAGATATACAAAGGAATTACTTAGGGGGACATGAAAATCCTTTTTCAAGTTGAATATTATAATGGTAATATCATACATGAAATTGAAATTGGAAAGTTGATTTCACGCAACCAAATTACAGTGAATGTCTAACACAAAAATTAATATGCTGTTACCAAACATTATCTCGTCAATGTGTGTATATATGTTTCTTTTTCAAAAATTTCGCCCTCGCTATGCTTTCCAAAGACATTGGGGGGAAGAAATGTTGAAAATAAAATAAATGAATCATAACTAACCTGCATATGATACATCATCATTTCATTAGCAAGTTTACTTCTATGTTGCGACTCCATTGCTTTCTGGTACAGTAATGACTGGCAATGAAATAGAAAGGAACATATGTAAAATTATCCAGTTTAATCAAGATATGCGGATTTTCACTCAGTGAAAACATTTCTGCGCGGACTAAAAAAGTTGAAAGAAATTCAGCTTTCAGAGAAGGATTTTCGTCTCTAGAGAAATTCTTTGTTTTATGTGCGCATGCACCGGTATCCATTCCTCAGAAATTCATTCATGTTTTGCTGGAATCATTTTGTTGAAAATACGCCTTGGAAAGTAAGTATTAGAAAATCTACGAAAGATCGCGTCATGTTGATAGCTAAGTTGAATTTGCACTAAGTTTGATTTGATCTGAACCATTCTGTTGCATTCTTAATCCGCCCCCCCCCCATTTGAAAACAAACGCAGCAGAAATGTAACATTTTAAAATCTCCGTAATAATTTCTGAACTCAAAACTGGGGCATAAATATAGCTTTAATAGCTGCTAAATTGCGAAGATGCGCCATCGAATGGCAATTAACCGAAAAGATAAAAATGTTGTGACTATGTTGTTTCAGGGCGCAATAAGTTGTATGGGACGCACTATGGCTGTTTCCTTCTTGAACCTTTAATAAATTTTGCCGTAGGCCCCATTTGAATAAGATAGTTGCAGCGATCCATATCGTAATAAAACCCCCATAAAACATGTTAGATGCTCCGCCAAAAGATTTTGTACACGCGTATGCGCAAATATGAGACAACGCTTCGATAAGATCAATTAAAAAATGGCTTATTTTGCACATGGGTAGCTTTAAGTTGGTGGTGTTTTTATCAACACTGAACAGCAAATCACTGCCCAACTTTGCATCTCTTTTCCAGGCGGTTAATATTTGTACCGGAGAATGGTGCCAACTAAATATGATAAGATCTGACAAGAAATGACACGTAGCCTTACCTGCACGAGACTGAGACCACAAAACGTTGCGAAGGCCTCGGTTAGTTGTTCATCAAACGCAGTGAAACAAGTTCCAGTGCGCTTATTACATAGTTGTGAAACTCCAATAACACCTTAAAGAAATGGAGATAATTAATCTTCAAGATGTGTCATCACTAAATTCGCACTGTTTTGAAACGGCTGTTCTTCATGATTTCTACTTTCATCAATATTCTTTAAATGTCATGTTTCTGAGCGCCTTTTACACCAAAACGGAGTGGTTCAAAATAGGAGAGAAACGTATAAGGTACTAATAGAAAAGGCCCTAATTTGTCGTTTTATCTCTATCTAAAGTCGAAAATAATATCTAGTTGAACCCTAACCCTAGCCCTAAGTCCCTGGAGCGCACTCACAAAATTTAGAATAAAGTCAGGCTGCATTTTTAATTTCAAAATGTATTTAAAGGGGCTGGATTATGTAAATGTAAACAAACTTCGCACGAAACGATGGTTTTGCAGTTTTTTGGTATATTAGTAGATATCTCACAGATTTTCCACTATTCTTTCAAAATGAGAGTATTATTTTGTACAAAGACTTTCAAATTTCGTAGCGAAACATTCACATACTGTAAGATTACAGAGATATCGGTGGATTTTAAAAGTAAGGCCATTGTGAATACACCGCCATCCACTCGGAAACTTGCCTAAACAATATTGATCATAGAGATTACACGTTTTTTTACGGTTGCGAGACCCAGCCTCGCTAAAGATGGCAACTATTGAGAGACCGGGACCCACCGCTAAAATCCTATTTCGTTGCCAACTTGTACGATGTCCTTGGCAGGTTTTTATTGTCCTACATCTAATTACAATGAAAGTATAACTTGAAATTCATATTTACCATTTTCGTCTTTGATTGGGAAACAAAGAATATTTCTAAAAATGAAAACAAGGTGAAACTTAAAATTGCTTAATTATAATACATTAATAATAATCATAATAATAATTATAACACAGTCAAAGAACAAATCTGGGTACATTGTTTTCAATCATATAATGTGATCTTCCAATAAAAGTCTTTATTATATGGCGTTCGAAAATACGGCTCCTCGGACCGGCAAAGGAGCAATTTGATTGGTTCTTGATCGGTCCGCAAAAGCCGTATTTTCGAAGCCGTATTGGACCGGGCGTTGCCTTAAAAATCAACAATAAGTGAGGAGCTTCTTGTGTAGGCTTAGGCCGCAAGAATTGTCAGCCAAAGTTTAGCTTATTCCTCGAAGAATTCTTTGCTGTAAACTTTGAAGACGAACTTGCAATCATACACAAAGAAAATGCCAAAATGCCAATGTAGTTAACGTCGAAACGACCAACTACAGCGATCCACAGGATCGAAGACACGATAGAAAAGTACAATACTATAAACAATGTTCTAAAAAGGTTCTGCCATACAATAAAGCCTTTATTAAACGATTACTCGATCCATACTGGAAAATATTTGGGCCTTAGTTCCTTGTACGGACCTCACTGCGTTCGGTCCGTACGTCAAACTGCGGTCCAAATATTTTCCAGCATGGACCTCGTAATCGTTTAATAACCGCATAGTATCAAATTGTATGTCACGTGAGATTTGCGATAACGCGAAAATATTCATGCAAAGCACTTACGTTATAATTCATCGCAAGCCTGTTTACGTGATATCTAATTTGAGATAGGCTATAGTGTTTTGAAGTTGATTGGACAGATCTACACGGTTGCAGACAAGAACAAATATAAGGTGTACATTACAGTTAAATAAGTGTAAAAGATAGTATGAACGTTTAAATGGGATAACAAAGGCAATTGCAAAACTGTACCGGGTGTCCCCAAAAATACTTAAGTTTGAAAAATCACCGACATTGTTACAAGGACGATCTTAAAATGTCTTTCTTTGATAAGTAAATAAATGACCAAATTATCTTTCCAGGCATAGCTGATCATGTGATTTGCTTTAAAATTAGTAGAATTAGGTCTGCCTGGTTTTGAAGCATACTGCAAAAAGCACTGATGATTACCAAATTAATTTCTTTTTGTATACTATAGTTTTGTCATAAATGTCAGAAAGAAATGCAAACTATCATTGTAGACTTGGAGGATAATGAAAAATATCAATTTCTGGCTCTTAGGCAAGATTAAAGATGTTGCTTAAAGAGTATAGCTCAGAAAGAGGTTTTCCAATGCGTTATTTCATTCTGAAACAAACATTTTATCGTCTTTAAATATATTTTCAATATTGAAAAAAAGCAATCAAAATAAAATTTTATGATGCGTTTGATAATCGAATTGTAGCGATTTTTCAAACGGGAGTATTTCCCAGGGGGTTACTTAGTATATTTTGATGACGGGGTGTGCACTCCCTTTCGGGTATCATTTTCGCCTCTTTTTTCTAACGCTGGGTATCAAACGAAGGCAATTTTTCTAAAGCCGGTTGTCAACATTCTTATTTCATTGTTTTTCGACGAATTTTTACGTTTTGGAGTATACTTTTCGACGATTTTTTCTAAAGCCGGCTATCGTTTCGAGGGGAAAATTCTAAAGCCGGATGAAAAAATTTTTTCTTGGAGTGCACACCCTCGTACAATTGAAAGTCAAGTACCTCCCCCGGGGAGTACTTATTATTGGGGCACCCGGTACATAAATCATTCAGCAGAAGAAACGATTAGAAACGCTACCGTCCATCTGTTTCCGGAAAGCGTTTTCTTATGACGTTTTGTCTCGGCTATATTGAGAACGATAATTTTGAGAATGCGTTTTAGTTATCTTGGAATAACTGCAGCTGATGTTGAATGTCGTATATAAATTGACAAAACAACAATCTTTAGACGGCATAAGTGCAACTAGATCATTCAGATTAACAAGGTAAGATTCATACTTTGTTTTGAATCCAGTTTGATTGTCGACTTCTCGATAAAATAGTGGATGTGAATATGCATCTGGAATGTTGAGCATCTTCCCTGTAACGAAAAAATATCTGTTTAAGCATTTAGAGTTTGATGCTTTGTGTGTGAATTTTCACTTGACAACGAGAAAACTGCTGCAAATAGGGTGAAATAGAATCCTAAGGAGCGAAATCAAACTTCATTTGTACGACTTTCCAACTCAGTGACATATGCGTCTGCGTGAAAAAATTATGATTTAAAGGCATATTTAGACGGGTCACGGCATCTGCATTACGGGATCATCAGAGCATCGGGCGAAGTACACAATGGCCCTTTTCATATTGTACATGTTCTCATATTTTGTAATTCTGGGGCACACCTCAAATTGCGACAAATCCTGTTCGTTTTTCACTTGCATTACGATTAGTTCTGTGGTCCCTACGAAGCAAACACTTTTCTATCTTCAAATACCTTTTACACAGCAATATAACCTTAAAGATGTCGATTTTCAGTTCAGTTCGGTTCGGTTCGGTTCGGTTCGGTTCGGTTCGGTTCGGTTCGGTTCGGTTCGGTTCGGTTCAGTTCAGGCAGTTCAGTTCAGTTCCGGTCCGTGCCGTTCCGTTCAGTTCCGGTCCGTGCCGTTCCGTTCAGTTCAGTTCAGTTCAGTTGCGTTGCGTTCAGTTCAGTTCCGTTCCGTTCCGTTCCGTTCAGTTCAGTTCAGTTCAGTTCATTTCAGTTCAGTTCAGCTGAGCTCCGTTCCGTTCCGTTCCGTTCCGTTCCGTTCCGTTCCGTTCCGTTCCGTTCCGTTCCGTTCCGTTCCGTTCCGTTCCGTTCCGTTCAGTTCAGTTCCGTTCCGTTCCGTTCCGTTCCGTTCCGTTCCGTTCCGTTCCGTTCCGCTCCGCTCCGTTCCGTTCCGTTCAGTTCGGTTCCGTTCCGTTCCGTTCGGTTCGGTTCGGTTCGGTTCAGTTCAGTTCCGTTCCGTTCCGTTCCGTTCAGTTCAGTTCAGTTCAGTTCAGTTCAGTTCAGTTCAGTGAAGTTCAGTTCATATATTCAGTTCAGTTCATATATTTTACGATTTTTAAGATTTTAGGAGCTGCACTAAAGGAAGGAGATTTTTACCTGTGGTAGCAACATGTCCAGCAATTCCATGTGATATAGGTATACGAAGCTCGTTGTCCTGTGAAATAAGAATTAAGATTAGTTCAAATCTTTAGTAGGAAAACGACAATAAACGTGAAAGAGGATTTCCAGAGTTCAAATACCGGGTGATTCAATAAAACCAATCCCCGTTTGAAAGGCTACTGCTCCCTAAATATATAAGCAATATTATTTTGCAGAATCGGATTGAATAACCAACATTTTTAATTATTTTTAGAATCTTTCCTGGCTGAAATCGGTCACTCCGTTCAGATTTTACAAGGGATTTTCTCGAAAAAGTCCCTTCGAGAAACCTTAAAAAACGTGCTAAAATCACGAGCGGCATTCCCTCATATTTTCACCTTACAGCAAACTTGAAAACGCTTTAGCACGCGCTATTCTCTTGGGGGGATGAACAAGTCTCTCCCCTCCTGGTATGAATAACTCATTCAGGGGGATTATTGCTAAGAAGGAGAACAGTGGAAATTTTGCACGCTGTTTTCATTAGGTTTTGCAGGTTTTGAAAGGGGCTTTTTTGCAATAAATCTCCCATATTATCGGGAAGGAGTGACCGATTGAAGCCAGGTAAATTACAGCATGTTCTTGAACATATTGGCAATGAAACACGACAGTTTGCAATGTCATTGATTTGATATTCAGGTAGCAGTATTTTTTCAAACGGGGGATTGTTTTTATTGACTCACGCGGTATTAGTTGATGGAGCATTAGCAATCTGAGTTTTATAACGTTACTTGGGCATCTGAGATGCAAATAGTGCTCTGTGATGTGCACTAACAGGAAGCTCGCTCGCTCTATTTTCCAGATGGGTGAAAACAGTGCTTGCATTATGTTCCTGAGGTTTGTATATTGGTAAGCATAATCAAGAAAATAGTTTCTAGCAGCATAGACGTCAAACCTTTAAAGAAGAATGCATGGATAATTAATGCATCTTCCGTGTGATTAAATGGCTTGAAAGGAAAGGAACTTCACGTATTCTGCTATAATGCTACCATGAACGCTCTATTAAGCCCCAGGGGGGCTCATTTACTTTTAGACACTCCAGAGGGGGGCTTAAAAGATAGGGGGCTTATAGAGAGAGGGGGCTTATTCACAAAATCAAATGACAAGGATATATTATGATAGCTTTTTAGTTCTTTTATACCATATTTTGCAGATTCAACATAAAATTTTAGGGTTCAAACACACAAGTTGGACACAGGTTTTATCTCAAACCATATCTAAATTAACATGCAAACTTATTTAGCTCAATAAATGGAAAATCTTTGGTAACTACTGGAATTTGATATCAGTAAGGCGGGCGCTTAATAGAGAGGGGGGATTTATTTGAAATATTGGATCAGAGGGAATGGACTTCTAAGAGAGGGGGGCTCAATAGAGCTTCTACGGTATTCGTATGATATTTCATATACCTTAAATAGTTACATAGTTATACATTGAAAGAACTTATGACCACTTTTTTAAAAAAATTTAGAATAATCATAAATCTTACAACAGATGAAAACAGTACAATCTACAAAAACCTGCACACAGATACATGAAAGAATATAAAAGATACCCAGATATCTTGTGGGGAAATCTTGAAACATTAAAACATCATAGACAGAAGATAACTGAACAGAGGTTAATAATTTCATAATTTACTATGAATGACAGATTTAAATCAGCTCACTGAGTCCCGTTATCATTATCATTAACTCCTAGATACCAAATCGGCATCAATCTGCCATCTAACTGTGATGATGGCAAATTCAAAGCTGTAACCCAGTTTCACTTTGAGAAAGAAGTTACATGGCGAGCGTAATTCTGTTCCTTTTTTCCTCATGACCTCGGGGGGAGGGTGTACTAAGTATATTTTGCTGACGGGGACGGAATGTGCACTCCTTTCCGGGTATTGTTTTCGCCTCTGTTTTCTAACGCTGAATATCAAAAGTAGAAAATTTTTCTAGAGCCGGTTGTCAAAAGGGGTATTTTGTTAGAACGAGTTTTTATTTTCATTGTTTTTCAGGGTATTTTTTACGATTTGGAGTATGTTTTTCACCGATTTTTTCTACAGCAGGCAATTACTTGGAGGGAAACTTTCTAGAGCTGGGTGAAAAAATGTTTCCTCGAAGTCCACACCCCCCGTACTAATGAAGTCAAGTACAACCCCCCCCCCCGACTCCCCCAGGCTCACGAAACATAAACTTGTCAGTCACAAGGATCACACTGAAGGTGGTGTGGAGCAGTGGTGTTAAGCCTCTGACTTTGAAGCCACAACATTGCAGAAAGGCACGATTCGAGCCCAATCCACATCAAACGAGCGTCATAACAAGGGGTCGCTATCAGTACCGTAACCATAACATGGTTGCCAACAATGCAACTGAACAAGACACAGAACAGCAGATATTGTCAGCTCCCCGTACATACAGAAAGAGAAGCAGAAATATGAAGAACTCTTGAAATCTTACTTCATCATCATTTTTGGTTACACCATCGAAAACTTTTGCAATCAATTCTTCGCCGTCAATGTCAACCAAAAACAATGAACACCTAAGGAGAAGATAAGGATATGTACAGGGTGTCCCAAAAAATTGTGCCCCGTTTGCCAGAAGATTGAGACAAAACGGCAAAAGCTTCTCGGCAAACTTTTGAATGACGTTGCTCTTCAGACATTCAATTAAAGTTTTCTACCATCCCCATAAACATCCATTGAAAAATGATGGAGCTATGACCTTCAGGAGACCAAATTTGCCTGATGCCTGAAACCAGCGGTCGGCCATTTGTTTTACTATTTTGCAGCGATAAATAGCTTCATGCAGCAGCCTCCAATGTCATAGCTCTCGTCAAAATTCCGACAATCATCAGAGAGTTCAACTATTTCTGACCTCACAGAAACTATTTCTTACCTCAAGTGAAGCTATTTATCGCTGCAAAATAGTAAGACAAATTGGCCGACTGCTCGTTTCAGTCATCAGGCAAATTTGGTCTCCTGAAGGTCATAACTCCGTCATTTTTCAACGGATTTTTACGGGGAAGGCAGCAAACTTTATTTGAACATCTGAAGAGCAACATCATATGAAAGTTTGCGAGAATCTTCTGCCATTTTTTTGCAATCTTCAGGCAAACGGGGCACAATTTTTTTGGAACACCCTGTAGACAAAATCGAACTTGATTTCAATTGCCGTGGGGCTAAATTGTTAGCAAATTTGATAAAAATTAGCAATTAGCAAATTTAATGGGTGTGTTTGATTGGCAATTCAAACCTACCAAATTCTGAAAAAAGTTGACTTAGCAGAGACAGAAATATATTTCCCAATAAAAAACAAAATTCTAAAAACGGTAGGTTCGAATTTACCACCAGGGTTTGCAAATGAAAACGAGGATCTCTCCGAAGTTGGGTAATTTCAGTGTATATAAAATATTGGGTAATTTCAGTGTATATAAAATATTGCGATTGACGTGTAACTCACACTTAAATTAAAGCCTTCCAATGTTGCAAAGAGCAACCCCGACCTGTTAGCATGGGCGAAATGTTTGAGCGGCGGTGACTCGTGGCGGGGAGCAGTGACGTCATCAACTGTTGTTGTTGTTGTTGCTCTCTTGGTGGGGGTCATGTTGTTCAGCATCATTGTCTACGGTTGCCTGATATTCAATGTTAAACTGACTCCAGTGTTTATCAGTAGAGATTGTTTATGCGTAATTATAGTAGTAATTTTTAGGTGTAATTTAGTTGCTCGTATTTATGTCAAAGCCATTGGGTAGTCATGGTCTTTTGCTCCCCATGGTAGCTCGTCCTTGTAGTGTAGAAAAGTAGTTCGTAACTGTTATTATAAATAATCCTGTTTTTGTAAACTTTTATACTGAATAAAAAAAGAAAAAAAAACATCCAAAAAACTCTGACTCATGCGGTGACAAGTTTGGTGGATATTCCTCTCTACCGCAAAGGTAATGAAAACATTTTCCAATGAATAAAATGGTACTCCTGATTTATTCTGAATTTTTACAAACCTTTCTGCATTCGTCATGTTTCGTGCTTCTTCCATAATTTTCCGCAGTATGGTGTCTAAGTCGTCTGCGGAGAAAACAAAATAAAATGTTCAATAGCTCTTCCATTTACAATTCACTCCTTTTGGGTTCGCAACCTCCTGCCGCAGGCTAAAGTAATCTCCGAATAGGTATGTTCTGAACATTACTAACAACTTGACGAAGAAAAGCGTGGACGAATCAGTATGTAATAGAAATACCAGCTGGCTGACAGGAGAAAACGTTCTTACCGCTTTCTAATGACTACTGGATCCTTGGGATAGCACTGGTTTGTGGAAAAGGACATGTTTAATTTCACTGGAGGACACATTTACGGTAAAAATTTCCTGTGGCAATATTTGCTCCAAGAAAATTTATCTCACTCTAAATCATCATAGCGTACATCAAGGGAGTTTTATGATTTCGAGCATGATTCCTGTGAGTCGTAAAATAACATTTCTAAAAGGAAAAAAACTTCTCATGGCCTGACACCTGTCAGCAAAATGTTATCGGAGCGGGGCTCCGGTGCTCCCGAATATTCTCGATCTTTAAGTTTAATCAACTTACCTAAATGAGTAAAAAGATTCTTCGTCACAGACAGCAGGCTCTAAGAAATGAATATTTCACCATGAATATCAATCACATGGATTTTATGTTGCTTTTATCAAAAGGTCTATATATATCAATCACATGGATTTTATGTTGCTTTTATCAAAAAGTCTATCTAAACTTGAGAACAACAATGACACTATCAATAAAAGTTTTCTATATCATTTCATACCAGGCAACGTTTATACGGGATCATTATCAACAACAATTATCCACTAAAAAGCCCTCATAACAACACACTGAAGTAAATAAGAATCAGAAAGATACATGAGAAAAGTTAGAATACACATAGCGAAATTGAAGAGACTAACTCCAGCCTGCGTTGATAACTGAACGTTGCATGCTTGCTTGCTTTGTGGTAGCAAATATACAATTAACTATTTACCAAATACAGATCCTGTTTTGTAAACCCTCATGGTCTGAAAACAGTCTTTCTCTGAAGGCATAGTGACAAAATAGGAACTTTCACTCAATACCAACAGAAAATGGCTTTCTAAAACCCCTACCTCTCTACAAAATTTCAAAATAATTCTACAAACTTACTTCATTCCTTCGTTTGAGTAACAATTCTTCCTTCCATTGCAGCCCATTCTTCAGTGAAGGAATACAATGCTTGACAACATCACTCAGTAATAATCTATCCGTCTCCGTGAAACTACGAATGAAGTTACACCAAATATGCAAGTACAAAGCAGACAAAAAAGTTCTTGGGAAAAACTGGAATATCAACGGCGATGAGCTGTGGGGAGCAAACCTTTTCGTGAAAGATAAAGGAGCTTCAATAAAAGGCGTTCACGCAATTTTTTATGATTTCCCTTTGCAAAACCTTTGTAGAAACATAATTCAAGAAATGTTAATGACTAAAATGTTTCAATACCGCTTCTTACAGTTTAGCAGATAAGTAAAGAGATTCTGCCAAAATACAGAGAACAGTAACTTCTTTATGACTTTACATCAAATGTTTCCATTTTCTAGTGTTTAAAAGGAGCTAATAGGTCAAAAAAGGACTACATTTCCTGACTGCTAGTTTTCCAATAGTTATTACAAGCAATGTTAAATTTGAAAGACATTACCTTTTATTTCCTTCTTTGTTTACCAAACATATGAACGCAAATAGTTCTCCATCGTTTTCGACCACAGGTAGCAGTAGCAGTGAATTTAAATTGACGTCTAAGGAAAAAAGATTCTCGTTATCAACTATGAGCAAGCATAGGGCTCAAATCTTTAAAAAGGTCGGTGTAAAATCATATTACAATTTTCTTTGAAATAATTGGCTTGGAAGGAAATTGGGTTCTTTTGCTGCAAATCAGCCGTCGAAAATTTATTGATATGTTTATTACTTCTAAAACGGCGGCATTTATCAAATTTGAGGCTATGACGTCATCAAATGTCTAAATCCCATACCAGAAAAAGCTACACATTTCTGCATGCCACCATATTGTAGACCTCCATACACTATGGTTTTCTTGAAGGTTATATCAGTTTTCCTCTCTCGGTTTAGGATTTACGGTGATTTATATTTTGTTCAAAATTTTGCATGAAATTTTTCAAATCAATTTAATTGCCACCATTTTGAAAAAAATCAAGATATCAAAATATTTCCACGGCAGATTTACAGCAAAGTACCATAAGTTCCCTTCAAGCCATTCAATTCAAAGAAAAATGTCATAGAATTTTACACCCACCTTTTTAAACATTTGAAAGAAAGACTATGCTTTATGAGCACCACTTTTAAAGACTTGGTATGCCCCCTCTGCTCTATGAGCACCATTTTTAACAACCTTCAGCCTGTTCTTGCACTTATCGAAGAAATGTGAATTTGTTGGTGGCCTATAGGCCTTAAAATCCAAATGCCCTGTAATTTAAACATTAAGTATTCGCAGAGTCAATGGCCGATAGGCAGTCACCAGCTGAATTGTGTTTTCAAAAAAAGAGCAAACAAGTGACACAAAAAGAACGCGAAAATGACGAAAAAAGCCCAGCAGAATTATCATTTAGTCTTAAAAAACGAAGCTTTAAAATACTTTAGCGCAAAATCTAGTTTTTCAAGCAGCAATTTCATGGCTTTTTGCCGTGGAATAAAATAGCAATTTACAAGTCTTTGAAATCAATTTGGTTTTTCGTGAACGTTAAAGAAATGAAAAATTTTTGATAGTAGAGCATAGACCTGAAAAAGGAGGAGCCCTTCCTATGCCTGAAGAACATTTTAATCAGATGAATAAAAGGAATAGACCTTTTAGCCAACCTCGTTCCCAAGGGTATCTGTGGTTGTCAATAGGAGGCTAGACCTCAACAGATACCCTTGGGACCGACCGGTTGCCAAATTTTGGCAAATTTTGATCGGAATAATTAGCATAATTTGGCAAATAGCAGGTCCTTTCGAATCCCACACTCTATATTTCGAAATGTACATGCCCTGGTTTGAGCATTACTCATTGTAACCAAAGGCATTCGAATGTTCTTCATTTCGATTGAACACAAGGTTTTGAAGGTGAGAAACTCCTTTTGTTTCAAAAAGAGCCAATCAAATGTTGCAGTTTACGGAAAACTTTCATTGTCACTGGGTACGACGTTGCCTTTTAACTATTCTCCAAAAGAGCCTGGATCAAACGATCTTTGTGTACATTTTTATACGAGAGGTTCGATTGAGTGGCGTTAGAGCTTCTATCACTTTTGTAGACATTCGAAAATTCTACAAAAAGTATCAAAATATCGTTCGATTCAGATTCTATTTGAGAAGAGCTAAAATGCCAATAGACGACTGCGATAAAGATGGCGGCGAAGAATTTTTTACCAAGATGCATTGCGTTCTAATCAAGATTCTTTAACGATTCTATAGGAATTCGATGAAAGAACGCAGTGCATCTTGGTAAAAAATTCCTCGCCGCCATCTTTAGCGCAATCGTCTATTGCAATGAAAATATTTGCACCTACCTAATTTGAAATATTCAACTAATTTCTTGAAGTCATTCGCCATGTCTGTATCCTAGAGAGAGTTGGGAAAGAAAATAGAATAGACTACAATTTTAAACAGTTGGTTGCGCATAAGATCGCTTCTATAATTTAATAATTAAGATAATCTGATAGGGTAGAATACAAAATTTCCTCAAAGGAGGAGGATATCTAAAATCACTTTACGATAATACGTTTTGAATGCAACATAAAATCGAAGATTCAGTGCTGTGGAGAGAATTTCCATTTTTGCACTATGACTAATACTGAAAATGTAGTTCATTATTGTATATTAGGCTTGTGTTTATTCATTCATTCATTCATTCATTCATTCATTCATTCATTCATTCATTCATTCATTCATTCATTCATTCATTCATTCATTCATTCATTTTATATTTTTTCAACACGGTAACCCCGTCGACAAAGGTCGCTTTTCAGGGGGCCGTGACAAAAATTTACAATTTAATCTACATGTTAAAATCTACAAACGAAAATAAATAATCTAATTACAAAACTAAAGTGAAATTAAAATTAATACATAATGTTAAAACCGAGATTGATAAAACCAAGGGTGGCAGGACACAATCAGACCGGACCAGAACAGATCAAACCCCATGCCCACCCTGAAATGCCACACTTTCATGTAGCACCCCATGGCAGGCAAAGAGTCCGACAGACACCAGTCCAATCCAACTGCATACCATCAGCCATCATCATGCTTTAAAGTCGATGTTTGAAAGCATATAAAGAGGGCGCTTGCTTAACCTCTGGTTCAAGGCTGTTCCACAGATTCACACCACGATATGAGAATGACTTTTGGCCATTACTCGTTTTAAAAAGAGGGACACGTAAGTCAGTCTCAGAGTTTCTCAACTTGACAGTGTCACGTGTTGAGTTCTTTGAAAAAATATTCGAGAGATAGGTCGGTGCAAGACCATTTAAGGATTTGTAAACAATCGTCGCTGTCTCCCGTTTGATAATTTCAGCGATAGTTGGCCACTTTAACTTTTGTATAAGGGCATCGGCAGGTGCATCATAGCTACTATTTGTCACAATTCTGGCAGCGCGATTTTGTAACTTTTGCAGCGTCAGTCTCCTAGATTCCCCACAGCTCCCCCACACAGAGCAACAGTAGCGGAAATGCGGTTCAACAATACCTCTATAGATTTGGCTAAGAGTTTCCTGGGGTAGTATTTTATTCCCAGCGGGTAGACATAATATTTTGCACCTCCTGGTACCATCTTTGTAGTGTGGTATGGTAGACTGCAAGTAATGTCTTAAGTAATTTGTTGTTGTAAACATTTGTATTGAATAGAAAAAAAAATTACTGAAAATGATTTAATGTTTAGATATCAAATTCAACTTTAAAAGGAAAAGGATTATAACCTTGTAAAAAAATTCAGGTGAAAAGTTCAGTGACATGAATTACCTTGGATAAGTCGATGCAGACAGCCTCTGGGCTTGAGCATTGCGTAGAAAGGCAGCTCTTGCATACCTATAACAAAAACGAAACACGTAAGTTACGAGCAACTACTGCATAGATTGCATACTTCGCAGAAATTCTGCAGATGCATAAACTTACTTGTATATATAATGGGACAAAACTTTGTTGAGCAAGATGTATGATAGCCTGCGTGCAGACTCTACTGATTTCCTTTCATTTCAGAGAGGTTCTTCTCCAGTAGAGTCTGCGCAACAGCGACCAAATCCCTGTTTTCAGTTCATGAGAAACGAGGAACCTTTCCTGATTGGCCAAAGCATATCCTCTTTGTTTGATGGAGCGTCTGTGTCTTTGTTCCAGTCTGCTGATATTCAATTGGCGCATGCATGAACAAAGATAGCCATAGAAACCCTTTGTGATAAATGTGTGTCGGTGCTTTGTCTACCCTATTCATAGGCAGCTCTATTGAATCAAATTCAATGAGTTAGTTCCTCAATCCTTGGAACCGCGCGTGACCAAAAACAAGGATTTGGTCGCTGTTGCGCAGACTCTACTGGAGGAGAACCTCTCTGAAAAGAAATCAGTAGAGTTTGCACGCAGGCTAGATGTATGACGGTTGTTGTTTTTCTCTATTTCTTAATGCCCTATTCCTTTACCTTCCCTCCATCGTAGCTCCAAGGCCTGTTCATAGGCTAGAAGATCTGTAAATAGTTTATCACATAATCTGACTTAGGCCTAGTTTAAACATCGTAGTTTTGCCATGTCGCATCGAGCTGTATTAAAACGGCAGAATATGCCGTGCTTACAAATCTGATTTAAACATTGTCTTTTGCCTGTCTGATTGAAAATAAATGGTTTAAATGACCATTTTTCAAATGGCCAGCGCTATGGCCGTCACACGTAGAAACCACAGAAGCAGAACATGGCCCAGAATCAATTGGTTAATTAAATGCGGCAGAAATACGATGTTTAAATCAAGTCGTGTTTCTGCCGTTTAACAAGACAGAGCTGGTGAACTCCTGCCATTTTAAGCATAGAGCTCAAATCTTTCAAATCTTTAAAGAGGTGGGTGTACAATTCTATCACATTTTTCATAAATTGATATCTTGATTATTTTCAAAGTGGCGGCATTTTAATTATTTTTGAAAAAATTCGTCGAAGCTTTTGAAAAAATTAAAATCATTGTAAATCTGAAATCAATTGAGGAAAATTGATACAATATTCAAGAAAACGATAGATTATGAAGGTCTACAGCAGCAGAAATCTGTAGCTCTTCTGGTTAAGGAATTACAAATTTGATGACGTCACAGCCTCAAAAATAATAAATGCCGCACTTTTGAACTAATCGAGATATCGAAAGATTTCGACGGCAGATTTAATGCAAAGTACTGGTTGGGAATACAAATCGTCAAAGTTCAAAGCAACGGTTCCCCCAAAAAGGAAACCTGTGATCATGCGCAGAAGCAGGTTTGGTTTTGTGGAAAGAATGTGGGCAGATAATCCGGCCACAATCCAAACAAGAATTAGCAAAGAAACAAAGAGATTCTCACGCATGGTAATAGGTTTCCCAGCTGTTGATCTGCTTTGAACTTTACCAGCATAACAAAAGGCTCAGACAAAAGGGGCAGTCCTCGGTATCCTCAACAAGTACCCTAAGTTCCTTCCAAGCCATTTAATCCAAAGAAAACTGTGATGGAATTTTACACCCACCTTTCGAAATATTTGAGCACTAGGCTGCCATTTTAACAATTTAAAGCGGCTGGTGATTCAAACATCGTTTTCATGTCGAATCTAACTGACAAGTGACCAGGGCCGCATTTAAGTCTGTTGGGGCCCTGGGCCCAAAACTATTTGGGGCCCCATAGAATATACCTGAACAAAATTTGTATCATAGTACTCGGTACCCTGTTAGCATGTATGGCCGCCAGATTCAGTCGTAGCGAAACAAGTTACTATTAACTAAACAGTTTGACAGGGGAACTCGAAAAAATGACTACATACAATATATAAATTTCGGTACACTCTCAAGAAACTACCCTTGTCCAGGGTGAATTAAGTGGGGACGGAATGAAACGAGGGGCCTGGGAGCGAAGCCCCTTGAAGATTTTTGGGGCCACGCCCTTTACTTTGGCTTAGAATGCATCTCCGAATATCATGCTTGCCATTAGCGACAAGGAAACTTTGATATTTTGTGACGGTTATCCTACGAATCGGAGCACGGGGACAAATTTCTGAAGAAACATCCTTTACTTTGGCTTAGAACGCACTCCCTGATTCCATATTCCATACTTGCCAGTGTTAAAATGGAAGATCTGAGATTTCTCGGAAAGTTCTTTCCCAACCTATACCCAGCTAGTTTCTCTTCGGTTTTAAAGGAATCTCGGGGACCATCTTTGGACAGAAGTGGGGGCAATCGCCCCCCATACCCATACCCATACCCCTGCCCGCCACCCTTCAGTGGCCACGCCACTGCCTCAGGACATCAAAATTTGCTGCAATTCATTAGGCACAAGGCAACAACGTGCTCTTATGACATTGTGGACCTCAGTTGACTCTTGACCCTGTCAGCATGGAGAAACTTCTTTCACCGGCGGAAACTCTGCATGGCAAAGTGCGGTCATTGCATTGAGCAACAATCTAAGTGCGGGTTTTATCTCCTTTCACAATTTGCTCTAACAGGGTAGATAATCCGAAATAGGCGTTTGTGTTTCATGGGGTTGTTGCCTCTTCAAGTTCTTTCTTTTTTCTATGGACTTGGGCTTCTGTATCAACGAAATTCCTCCTTTTATCGAGGAACTTTTCAAGAGGCTTTTGAACAAACTTACGTTATTGCAGAATTTCTGCTTCGCTCACCCATCATGTATTGTTAATATATGAAACCATGGTGTTGTCTGAAGACGTTAGCACTAAATTCCAACACAAGAGTGAAATTAACAGCAATTCACAGATTTTCTCAAATTTTACTCGGGGCCCCTTGGATATAAGAATTTTAGGGGGCCCCTGGGCCCGGGCCCAGTGGGCCCATGGGTAAATGCGTCACTGCAAGTGACACTTGGAAATTTCTAGCAGCTCTATTACATTCGACACGGCAAAAATACGATGTTTAAACTAGACCTTATAGCATAAAAAGTGGGAAGCCACATTTTGTTAACATTGAAAATACAACATGTCATCATCACAAAACATGTGCAATCACATTAAATGAATCAACAAAAGCACAACTGAAGAATTCCATACCTCAAAACGATATTCTGAATTACGAACTGACTGACCAAAAACCTAAAAAATGAAACAATTTGATAAGTGCAATTGTAGTGGTTTCTGAGCCTACGATGTATCGGAAAGCAGACTTGGGTTAGCACCAAGAAAGAATAGACGATTGCGCTATAAGTGGCGTCGATGAATTTTTTACCAAGATCCTTTAGGGCATTGAAGAACTCAACGAGACAAACCAATTGAAATTCAATGTGACGCAAAGCAGTGGCGGACACACTTTGCCAAATATCGGGAGGGCGAAGCTATTGTTTCAGTTAAAATCATTGCTTATTTCCATTGTTTTCGAGCAAAAGACCTTTGTTGTAGCCAACATTGAGGGGCCATCGCACCCCCTGCCCCCCCCCCAAGTGTCCACCACTGACGCAAAGAATCATGGCAAAAGTTTCCGGTCCACTATCTTTTTCGAAATCGTTTATTCAATGTTTAGATTTAGATTGTGCTCTTATTTTCAGTTAAAGTGTGGAAACACCCCAAACTATCCCTTGAGACACAAATGACGGATACATGGCGTATAGTTTAAAAATAGGACAAAAGATAGCTGAGTGCCTTCATTTGTCCAATTGATTTGATAATCTCTCGAGATCATCAAATACAATGGAATACAATAGGCTATATCTAGATTGCCCGGGCCTCTAACTTAAGTTGCCTTCTATCTCCGTCATTTGTCTTTAATAACTTCTTCCCATGCAATCCATCCCTGTTGTTGGTACTAAAAGGCAGCACCGGAAGAAAGCTGACATGAAGACATGAATACGGTCCACTCCATAACAAAGCATGCCAGTCAACAAGAAGTGTGCCCATAAAAGTTTGCAAATCAAGTGATCTTTCTTGTCCAATAATGCAGCAGATAAGTGAATATTCCTCATCAAGGCAAATCATGGTCTGAATCCATCCTTCATGAAAGATATTTTTCAAGTTAGATCCTCTAATTATTCATCGCGAAATCCTAATAACCTTACCCATTGCAGACCAAACCAGGTTACTTTCGGTGCTCGCAGTCTCAAGTTCTTAGGACCGCAGATTTGGAATTGCTTACCAAATGAGCTAAAATCGGCTGAAAGCCTTAATATTTTCAAAAGGTCAATATCACAATGGGATGGCCCCACGTGCAAATGCAACGCCTGTCGTTTTACTGTAAATCATGTACAAACCGTTTAAAAAAAATTATATACTTTAATTTAATTACTGTATCCATCGATTTTGATTAGTTTCCATGTACATATGTTCATAGTAGACTAGATAACTCTTTTCAATCGATGTAAAATAAAGATACAACAACAACAACAACAACAACAACAAAATCCAAACTTTGCTTTTCGGCAGTGAAATAACCATAAAGGCATATATCTAGTTGCGTTTGCAGCAAAAGCTCTCCTTAGCTCACCCTTCCTATTAAGCCCCCTCCCTCTCCAATAAGCCCCTCCCTTCTAAGCCAAAATTTTAAATGAGCACTCCTCTCTTACGCCATTCCACTTATATCAAAATGCCAGAGGTTGCCAAATATTTTCCATTTATTTAGCTAAACAAGTTTGCATGTCAATTTTGATATGGCTTGGAATAAGAATTGTGTCGAATTAGGGATTTGGTCGTAAAATTGCTTGTTGACTTTGCAAACTATGGGTAAAAGAATTAAAAAGCTGTCATATCCTAGTCAATGGAAGTCCCTTCTCTTTTAGGCCCCCTCTGGAGTCAACGAGATTAAATAAGCCCCTGGCTGCTCAATACAGCTTTTACAGTAACGGTAAATAGCAGCTGATCAATAGGAAACGCAGAATTTAAGACGTCGCATAGTTGCAGAATATAATAGCTGACTTGTAAAGTGTAGCCTTTTTGCATATATTTATTTAAAGTTGGTATTTACATAGTTTTAAACGAATAAAGCTAATTTACACCAACTATTTACAATAAACCTAAAGTAACACATGCTAATTTACAATCAAAGGAATTCAGTGTCTATTTACAAATTGTACAAAGGCAACTGGTTCCACCCCAAGTTTTAATTTCCTTTTTGAAAGCTGCAACAGACGCTATATTCTTTACATCATCGTTTAAGGTATTCCACAGCATAGCTCCCCTAAATCTTAGGGAGTTTATCCCATATTTTATCGTGTGAGACCTCTGAGGAAGCTCACATAATACTTGTTTTTCGTAAGTTGTAAGTAATAGATTTTGTTTGGAAATTCTCCCAGAGGTATGACGGATTTAATTGGTGGAGCGTTTTGTAAACTTCTAAGAGCCTCAAAAAAAGATCGATGAATGAAACAACACAACACTTACATTAGTGTATAATTCCTCGGATGATTTGTCCACCAATAACACAACTCCATATCTTGCATCTACTCTGTTTGATAGCTGCAAAAATTAAGCGGTTCATATTAAACTAACAAACATAGATTCTGCGACATCTTCAACGTAACGAATTCTTAAAGGGAAGCAAAATTCAAAAATGAAAAATGGATTTCAGTCAATTCAATTCCGATGTTTAGCAAACGTTGGGGGAAACAAGGCTACATCCGGAACTGTAGCGAGGTGCTGGAAAAATTCAAGCTTCATCACAAAATAATTTTTTCATGCAGCATGAAATTAGGCCACCTTTATAAATACAGCCACAATGCATGCCGGTACAGCCGCAATGCATGCCGGCTATCCAAGAGCCATTAAGTACAAAAGCTAAATTTTGTAGAAATTCTTTATTCAATGAATAGAAATGGAACTATATGCACAGTTTCAGCAGGCAGAAACTTGAATTAAAATTTGCAATTTGAATTTGGAATAAATTTGCATCTCACCTGATTTCCTATCTTTCTACATACTGTGTTGATGTCTTGGTCGAATATTCCTCCTGTTAGCACAAAAAGAAGAAAATTGAATACTGTGAAACAGTGGTAGAAAAAGGGAGGAGAAGGGGGACAGTTGCTCCTAAATGTTGGAGATATTGCTCAAAGACAATTTGGATAAAAAACACAATTCGACAGTGAAAATAGCTTCGCTTTGAAAATAGCAACTGGGGTCTACAATTTTCCCCAGATCTCTTCGAAATTAACGGATTTCTAAGCTAAGCTCTCAAACTGAAGTATGCGTAGTAGGACTAGACGATGATTGATTGCTCTAAATAGCGCAGTTGACTTGAAAAAAGCAAAAATCACCACGAAGACTCCTTACCTAATTCAACACAAATGCTTGCTTTCTTTTTTGAAACAATGCTTTCATGGACTCTGGTGTATGCTTGTGAAACCTATAAAAGACAAATACATGACTCTGTAAAAGTGATGTGGGGTAAAGAGGGGCAGCATTAAAAAAAGTTTGATTGATACCAATCATTGCATTATGCATCATGTGAACAAAACGGCTTCTTTGGGACGACTTTTTTTTATTCAAATATAAAATTTTTACAATAATCTTACATTCTACTATACCTATCTAAATTACTATACAACACTACAGGTACGATACCATGGGGAGCGAAATACAATGACTACCCCATGGCCAATATATAAAAACATGGAACATTAAACTGTATACAGACACATTAGGGACAGTGCAAAATTTATTTTACTACATGGCCGGTGGAAAAATTTTTTTTTTGCAAAAAAATCTTCCTGCCCTGTACAAATCCTGGCAAAAAAAACCAATTGCCCTGTCACCATCTCTCTAAAAAAATATACTTGCCCCGTACTCCCTCAAGTAGAATAATAGGTTATACTACAGATGAATATAACTTAATATGTCAATGATATTTTATCAATTCTGGCTGGTTGATCTCAAAGAGATAGAACAAACTACCATGCTATTTTACATAATCTATAACCAACATGCTCAATAAACCTAACAGTATCTACAGGCCTTGTGTACATTGATAAAACAGTTCCCATGCTCAAGAAATCTTGGGCAGATTTACAAAATTCTTGCTGGAAAAATATTTACCTCTCCTATGTCTTACAAAGTTATATGAGAATGTGAAGAAACTTCAAAAATATTCCAAATTATGAACAAGTTACGAAATGACATTGGTCATCAGGGGCTAACTGGGCATTCAGATATGGTTGCTTGATCAAACAGTCTATTTTATGGTTGCTTTGTACAGGTTGAATGAACCTATCTTCCTATATGAACCTTGTATTCTGGTATGATTTTGAGTTCTTGGAACATTTGTTTTGGCTATCTTTGACCATAATTGCAAAAGAATGCTTGAACTATAGATTGTAAGATATTTCAATCACAGAGCAACTCTGTCAAATGTCTTCACCAATTTTTGAGAAATGTTGTGATACATGCACAATGACTGTAGTTTAGCTCTCTTTGTATATACTTTTAGTCTACATTCTTTTGTTGGTTTTAATGTTCTTTTGTACTTGTTGTTAGATGGAACTCAATGGGTATATCGGAATTATAAAATGAAAACTTGAAATTAAACTTGGACTAGAAACTGTAAACGTAAATAAATCACTAATTATCAGGTCCATGAATTACAAGATTGCATCGGAACAGTAGGTATTTAATAGGCCTTATACAGCCTTTATATACATACAGTCGACTAGATGATTCTTCTAGTCTGTGCTTAAAAACTATTTTTCGTGTTGTTTTGCACAACTAAACAATGCATCCAAACACACACACATAAAAGGGGACATGACCTCGGTGGTTCTGGATAGACAATTAACTTTACTGAACCAGACCATGGTTGGAATGGTTGGGACACAAGAATAACTCGTGGCATAGGCCAAGGCAAGGCGGCATGGCCTAAAAAAAGGCCAATACCCATTTCTGTAGCAGACAGTATTATGGTGTCAGTGTCACCCTAAATTGTTGTCACACATAAATGGTACATTGAGAGACTCACCCCAATCATCCAGTATTTGCAGAAACCCAATAAAGACACTGGCATTGGAATCTGCTTTGTGAAGACATGCTCTGATCTTGAGCGTTCACTGCACTCATTTCTATGATTGCACTGCCAAAGAGGGCGCCAAATAACAAATATTTCTTCGAATATCCTCCGCAGAGGAGTCAATGAAATATGAATTCAAGGGGTACAGGACACCACAAAAGGGTGAAAACTTTCCCAAAAGTTTTACTAGATTCCATTTGAATTCAAGTGTTCTGAAATCAGTTTATTAATTCAACGAGACTATGCTTTCGTTAGTTTAGATCTTGACGAATCTCTGGTATATTTTAGAGACAAATGCGTAATATTGGATGTGCTCTACATCGGATGATCGGAAACGTGCAAACATAGTCGATAGAAATTCCTATTAACTGTAAAGCAACTCTTTAAAATTGGCAAATGGGCGATTAGCTAAAGCATGGCTAAAGTACGCATCATTGAATCCTTTTAAAGTGGTCCTTTGTGACTTAGAGAATGTTGATTTATTTGATTCACTATGTGACGCAAAGGATCATGGTAAAAGCTTGGGGCAGGTCTATTTTTGAGCATGCTCTCGCAGCTACTGTGTCCGGCTTCCGGCTAGTAATAATCTAATAGGTGCGAGGGGGGTCTCACACTTCGTCCTTGTCGTGTTCTTGTCTGCCCAAGTGCATGTATTGGGACAGAACTTCCATCTTGAATGCAGGAATCTTCTGCTTCGCTTTCAGACCCAGATTCGGGCGATGAATCACACGTGTTTAGAACCAGATCTTCACTCTCACTCTCCTCATTGCTTGAAGATGGTTCGTCGTCTTCATTGGTGCTGTCTGCTTCACTTATTTCTTCAAATGATTCATCAGCCCTTCCATCTGCAACGTCATGAGCGAAAACCTCTGCTTGCAAGTTATCTTCCACATGTCTTCTTAAGTACATCTGCTCGATGTGTTTCTTGACAGTTTTGCGTTTTTCAGATATGAGCCGAGGCTTTCTAAGACTGTGATGAGTTAGGTATTTGTCAAGGATATGACCAGGCAGCTTACTTAGGTTTCCAGACCTATACAATTCAACCCAGTCGTAGTTCTCCACTGGTCTCCTTTTCTCTCGTTTACGCCTTTCTCTCGTAAGCTCAGCTCGCTTATCTTTCTTTAACTTAAGATACTCAAGATGTCTTAGCCTTTTCAAGACTAGGTCTTCATCAACAATAAACTTGATGGAGAAATTTTTCACTCCCGTTGCATCAGAAGAATTAAGCTCCTTTTTGTCGAATAAGTTTTTGAGGTGTACACGCGGGTTAAAATCATCTACGTCTCGTGGTTCAATTGTTTCTCCGTCAAAAAGTGGAGTGTTTTCATAGCTTTTGTACTTGAACTTTGGTAGTTGCTCATAATCTGGAAAGGGTCTTGGTACAGGCAAAACTCTCCCGCGTAAAGGTGGATACTTCAAGCAGAAATCACATTGCTCTGCATTCTTTGAGCACATACCTTTTCTAAACTCCACATAAAGATCCCCAATTTCACAGTGACTCTCCATAAACTGGTAAATCTTTGAAAAGTATCCATGGCCAGGCAATTGTTCAAGCTTTGATTTGCTGCCTTTGGCATCCCATAATTTTAGGAGATGATCTTTATTTTGAAAGAATTGATCATCTGCAAGAAATATAAAGCTCCTTTAAGCTCATTTGTTAATTGAAAAAGATAGAGCAGCCTTGCTTTCTCGGGAGAGATTTCATGCTACCTTTTTTCCGGGGGGGGGGGGGGGGTACTTGACTAGGGAAGTGACGGGGCTGTGTGGAAAACCTCTCGACACCCTGCACCCTGTCACAAAAAATAGATTGTCCAAACATCATAAATAAGGGTAAGATGATAGGGCATTTGAAAGAAACAACTTACCAAGCCTTTCTGCAACTTCTGAAATCATGTAGTCTCCACCAGGTCCAGGTTCATCATCTACCCTAAGCGAAAGTTCCTTTGCAACATGCCAAGCATTTTTCTCCATACATTCACTTTCCCGTTGTTCGATTTCTTCAATGCCCATTCTCTGAACTTCTTCATCTGACAATTCATCCAATGCACGGAATTTCTCCCATTGCAACGTCCCTCCATCTACCATTGCATCCCCGATACAAGCATTCGTTCTCTCCGCTTCGTTCTGAGCAGAATCTCCTGGTGCCCTATGAATGCGGATTCGTCGGTCAGACCTCTGCAAACGGCACATCTCAACGAAGCGAAGTTTGGCCTCAATGTTGGAAACGCCTACTCCTGGCCCTGCATCTGTGTATTCAGATATGTAAACATAAGCAGAGGCAAGCTTCTTTTCGTCGATCAACTCGATGATTGTCATAAGATCTTGCGTTACCTTCTCATGATAGCTGAAGAATAACGTTGATTTGATGTCATCACTTGATAGCAAAAGTTCCTTTAAGTTTCTGCTTGCACCTTGAATCTCATCATCGATAATTTCTTTGAACTTTAGCAACAGAGATTTTTCTTCGTCATCCTTGCCATCGGCAGGTTCCAGTTTCTGAAGCATTTTCATCAGCCAATCAATTCTTGAGAGTTCGTACTCTCGGAAAGAGTCTTTTGGTTTAGAAACTTCTAACATTGTGAGGTCAACCTCAGTTGTCGCATCCACAAAGTAAAACGCAATGTCTCTCAACTGTCGGCAAAAAGATCTCAGTTGGGTCGAAGAATTCATGCTAGGCTCACCTGGAGGTGAAAAGTGGTCAGGATACTGTTGATGTAGACGTAGCAAGTTTGAAGCCCAAACGGAACCGCTGCTGCCGACATATTTTTTTGGTCTCATTGTCACAAAACTTTGATCTCTATCTTTGACTAGCCGCTTTGTGCCTAGAAAAAATCCGAAACAAAGATTAAATAAAAAAACATGAATTTTTCGCAACATTTAGACTATTTGTATCTGCAATTGTGTAATATCGACAGAATACGGTTGCACAAAAATATGGCATTTGTTCAACAGCTGTTGATGTGATACCAGAGATAATATTCATCCCATACCCATTTCATAAAATTGATTATTTTGTATGTTTTACGATAATGGTTTTGTTGATAAAAAACGATGGCAAAAACTCTGCAGAGGGTTGTGAGTCTTAGGAAGCGTGCACCATCTAGCAGAAAAAATTCTCATTGCTATCTGCTGTATCAGTTTACTTTGCATGAGTACTGGAAATGGCCCAGTTGTAAGACAGGGTAAAGGGGATAAATGACAACCATGGACCAATCATGCTGGGAAATTTTCTTTGTCGAGGGTCTGAAGAAAAGATGTCATTTTACTTCCTAGCGCTTTTTTACAACAAGGTCTTGCAGGGATTTTGGAAAAATTTACAAAAACTAACCGGAACTAACCATCAATCAGTGGAGTTTTCCATGTCATTACTCTAACTGCACTTGGTGTAACGTAGGTATCAGGATTTCCAAAATCGTGCTGAGGCAACTTCTTTGCCAAAGATGTATCGCTGAGTTGGATGATTCCTCTTGATTTCGTATTTCTGAAACCAACTGAAACAAACAATCAATGACTAAAATCATGAATAGTAAATCATATTCATTTGCAGGACGATTATTAATCCATTGTTTATGCAAAGACTTTGACTCAAAGAGGACAAGCAACTGTTAGAGAATGCAAGGGATTTCACATTGCCAAACCAGTGGAATGTTTTTGTTTATTTTGTTTGCAAGTTAGATTGAAAAATAATTGAATGTTTTCTTACCATCTGTTCCTGGTCGCACGTAAGCCTTGTCGTCAAAAGATATATCCAATGAAAACTGTGAAACCTGACTTTGGTCATCAAACATACTCCATCTGTTCAGTTTTACGTGAGCTCGTTGATGGTGGACCATTTCGCTGCTCTCTTCTTCGGTCTTTGGGGGCTTTCTGATGCAAAATAGCCATTTCCCTACAAAGCAGCATGGTTGTACTAAATCGTTTCATTCAATTAAAAATAACGAAACAAGTTGAAATTTTGAGAAGCAATCGACGATTGCATTAAAGATGGTTGCAAGGAACTTCTTACCAAGAAGCACTGCGTTCTTTAATCGAATTCCTATATAATTTTTAAGGTTTTGTAATTAGAACGCAATGCATCTTGGTAAAATTTCCTCGCCGCCATCTTGAACTTGTCGACGTCAGCTTTGGGTAATAAATATTTAGATGGGGATATACCTGTTTACTTTAGCTCATGCACACTATTTTTGCACAGAATACGTTTTTAGAGCTTCTACACAGTTTGAATTAAGGAGAAACGTTTATTGAGTATGTCATCAGTAAGGTTACCCCAGCCTTGGGTGGTCTTTTCAGACTATTATCCCAGGTCTTGGGTACTTTTTTCTTGGTCTCCCACTGATAGCTTCATCTGCAGGATAAACTTGTGCAAATAAGCCTAATCTTTTATCGTAAGGGTACCCCTGACAAGCTTCGTTACTTATGAATGAAGTATACCTACCTTTATGTCTTTTTGCTTCCCGTGTCCTTAGTTTTTTTGGTCTTGAGCGTAGCATAACAGTCCTTGTAGATTTGATAAGTTTCTTCCCTCGTTTAGCTAGGTTGTGATTTGCAATGGATAGCAAATTTTTGCTTTTTAGCCTGTGATTTAAATACAAAACCGCATCATGGCGACGCCCATGAGCTGAGCACATGGTTTCGATTGCCTTGGCTATGTATTCCTCGGTTTCAGAATCAAGTTTTTCTTTAGCACCAGCACCTTGTTTTCTTCGTTTCAATCTTTTGTTTGCGACTATTGAAGCACGTATTCGTTTGACGCGTTGCTGAAATTTTTGCTTCTCATACGGAGTCTTTCTCTCAAGTAGACGAATCTCTTTTTCAACTTGCTCCTTCGAAAGCAGAATGATTTCATCTAAATCTCGTTGCCGTCTCGAACTCAAAAAACCCTTCAACTTCTGTTTTTCAAATTTTTCGATATTGGCATTTAAACTTTTAATTCTTGCTTTTACCTTTTCCAAAGCGATCTCTTCTGCAGGCCCCTTGCTTCCCTCGATTTCGTCTAAAATCTCCGTTATCTGACTTCGGTTTGATCTTGAAACAGTTGCATTCAAGCCGCAAATATATAAATCCTCTTCCTTCATTAGAATAGACAAAATTACAGACAACAGTTTTTTGTCGAACTCTGTGTCCATAGTGGCAAGGCAACTTTTGATTAGATTGTAATCAATATCCTTCTCCTTTCTACGCTGTTCTTCTTCAAATTTTAAAGAGATTTGGTCCAGAATTGATGGGATGTTCATTTGGTCGCTGTCTAACACGATGTATCTTTCAGCTTCTCTTTCATAAATTGTTAGCACCACACAGCGAACTCCGTATTTGTCATTGAACAAATCAAGTAAGAACTGCGTCTTTGCAGTATCATCCCTTACCACGTTACTTCCTTTTCCCCTGCCTTTTTCGATATCTGTGTGATCTATGTACAGTTCAAAAGCATGCTCAAAGCTCAGAAATGAACCAAGTCTGCTTCTGAAACCATCGTCCGTTTGTTCGATGTCTTCATTTAAGTCGTGTGTTGATGGAAGAAGAAGCGATTCTAGAACTGCCAAAAGGCCATTGATGCGATTGATCAATCTCTCATCTTTTGTCGATTGCTGGTGCGCGAGAAGTACTTTCTTGTTATTTTCAACCTTACAAGTTTGCTGGGAGACTCGCACATTCTTTGAATAAATTGATAAAACTCTGATGTTTGATCTCCATTTTGAGTATTCATTTGGACCATTGCTCCGCTTTTTTCGATGATTTCCAGAAAACATTGATCCTGTTGCACCAATAATTTCATTCTTTTCCACGCATACGAGAATTTGTCTGCAAGAGCTGATAGTTTCAAAGATTTTTCAAACAGCTCCGAAAAAGCTACTAATCAACGAAAATGTTATTGTTTGCAGAAGAATCTGTCGTTTTGATATCAAATAGAAATTTATGTTGGCTTTCTATTGTTTAACATTGAGAATTAAACTAAACCCAGGGGGGCTACTTGACCTAAACCACACATCCCCGTCGGACAAATATACTCACATGTGCCGGCAAATTTGAAAACGGTGAAAAATTTCACGGATGGGCCTTCCGTTCACACGATAATGGCACACGTTTGCAGGCAGATTTTGAAAGCGGTAGTTTTTGAAAAAGGAACTCTTTGAAAACGGTATCGTGTGAACGCTAGCTCAAATTTTCCTACCGTCACATTTTCCACCTGTTTCAAAACTTCAATATGTGCCGGCATCGTGTGAACGCGGTCTAGCCTAATAAAGTGTGAAATGCTCTTTTTTGAATTGAAAAGCCACGCGTCAGTTTCAGTTAGTCTAGCCGGGGGTCCAAGCAGGCCCGAGGCAGGCCTTGAAATAACCCGATTTAAATTTTGTTGATACTGCATTGACGATGGACGTACCCCCGGTAGGGCCCCCGGGTTCATCAAGTTGCCAAAACATAGTACTACGAAAAAAGTAGTCGAAGTCAAAAGAAGTTAGACACACATTCGCTGGCAATCGCGAAAGTCGTTCAAAATATGGAGCTGGCTTATCGTGACAAACAAAACATTGACCCGAGAAACGTCGAAAGAGGTCGTTGCCTCTCCGAAAATTGTGACTGCGAAGAATATTTGAGAATTGAGATCACAGCCCTGTGTGGATACTGCAATGATCCACCAACGAAACATGCGAACCTTGGGAAAAAAACATCACCTGCTCCAGAAGAAACAGTTGTAACAGTCGATCGAATGCAAGAACCAGGACCATCCACAAAGTTGACGAAATCAGAATTTGAAAGCAGGCCACAGGACAAACCTCAAGAAATGGCTGCTGCAACAAGAACCATTGCAGCTACACCAACAACAATAACAACAACAACAACATTAAAGCAAGCAACAACAACAATTGCAGGAGTTTTGATGGCAAATAGGCCTAATTTGCACAATTCGTGCCCATGGGAAGATGTTTCATACGGATGGATACCAAATCCAATAAGAGAAACTGGCAAATACTACAATCATCTATTGCCAGAATTCTACAGAACTTATTGGCCAATATGCTATGGATCTGTAGCTACGTTCAAGTCTGCGTTCATGCTGGAGAGAAAGAGGCAATGGGAAGAGAAGGAACTGCTTGCCAAAGCAGAGAAACAGCTTTCATTTGTTTGTTCCGAGAATACGGCCGCAGGTGGAAGGTTTTTAGATGAAAGCTATATTCCAAAGAAGAATGATCTTCATGCAATAAGGAAGGTTTCAGAGAATGCCAAGAAGCTGAAAAGCACACTGGACAGCCAACTTCAGAAGATTAAAAGGCACAAGGATAGTTTGTTTGTCGAGAGACGAGATGGAAGGCCAGGAATGAAAATGAAGGCTGGCAGAGATCAACATTTTAAGTTTGATGAAGAGATGATCCAGAAGATAGACAGCAACATCAGCAAAGTTGTAAAGGTAATGCAGCAGTTAAGCTGTGCTGAAGAGTTATTTGCAGAAACATTTAAGACTGAAAGGTCTAATCCTGGAATGTCCAACAAGAAGAGATTGTACGATAGCAGATGGAAAGCTGAGAAGAGGCGTTCCACAACTCTTAGGAATAAAGCAACACAGCTTTTTGAGCAACTTGGTGGTTCCCTTGCTGCTGGTGAATATTTTCAACCAGAAAATGGTGCTGCTCAGATAACAAACATTGATATAAGGCTTTTTAATGAATCAATGATCCAGGATGCAAGAAATGTGGAAGCCTTGGTTTTCTTAAACGATGCCAATGTGTTTAGAGAGGATGCTGGTGCAATTGTCAACAAATTCCTGTATATTGATTGCGCTGATGAGCAGGGAAGAGAGGTTGCTGCAGTCACTGGGAAACAACCAAATGACACGTCTTTGCCACCAAAAGACATTGATTTTGAATATTATAAAAACAACTAGACTATGCTGTTTGACTGAGAAACCTACAACCTGTCCTTTAAAAACTTAAATTTTGAAACAATACCATTATTTTGATATGAATCATTTTTACCTTTAAGAACTTTTGATTTTGGATGAGTTGTAGTTTTTGCTCCAAAAAGAAATTTTTTGCAGATTTCATCTTGAACTCATAAAAAAGTCTTCGCCCCGTCAGTGGCACTATATATTTTTGCAATAAAAAGTGTAAACCCCGTTCTTTGAAGTGTCAAAAAAAGTAGTGACCCCGTTCCATTTTGCACCGGCCATGTAGTAAGATAAATTTTGCACTGTCCCTTACGAAACAATTAAAGATTAATGCATACTATACTAGATTCTGTCTCATATCAGATGTCAGGTCAGGGTTTAAATGGGTTGGGAGATGTCACGAGTGCAAATCATTTAATTGTTGATTTCGGAAGGTAAAATGGCCGACATCTGATGTGAAACAGACTTTACAAAGGAAAGAGCTATTTACGATAAAGGGCTTGGTGGTTGCTTAGTGCATAGCTGTAATCTCAATAGATTAATCAAAGCGACCAGTTTCGTGGATGAAGCGTAAAGTTAATTCGAGTATATTTCTGTTCAACTCATTAGAAAGGTCTTGATCACCATACAATAAAAGATGTGTCAAGGAATCGTTTGAAAGATTGGTGATTTGTGCAAATGGTCGTAATAATTCAACAATTCCAGCGAGAAGATTTTGTCGTTGAACATCAAAAGAAGGGCAGAGCAACAAAAAGTGCTCAGTGTCCTCAATGCCATGGTTTGTTGGGCACATTGGGTTTATTGTATCCCTAAAATTATGCTTGAATTTATGGAAATTTAACTTGCTGAGACCAACCCTAAGTTGTGTAAGGTAGGATAATCCTATTGGAACGACTGTAGAGGCCTTGGAACGATTGATGGGTTGTTCATATTGCTCGTCAAACTTTAAAGTGCTAATCACAATGACGAATTGCGTGCTATCGGGCTGTCCCTCTCTTACGACTATTATTGGAACAATTTAAATTTAATTCTAAGTGCCATACATAGTGGGAACTCGATGACTATAAGCCCTTTCTCACTATGGATGGCACGTAGTTAATTAGCATTGTTGTTTTTGTAAATAGTTGTCTTTTTAAATAAAAAAGGAAAAATATTGTAGAGGCCACTCTTACGAAAATTGTTGCCTTAATCCATCAATTAAAGTCTAACCCAGTGTTAGGGCATGGTTACATGAGCAGGGCTGACTCTAGTATCCTGAGGTGGACAATTTTATGCGAGATCTATTTATCAACGGGATACTTACAGGAAAAAACCTACAGGAGACGTATAGGAAAACTTTAGGATAAGGAATGAGACATCTTTAAAAACAAGGAACGAAGTCCAAGATTCATGCACTTAGAATGACGACACGGCTTATAAAGCAGAAAGTAGTAAAAATATTCAGCACCGAGGAAAAAGAGCCTGCACAGTAGGAAAATGAAACATCTCTCCTCTACTAATGACAACACACTATTTCTGCTCGTCTCCAGCAAGAAGCGTATAAGAAACACCTTAGGATTAGCGAGAATACAACCATGCAAGAGCCCAAACCTTCCGACTTTGAGCAATTATTAAACAACAGCTGTGAGCCACTTTCACTACCTTCGTTCGAAACGATTCCAATGGCCAAGACATTTTAGGGCGTCATCAAGGAAACATTACGGGTCAGCGATAGAAGGTAAGAGGTCAAACCCTGATTACTGCAAGCAGGGCTCAGCAAGCCATGAGACAATATCCAGTAGGTTACCCAAGTACAGGAATAACATGACTCGAGGCCCACCAGGTGGCACAGTGACCGCAGAGCAAATCTACCAGTTGCTGCTATGGTAACGGCAATTAAAAATACCTTAATAAAACAACAAACTCAAAGCAAAGAAAACAAATTTGCTTTCATTCTAAACTAAATATTCACTTTAAAACCATAAACGAACGTTGCCCAGCAGGAACTGCAACTTGTTGGGAAGACAAGATACACTTCGCGCGAGGAAACCCATGCTTCCCCCGTGCAGTAGGTTAAAGCTCATTCTTGTCCACTGTACAGTTTATCCTAGCCTGTCGAGCCTAGGTTGCAAATCTTTAAATCGGTGTAAAAAGGTGGGTGTAAAATTGTATGATCTCTTTCGTTTAATTGAAAGGCTTGAAAGGAACTTTGGCTATTTATCTATAATTCTACCGTTGGACTTTTCAGAAATCTTCCATTCTTTCGAAATTACTGCGTATTTTATATTTCAACTCATTTGAGGATGTGACGTCATCAAATTTCTAAATCGTAAACTAGAAGAGTGACAGACTTTTGCTTGCTACCACATTGTAGACATTCAAAAACTATGGTTTTCTTTAAAAGTATTTCATGTTTCATCAAAAAAGTTAGACGTAACAATGGTTTTAAGATTTTTAAAATTTGTTTCTTGAATTCTTAGAAAAGAAGAAACACTCTGATTCTGAAAATACCAAAATTTTTTCAAAAGTCCAACGGTAGAATTATAGTAAAGTAGATAAAGTTTCTTTGGAGCCGTTCAGTTTAAAGAAATAGGGCATATAATTTTACACCCACCTTTTTAAAGATTTGGAACCTATGCTAGCCTGTCGGAAGCGGGAACTTTTTTCTGGCTCACTCGGTATTTCGTATGTTGTGTTTTTTGCATTTCGTTTTGTACAATTTTCAATTTGATTCTTATAACTGCTCTCCTAGTTCCTCAAAAACGAGTATATTTATGGAATTGCATGCTACATCATACATACCAAAGGCGAGGCAAAAAATCTTTCACGCTTAAGTTTTTGGTGAATAGTGTAACCTGCTAATTCTGAATCAATGATCCGAACAACAATTCAACCCCAGACACTATCTGAAGACTTTATGAGTTTCTTCAGCTTCATCGGCTTGTTGCTTGACGATTTACAACAGATCTAGACCAAAATATTGACCTCAAAAAGCCTTTAGGTTGCATAATGCAGATAAGGCTATCTACAGCCGGAACCTGCAGTCCAAAGAGAATAACGCTATTCGAGTTTCCTAAAGAATTTCAAGCCAGGTTAAAAATGCCGCACTATTGATTTGGACTGTGTTCAAAGCAATTGTGATGTTGTAGGATGTCGGCTTTGTAAGCATTCTTGCAAGATCACGAAATCTTTCCTATAATCGCCTTCTGTTCCAAACAAGCGGGTCGATCAGTCAAACATTGAAAGCTTAAGAAATTTTAAGAAGAAAGAGAATTCTACGACAGATCCCAGGAGCATAGCTTTTTTTCCTTTTTTAATACAAAAACCCTCATCTGTTTAGACCTGTTCTTATCGTCTGCACAACGCGAAGTGGCCCATTCTTGCCGAGGCAGACCACCCCTACTGGCACCTTATCCCGAGGATTTTAAAGAGAATCAACGGACACAAGGGCAGCCGATTTAAAAATAACTTGCAATCCAATTCAATGATGCATGCGCTCCATCTACAAACAGAAAGTGGTCAAATGAATTTTCCAAAATGGACAAACAACATCGTCATCTTTGCACTTTATGTTGTCGCTGTGTTGCTACCAATAGAAACTGATCACATGAAGTGATCACACAATTTTGTGACTGACGAAGTGTGAGTCTGCCTACGCGCTACCTGATTGGCTATTTATTTATAGACTACCCAGACCCCATCCGCGCGGGGCTTTTATATCCGTTGATTCTCTTTAAGCTTTTCTCCGAGGAGAGACACGCACAGAGATTTTTAGGATGAACGCTGGTACTTTCCAAGGTGGAAGCGACGCCATTCAAATCCATGGCCTTCTGCACATCAGCACATCTGCACAGAAGACTAGCACGTCACATCTACTGGGTGAGCCAGAAAAATGTTCCTACCGGGTGCGCCAAAATAAATTACGCACGTTTGGCAGGCCACAATAAATCGTACACTGGACCGATTTTGAAGATTCATGACTTAATATTTGGCTGAAAGCCTGAATTAGATTCTGGAACTTTTTTGCAAATGTTTCCGTTTTCAGTTTTAGAGCTAGAAGCGAGTTTCTTAAAACATTCGTTTTCAAAAAAAATGAAAACAATCAAAAAACGTCGATCAAATTTTAAAAGACTCAACATGAATGAACACAGAGAAAATGTTTTCAGGGTGATTTGGGGATTCAGTACGAACTCTAGTACAGCAGATTACAACTAATCGATTTCTAAACCCCAATTTACCACGAACAAGTTTTTTCTTTGTCCATTCATGTCGATTCTTTACAAAATTTGATCGACGTTTTTTGATCGTGTTCAGTGTTTTCGAAAACGAGCATTTTAAGAAACTCGCTTCTTGCTCTAAAAACTGAAAACGGAAAAATTTGCAACAAGTCCTAGAATCTAATTCAGGCTTTTTGCTAAAGATTAATTCATGAATCTTCAAAATTGGTCCAGTGTACGATTTATTGTGGCCTGCCAAACGTGCATAGTTTATTTTGGCGCACCCGGTACTTCTGAAGTTTGATAGCACCAAGAGTTCTTGATGAATTGAAAAGAATCGAATTATGCTTGATAGCCGGGCGCTAAAACATTTTTGCAAATTTTCTCGCGTTTTTAAAAGCAATAAAAATACAGGTAATTTCGACTTTCTGAACAAATTCCAAGGTTGTGAAATACCGGGAAAATCCCAAAAACACTTCATCAAATGATAAAGAATCCTCTCGCACAGAAAAACAAGAAAGTACTCTTTTTCGTGGGTGAGAGATATCTTCTGCGCATTTAGTGATTTAATGGGATTGAGAATCTTTAGTATTCTTTTTGAAAACCTGTTTCTCATTGCTTTTTGCTAATGATTACAAATAATTAAAACAAATGATAGTGTCTCTGAACGAGGAAGGGAAAAAGATGGGATGAAGATTAACAAATCGAAGACAAATATCCTTCATAACGTACACGCAAGAAGAAACAGTCAGAACAGAGGAATAATTATTGACGGTGATGAATTGAATATTGTAGAACAATATGTCTACTTAGGGCAGCTAATAACAGCAGATAATAACCAGTCGAAGGAAATAGCAAGACGGATAGAACAGGGTTGCGTATGCTTTGGTAGATATAATAACATACTAAGAGACACAAAAACACCAGTCTGTCTCAAAAGGAAGATAATGGACAAAATCATTACCCCAGCGATGACATATGGCGCAGAAACGTGGTCACTAACTAACAAACTTGCATCAAAACTGCAAGTTGCTCAAAGAAGCATGGAAAGAGCAATGCTGAATATCACGAAAAGAGATGGGAAGAGAAACGAATGGGTACGGGAGCAAACAAGAGTTGTAGACATCATAGCCAAGGCGAAATCACTGAAGTGGGAGTGGGCAGGTCACATAGGAAGGATGGCAGATAACCACAGAATGGACACCGTATGGAAGGAAGCCCAGCAGAGGAAGACCAGCGATGGAGAGATGAAATTACAGAAACAGCAGGAAACAATTGGATGAGAAGAACAGGAAATAGTGTTGGAAAACGTTGGGGAGGCCACCGGCCTGCAGTGACCTGAATGGCTGACAATGATGATGATGATGATGATGATGATGATGATGATGATGATTTCCCATAAGGTGAAACGCCCTTGCGTAGTTTCCTGTCAAGAGATTCTTTACGATTTGATCAAATGTTTTAGGCCCTTTGTCAGGCATTTTGCAACGAAGAAATCTTCGTAAAGTCGAATTCACCTATAAGTTCAGTGCTTATCAAAACGCGAGATAATAGCTTTGTCATACGGCTTTTAACAAGAATTCGAATCATTCAAATCCGACAAGTACTCTTGGGTGCTATGGATTTTCAAACTTTTTTCTGGCTCACCCAAGTCCTTGTCTTTGTTTTTAAAAAATTATTTGTAAAGGCCTTGTTTTTAATTAACCCTCGTTTGCAGCAGAGGAGAGCATAGGTTCCAAATCTTTAAAAAGGCTGGTGTAAAACTGAGTGACCTATTTATTTGAACTGAATTACTTCAAAGAAACTTTAGCTATTTCTCTATAATTCTACCGTTGGACTTTTCTGAAATCTTCAATATTTTCAGAATTAAAATGTTTTTCTTCTTTTTCAAGAATTCAAGAAAAATTTTCAAAAAACTTAAAACCATCGTAATTTCTAAACTGTTTGACGTAACATGAATTAATTTCGAAGAAACCCATAGTTTATGAATGCCTACAATATGGCATCAAGCAAAAGTCTGTCATTCTTTTGGTTTATGATTTAGAAATTTGATGACGTCACATCCTAAAATGAGTTGGAATATAAAATACGCTGTAATTTCGAAAAAAATTCTGGAAAGTCCAACGGTAGAATTATAGATAAGTATCTAAAGTTTCTTTCAAGTCATTCAAACAGAAGAAATAAGTCATTGAATTTTACACCCACCTTTTTACGCCGAGAAAAAGATTTGGAACCTATGCTGCAGAGGAATATCTACCAAAGTCTAACAACGCTGCCAACGGTACGAAAGGATTCAAACTTGCTACACAATCGATCCTTTTTCGGTAATAGACCTTACAGCTATTCCAAAAAAGAATATGAATCGAACGACATCTTTATCCTTTTTGTAGAATTTTCGAATGTGCACAATAGTGATGGAAGCCCTTATGCCACTCGATCAAACCTCGCGCATAAAAATATATAAAAATATCGCTACAGTAAGAACCCGCAAAATAGAAACCAGTTTTTTCAAAACAGCCTGTTTAGTTTCTTATTGAAAGGTCATTAAGCTCAAAACAGGCTGAAAGGTTTCTTATCACATGGTTAAGAAACCTGCAATGATTTCAGCTTAATCTTTCACGAAAACCCAGAGCAAACATTAGCTGACAGTATGTTCTTGTTACCTAGCATTTTCTCTAAATTTACTCAAGGTGCCAAGCCAAATTTATCATTATAGATAGAGATGCCTTTGCATGAAATGTCTAAAAATGTTGGGCACCTGAGTTTCACAAAGATTTTCAAATATGAATTTATTTGGGGTCCCTCCATAAGAAACCTTTCTAAAATCAGGCTGAGAAGTTTCTTATATGAGGGCACAATTTCTCAAAAAAATCAGCCTGAGGTTTCTTATAAAGTGGTTTCTATTTTGCGGGTTCTTACTGTAGGTCTATTAACGTTCCATAGGTAACCAGGATCCTTTGCGGCCCCAAAATCGAACTTTGCATGCTATGAAAGTCATCTCTGGCCCGTTGCTATTGCATCCTTTTTGGGTGCTCGTGAAAATAAACAGATGAAAGATTTTCGCATCGGGATACGTTTACGGCTCCTAAAATAAGCTGAAGGATCGATGCACGAACGTAAACAAATTGAAAGGAACAGTCGAAACTTACATGTTTACTTAACGAATCTATCGTCTTTAGAGTATCTGCAGATGACTTCTTTACCAAGATCTAAAGAAAGCAAATTTGATGTTCAAAGAAAAGCATTTTAAAAAAGTCCAACCTAGATATCCAGGGTGAAGAAAAAATACATTAGTGAATGGGTATTTTCAATTTTTACATTCTTCGAAATAAGGTAACATTGTTATCAATGCTAGAAATTCAAAACTGGCGAAAAATATAATAAAAATCAGATCAAAGCATTATTGTATGATCCTGGAATTAACACCTTAAAATTACCGGTAATTCTGTATAGTATACCAGTCAATGGGGTATGTGATAAACAGTGATTTGTGCAGTGGGTTGGTTTGGCTTCGAATCTTTGGCATGGATGGTTTACATAACTGTTTCATATTCCTTTGGTTTAATGTCTTGAAAACATTTTACGGGACGTCACTGTAATTGTAGCATGAACTTATTGATATCTTGATTATTTTCAAAATTACAGCTTTTTTATATTTTTCAGCTCGTTTGAGGTGAGAATGCCAGCAAGATTCTAAATAGCAAACCATAACAGCAACGGATGACTGCTTTCCACAATATTGTAGACCTTAAATTAAGGTAATCTTCATGATAAAGGAGACCAACTAAAAGGACAAGTCTGGGGTGGGAATAATTGTTCATAAAATGAAAGATCACAATGTTGTGAATGGTGTGTAGTACTTTTTTCCAACCTTCTCTGTCTTTTCTCTGCGAAATTGTGTATTTAAATCTGTGAAATGAGCAACATGACGTCATTATTCATGACGTAACTTCACCCATTTCGCCTTCGACCTGAACGAGGCTGTTTTCTTACAGAACTCTCAAGTAATTTCCGACGTCACAATCGAACCTCCAAACCGAGGCTAACCATTTTATCGCGTTTTCAAAATGTCGATGACATTGAGCCTAACTTACGAAAAATGTCGTACGAATTTACAACAGAAAAAGAATCAAAACCCGGAAAAAAGCTACAAGCGATGCTTGGCAGTTGGTAAGGTTGCTTTTTGACATGGATTGCAGAAACCCCGGACTTGTCCTTTAATTCTCTACATCATCTCTATTTAAAGGCAATCTATCCCCTTCGATGAATGAAAATAAAATCGATAAAGATCTCTATTGTATATTCCAGAAGTTGGTGTTAATTCACTTTATGCAAAGAAATCAGGGTCATGAAGACTCAGTGATGCATGAATTTAGCTGCAGTGTAAATAAGGTAAATAAAGCAGTAACCAAGGTCAGAACAATAGGGGACAGATTGCTTTTAAGCTCCAATTGGACAATTAAATCGCCCACCGGGACGTTTCTGAATACAGGGTGAGTCAGAAATTATGTTGTGTCTAAACCGTTTGAAAAGTCGTACAGGAAAAACCGTCAAGCAAATTTGTAGAGTTTTTTATCCATCATCTTACTGGAGCTTCAATTTGATCTTCAAGATTTTCTCATAATTTCAGGTGCGTTATTTCCTTCTGAAATTAGGAGATAGCCACAAGTTCTATCTCTCGATATACCCAAAGAGATCACTATCATGTAGATTGAGGCTTCTTTTTATGCCCAGCATTTAGTTCCAGCATCATTAGAAATCAATGCCTGAGCTATCAAAAATATATTTACCATTCTAACCGTTCATATATGGATCAAATCCTTCATTAAACATTAAGATAATGCATTGTGAATTGTGAATAATTTCTGAAAATTAAGTTAAACCCTCAGTTAGGCAACGGAGCTGTAATTTTTGAAATCCGTTGTATAGTTTTTGTGGTATGACTTCTCAAAGAGAGGACACATTTTAGTGGCACATCCGACATAGACACCTTTTTTGAGAGAATTGCAAAGTGCGCATTCAGCTAGATATATTATATATGTATCACATTATATTATATTATATATCAATTAACGCAAAAACAATCTGACAGGACACAAGACATACCATAACATAAACAACGATCTCCTTTCCCTGTACGTCATTAATTGGCCATGAGATAACTGTAATAAAAATGCAAACATTGACATAAAATATGATGACTGTTTACAATTAGTCTGTACTCAATCCCATAATCATATGGACTAAAATGCTTACATTCTAAAGATTTCATAAAATTTTCCAGTTGCGTCTATCGTCTATCGTATTGATTGTAGAGCAGTTTCTTTCAGTGTAGAGTTTGAGTAAAATGTTAGTAATACATGGAATTAGTTTATAGAAGAGAAATGCCATACATAGATTTCGAGTAAATTTGCTCTTTTGATTATTCTTGGGCTTTTCAAATCTCTCCAAATCATTTAAAATAATCTAAAAATCATTCTAAAATTGGAAATCATTTTTAACTTCGCGTTGGAATAAACAAAGCAGAATCCATAATCTTAACATGGGCAGTTCGGACACTGTTATTGTCATTTCCGAACTAACCATGAAATAATAATGAAATAAGATCATTTACTTGCGAAGCAAAATATTGTTTATATTCCGTTCACGAGATCGTGTCTTGCTTTGGCCAGGCCATAACTTCAAGTTGTGAGCAACAGACAACATTGCTGCGGGGGATTTTCGTTTGAGTTAGTCTGGGAGGCAGAATGTTGTTATTGTTGGGATCCAGAGGGCCTAAGCAAGTCACGCTGTTGTTAACGGAATACAAACAATATTTTGCTTGGTAACTAAATTATCTTATTTCTTTATTATTTCAAGGTTAGCTCGGAAATCACAACAATAGTATCCGAGCAGCCCATGATTTTAATAAGGATTTTCAACAGCTTGGAGGAGAAACGCATGGAAATTCAACATTGCCAAAACCAACGGCAAATGGCTGCCAAATGGGTGACGTTTATTTTGATGGACATTGCATAAATAGAAAAAGTACCTGTTTCATTTCCAGTAAATCCGGAAAACATCTCACTGACATTGTTTGTGTTCGACAAAACAGACACATTTGCATTGGCTCGTTCTTGACTCCCCCTAAAAAAAGATCCAACTATAATTTAAACCAAGCATTTGTGATGACAAGATGAATTTGTTGTATGAGTTCTTATATTTGCTTCATTTGTACGAAACAACCACATCAAGCATACGGCTGCATTGATACATAACCCAGGGAGGGCAGGTATAGTTAGGATAGGGGTGCTCAGTCTGGGATACCCAAAAAAAATCATTTCTAGCATGAAAATAGACCCGAAAAAATAATTTTTCAGACCTTAAGTACCCAAAAGTTATGAAGTCAGTATCTTAAATCTGCAGAAAAGTGCCCTAGATTTCTCATGATGTATTTGGATATTAAAGTTTATTTATCTCTGTAACGTTACTTGATTCAAAGTTTGCTCGTAAATTTCATTTTTCCCAATCTTGTTACTCTTTCCTATATTTGAGACCCAAAAAAAGTTAGCCAGAATTTCAGGCATCCAACAAAATAACTGTACAAATGATTGACCTAAAAAAAATAATCCTTTCCCAAATTGTAGACCCAAAAAATTAACCCGAACACCCAAATCCTGAATATACCAGAGTACCCCTCGTGGGATACATAAAGCATTTACTAACGTTGAGTTCACAGGGTATCAGGTGCCTGATGCGCCAACATTACTTGGGCAGACGCCAGGCTTGGTTGGTCAGAAACAATGCTAACCACAGGGGCACCAGTTTCGATATTTTTCAATATTCTTCTTTGTGCCTTATTTCTGATTTGATTCTTTTCCTTATTCCTGATGCTTCTTGTTTCTGATGCGCAGCGTATATATTGGCCGATGCGAAAGAGAGCGGAAAGGTGCGAACGAACAGAGAGAAAAGCGGAGGAGGAAGAGCGAGAAGGGAGAAAAGAAAGAAAGAGAGTCCTGTGTGCTAACATGAGCGACGGCAATAGAAGCACTTAAAATGTGAATTTACTTGCTTCTCTCCCCCTAATATGGGAGTACTGATATTGGCAAATATCTTGTATAATAGCTTATTACCTGACCGACGCCTCAAAAACGAGGCAATACAAGAATCCCGCCAATCCCATTGGCTAATCGCACATTTCCCGCGGTTTTCCCGTAGCCTTGTATAATACGATACAAGGACGCGTTTTTGTCACCACAGCAACTGATTTAGGCCTGTGAGGTTTACGATAAACTTAAGCAACATAACAGTAACAAAATGTGTTTGACTAAATGATATAAGTCAAAATTAGAAGCTATCAGGTAATAAAACTCATACTAACCGGGTTTGTAGTTGTACAGGAAAATATAAAGCCCTCGGTCTTATTGCACAGACCTCGCAAGCTCGGTCTGTACTTTTAAGACCTCGGGCTTTATATTTTCCTGTACAACACAAAACCGGTTAGTATGCGCATATTACACATTCAATTAGACACGTGGTCTATATCTGCCATTACTTTACGAATCTATGGGAGATTTTCTGAACAAGGACCCTTCAAGAAACCCCAAAAATAACCTTAAAATGCGATTTCTTAAACTTTCTACGTTGCAGCCATGATACGAATACCTTTCGGCAAGTATTATTTTCATTCTCTCGTTATGAATAAATAAATAAATAGCAAAAAACATTCTGTTGCATTCAATTTGTTAAGAGGATAACATGCATTGTCATTAGCAGAGAACTCGACGAAATTTGATCATTTCGGTAAGTTCCTAAGTTTGTTGTTAAAAACCTCCTCTCTCTTGTAATTTGATTTTTCTCACATTTGTTTTTTGTTGTTTTAATTTTTTGTTGACGGAATTATGTCATTGTTATTTGCCATTTGCTATTTTGTAATATGTAATTTGTTATACTTAAATGATTAATTTGAATCTCTATGTTAAATGTTATGGTCGCAGGGTTGCTATGTATTTCCATGCTCCTTTTGGCATCGCCTTGTAACCTTTGTCTGTTAATTGTAAATTTTATGGGAATATGAAAAAAAATTGATCATCACTTTCAGTTGTTGTTGAAGGATATTTTACAAGGGGCCTTCTCTAGAAAATCTCCCAGACCTTTGCAATGAAATATTGCTGCAATATTCAAGGTAGCGCAGCCTTTCAAATGCCATGCGCTTCTACAATGGTCATCCAATTTGTTCATCCAGTACTGAAAGATGAAAGCCAACTGCGAGACAGCATAGGTTCCAAATCTTTAAAAAAGTTGGTGTGAAATTCTATGACGAATCTCTTGAACTGAATGGCTTCAAAGAAATTTTAACCATTTCGCTACAATTGTACCTTTGGACTTTTGTGAAATCTTCATTTCAGAACTACAGCACCTTTCTTCTTTTTTAACAATTCAAGAAAAATTTTGAAAAAAACTTGACACCGTCGTATTGTTTAAACTTTCAGACGAAACATGAAATAATTTCAAATAAACCCTAGCACACGGATGTTTGCCACACCATATCAAGCAAACGTCCGTCAGTCATGTTGAGTATGATATAGAAATCTGAGACGTCACATCCTCAAATGAGTTGAAATATAAAATAACCTGTAATTTGAAAAATATTCAAGATTTTCTGAAAAGTCCAACGGTAACATTGCAGATAAGTAGATAAAGTTTCTTTCAACACATACAATTCAAAGAAATAGGTCACATAATTTTAAACACACTTTTTTACATGGGTTTAATGATGTGTGGAACCTGTCCTCTACGAGACAGCCAACCCATTTTCGTGCATTCTAATGACCTTAAATCGACAAATATGATTTGACCAGCTGTTTCTTATTTCCAAGCAAATACGAAATACCGAAGCTGCGTCTCTAGGATAAATATTAATCCGTGATAAAAGTTTCTAGGCGTGGCAATGCCTAAGCCGGCACATAGTGTTTTCAATTGGCACTCACCTGCTGCAATCAGCCATTTCTTAACAAACAAATAGTATACTAAAGACCAAAGGGCCTAGCGGACTCTGTGAACTCCATGGTACTAGAACATACACGTACATACTAGAACATACACGTATTTTTTATAAGTAACTAAGGTCCAGGGCTGGTAGGCAGTTTCTCAAATTTTTGGGCAATTTTGCGACCAAAAGTTTCTTACGTGTTCCTTATATTTTTAATGCCGGTAGTATAGAGCTACTTTACTTTTGGTCTGAGGCGGTCTGAAGTGGTCTGAGGTGGGGCCTAATTCGAAGAACGATTATACAAATTATGGTTATGATCGTCGATGCACCTTTCGATTCATTTTCTTTAATAACCAGTGCACATTATCCGAAACAGTCCAGTGTTTTTCAGCACAGCTAGTAATATTTCATTTTCCAAAATAGGACCAACTGTCTTGTAAGATTCCCAACATTCAACTTTGTTGCATTTATGGTGGCCATTCCAAAACGCCCTGTACTGCACTGCTTTTTCTAAGGGATGATAGCCAAGTGTTGGAATCTCATGCTCAGAATCTTTTTATCTCGATAGGATGTGGATGACACAGTACCTGGTTTTGCAACTAGCCAGTCTGAACAGGTAAATGCCGTGAAAGCGAATTAAAACAAATAATAGAAAAGTTAACAGATGACCAAATCTAGCACCTAAGCACAGAATTAAAGGCGACTGCTATTGCTTTTCCGATTTGCAAGTTATTAATATTTCAGGACTGACGTCAAATGATTGCCAAGTGTTACCTGTAAAAACACACTGTTGCAATCATGCATAATTTGCCAATGCGAAGGCAGTCGTAGATGGAACAAAACATGTTAGCAGCTCAGTTTTTATTCGGATTTGCTGTGATATTTCGTTAGTGCGAGTGCATCAAACAAGTGAGGCCCATGCTTCATATTGCATTTGATACAGTTACAATACGTGAGAATAGCAACAGCTTATGGATTCTTTTAAGCTCATTATAATGCTGTTTGTTCTTCAACTTCACACTGCAAGCAACTGACCATCAAGAGGATACAAGCTTCTTGACTTAAATATAACGGCGAACTTGCTTGCCTAGCAAATTAGGAAATGGCAGTTGATTCATAAAGTACATATGAAGATTTGGATGACATCTGACAAAATTGTAGACCCTTGTAGTTGCAGTTGCAGAAAGACTTTATTGCAAAGAAACTCAACGAGGTCGTGCAGTGCATAAAACCCAACTGACATAACAATCATCAATGGTTACATTTTGTGAACATTGGAACTGTTTTGATTGGAGCTAGCCTTAGCCTTTTCCTATCAGGTATCGCATTGTAGATCACATGCAGTCTCTAAACTTTATTGCTAAGAAACTCAAAGAGGTCGTGCGGTGCATAAACCCAACACACATAACAATGATCATGGCTACATTTTGTGAAAATTGGAATTGTTTCAGTGAGATTTGTTACACAGTTTGCTTTAGCCTTTTCTTCACCAGGTATCGTATTGTAAATCACAAGCAGTCTCTACACTTAATTGCAAATAAACTCAAAGAGATAGTGCAGAGCATCAACCCAAAAGACACAACAATCACCAATGGCTACATTGTGTGAAAATTAGAACTGTTCTGGTTGAGTTCTGTTAGACAGTTGGCTTTAGCTTTTGCTTTACAAGGTATCGCATTGCTTGAACGCTACCAACTGGTTGTTAAGCTCATCGCCAAACTGTTTCAAAGATGGGTGAAGCCCAGCCTTGCCAGATAACGATCATGATGATGCTAAACCGAAGAAAACAAGCTCATTCTACAGCAAATCCCTTCTTGGGAGAAAATTAGCTTACGCTTTATATTGTTGTGACGCAGTGGTGTAATCCTCTGACATTGCAGCCAGAACAGTCAAGAGGACAGGGTTCGATCCCCAGGTAGAGCCCCACCACCACTTGAGCGCCATGACAAGGGATCGCAGACTCGATTAGGCCTATTCTACTCCTGTGATCCTAGCGCTTGGTGCTTAAAACCGCAACTTCACCTTCACCTTCATTCAATAAACGATGAGAGTGCTGCGAATCAGGAAAGATGTGCAATCAGTAAAGTTAGGTCCAGATACTCGAAACTGTTCATGCAAGCTTCAACGTTTGTAGCGAAATTGAGAGATGGTGGAGACTTTGGCCAAATTATCATGGTAAGTACTGTAATATCTTTTTATTCTGTTCAAGCATGACCAATAAAATCATCATATGGAATAAGGAGGAAATGGGCTTTGAGATAACATATTTTAAATGTTTCAGAAAAAAATGCTTAATTATCAAGTTTTAACCTAGTATTGGGAGCAATGTAGTCGAATTCATGATTTATCGTAAAAAAAGAGCCTATTTAGCCTCCCTCTTTATTAAGCCCCCACACTCATGTCAAATGCCGGAGGTTACCAAAGAGTTCCTATCTATTTAGCTAAACAAGTTTGTATGTTAACTTTGAAATAGTTTGGGATACAAACTGTGTCAAGTTTGTGTATTTCACTCGAAAAATTGTATGTTGATTCCGCAAAATATGGGGTAAAAGAACTAAAAAACTATCGTATCAAATCCTTGTCACCTGACCTTGTGAATAAGCCCCCTATCTAATAAGCACACTCTCTTTTAACCTCCCCCTCCCTCTGGAGTCTCACAAATTAAATATGGCCCAACGGGGCTTGATAGAGCTTCTATGGTATAAAGGGCAGGGAGAAAGCGTAACAAAATGTCTCCCTTCTGAAAACATAAGGAGATGCCTTGTTGTCTCTTATAATCTATTTTTCAATTGAATGCCATTATTTACGAAGTTAATTGTTTTAATCAGTCAAGGGAGCATTTATCGCTTTATTAAACGATCTATCAAACGATGGGAAGTTATACACTGGTTGTGTGCTTCTATTAAGGAGCACTGCAACTAATATGTACCTGCGGAGGAGTAATGTCCATAGTTTCGCAGAGGAGGTATACGCTAGCTCCTCCACAGTAGTAACTTATTTTTTCCTCCGCAAAAGAACAAAGCTGTGGGAATCAAGCATAACTGCAGTATCTAACCACCCATCACCAATCATCTCTCAAAGACTAAAGACGAGTTTAAATGTGGGTCCCATCTCATCAATTCTTAACACAGAGACACATTCTAGAGGAATGGGAGGCTACATGGCTGCAAGCCAAACTTGGCTACAAGCGGCGGCCTATCCGTCGGGGTCGTGACTTTAGGCCTGTTTTGAAAATTTCTTAAAGGGGCTTCCTTGAGAAAATCCTTCATAATTTCAGTGGCCGATTTCAGTCAAGCAAATTCTAAAATATGTTTTTGGACATGTTCACCATTGAGCGATATTTCCAATAATGGTGCCTTGAAATCCAGGGAGTAGTAAACAGCAGTTGCCTTTCAAACCGGGATTACTTTTTTACGAACCCACAGTGGCAGATTTAGGGGGGACAAGTGGGGGCAATTGCCCCCTCTTAACGATGAAAACTCAGCTTGGTGCCCCTCTTCTGGCGAGAAAAGCGCCCCTCATCCTGACTCTAACGCATAATTTCTTAACTTTTTCGATATAAATATGGGGGAAACATATAAATCAAGGCGTTATTTAGTAGTAAATCAAATAATTTTCATTAAAAAGCGTCCAAAATATTTTCGCGCGCTTTCTATATTATATTTGGTGCCGTCTTTGCAAGTTGCCCCCCCCCCCTTCAACTTCGGGCTGGATCCGCCCCTGCGAACCCAGAATGATTATGAGTGGTAGTTAGCGCATCTGGTACCCGGGGGGTACTCCAATTATGGCCTGACAGGGGGGTTCAGTCAGGGTTAAAGAGGGCCAAAGCAAAAATTTTGCAAAATACCCTCAAATGGTAGCATCTTTTTACAGAAAACCTCAAATGGTAGTTTGTGGACCTAAAATTGGGCCATTTGGTAGCATCTAATAGTAAAATTTTCTGCAGCTTTTCAACATTTTCTATTGTAAAAACTGATTGAACAAAGCAAGAAAACTTCAAAATTCATTGATAGTTATTGCTGCAACGACGATATTGTCATGCGGAGGAGCCCATTGAGTTGAAATCTTATAACTGGCCAGGAATCTTGGAATACCCCCAATTGGTAGTATATGTTGACAAATAGGGCCATTTGTTAGCCATTTCGTAAGATCCTCAAACCGACTGGACCCCCCTGTTAGGCCATGATGGGAGTGCCCCGCCCCGGGATCTGGTATGTCTATCAATCGCAGTAACTACGACGTTGTAATCAGTCTAGAGCGAGAACACTTGATAGAATTCCATAGCAATACAATAAATTCAAACTCACCAGCCAGAGAGCACATCTGATCCATTTTCAAATGAAATAGTACAATTATTATTCGACTTGTTATTCCCCTGATTCACCGGAGTGAGTTCTTCATGAAATGGGTCGAGCGCAAATACTTTAACAGCAACCTGCAGAGATAAAATACAATGATAATGAGGTTCACTCTGGAAAACTTTGATGCTGAGTTATCAATAAAGTGCAATAAAACTGACTAACACATAATACGTTAATGCCATACCGTTTAAGAAGACATTTGGCCTCCACCAAGAACGATACTTACAACTGTTCATTTTCCATTTTCTTCAACCGTTAATTTATTCAAAGTGGGTTGAGAGGATTTCTAGCTATTTCTAGCAAATCTAGGCCCACTATGCATGCCGCATCAAGGCATGGGATTCCTAGTTTAACGCTCCTTCCGAAGGACGGCGGAGTGAGTTGCTTGGTCAGGCCTCCGAAAGGTCACCCATCCGGATTTTGACCTCAAACGACCGAACTTAACCTCAGTTACCGAACAGAAACTGTATGAGTCGCTCGGCCACCAACCCATAAATCTTCAAATCTAACTTTGAATTACAAGAACAGTACGATAAAGGAAAAGGAAATTGCAGTTCCATATCCAACTATGCAGTAAAACTAGTCCATATGCAATGAACTTGATTTTCACCAGTCTTGCATCATAGCATAGGTTCCAAATCTTTATCTTGGCATAAAAAGGTGGGTGTAAAATTCTATGACCTATCTCTTCTGATTGAATGGCTTGAAAGAAACTTTAGAAAATTATCTATAATTCTACCGTTGGACTTTTCAGAAATTTTGAATATTTTTGGAGAGTACAGCGTATCTTACATTTCAACTCATTTGAGGATGTGACGTCATCAAATTTCCAAATCATAAACCAGATGAGTGACAGACTTCTGCTTAATACCATATTGTAGGCACTCATAAACTATGGTTTTCTTCAAAATTACTTCATGTTGCGTCAAACAGTTTAGAAATTACGATGGTTTTAAGTTTTTTTGAAAATTTTTCTTGAATTCTTGAAAAAAAAAGAAAAACACTCTAATTCTGAAAATATTGAAAATTTCAGAAAAGTCCAATGGTAGAATTATAGAGAAATAGCTAAAGTTTCTTTGAAATCATTCGGTTCAAAGAAATAGGTCACTCAATTTTACACCAGCCTTTTAAAGATTTAGAACCTATGCTTCGCATCATCAAGTTACACTGGATTGTACAATAACGACGAAATTCCTCAGCTTTGATCATACCTCGTAAAATGTTTAAGATAAATGGAACGTTCTACTGAAGAGCTACAGAGAAGGTAAACTAATGGGAGAGCGAAAACTACGTCCTTTACTTAGACTTATGAACTGGAGTTCCTTGTTTCCCTGCGCTCTTAGACTTTAAGTTGGCGCTTCGGACAACAGAACTCTTGAGCAATGTACGCAATTATGCAAGGGATTCATCGTCATAAATCTATCGTTTACTATCTTCAAAAGTCGATAAAGGGTTGGGACATTTTAGGGACACCCAGTAGCAGGGCTGGAAAAAAACTTTTCTTCCTGGCAGCAAAAGCCAAAATAAGAATTTCCTGCGAAATCTAGCCGAAATTTCCTGCAATTAGGATTATAAGATATTTCCCTTTTTCAAGCAGCATCCCTGAATTTTGTCCAGAATGAATTTGAATTCTAACTAAAGTACTAACTTGTACTTGAAAAACAGCCCATCGAGATGAAATGTTACTTGAAAACAAGGTAGCCATTTACATTGAATGGTATAGTATGGTCATGGAAAATCTTTTGACCACACATTTAGTTCTTCAACGGGAAAGCTTAATCTTACATAACTATAAACCCAGCTAATGTTCAGTGAACCATCTATTCGCTTTGGGTTTCATGGTTGCTGTTCCATTTGAGAATCTCATGAAAGACTCAATTACATGGATAAAAGCTTTATTTTGTGGTTTGATCATTGATGGCCAAAAAGGTTTTTAATCAATGAAATTATACTTCCTATCTTCATCAGGGGTTCAAAGCTTAAATTATCAAAGGCCTCAATTATTGCCAAATGTTTGGTTCATAAAATATTATCAAGAGGAAACCGTTTCGTTGGATCTTCTTTCCTTTAAAATTTGTTTTCATTGATGCCATCTCAACCCGATTTATGTGGCAGAGGAACATTTACATTGCATTGACCAGATTGCAAAATTTATTGGAATGAATTTCAGACTTTCAGTTCGTGATTGATTCCACCCTTACACGTGATTGTCATAAGATAAGAATTGACCCATTACTGAAAGCTTGTTGATTCTAGCAGATTTTGAGTACTAAAAGTTTCGGTTTCATAAAGGCTCTTCAAATTGGTGTTATATTTATTTGTTGGGATCTCCTGCACCTTCGTGAATACATCATAGCCATTTTTATAAAACTACGCTTCCGTTTATATGCATGTAACAAAGTAGAACAAAAAGTGGAAGTATGCTTCAATGAAAATGTGTCTTAACTGATACTTTCCAGTACCTGAGTTTCTTAATGCTTAAAGCGATATCCGAGAATTGGGTTTCCCACAAAGAGTCTTTTGAAAGGGGGCATCGGCTGACCCAGAAATAAGCTCCGGAAGTTGGATCACGTCTAGGTTTTTGAAAGCAAATTTATGAACACAAACAAGGTGTCAGCATGTAGCTGAAAGGCTAAGCTATTTTTGAGATATTGCTTGGTTAAGCTTACGACTACCCTTTGAAAAACCAGTCCTAAAATATGGTGATTGAGTCATTTCATGGAATCTTTCCTCCTTCTCCCGTCCATGTTTTGGAAGACGGAACAAAGCCGAATTCCAAATTTTGAATGGTAGCACGATTTTTGAATAAGGAACAGATATCGATTGTTTTTCAAACAGCAAATTTCCCCAGATGACTTCAAGTCCACCTCTTGCGTTAAATTTTCACAAAATTTTCACTGGAAAAGGAGTCTGATTATTTCACTGCAAGTGAGAAACAATGGATTCGAAATTTTCTTTAGATCTCGTTTTTCGAACAGTAATCATAGCTTGAAAAGCCTACGCAGCAACTCAACAGATAGTTAAACCTTTTGAATAAACGGTGGTAAAACCTTTTCCATAACTTTTGTTTTCAGAAAGCTACCTATGATCTAGCTTTTGAAGTTTTATTGGTTCACCGGTATTTGTATTGTACAAATAGTGTGAAATAGTGGCAAGACGTCATTCAAACAAAAACTATGGCGAAAATTGTGTTGCAAATAAAAGGAATATAGATATGAAATTTCCTGCGAAAAAGTGACAAATTTCCTGCGAACCATTTTCGTCAAAAATTTCCTGCTGGACATTTTCAAGCCCTGCCCAGTAGAACGCTTAAGCATGCAATCCACGAGTTAAATCATGAGCTCTTAAATGCAATTCAAACGAATTCACTGGAACTCAGATCTAACTCAGCCCTCCTTCACATACCTCGACTGTTGGCCTACACTTTTGAATGAAGTTCATGACGCAATGAATGTTTTGCAACCAAAAGTCTCGAACTGTTAAAGTTTCAGACAAACTGTTGTCTGCAATTTGAGCATCCAGAAGGCACTCAAAAATCTCATTGGCTATATTTTTGCTGACGATAATTCGTTTTGAACCATTCAATTGAGATTTTGTTAAGCAATGTTAATTCTATGTACATATAACCCATTTCAAGCGAAAAATTTAATCAATGAGCTGTAAAAAGGATATTTTTCCGATTTTCCAATAAATGTATAAACCATTCAGTCCGAAATTTTCGTCCGGTACTTCCCCTCCGAAATATTTTGATTTTAAATATAAATCATACATAGAGAAATGAAATACATTCAAAAGTGTAGGGCAACGGTCGAGATAAGTGAAAGTGAGCAGGTCAATAACAAGGAAAAGAAGACAGAAATCATTAAATTCATTTGAGTTCATTTCCAGTTGCACTTGTTTTTCTGTCTGACCAGGCGAGCTGGCCTTTCCAATGTAATCGCAGCAACCTAGTCAAAAACGGATTGACTCGCTCGTACACGTGTGCGCTGTGACTGTGAATCATCAAACAAAGCCTCGTTTTGGTTTTAGCAGGGTTGGCTCAGGGTTAGAGCAGAGCTACAGGCTGGTCAACCCTCCCACGTAATTGCGATCACTGGCGAGCCAGAGCCGAGCTAGATCCTAGCTGGGTCAACTCTCCCATGTAAGCATCCCCTAAGCTGCTTCCACTCACGGCCACAGACCCCAACCCGCATTCCTCAAAACTTCAACCGACGGAAGAAAATAAATAATTGAGGTGGCTTATGAAAATTTAATTGAATGTCTCATTTCATTGAGATAAATGCGGTATTGTCAACGAATTAGGCGTGTGAATTTATATCACACAGACAACCATGTAATGAATAGTGGTATCAGATGGGAACCTGTTTGAATATCAAATGCAACAACGCAACCAAAAATATTAATGTGAACGTGAAAATGAAGTTGCGGTTTTTAGCAAGAAGAGCTGGGATCGCGGAAGGAGAGTAGACCTAATCGAATCCGCGATCCCTTGTCATGGCGCTTTAGTGGTGGGGCGCGAATTGCTCTCGAACCATGTCCGCCTGACTGTTTTGGCTTCAAATTCAAAGATAAAGAATTACACCGCTGCACCAACAGCATTATGTTTTAAATCCTCATAAAGGTGGATGTAAAATTCAATGACCTATTTCTTTGAACTGGATGTCTTCAAAGAAACTACAGCTATTTTGCGATAATTCTACCTTTGGAATTTTCTGAAACCTTCAATATTTTCAGAATTAGAGTGCTTTACTTCCTTGCTAAGAATTCAACAAAACTTTTCAAAAAAACCTTAAAACCATCTAACATTAAATCTTACGATATATTTTACATTCTACTATACCTAATTCTAATTACTATACGACACTACAGGAACGATACCAAAGGGAGCGAAAGACAATGACTACCCCATGGCTAATATCTAAAAACACGAAACACGAAACACGAAACACGAAACACGAAACACGAAACACGAAACACGAAACTGTATACAGTCACACTACGAACATTTATAAATTAAAAGATACTATACTAGATTCTGTTTCACACCAGATGCCAGGCACTCCACCCACCCCAACCAACAACAAACGAGCCGCACCCGCAGCACCAACATACCCATCGCAACCGCGATGAATTTATTGATGCCACGAGCGCAACCCACCCGCCACCGGCCAAGGCAAGCAAAATGCCCGACCTCCGATGCGAAACATATTGAAAGAAAAATATAGGAAAATATTGAAAGCACTAAATCAAAATCAATGGGGGGAATGTAGAATTTTTGAATGCCGATACATTTACCCAGGACACCCGGTGTAAAAACAAATATTAATAAAAACATGAATTTTCTTGAAAAGCTACTCACCAAATTTCCTTTGATAACGCTTTTCAACAGGGCATCGATATTGTCCGCTAACTTTTCCCTAGTGTCAGAAATTCGGAGATTGATGATGTCCTAGAATAAAATGATATGCTGTGTAAGTGCCAAAACAATAAACCACTCATCTGCAAAATAGTAAGTCTTGATTGTCGACTGAAATAACGTCCCCGCAGATGTCATTTCGGCTTTTGAGCGCTGATAGACCACGGAATAGACTTGGAGGAAGTCTAAGTCTAACTGAAAAACTGACAGAGCTATCAAAGCAAGACAGAATCAGATTGATTTAAGATATTTCGCCAGAGTTTTAGTCATTTGGATTTGTTGCAGGTCGAAAGTTAGCAAAAATCCAAGAAAAAAAGTACCAGAAAATAGCTTCAAACTGAACATAAAGATTTACTTTATTTTCATTTAAAGTCGATCCCCTTTAGATTATACCGGGTGAGTCAGAAAAAACGTGGGGTGTTTGGCGCATTGTGACGTCGCGTTCAGCAACCCGATCGTAGCGAACTAGATTTTTTCTTGCTGCCAGAGGTCTAACTTAGATCATAAGCCTTTCCCCATCGAAATCGGTCACTTCATGTATTAATTAGAAAATATTTTCTTCGTAAGACGTTGTATGGGAGTTTTGCAAACTTATGAAATCTTTGATGGAGCCCCTTCAGCATTTTATCCTTGCCAAAGCTGCAGGTACACGTGGTATTATCAGGGGAGAATGAAATAGTTTTTTCATGAAACATCGTTTTGATCTTGTTGAAATAAATCTCTTTACAACACAAAGCAGCATGCGTTTTTACTGTCTCTCAAATATATTCTCTTTGCAGGACAAGTTATGACGTGACAAGGCATCCCAGGGGAGAAAACACTATTTCTGAACTGTTTCATGCTCCCAAGATAATACCACGTGTACCTGCAGCTTTAGCAAGGCTAAAATGCTGAAGGGGCTTGGTTAAAGGTTTCCTCAGTTTGCAAGACTCCCATACAAATATTTTAGGAAGAAAAGCTTTGTTAAATAATGAATCGCATGACCGATTTCGATGGGGAAAAGTTTACGATCTAAGTCAGATTTATGGCTGCTCGGAATAATTTAGTTCACAACGGTAGGGTGGCTAAACGCGACGTCACAGTCCGTCAAACGCCCCACGTTTTTTCTGACTCACCCGGTATATAAATTGTTTGTTTGCACGTGCAGCTACAATAATCGATAAATACACAAAATATCTTAAAATGAATAAATAGCCTAGAGCTTAGATTATGTTGTGTTAGATTATGTTGGAGAGCGAAATATATGCCTAACACAACAGATTTTTCAAGAAATCAATAATATTCTATATCATAGAGAACAGTTGCTTTCCAAAATCATTCCAGTCTTTCAAGCTCCATTGTCCAAAGCTTTTATAACTTTCAAATATTTTGATCGAGATATGGTAAAATACTACTCCAAGCAGGAGCTACTAGTTTATGTACTGAGTTGACATTTCTAGGCCAATCAAATGACTCCTTTGGAAAACTACGGAAAATAGATGAATACATTTTCTTGAAAGACTGGTCAAAAAAATAAACTAAAACTACTCAAATGCATGTTATATATTTTAATATTTAATTATCAATTGTTTTAAGGAGGGTTGCCCTTCAACAGAGGCTGGTTTTCAAGGGGTCCTCCAGTAAAAACATAAGTTACAATTTAAGGAAACAAAGTAAAAATCTATTAATTAAATCAAGCTATATAACCTTGTTTACCTCTATACAATAATGTTCAGAATTTACAATCGAAAACGAAAAAAATATTTCCAAATAGTTTTCTTGAAACTATACAGAGAGGTTGCCTGCCTTGACTCGGCTGACAGGCTATTCCATAGTTTTGCACCTCTATAGGAAAAACATTAAGGCCATTTTTAGACCTCTTCATCGGTAACCTCAAGTCGGTCCCCGTATTACAAAGGTTATATGATGAGCAGGGAGAATTTCGGGTGAAGATGTTACACAAGTATTGTGGAGCCAGGTCATTCAGGGACTTAAAGATGGTCTTCCATCACAGCCCTTCAATAAGAGGTCTGCTTGGGCCATCAAAGCTGCTTTTCATTAATATCCTACCACCACGCTTTTGAATTTTTTGCAGTTTATGAAGTTTTTCGCATTAACAGCTTGTAGCCATTGTTGTTGTAAACTTTCGCTTTTTCTTCAAACCTGACCATTGTTTTGTTGACATATTCCTCAAAACAACTTATGACTGTCTCCTTGTCATTTCAATAGAAGTAAATCTTATCATTTGCGTTTAAATGGAAGTAATGGACCAAGGAAGGAGTCTTTAGGAACACCACACACAATAGACTGCCAATAACTACAAGTATCATTCACCTTGACCTTCTGGCCCCTCTTAGTAGTAAAGTTGTGCAACAACATTATAATATTTATACTGAGTTTGTAAGCTTGCAACTTAGCAAGAAATAAATTATGATTCAAGCAGCCATGTCTTAAAGTAGTTATATCAAACGTAACTGCTGACTAACCTACCGGGTGTCCCAAAATGATGTATTACTGTTTTATTGCTTACATGTCCATAACCAATGAACCGATTTTCAAAACTTTGTTTTATATGATTGCCTAAAGGCTGAATTGTATTTTAAGATGTTAGTGGTGGTTTTACCACGGCGTTTTCATGTCGAAAAGGAGATCGATAAACCTGCTCAAATTTAAGGCTTAGATGGCATGAGAAAGAAACGGCCTATTTTTCCAGTCAACATTTTAGATGTGATACAAAAGGCTGAACTCGTATTCGTATTCTCTGAACTCAGTATTAACTGAATTCGTATTCTCTAAACGATATATATTCTCTAAACGACATATAAGTTCAGCCTTTTGCATCACAGCTAACATGTTGACTAGGAAAGAAGGCCGTTTCTTTTTCATGCCATCTAAGGCTTGAATTTGAGCAGGTTTGTTGATCTTCTTTTCGACATGAAGACATCGCCCTAAACCACAACCAACATCCTCAAATACAATTACCCTTTCGGTAATCGGATGAAATAAAGTTTTTGAAAATCGGCTCATCGGTTATGGAAATATAAGCAATCAAACGATATTACATCATTTTGGGACACCCGGTATTTAAAGGCTCTTGGCAAACGACAAGCACTGCAATCGTTTGTTTTGTTTTTCATGGAATTCATGGAATTCATGGATTTCATTCAACTCGAGTCCAACGTTCAACGCAGCAGGGAGAATCATGGCCGCATTTGGAGCTGCAGCGACGTACTGCTGACTTGAACATCATAATGTTATTTTCATGAAATTAGACCACTTTTGCAATGCATGCCGGTTTCCCAAGAGCCTTTAAGGGAGCGGTATACCTTAAAGGGGTTCCGTCACCAAACTGTGAACAAATCTGTAAACACTGCACGTATCCATTGTTGTCCATGTTTTCTGCTGTTTGTTTCGTGGCTTCACCCAAGCCACCAAAAAGTGCTCGTTAAAAATCAAGCTATATCCAAGCCATCGTAAAAGATATGAATGTTTGGTTTTTTTTCCTCCGTGAATTACAAAGATAAATCTTCAAAATGATGCTTTCATTTTCGAAAACAAGTAAACGTCTGTGTGACATTGCTCATCAAAAAACTTCAGAATCACGGTTTCGACCGAAATTTCGAGACGGAGCCCCTTTAACATTTTTGATATTTGATATTTGATATTTGATTCTTTTGTGGACGGTTGCCCTTCAGCCGGAGCTGTTTTACAAGGGGCACTCCACTTAAAAACGTTACTTACAATATAAAATTATTAAGAAATAGATTAAATATACTACAAAAACCATAGTGCTAAAAGCCTAATACAAACTTACAAAGTATGATAAAAGAAAAGAAACGCTATTTTCTAAATAGACTGTTTAAAACTCTTTAGGGAAGATGCCTGTTTGGTATCGGCAGGAAGGTCATTCCATATTTTTGCTCCTCGATAAGAAATACAATTTTGCCCATTACTTCACTTTTTCTTGGGTGGTCTTAAATCTGTCTCTGTATTTCGCAGGACATACGAAGAGCACTTCGAATTTCGGGTGAAGAGGTCACAGAAGTATTCCGGAGCCAGTTCATGCAGGGACTTGAAGACCATTGTTTTAGATTCACCAGCTATAAGTTCTTCAATGGTCTTCCAGCCCAGCCTGTCAATAAGTGGTCTACTTGGGGTGTCAAAACTGCTATTGGTTATAATTCTAGCAGCTCGGTTTTGAAGTTTTTGCAACTGATTCAGCTCAGTCGATCCGGCACAACCCCAAACAGAGCAACAATATCGAAAGTGTGGCTCGACAATACCTGTGTAAAGAGTCTTCAGAATTTCCTGTGGTAGGAAAGTTTTGGCATGCTTTAGAAAGCCAATAGCGCTAGAAACTTTAGAAGAAACAGTCTTGATATGTTCTTTCCAGTTAAGAGAGTTATCAATCTGCACACCAAGGTATTTAGTTTTTTTGGATTACTTTGAGCTCATTGTCACGAATTTTCAAATCCAAATCCTGTTTTCGATTTCTGAGGATGTTATGCTTTTGCTTAGTGGGAACTAGCGTGGAATTCGTTTTCGCAACATTTAAAGAGAGTTTGTTGCTTTGAAGCCAAGTGTCCAGTTGTTTGAGATCATCATTGATGGCGTCATTCAGCACACTTATATCTGAAGACTGGTAGCACAGCCTTGTATCATCGGCATACATGGAAACAACTGAATTTTGGACAGCTTGTGGTAGATCATTGATATAAATAAGGAAGAGAAGGGGACCAAGACATTTCAGATTAGTGTCTATCAAATGTAATTCCCGACTATTGTACTGAAAAGGCAATCGGCATAAGTTATCCCTGGCCTAGGTCAATCGTTAAGAATAGCCGACTGAATTTGATGATCCTGTAGCAGGATTGCTGCTCCATTGTGTACAACACTCATACAAAAATCATCTTAGATGAAGAATATTAAGGCTTTCAAGTGCTACTGGCAACCAACACTCATACAAAAATCATCTTAGATGAAGAACATCAAGGTTTTCAAGTGCTACTGGCAACCAAACAATCATACAAAAATCATCTTAGATGAAGAACATCAAGGTTTTCAAGTGCTACTGGCAACCAAACACTCAAATAGAAATCATCTTAGATGAAGAACATCAAGGCTTTCAAGTGCTACTGGCAACCCAACACTCAAATAGAAATCATCTTAGATGAAGAACATCAAGGTTTTCAAGTACTACTAGCAACCAACGCTCATACAAAAATCATCTTAGATGAAGAACATCAAGGTTTTCAAGTGCTACTGGCAACCCAACACTCAAATAGAAGTCATCTTAGATGAAGAACATCGAGGTTTTCAAGTGCTACTGGCAACCCAACACTCATACAAAAATCAAGGTTTTCAAGTGCTACTGTCAACCCAACACTCAAATAGAAATCATCTTAGATGAAGAACATCGAGGTTTTCAAGTGCTACTGGCAACCCAACACTCATACAAAAATCATCTTAGATGAAGAATATTAAGGTTTTCAAGTGCTACTGGCAACAAAACACTCAAATAGAAATCAGCTTAGATGAAGAACATCGAGGTTTCAAGTGCTACTGGCAACCCAACACTCATACAAAAATCATCTTAGATGAAGAATATTAAGGCTTTCAAGTGCTACTGGCAACCAAACACTCAAATAGAAATCAGCTTAGATGAAGAACATCGAGGTTTTCAAGTGCTACTGGCAACCAACACTCATACAAAAATCATCTTAGATGAAGAATATTAAGGTTTTCAAGTGCTACTGGCAACCCAACACTCAAATAGAAATCAGCTTAGATGAAGAACATCAAGGCTTTCAAGTGCTACTGGCAACCCAACACTCAAATAGAAGTCATCTTAGATGAAGAACATCGAGGTTTTCAAGTGCTACTGGCAACCAAACAATCATACAAAAATCATCTTAGATGAAGAACATCAAGGTTTTCAAGTGCTACTGGCAACCAAACACTCAAATAGAAATCAGCTTAGATGAAGAACATCAAGGCTTTCAAGTGCTACTGGCAACCCAACACTCAAATAGAAGTCATCTTAGATGAAGAACATCAAGGTTTTCAAGTGCTACTGGCAACCAACACTCATACAAAAATCATCTTAGATGAAGAACATCAAGGTTTTCAAGTGCTACTGTCAACCCAACACTCAAATAGAAGTCAGCTTAGATGAAGAACATCGAGGTTTTCAAGTGCTACTGGCAACCCAACACTCATACAAAAATCAAGGTTTTCAAGTGCTACTGTCAACCCAACACTCAAATAGAAATCATCTTAGATGAAGAATATCCAGGTTTTCAAGTGCTACTGGCAACCCAACACTCATACAAAAATCATCTTAGATGAAGAATATTAAGGCTTTCAAGTGCTACTGGCAACAAAACACTCAAATAGAAATCAGCTTAGATGAAGAACATCGAGGTTTCAAGTGCTACTGGCAACCCAACACTCATACAAAAATCATCTTAGATGAAGAATATTAAGGCTTTCAAGTGCTACTGGCAACCAAACACTCAAATAGAAATCAGCTTAGATGAAGAACATCGAGGTTTTCAAGTGCTACTGGCAACCAACACTCATACAAAAATCATCTTAGATGAAGAATATTAAGGTTTTCAAGTGCTACTGGCAACCCAACACTCAAATAGAAATCAGCTTAGATGAAGAACATCAAGGCTTTCAAGTGCTACTGGCAACCCAACACTCAAATAGAATTCATCTTAGATGAAGAACATCCAGGTTTTCAAGTGCTACTGGCAACCAAACAATCATACAAAAATCATCTTAGATGAAGAACATCGAGGTTTTCAAGTGCTACTGGCAACCAAACACTCAAATAGAAATCAGCTTAGATGAAGAACATCAAGGCTTTCAAGTGCTACTGGCAACCCAACACTCAAATAGAAGTCATCTTAGATGAAGAACATCAAGGTTTTCAAGTGCTACTGGCAACCAACACTCATACAAAAATCATCTTAGATGAAGAACATTAAGGTTTTCAAGTGCTACTGGCAACCCAACACTCAAATAGAAATCAGCTTAGATGAAGAACATCGAGGTTTTCAAGTGCTACTGGCAACCAACACTCATACAAAAATCATCTTAGATGAAGAATATTAAGGTTTTCAAGTGCTACTGGCAACCAAACACTCAAATAGAAATCAGCTTAGATGAAGAACATCGAGCTTTTCAAGTGCTACTGACAACCAAACAATCATACAAAAATCATCTTAGATGAAGAACATCAAGGTTTTCAAGTGCTACTGGCAACCAAACACTCAAATAGAAGTCATCTTAGATGAAGAACATCAAGGTTTTCAAGTGCTACTGGCAACCAAACACTCAAATAGAAGTCATCTTAGATGAAGAACATCAAGGTTTTCAAGTGCTACTGGCAACCAAACACTCAAATAGAAATCAGCTTAGATGAGGAACATCAAGGTTTTCAAGTGCTACTGGCAACCCAACACTCAAATAGAAGTCATCTTAGATGAAGAACATCAAGGTTTTCAAGCGCTACTGGCAACCAACACTCATACAAAAATCATCTTAGATGAAGAATATTAAGGTTTTCAAGTGCTACTGGCAACCAAACACTCAAATAGAAATCAGCTTAGATGAGGAACATCAAGGTTTTCAAGTGCTACTGGCAACCCAACACTCAAATAGAAGTCATCTTAGATGAAGAACATCAAGGTTTTCAAGTGCTACTGGCAACCAAACACTCAAATAGAAATCAGCTTAGATGAGGAACATCAAGGTTTTCAAGTGCTACTGGCAACCCAACACTCAAATAGAAGTCATCTTAGATGAAGAACATCAAGGTTTTCAAGTGCTACTGGCAACCAACACTCATACAAAAATCATCTTAGATGAAGAATATTAAGGTTTTTTCAAGTGCTACTGGCAACCAAACACTCAAATAGAAATCAGCTTAGATGAAGAACATCAACGGAGTACCCACATCTATCAAATAAGCAGACTGCAACTTATCCATGTCATTGTCTTGCACAAATCTGCCTTTCTTTCTCCAAATAACTACTTAAAGCATAGTAAAATCTGCTTTATTTCTATATCACTTTCCAATTAATTTCTTTGCATTAGATAGCTGGCATAACTACTCATTCAGTTACAAACTACTTCATGATACAAGACACTCTTCCGTGACTTGTACACTGTGGACCATGAATATTTAACACGACCCTCTGTCCTATTGCGCGGCCAAACATCGTTTCCCTGTTAGCCAACAATGTATGGCAAAAAAGTCTAATTGTGTCGTTACAGAAGTGTACAGAATTAAAATAAGAAGCTATTTTAATCGTTTTAAATCTCTCGTGACTATGATATGAATCTCCAGTGACTCCAATATCAAGTGAAAAATGAACATGTGGGAGGAGCAAGCTGTGAGCAAAGGTGAACATTTGCATTCAACCGTGACCATCTTCTTTCATAGGTACCTTATAACATCGTAACAGGATGTATAATGGTCGGTAAAATTACACTTTTCGGTGATACTAGGAGCGTGTATCTAGCGGGACGCGCTGTTATTTCACTTGCTTATCAATTTGTCCTTTATAACTGTTATGGTTGCCGCGCCGCGGCCGTGTAATCCTGTGTCAACGTGTCACGTAACCATTTCATTCAAGCAAGAGCAAAATTGTTTCTCAAACGCCGTTCTTTTTCGCTAAAATTGTCCTTGTATTGTAAAAGATTCGAACATTCTAATTCACTCATTCACCCTCCAATCATTTATAATATTGCACACACGGCAGGTCAATCCACTCAATAAAGCAACATCAGCGGCGTTTCCTACAGACCTACAAGAAACTGTAAAGGCAGTCTGTCCTCTTGAAACGAAAATAAGATGACAAATAGCTCATTTATGATCCAAAGTGTGCTTTAATTTGCTTGATCCAAAACTTTCAAAATGTATTTGAACATGTCTGTTAATACTTGGGGGCTCCATAGATATGATCATCAAAGACGAAACGAATCTTCGACAACAGATCATAACATGGCCTAAAAATCTAACACCACGAGATTCTACTTCGCAACAACAACACGCGCTCCTCCGCATGGCCGCGTAGGTAACATATCTAATAATAATGTCTAAATATCACAATATCCACTGTTGAACAAATATTGGTCAACATTATTGACTAGATGTCCAGGGAGCAGTAGCCCTTCACACGGGGATCAGTGGCGTAACGGAGACACTCGGGGCCCGTAGGAGTTTGGTAAGATGGGGCCCTTATGTTGGAAGGGGGTTCGGAGTGGTGAGTAAATTTTTGAAACCATGCCCTTTAAAACCTCAAGAAAATCCACGTTATGTTGAAAATCTTTACATTGGAAAAGTCAACAGTAAATTTAGCACATTTATATGAATTGCGTTTCAAAAAGCTAAGTTTAAAGCTTCTCCGGATAGTATTAGTGCAATAGATGCAGTAAATTTAGTGCAGACTATGTGTTCTCCCTTTATACCTGAAAGTTATCCATGCGAATTTTGCGAATATACACAATAGTTCATTCATTCATTTCATTCAGTTTTATTTATTTAGGCACGGTAGCCCCGTCAATCCATACGAACTGCTTTTCAGGGGGCCGTGGAATTCTTTAGTTTTAAAAAGGATTTTAGCAAACATAATGCAAAGTCACAGTATGTTATTAGGTGCTCCTGCTAACAAGAATAAAGTTTCGAGACAAATTTTAGGGAATGAGCGAAAACGGGATGAAAATTCAGTGTTGTGTTAGCAGACTTTTAGTACAGTATGGAAAATTTGTTGGGGGCCCCTTTTGATCGGGGGCCCTTAGTTCTTGAACCAAGGTAGCCTAAACTGCGTTACGCCACTGACGGGGATCGTTTCTATTTTCATCCTCCCTCCTGGTATGATACTTTAAAGAGAATCTTGTGCACATACTAACCGGTTTTTGTTGCACAGGAAAACATAAAGCCCGAGGTCTTCAAAGTACAAACCGAGCTTGCGAGGTCTGTGCAATATGACCGAGGGCTCTATATTTTCCTGTACAACTACAAAACCGGTTAGTATGAATTTTATTACTTGATAGCTTCTAATTTTGACTTATATCATTAAGTCAAACGCATTTTGTTACTGTTATGTCACTTCAGTTTATTGTAAATCTCACAGGCCTAAATCTGTTGCTCCGGTAGCGAAAATGTGTCCTTGTATCGTTTTATACGAGGCTACGGGACAACAACGGGAAATGTGCGATTAACCAATGGGATTGGCGGGATTCCTGTATTGCCTCGTTTTTGAAACGTCAGCCAGGAAATAAAATGACAAACTGAATACAATCATCGTGAAACGCAACACTGTGAGACTGGTTTCGCATTATCAGTGCTGATAAACAATTCCTCCATACATGAGACCTACGGCTCTATCATAAAATATAGCTCTAAATTTCTCAGCTTAGTTGACCACGACGCGAGCACATGTTTGAAAGCTGATGGTCAGCAGATGTTCAATAAACTTAGGGGGATAAACGAGCACAAGTTTTCCAGGGAATTGCTTCACAAATTTTACATCAAAATCGTAAGGATTCTCTCTCAAAATCTAGAGAATGTTTTCAAATGAACATAAAACTTTATCACAATATTCAGATATTCATATTGCTACATGTTCTGCTCAGTGGCGGACACTTTGCCAAATATTGGGGGGGCCAAGCTATTGTTTCAATTAAAAAGCATTGTTTATTTCTATTGTTTTCAAACAAAAGAGCTTTGTTCTAGCCAACATTGGGGGCGATCGCACCCCCTGGCCCTGCCCCCCCAAGCGTCCGCCACTGGTTCTGCTTGTCACCTTGATGTAGATCATTATCTACAACCCTTTCAAATAATATGTGCGAGCAAAGCGAGCGCTTTTACTTCCCAGTTTTACAAAATTATCATTCCCGCAGCACTATGCAAGTCACAATAGAAAACAGGGGGATAGGGGGATGTAGGGATACTTGAAGGTTGGAGAACTTACCCCAAATCTTAGCACACTACCCAGCAAAATATGTCAAGATTTATCAACGATACTGGAAATTTTACCATTTCCAGTTCATAAATAGAAACACTGAACTTCTTCCTGTTTGCCAAAGGAATTTCATTTCAGCGCTAACATACTCGATTTTCATAAAAAGTATTCAAATACAAAGTATAAAACCTCCCCCGGATGACAATTTCTTTCGCTAAAGATTCCTTATACATCAAGTCAAAATAACAAAAATTATCGAAGTCTTCGCGTTGTTTATAATCCTGAAGTCTATAAATCAGTTGCTGCATGTAACCAAAATGACATTGTTCCTCAAACATGACATTAGCAAGAAAAACCTTCCTCCGGCTCGTACTGGAATGATGTCCCCGTCTCATGCTGGACATTGGATGCAGAACAGCCATAAGAGCACTTCCAAGCCAGCAAGGGGAATCATTTGTTAAAGCTGTGCAGAGAGCTTATAGACATTCTAAAATTGTTCGTAGCTTCGTTGCTCTACCTGAACAGATACACGTCATTACAACTACGACTCATGCCGTCTCTGCAACTAGAAATGATCACATAAATGCCCGAATAGACCTTTTAGCTATTCTACAAAAGAGCCTGGATCGAGCGTTATTTTTATACGCGAGGCTCGATAGAGTGGTGTTAAGAGCTTCTATCACTATTGTGCAAATTCGAAATTCTACAAAGTGCTCTTCTGTAGAATAGCTAAAAGGTCTATTCATCAGCTCAACGAATAGTTTTGCAAGTCATAAAAAATTCCCTTTATATTTACAAACCCCCACAAAGTAATGGGAAACATTTTCATACCCCGGTCAAAAATCCTTCACCCTGGTACCCAGAATCAAACATGACTGCTCCCTAATCAAAGAGCTTTCTTCGGCATTTTCTATCATGCTATAATATTTCACCAATGAACAATTACCGGTTGCCTTAAAACGTATAACTTTTGTTGGAAAATCACCAAAATTTGACCATGATACTGATCAAAGCGTCCGTTTGTCATCGTGTCAAAAAAGACCACAATCAATTTCAACGGAGACATTTAATTGCTTTAGCTCTTTGGCTTCGCGGTAAAAATGATGAAAAAACACCGTCATAAACCTTGAAAGAAAACATATTGAGAACCAGACATTTTGTAGAATTTTCGAATTTGCACAATACTGATAGAAGCTCTAACCGAAGGGTGTATCACTCTTCCGAAATGGCGTACGAGATTTTTTAAACAATAGGATTTTTAGGGATGTTCTGCGGATTTTTCTTGAAAACAAAGGGATTTTTGCCAAAGGTGTACGAGATTTTTACAGAGTGATACACCCCTCGGCTCTAACGCCAATCAATCGAACATCTCGCATAAAATGTATACAAATATCGCTCAATCCAGGCTCTTTTGTACAATTGTTGAAAGGTCTATTATGAAAAAAGTTGAGGCGAAAGATCGAGGGGAAGACAAAGAATGACCTTTGTGAAAAGTATCATCAGATGAATAGGCGGTTCTTAGACAGCATGCGAATATCGCAAGAATCAACGGATAAAATGACTTGTACTTGTACTAAAATAATCACCAAGGTCGAAAGCTAACCATCCTCTTAGGAAGATGAAATCGTATGGAATAATTCATTATGCTGCTAGGAACGGAACTTTCATCCTCCCAAATGGGTAACACTAACCCAAACACTAACCCTTGCCATAACCCTTTAGGGCTAAAGCATGTACAAGTCCTTAATGCAAGGCATAAAATACCAGGAAAAAGTTTTTAGCTTTTATGGTCACAACTTCAAAATTTGCAGAGATGCAAAAATAATAATGATTTCAAACATAAAGCCAAATTACCAAAAGTGTCTCAAGCGATTCGTTTGAATAAACATCGACTGCACTCCACTGAGTCCTCTGTACTCCGAGAATCAATTAATGAAAGGGGCAATAACATGTCACGCGACTGATTTCAAAGTTTGCTAACATACGGCGCTTTAGCTATTTCCGACCTAGTTCCCAACGGTTCTCTATAAAACAAATTCTCACAAAAATTCTACCACAGTAGAACCAATCATCTTACCGATGTTTTTAACTGACTTGCCTCTCCCATTACAAACCAGCGGTGTCTGTATCTCCCGTCAGGGGCATCGGACGCACACAACTTCAACAGACGAATTTCATTCGGTTTACAGGTACTTCCCGCGACTGATAACAATCATAGTCTATAGACTATGTATCAATCGATACACAAAATGAACGTCAGGAGAAAGTTTGATTACTTGCCATTTAAGCCGATCATTTTTTAGTCTTTTGCCAATGTGGGATACTGCTAGATTTGCTTTCCATCCCACACAGATTGCAAAGACAATCAAATTTAAGCTGATATAAGCGTAAAATCCCCATCTGCAATTTTGTTTTCAAATGTGTTGTTTGAAGCGTTTTAAACATAAAGAATAAATCATTAACAATATTGGTCGTTTTCAATGGGTGCGTCAAACCATAAAGTTGTATTACTTTGCAAATATAATCGGCTGATTACCAGTCAATGGAATTTTGGTCTGCGAGAGAAAGTTACGGCTGAGCGACCTTTTATCGTCTAAAATTCTGCCCGCTCGGAAAATTCCACTGACTAGAAATTCGTACTATTCCCATCTGTAACTTTGTTTTCAAATGTGTTCTTTGAAGTGTTTTAAACAAAAGAATATTTGCCACAGAAAGGGTTATATGGTTCAGGCTAGCTTATGAATGTCCTCTTGAGATACATCAGGCATCAAAGCTGCATTTTACTGCAAAAATAATCAAATTAAAGGCACACTGTCGTGGCAATGATTGGATAAAGAAGACAATATGAAAGAATAGAATTAGGCAGGCTTCAGTAATTTCGCTGTACACTGAAATTCGCAGAAACTCTCCCTTTATTCTCGAAACAAAGTATGATCTAACGGCATAAAGACTTCATAATGATCCAGAGGCTAGGTCTTTTGTTAGGGATTTCAACTTCACAACCAGCCAATTACAGCCACGACAGTGTGCCTTTAAGCTGATGTGAGCATTACAGCCCCATCTGCAAATTTCTTTGGAGAAAATGTGCTATTTGTAATGTTTCAAGAATCAAGAATAAGTGGCTCAGGTTAACTGGTGGGTGTTTTCTCCGGGTGCATCAAGCCATAATGTTGCATTTTATTGCAAACGATCAAATTTAAGCCCCAGGCAATTTTGTTTTCACATGTGTTGACTTGCAGTGTATATTGCTTTAACATTAAGAATACTCTACGTTTTCCACCAGAGTGCTTCTCGTACCTGTTCCATCCGAAGCGTTTAGTTGAATTGAACTGATACCGAAGGTCTCTCCTTCCTGAAGAAAATCATCAACATCGCCAATAGTCATAGCCTGCGTGCAGACCCAATATTCTGAAGAAGAAAGGGTCTGCGCAACAACGACCAAAAGCTTGCTACCGCACAATTCTGGGTATCAGGGAAAATAATTTATGCATTCACGAGTTTATTAATTCATGCGTTGTCGTTTTGTTGCTGTCACAATATGCTGTCACACATTTGTGTTCAGTCGTGTTTTGTGTTGTTTGTTCTCGTCACTTGTATGTTTTGCATTGTATTGTGGCTTTTGTTTTGAACGTTTAATTGTTTATTCGTAAAAGGACCCCAAGAGGACTGTAAAAGGTGCGATTGTTAACGATGTGTTGCTTAGCGTGTTGAAAAACATGTCGTTCGCTATTATCATAGTCATAAGAGAAGAATCAAGTTTTCTCTTATGACTATGCTATAATTTATCCGTAGTCTAAGTAAAATGAATGGCCTAAAGGGATTTGCACTGAGTATCAAGCTTTTGGTCGTTGTTGCGAGGGCTGCCCAGTTTTATGTCGGAGCATTTGCTGCAATTTTTAGTAATGAAATTCAAAATCGAAAATGAAATAAAAATCTTCTAAGCTCCCTTCTACAGTTGTAACCAATCAAAAACTTGCTATCCATAATACTCTACGGAATTGTTAAATGCTAGCAAGTCAATCACAAGAAACGTTGTTAGAACAGAACATCAAATTTTTGAGAATTCAAAGTATCAAAGTATGCTATGAATGATTATCAAATTTGATTTTCATCCCGTAAAGATGGGGGCGTTGGGGGTACTAGAACCCGCAAACACGGACCAAAATTAGCAAAAACGCGAAATCCCGCAAGCAAAAACTCGAAACCCGAAACTGCACTTAGGAACAAAAAATTTAAATTTTCGTCAATAATCTTCAATTATTTCCTACATTTTCGTTCTCACTGACACTTTGTGCACAGTTTCAAGCATCCGGAAGCTTGGTTTTTTATCTCAGCTAACTACAGGGACTCTATGACTTCGAAAACCCGAAAACATTGTAATTTTTGAAAGAAATGCCGAAACCCAAGCATAAAAATTGGCCAAACCAGCAACCCGTGACACATCTCAAAACACGAAAACCCGTACAATTTAAACGTAAAACCCGAAGCCCGAAGGCTAAAATTGGCCAAACCTGCAACCCGTGAAACTCCAAAGCCCCCCTCCGTAAAAGTTCATAGTTTAGCTGAATATATCTTCGATAAAGCTCTACTATTATTCATAATATTTCAAAACATAGCTATGCCTACTGGAAATATCCGGCAACCCATAAAATTTCATACGAAAGCACTGGGTAGTTCAAAACCTCCCACACATACGGCCAACGTTGTTCTTCACGTCATCCTTTGGCACCTAGTTAATACAAGTAATATAAGATTTGATTATTTGCTCAGAAAATTTTGAGAGTCTCTTAGCTCTATTTGTACAGTGGAATTCTTTACATTTACCTGCCACGAAGCATGCTCATATTTATATTGAGATAATAAACAAGTGCGGCTGATAACCCTTCCTGTAGCCGTAACTCATAAACATAATCCACATCATCCGCCAGCGGATATTCACAACAAGAGAACATCATCTACATACAGGTCAAAGCAGCCGAGCGCGGTGCAATGCTTTTGCCGCACGTCGTGAAGTATATCTTTTGGGATAAACGTCCCCGCGAAGTTTAGAACAGGCCCAATCTATATCTTCTTGTCCCGAGTTAATATCTTTCATGCTGCAAATCGAAGATTGTATCGGAAAAGGAGGCAGGCTTTCTACTTGGATGGTCGTCAGGTCTCTTCTCTAAAGATGGTAGAAAGTTGTTAAAGGCAATCTGTCCCCTTCGATGAATGAAAATAAAATCGATAAAGATCTCTATTGTATATTCCAGAAGTTGGTGTTAATTCGCTTTATCCAAAGAAGTCAGGGTCATAGAGGCTCAGTGATGCATGAATTCAGCTGCAGCGTAAATAATGTAAATAAAGCAGTAACCAAGGTCAGAACAATAGGGGACAGATTGCTTTTAAATTCATCACTAACGTTAAAAAATACGGTGGAACAATTTGGTGCTGAATTCTTCCAAAACCCGGTTTTTCATTTCAACATAGTCCGTTGGTGAACACGCCTCACTTTGTTGCAGTTCAATATTGCTATAGATTGATCACAAAGGGGACTACCTATAAAGAAGCAGAAATAAAACTGGGTTTTCAGAAGCCTGCGTGCAGACCCAATATTCTGAAGTTGATTATGTTAAGTTAATCATGAGTTGATTAATTCATGCGTGTCGTTTTGTTGCTGTCACAATATGCTGTCGCACATTTATCTTCAGTCGTGTATTGTGTTGTTTGTTCTCTTCACTTGTATGTTTTGGATTGTATTGTGGCTTTTGCTTTGAACGTTTAATTGTTTATTCGTAAAAGGACCCCAAGAGGACTGGAAAAGGTGTGGTTGTTAACGATGTGTTGTTTAGCGTGTTGAAAAACATGTCGTTCGCTATTATCATAGTCATAAGAGAAAAATCAAGTTTTCTCTAATGACTATGCTATAATTTATCCGTAGTCCGAGTAAAATGAATGGCCTAAAGGGATGTGCACTGTGTAGCAAGCTTTTGCTCGTTGTTGCGCAGACCCTTTCTTCTTCGGAATATTGGGTCTGCGCGGAGGCTAGACTGATTACGATGAGTCCCAGTAATCGCTATCGAAAACGAGACTATTACGCCAGACTGAGACCGCTCTTACTGGGACTCATAATATTACGGCAATATTTTTGGACTGACTTTTTTCACTTTTGAACGCCCTTGGGAACGAGGCTGCTATACACAGTCATGTACTAAGTATAGAACCAAATACAACGCCATTAGAATCTCTGCAAATTCGATTGATTGATGTTGATCAACGGAAACTCGAAGCTCAAAGCAGAGTTTCAAGGAGCTTGGCCGGACAGAATAAAGTCTTATGAACAAGAATACCATGAAAACAGTTGGCGACAATATCAAATTTTGTACGTAGGTACTATTTTGCTGCTTTCGCTAAGCATTAACTGATTTATTGTGAAGTTTTCAAATCAATGTGTTTCATTTGAAAACTACAAATGTTTGTGCTTTTCTGCCTAGGCCCTTATCGAAACGAGGCAGTCATGTAATTTCAAAATAATGGCGTTTGATTATGAGTCGTAGTTAGGAGCGTCCGGCAGTATTTCAATAGCGATAACTACGACCATATCATCAGTCTACGCGGAGGCTAGGTTTTCAGTGGTTTCATTAAGGTAATTCACTATGTTGATGATTCCTTTACAGTGACGGCCAAGGATCCATGTCACTGATACCAATTCTGTTGATGGTATACTTCTTGAACTTGTGATTCTTTTCACATCAAATGCGAATCTTTTGGCTAAGCAGGTTGAAGGACTTCGCAGTGATGCTCATCTTATCAATACCAACCTTTAATTACAAGGATAGCGTAGCTAGGGTTGCCTTTATCCCAATGCTAAACCCTGGTTACTATACTGTCACAGCATACTTTAAGGTGAAGTGAAGTTGTGGGTTTAGATCCAAGAGCTGGGATAGCATAAGTATAGAAGACCTAAATCGATTCTGGTACCCCTTGTGATGACGCGCAAGTGGTGGGGGCTTTAACTGGGCTCGAATCCTGTCCGTATGATTGTTCTGGCTGCAAAATTTCAGATGATTACACCACTGCAAACCCTTTTCACGATACTCAAGGGGTGGGGCTTGAACTGGGCCAGAACACTGCCTGCCTGACTGCTCTGGCTGCAAAGTCAGAGGAATACACCACTGCAAACCCTTTTCACGATACTCAAGGGGTGGGGCTTGAACTGGGCTGGAACTGACTGCCTGACTGTTCTGGCTGCAAAGTCAGGATTACACCACTGCAAACCCTTGTTACGAAACTCAAGAGGTGGGGCTTGAACCGGGGGGGGGGGGCTTGAACTGGGCTGGAACCCTGTTCTGGGATGGGCTCATTTAATGCCCTCCAGGTTAGTTTATTCGGGTTTGTGAGGACAAATACCCAAAATTTAAGAATTTAGGCCATATCGAATCTCAGGCCAATAATTCAGCCATTAACTTATGCGTCCCAATGTTTGAACGAACACAGTTTAATGCCCCTCCACAGTTGCGTATTTTGGAATTTTGGAATGGAGTGAAAACATAGGGAGTCTACTCTTCGACTTGACTTACCACTTTACACTGATTCGGTTGGTTCTAGATAAGCCTTTAAAAGGCCTTGGGAACAATGTAAAATATTAGCGAAATCGGACGCCACACTAATGCAGTCACTGAGAATTTGAGTGGCTTATGAGCACGGCTAACAGCGCGGCCGTTTCAAGCGAGTTGCTTGGGCTTATGAATTGTGTGAAATTCCCCACGAGAATTCAGCGGAGGTGATGGTGTACGTGACAACATTGCGATTCGCAAAGCAAATCTACAGAAGTTTTCACAGGATGATTAAGTGCCATGGTTACACAAGCACGAATTTGTATCAATCAAGCCATGCACCTGCGTCTTATATCAATACGACGACAGATTTTCATATCAAAGCCATAGTGATGTATCTATCTTCAATCGTCTTGCGACTTCTAATTACACATTAATTATATGGAAAATATTGATTTTAATAAGAGGTACAGCTAAAAGCTTCAGGTCAATTCTCAACCCCAGCTGGACATAAAACATCGTATGAAAAAAAGACGTGACCTAGTACTGGCTAATGACGGCTGTCGTTAGAGTGACCTCGAAGTAATAGGGAGATATCGGGAAATGGGCTGTTTCCCAGAAAATGTATGAGATAACAGCGGGGATGGCTCAGTTGCATCACCCTGACTACCGATCTGAAGGCGGAGTCAGCAAAAAACACTGCAGTCACACGGTCATTGATCGTGAGGAAGGTCTCTTGAAACAAAAGAAACAAATGATGCCACGTATTAACTCACACATTTTCTTTTCAAAATGAGGAAGGCTCTATCAAAACCTAGAACTAACCGAGGAACTATCTGCAGGAAGGTTGAGCATTTTTCTGGACTCCGTCTGAAGGTTGATGGTTGGATAGCCCGCCCTGTCAAACCAGATACGCAGAGTGAGGAGGGTTGCCAATTCTCTGTAATTCCAAGCTATAAAGGTACCACGAGGGTTTTTTTCTACCTGTTTTACGTATCACTACATTACAGTTAGTTAAATTTTGTTACAATTTCTCTCCATTTTCTTCTGTCATTCGCGATTTCTTCGAGGTTGTTTATCTCAACGTTTTTATCTTTGAGTTCACTTAAAACTTGACTGTACCATGTTGTGATGGGATGACCTTTTGGTCTTGTTACTGCTCGTTTGAATTCGTTTATTGCTTGCTTGCATGGTGCATTTTCAGGAGGGCGTAGTGCATGTCCAAACCACCTAATTCGCTGTTTTTGTATGATTTTTGACCATATTTCTTGTTTTGTCAACTTCATTAAATTTTCGTTTGATATCTTTGTTGGCCATTTTATGTTAAGTGCTTTTCTTAGTAATTTTCTTTGGGTTGCATCAATTTTGTTTCTAGTTTTACTGGTAACTGTCCATAGGCATGATTTTGTTTCTAGTCTTACTGGTAACTGTCCATAGGCATGAGGGTGCGGTCACGTTAAGAGGAAGGACCAGGACACTGCTTCGATAGCTTTGCTTCTCAGAGTCCCAAAACTACCTTTCGATACTTGGTAGGACCAAAGAAAAGCACTATTTCTATGAGTGCAAAAGGACTTCAACTGCATGGCAGGAATTTCTCTCCCGAAAGATGGTTTCCGTCAAAAGTCTGCGAGATTTCTAAAGACTGGTCTACTCCTGGTATTGGAAAGATGAAATTCATAGATGTTTCGAAAGTTATTCAGATGGCATTCTAACATATTGAAATTTTTAGAAATATGGTAACAGCAATGATATATTGTATGCTATGGTGACAATAGGTATTGTCCATCTATTGTTTAATATATTCTATATTCTATCAATATGTTTATAACATGATATATTAACAGAATATTATGTATGATATATTGATATATGTATTAAAGAATAATATTATATATTGATATATATTAATATGATATATTAAAATACTTATAATATCAATTCACTTTATGATAGGCCTGTCCACCGAAGGTCGAATAATCGCTATTCGGTTATCTGATCACTATTCGAATAGCAGTGAAGCGAAACGATTATTCGCTGCCAACCGAATAGTACGAATAGTGCGATTATTCGGATTGAATGACCAGTCGAATAGATCGATTATTCGGATAGTATGACTAGTCGACTGATTGGAATGCAAAATGATCAGTCAAAGAAACCGAATAGGTTGACATAGCGAATAATCCGAATACAATGACAAGCGAATATTGCGAATACTATGACTGATTGAATTGATCAAACTGTCTTGTCTAGACAGTAGGCAGATAGCAGGGGCAATGGCAAGGATATTGTTGTGTAAAACAACGAGGTATTGTTAGCTTGTTGTATTCCTCTGCTTTACTCGATTGTGTTGCTATTTTATGGGTGAATAAATGAAGCACAATAATGTGATGTAGCAAGCTTTATTTAGCCTGTATGCATGCAGGCAAGCTTCATTTGGTTATCCCACACCGCCAGCAGCATGCTGTCCCGGGGGGGGGTACTTCACATATTTTGGGTACGGGGACGTGCCATCGGGAAGGGTATCGATTTTCACGATTTTGGTATAAGGAACGGTATCGATTTTCACGATTTTGGTATAAGGAACGGTATCGATTTTCGCAATTTTGGTTTAAAGAACGATTTTGGTATACTTTTTCGGAAAATTGGTATAAGGTCGGGTATACTTTTTCGCAAAATTGGTATAAAGTCAGGTATACTTTTTCGCAAAATTGGTATAAGGAACGGGTATGTTTTTGAAGCTTCGATGGCACGTCCCCGACCAAAACCTGGTCAAGTACCCCCCCCGGGCATGCTGTAGCACTGTAGCTACAATCTTGGCCAAAATACTTGGGACAAATCATAAAATTGCACTACTTCGGTCTTTGATTACGTGCCCCCCGCTCCCCCCTTCTCAAAGTTGCTTGAATCAAACGCCTTTCGACCTTCTCAACATTGAAGTAGGGGGAAGGGGGGATTAGGAGACTCTAAACGTATGTTTTCTCCTCGATATTTTAGGAAACATCATGAAGACACTGAAATTTGCCTGCGTCCCAGCTTCTTTTGGCCAGGATTGTAGACCAAAGGCGATAAGACAATTTGCCATTCAATGATTGATTTGTGCCATACTACTGAAATTTCAAACTTCTTTGAACCACGCCCTAGACACGCCCCTATTCGCCGAATAACCGAATATTCGGTAAAATTAGCACCGAATATTCGAATACTTATAATATTTCATTTGGACAGCCCTACTTTATAATAATCAGAACTGGTCCTACAATTTACACTTTCAAAAATTAATTGAAAAATGTCTTGCAAAGTCGGCAATGATTCCCAAAGCACGATCCCTAGGAAGAACAGCGTTCTGTAGATTTGTATCTCAACTTCTGTATTATAGCATTCAGGGTATTATGGTTTTGGTGTTGTTTTTAGTAGCTAATAGAGTTTTTGTGCATAAACATTATGAATTGAATTGAAAATTGGAATTGTTCATGCTAATGAAGGCGAGTCCTGCAGTAATCACAGCTATGTTACAACCACACGAGAACCATATGCCTTGGCAGCGGCATAAAAATCAACATTACTCACGCTCTTTTGATATGATAGAATATTTGTAAAATTAAATGGGTATCTGTACATGTTCTGCCAACCCACCAAGTTGTTATAGCACCTGAAGCCTGCTGAACTCGCCCGAATGCCTACTAACAACAAACAGAACTTAAATGCGATATTTCGTTTATTCCAAATTAAACATCATCAGCACGGCGTTTGAACGAAACGAGCTGGAACCGGTCTCATTTGGCTGACATCCAGGGTCCTTCGCCAGCTTCATGCCTCCGATTGGCTAGTTTTGTGGATCGTTGTGAGACAAGTTCTACAAGGCATGTTACACGATGAACTTCTGGATTTTTCCTTTGCAAATCCTTGCTTGAGTAGAAACCATTTCTATACTTATCATGAAACTGTCGCAACGCTTGCAGCGGAAAATTGGCATGCTGTCACCCAGTCTCGGCATGTTACACGCTGCAATGTTTGCTAAAACATGTCTCACAACGCCATTGCACGCATGTTTCAAGTGACCTTTTCAAGAGGCATTTTGGCCTCGTTCCAGTAAAGAAATCATCCACATAGTGAATAACTTGAAAAATAATCATGGAGCGGGCCTTTTGGCCGTTCCTACGGAATTATCCACACAAAGAATAACCTAAAAATCATCGTGAAACAGGGTATTTTGGTCATTCCAGTAAAGGAATCATCCACATAGTGAATAACTTGAAAAAATAATCATGGAGCCGGGCCTTTTGGCCGTTCCTGTAAAGGAATTATCCACACAAAAAATAACCTAAAAATCATCGTGAAACAGGGCCTTTTGGCCATTCCAGTAAAAGAACTATCCACATAGTGAATAGCTTGCAAAAATCATCGCGAAACAGGGTCTTTTGGTCATTCCAGTAAAAGAATCATCCACATAGTGTACAACCTTTATCGAACAGCCGTAAGAAGGGATTGAGGTTAGTTATCACAAACCAATTCATTCGGCAAATAAACAGTTTCGCGCTTCATCTACCTGCATCAAAAGATTACGCCAACGCGCGGTATTGACGTCAAAAAGGCTGATAGCGAACAATAACAGCTAAGCTTTGTGATAATCAGATCTGAGACTGACCTCAACTGTATCGCTCTGAGCTCGGTTCGACCATGGTTCGGCGATGTAAATCTCTAGCATTCCAGCAAACCAACTCCCAGCTGAGCTATGCAGACAGACAAGTATTTCTTTTGATAAGAAACTCTTAAAGAAACTTTAATTCTCAGATCGCTAGAAAATTAAGATATTCCAGTACTGAGAAAAATTATTCCAACAACTATTTCGTTCAGTCAGGGAAGTCCATAGCGTATCTTTAATTTAGATTCGGTTATTTCCTGTAAATTTTCACAAGGGCACAGGGAGTAAACATGTAAATTGTTATGGATATCACAAGGAACTCACGAGAAACTCTGGGTATCAAAATCTGCTAGTTTTAAGAAACATTTGGTACTGGCTGAAACCCTTAGCTTTTGACAAAAAATACGTGTACCAAGTTTTAAAAGAAATTCACATTTTCTCCCACCACTTTGCCGAAAATTGACCTTTCATCTGATTTTTTCGTTGATATGATCAATCGAGCCTAAATTATACAGACCCCCAAACATCTGGCCGTTGTCCTCTTGTCCAATCGTTGTATTTTGCTCGTCCATGCGTTCATGTGTTTTAAGTCTGCGATCTTCCTTATCCAGACGAAATTCACAAAAACAAAAGCAAACGATGGCAAAGGCTGCTGGTCTTTGTACTCCCTTTAAGTCCTAGAAACTCTAAAACTTTTACCCTTCTTATGAAAACTTGACGTAAAAGCATGCAATATCGATTCGTTGGGAAATGAGCCCATCGAGTTGTCAGTAGACCAAGAAATAGCTTTCATGTATGCCTCCATTTGTTATTTGAAAAATTACTTCATGCAAAATCATAATTTGACGATCATCGCATCAGCTGTGCAATATCATATCCATGTGGTTCTATCGAAACAGTTGTCAAGTTTCCAAAGAGGCACCGTAAAACTCAATTTTTGCTGACAAAATGCAATGTTTCTATGCATATGCTGAATTGAAGCTATAGGTAATAATCAGATTTACAGTTTAGGAAATATCCAGTAATATGAATGCCTTGGAAACGATTTCATGCAAGGAACAGTCTCTAGCGGTTACACTTCTATACAGTCAAAGAAATATCCAGCCATAGAAATGCCCTGGAAAATATCTTATGCAAGCGCTTGGCTTGGATTAGTTAGCAATTAGTTAATGCTGCATAACGTCTACTGTACACAGCTATGTAAAATATTATCACGTTGATGTTACGTGTGCACTCCAATGGCAAAAAGAAATATCTAGCCATACAAATACCATGAAAACTCTTTTATGCTGGGCCATAAAGCTTGTTTCACACTAGAGTTTGAGTAAAAACGATTGAATAGTGATAACGCCTTTTCTGAAAGAATTTTAAATGATTGTTTTGGTGAGTTATCGCTCACAGACGTTTTAGGGAATAAGGGATACTCGCAGTTTTAAAGCTGGAAGCAAGGGAATATTGGTGGAATAGTCTAGGAATGAGGGAACAAATTTGTGAAAAATCATATCTTTAGGGAAAAAATTGATGTATTTCCTAATTTGGGACAAGGGAACAAACAGAAAAACGACTGGGGAACAGGGGAACTATGATCCCCCTGGCGGGCCTCATTAACGAACAAAACCTTTCGAAAGCACGTGACAGAGTCTAACGGTAACACTGTCTTGCCTTCCTTAAATGGAATAATAATCGGTGATAATCACTGCAAGCAAAAACAGCGACCAAACAATTTCAGCTGTTCCTTACGTCTAATATGCGGTCTAAAAATTAATCCATACGAAACAGCTTGATTCAAAATAAAGGGATTCTCAAAATAGTCTTGGCATACTGCTTGAAGTGTGATATATATATCAAGAACCAGCAAATAAAGCAATGTTGCTCCATGTTTATCGTATATTAATGTCTTTATATAGAAAATACCATAATTTTCGCAGTTATTGGTTTTGATTCGACAGGCAGACACTCAAAATACGACTCGTAACTGGTAGCGTAACACAGTTTTGGGAATAGACCTTTTAGCTATTCTGAGAAGAATCAGAATCGAACGATATTCTGCTACGTTTTGTAGAATTTTCGAATGTGCACAATACCGATGGAACTTCTAACGCCACTCGATCGAACCACTTGTATAAAAATGTATAAAAATAACGTTCGATCCAGGCTCTTTTGCAGAATAGCTAAAAGTCTATTGTTGACAGTTCGAGAACTAAGGCTCTCGATCAAAAAGGGGCCCTCCACAAATTGTTTTGACTGTGCTTTGACTTTTCCCAGAAAGGGGCGTTTTCTGGGTTGTCAAGGATGATGCAATCTCGAAAATTCTCCAAAGGGAGTGCCCCGGGACCCTCCCCATCAGAGCTCATTCACTTTGCCTATGAAATGACCGCTTCACAGTCACTTCTTCAAGGTTCCATCTCGCAAAAGTACCCGCAGTGTTTCCGTTACCCCAGCGCTCGTAATTTCTGGAAAAAGTCAAAGCACAGTCAAAACAATTTGTGGAGGGCCCCAATTTGCGTACATTCGAAAATTCCATTTGCAAAAGATCGTTCAATTCTAATTCTTTTCTGAATAGCTTGGGGGCTTCTTATATATTTAGTTGTATTTTAGTTTATCTCCTTCATGTGATGGCCCTCGGGTAGTCATGATCTTTCGCTCCCCTTGGTATCGTTTCTGTAGTATTGTATGGCAGCTCGTTTGTAATCTTAGGTAATTCGTAAATTGTAAATTTTTAACATTGAATTTATGGGAGAAAAAGCGCTCGTAATGTTACAAGTGGGTTCTTGGCAAATTTTGCAAAACATTTCGCTTTTCCCTTCAATTTTTTGACGAAAAAGACTTAGGGCAAGTCTAGGTATGCCCCAGTATCACTTCAATCGACAACTTCTTCGCTTTTCGCTCAAAAAGTCTCAGGTTAAAAAGCGCCTTAACTTCTGGGCTTTAAAACTGCATTTGTCATCACAATTCATTAAAACCTCCCTACCACGGTGCGCAAATCAAGGTCGTTGCTCGAAACGTCCATTCACGCCACGGGAACCTAAGCAGATGCTGCGGTCACATCAATTGTCCTTGTAGCCCTGTGCAAACAGTAACAAATACAGATAGAACGAAAACTCTTGGCTCGAAACTGACAAAAGAACAGCTACGCGAACACAGGGATTCTAACCCCAGACCTCGTTGATTCATCTGTCTATTTTATTGTAAATTGCGGCTTTTTCTCGGCAGTCAACTGCTATTGCACAGCACCCCCAAGCACAAATCATGTCAGAGGAGCCGAGAGAAGAACCGCAAATGAAGCCGCCTTTAGCTAACTCAGTAGATCAATAGTTACGCAACTTGTTTTGTGGACTTGCGTCTACCGGTGGTCTCTAGCTTGAATTTGGCATGTTGTAAAAACCGGACCCTAAGACCCTGGGACCCATGAGAACCCTAGGACCTTTAAGTACTAGAAATGACACCAGAGTGTCATATTGAGGAAGTTGTGTATCATTGACTTCCCCTCTTCCATCCCATGAACTTCCACTCTTTCAAACCAATGCCAGGAATGATGCAGAGAGTTTATACCATGAAAAAGTACTATTTTGAGTATCTCCTATTGTGCTATTTTAAAGACTTTCTGCATGAATAAAGGCATCCTGACGTTGGTTTGAACGGACGAAAGTTCGTAGGATGAAAGATGGGAAGCTCATACAACACGCAGCGTCTTGTTTGACAGCTTGATGACATTGATCTATTGTTTGTCTGTGGTGATGTCCCTCTGGTGTTAAGGGTCCTTTTCATTTTCAGTACTTTAAGGTCCTAGGGGTCACAGGGGTCCTAGGGTATTAGGGTCCGGTTTTTACAACATGCCCTTGAATTTATGAAACCAGTCGGATGTTTTATCTTGTATTGATAGAAGTAGAAAGAGTGAATTATTCTGTCAATTTTGTATCGTTAATGTCTTAATTAAGCAAACGACAAATTAAAAAAGACTGCTTTATATTGCCTATATATTGACATTTCTAATTGAGAATACTTTCAATATTGACCTGCAACAAACTTGCGTAACAATGTATCAAGCAGGTTTCCTTTCTCACAGGAATTCCATGGACGCATGCTTTACGGTTTTCAAGGCTAATTACCACGCAAGCAATGAGATTGCTAACATAAAAGTAGGCAAAACATCGTTTAAACAACGGCAAAACATACGACCACATCAGTCCAGCTCACAATTTCTTTCCTGACAAATTTTCAGAATTAAACCTGCAAAGAGACCGAGCTTCAGACTTCTTACAATCGTCATAGTTTCCCTCCTTGATAAACTGATAATTGATATAACTAGTTGAGGCGGAGTGCCGTCATCCAACCCAATAAACAAAGCAGAGACTGGGACTGAATTAGTTAGTCTAACCCAGCCATGTATCAAAAACTAAGATGAAGGGTCGCTTCACTTTAAATTATTGTAAAATTTGTTCTTATCAATATTCAGAATTAGACCTGTCATGATATACAATACGTAGGCATGCATCAGAAACTGCGACAAAACACTGGCCTCATTTTTGACACAGCTTTAGGCTATTATTAGAGGTTATTTCAGATTTAGACTTGACCAAACTTCATCCATAAAGGTGTTACGAAGAAAACAGTTTCAGTTGGAAATGATCCTAAATTTTCATTAAAGTTAGTTGACGGAGCTAAAGACAACGGCTTTCTAAAAATAACTTCAATTCAACTCAATTAAAATGAATTGACCAATCAGCGATTACTTTTCGTCACGCCACTGAATTGAGGAAGAGGGGAAACCCCTGGATGGAAAACGCACAAGGCCGTACCACTACAATACAACAAAATAATATCATCCTCTATAATCACACTTGCCCTCTTTTCGTGGAACTTTCTTGCATACGAATATCTTCCAGCATGTGAATATATCCATCCTCCAGCTTTTCAAATTTTGTCATGCACGGACTGAGTTTCGGGGGAGTTTTGTACGTCTTCGGCAACGATCGGCCTAGGCGCCTAACTCAACTGCTTCCAAAATTCATTCTGTTAGTGCTATCTCTGCTGAAGTCTCGAAGCCTAATAACAACTGGATATCGTCGTGCTCGTCCAACAACTCCTCGTCCTTTTACCTGTACCCCAAAAACAAAGTGTACAACTTTCCAACTCGTTGAGTTCGCTAGTTTCTTGTAGGAGAGCACAACTCTGAATCCGTTAGCCATTTTGAATTTGTTTGATCTCGAGAAAACTAGATCACGTGAAAGTGGTGATCACCATAGGAGTTTTCAATTTTCATTGACTAAGAAGCAAGATCTATTTTTAGCTTGCCCAGCTCCCTGCATATGCAGGCCTGGAGGTGGCTATTTATCTCCGTCAACTAACTTTAAGATCTCCAAAACGTTATGGAATATGGAATACGACCTGACACACTGTTGTATCGATTAGTTGCAAACTTCGTTGTACAGGATCGAAATCGAAGAACAGCTATAAAATCCGGAAAATGAAATGAGAGCTATGAAAGATTGTCATCTCAATTAGCCACCAAAATAACATCTCTGATAAATCATCGATACAGGGTATGGATGACTGAGGCCCCGTTACCATTTTCACTTCATATCGGATTGGGGGTGGCAATCCGATACTAAATTTTTCTGTTTACGCGATACCGTTTTCATTTCATATCGGATTGGGGTTCTGTTTACACGGAAACGCTTTGTTTTGTGCTGCGGAGGATTCAACTTTCTCTTACCACTAATTGCGCAGTGCACCGGGGCCCGGTTGTTCAAAACTGGTATTAGGCCAATACCGGGTTAGGACTATGCAAATGACTACAGAATCATGCCTTCAATCCAAGATTAGCGCTAATCGTGGTTTGAACAACCCGGCCCAGATGAATAGGAGGCTCGTGGAATAGACCTTTTAGCTATTCTACAAAAGAGCCTGGATCGAGCGTTATTTTTATACACGAGGTTCGATAGAGTGGCGTTAGAGCTTCTATCAATATTGTGCATATTCGAAAATTCTACAAAGTGCATTTTGTAGAATTTTCGAATTCGCACAATAGTGATAGAAGCTCTTAACACCACTCTATCGAGCCTCGCGTATAAAAATAACGCTCGATCCAGGCTCTTTTGTAGAATAGCTAAAAGGTCTATTGAGAATGACGTTCCGCTTTGAATTGATACCGGATTCGACGGTTTACATGACATCAGATTCGTTTCATGCCACGCGAAAGCGCGATTACGGTATGAAGCATGTCGGATTGGTGCATTCTCGTGTAAACAGAAGGCCAATCTGATATGAAATGAAAATGGTCTCGTGTAAACAGAAGGCCGATCCGATATGAAACCAATCCGGTATGAAACAAAACGGTATCGTGTAAACGGGGCCTGAATGTTTCAAGCACAGCCTTTTATTGCTTTTATCAACAAATCATCTCAATGGCTGTACGAGGAACTAATAAAAGGAATGGAAGCATATTAAAATGGCTGAAGCGACTTGCGGTCAAATCCTTCCCAATCAGATATCAATATTTCCTGTTGACGTAGACCAGTTACCCAAATAGGGTCTGGCAAAAGTTACGGCCTATTGTCTTGAAATGACTCTTTTTATCAACGGCTAATATATGCTTTGATGCTTTAAGCAGAGAATACACCAGCCCTCCGTTGCGCCAGAGGCGAAGTAACGCAGTAATTCACAGAAGGAAGTCTTAGCTACAAAATTCAATGTTGCCACACCCTTCAAGCAGTTCCAAGTAGTGACTTCTACCTACTGCATTCCAAACAACAGATGTGGGCAATAGATGACATTTACTAATTCCATTTTGAAAGGTTTTCAAATACTTTATAACAAGCATTAAACGTCTGTTTGCGGGTAATCAACAATTCAAGCCATGTTTCTTATTCAAGACCAAGCTGGTCTTCAAGCCTGCATTAAAAATCTTATCAAAATATGATCTTCATAGACAAGTATTGTCCTTGACACAAATACAAAGCAATTGCTGTATTCTCTCTAACTTCCTCAAGTATCTTTGGCAACTTTGATTCCCACATATTGAATGGACGTCATTTAGTTGCCATCAATAATACATTAGCAATAAAACATGAATTTTTAATGCACTACCAGAAAGATAGAGTCAATTTCACCTGAACTTATCAAGATATCTCTTAAGGGCCCTCTCAAGCAAGAAACATATGAATCATAACACTGCTATCGCCGATCTGCTTCCAAGTCCCGGGGGGGGAGGTAATTAGTATATTTGTCTCACCAGGATGTGTCATTTTTCAGGGTATCGTTTGCAACTAATTTTTCTAGAGCCGGGTATCCAAAGAAGGCAATTTTTCTAGAGCTGGTTCTTAAAACATGTTGGAAGAATATATTTTGTTAAATCGGGTCGTGGTGTTCAGTCCAACTTTTATGTTTTGGAGTATCCTCTTAAGCTGAATTCACAGTTGATATGACTTTCTTTCTGCGATACGGTGCGTGCGTCGATTGAATTAATCCAACTTTGTCACATTGCCGTGCTTCATTGTGATCTGAAATGCGTCACGAACGACACTTAAAGTCCGAATTTAGCTTTGGCCTGTCCCGGGAAATTTCAGACAACATCATACCTAGGATGAAAAATTTAGGAGGGAAAAGATACTTTGCTGGGTAAAGAACAGTGAGAACTGCAAGCATAACAATTTACAACTACAAATTAACTACAAAAATTCCCTGTACTGTGCGTATGCTCTTGAATGCCGCCGCCGCCGCCGCTGCTGCTGCTGGTCATTCAGTGTTCAGTTAGGTTCTTTCATACTAAAGTTTCAGGTACTGTAGCGAGAAAGCAACAAGCACCTCGTGAGTCATGCTACAGACCGCTTCTCAAGTACCCCCCCCCCCCCACCGGAACAAATTTGACTAAAAGATACCCTGCACTGCTCACTCTAATCGGCTTCGTCGACCTATGCCGAAATCTTTATGCCTAAATAAGAACCTGAAAAAGGCACAACCCCGTACACAGGGAGTCCTATGCCGAATTTCAAGTAGAAGTGTGCCGCTAGCATTTTCAAAATGATACCGCTGGCTGAACAAATTTTTGCGAAAATAGATACCCTTAAAATGTCTGGAACAAAATTGCCACACCTTGGCATTTTCTGGAGCAAAATTACCAACATATGGCCCTCCTTGGAGCAAAATTGCTGAAAAGTATACACAAAGTATACAGAAAATGTATAACTTTAAGGATAGCCCAAGAGCCCTCCCCCTGCGCTAGGAAGTCACAAGATATGATTATAAAGTCCAGTATCCAAAACAGCATCAGCCGCTATCTGAAATGCACATGTTTATGATAAGCTTTGTTGGTAAGCGGGAATCGAAATCCAGAAACTGTACATTTCTAGTCACTCATTAGGCTTATCTGTAAGGCAGGTCACTAAGAGAAGCCACACAGTTACCCTCTAATTGCTCCTGAGTTCCTTAAAAGTTTGCAGATAAAGATCTGATAAGATGGAGACTGGTTTACCCCAGCAGAAGGTTTACTCTAGCTATGGATAACTCACCTACCCGAGTCATCTGAAAGCTGCTAAATACAATCCCCCTTGTCAAATCACAAGTTAATCTCCCCCAACCAATGATACATATTTGCAAAAAGAAACTGTTCGAGAATTCTGTGAAAATCTCAAAAATCTTGCAAAATCTTGCAAAATCTTAGGAAATCTCAGAAAGTCTTAGAAATCTTAAAAAATCTAGAAAATCTTTGCAAAATCTGCGAGATTCTTAAAATCCCAAAATCCCGTCCGCTATCTCTGGGAAGATGCCTTTTTGCTGAAATTACAAAAGCGGCGTTTTTACTGCAGCTGCCCAAGGATTTGCTTCCGCTCAAGTAAGGTTGGTGCGTCATCAAAGTCAAAACATATCTGGATAGCGTCAAGAAAAAACACTGCAAATGTGAATTCAGCTTCAGAACTGCTATCTTTTTGAGGTCAAACTGTTGATAAATTATTCCTTCGCTAGCCATTACAGTTATAAACAGAGATTGTAAAAAATGCGATTATACTTTTACGCTAAATATCCCAGTCCCGCGCCTTCAAATTGTAACAACACGTGGTATTCTCAACGTTGTATTTATATAAGTTAAATTGGATTTCAACTACGTGCAAACTGTCGCACGTGATACATTTTCAACTGATCATTTGGTTGGCTAACTTTATAGAAACGTCAATCAAATAGCGAGATTCTTTGTTTTAGAACAATAGGCAAATAGCACACGATCACGCGATATTTTGCAAATAGAGAAGAGCCTCCACTGTACTGCACAAACGTTACCCGGGGTGATAAGATTCAAATAAAAAACTGTTGAAAAGAACAGCGAAGTAAAAATTAAAGTAATTTTTGAAAGGTGAGTCGATCATTTCGAATTGGTGAGAAAAACGGATGCAAATCATGTTATGTGCGTGTGTGCCATAAAAAAGTACCAAATCTCAAAAGCAACAATAAATCGTGCATTGGATCGATTTTGAAGATAAATCGCTTAATCTTTAGTCAAAATTCAAAGATATACTCTCCGATTTTCTTTGGTGGGCTGCTTCCCAAGTTATCAGCGATTTCTTGAAAATTACTACTTTGCAAACAGTTTATGGATAAAAGGCATCACAGCCTTGTTTTTTCCCAATTATCCTCGAAACCTTCTCTAAATATCATATTTGGAGACGTGTATCTCTAAATAACAAAGATTTTCCACAGAAATTCAAAAGCAAAAATAGAACGTATTCTCGAGTTACCAACCATATTGTTTCAATTATAATTATTATTGTTGCTTTCCTTGATAAATCGTGCCGAACTCTCAAATGTTGTCAAAACATAAAACATCTTACTCGTGAATTCTATCAACATTTTAACCAATACTTTGGTAAACTAATATCAAAGGGAGCAGACTTCTTCCACGGCAAATGTCAAAATACATCAGGTGGTAACAATGACCTCTTTTGAGCAGCCATTTCAATTACCACACTATTACTTTCACACACAAAGATAAACTGTGGTCTCTTGGTAATTATTGCTTTAAATCTAACAGATTTGTGGCAATGAGAAAACACTGTTCTCATGATTTGAAGACTGTTTTTGCATAGACCTGGCTGGCAGCCTTGACATCAAAAGTTCATCCTACAATTAAGAAAGACTCAATACGATGATTACGTTTATCTTCTTTTCTAGGTCAAAGATTTATCACTAATGAGCTTCAAACACCAGGTTTCCATATGACCACTGCAATTATCTGCAAAAGGTTTTTGGGTGGCTTTACCACCTAGGTCACCCCTGACGGGGTACTGTACAGGGTGTCTAGACTTATGACGATGAGTCCCTTGTATCCCTGCGGTACCTTGCTCACAGGGACTCATAATGAAACAGTCAAAAACCTGACCCTATCTTCTGCATTCGATTGATCGAATCTGGATCGAACGACTGCTTCGGCTCTGTTCAACGGTCACTCCTCAGAAAGGAAATGCGATAGAAACCACGGAAAGCAGACACTTAATCAACAAAACTTGGCATTCATCTGAAGAAGAAAGTTCACTTTACCTGGTGAGTGCAAAATAAGTCTTTTAATGCTGCAATTTCCATGTTTTTAAGACCAAGACATATGAGAGAAATCTTCAAGTACCTGCTGCAGCAACTTCCTTCAAATTTAGTCAACTGCGTCAATCGAATTGGAGGTTCGAAACTGATTGTTCTTTGCCAAATCTCGCAATCTGATTGGTATGCTAGGAATCCCAGCATATTAGGCCTAATAGGGTCAGGTTTTTCAGAGTAATATCATGAGTCTCTGTTGACTGAAGCGCCATCAAGAAGTCAAAGAGCACAGGGAAACAAGAGACTCATCGTCATAAGTCTACAGGGTGTCCCAAAATAAATGTGTCCCGTTTGTGTGGCTGCTGTGAAGGGGGAGTGACATAAAACGTCCGGTTTTTGCCCGGGGGGGGGGTATATGACTTGTGGATGGACGGGGGTCTGCCGCCCGGTTTTCAGAAAGCTACCCTCTTCTAATTACCGAAACTTGCTTTTGATACCCACTTTTATGATGAATTTTAGCGGAAAACTGCCCATTTTAACCATTTATTGCGAATTTCAGCGAAACTCCACCCATGTTTATGGAAAATCTGCCGAAAAAGGACCCTTGTTTAGAGAATTTTAGGCCCAAAAACCCACCCATATGGGTGGCACATACCCGTACCCTAAACATGTTATGTGCCCCCCCCCCCTCCGGCTTTTGCACAGTGGCAAAGGATAGGCTTCGACTTAGAGTTTAACACCTTGGTTGAGTCAATGTGACAGGTGGTTGGTAATTTACGGCACAGTGAAGTAAAAAAGTGACTGCTTCAAAGCAGCTGAGCAGTAAGTGTTTTAATTACACCCATAAAACACGAGAATGAACCACCTCCCAATCGGCTTCTAACCTAAACAAATGAAACGCTCGAGGCAGATCTTTAGATACATCCTTCCTCTTTCCATATATGCTAATGTTGCTCTCAAAAACCATTTCTGGAAGTGCTGGAAGGCACGGCAAGCCAGCCAGCTAGCCACCGGGTTTAGGAGCAACTTTGCGTCCTTGTATGTTTCTTTCTTTGTTTCTTTCTTTTTTATTACTAGTTGAGAGAATTTCCTTTGTCTGCTATCTCTAATCACTTTGAAACCCATTGTCAATCAAAGGCAACTGATGCTATTGTCTTGAAAAATATGTCCATATTTGCCAAAAGTAGATCAGTCTCAAAATATCATGTTTTCAGAGATATACGTATGAATAATACCAGAATTGTGAACCAAATTTTCTAGCACAACTGTAAAATCTCTCTTCAGCTCTAGGAGGGTTCTTCAATTCATAGCTCCTGAAGAGTCTTTTCGTGCTTTATCATTCCAAATAAAGTTGATAACGTTTTATAATTTGCCGCAATCCCGCGAAATCCATGCACATGAATATGCCATCAATTCTTATATTGTTCTAAACGCATTAAATCATACTTTGAAAAATATAATTCATTTTGAAACAGATCTGGCTCGGAATTGGTCAAAACTACGACAAAAATCCATCATTTGGGTCTAGTCTCCAGTCACAGTAATCATTATTCTGTCTGACATGTCCCAGCCAGCTGTCAACTCAACATTAAGCACATTCTTTCCTGGACTTATGAGAACTTTGAAATGACCTGCATATCAGACTTACACAACCGTTACTAAGTGATACAATCAAGCAGGATGATTCGGCTCAAGGGGAAAGGAGGGTAAAGGCCACCACCACCAAGTACTGCATTAATCATGTGAAAAGTCTCTTGAAAGTTTTTGAAAGGCAGTATCAGACAGACTTTAAATCTTTTTTTCAAAATGATTGCGTTAGTTTGAAGATACGTCTTTGCACTTCACAAAGGAACAAACCAGACATTCATATCTCTTGTGATTGTTCGGATATACGTAAATTTTGGAAGGTTACTTTTTGGTGGCTTGGGTGAAGCCACAAAGAAAACTGCAGACAATAATGGACACGTGTCTAAACTAAACCAATGGTGTTTACACAAATTTTACAATGTGGAGACGTGGCCCCTATAATGCCTTGCCCTTTGCCAATCATGATCCAAAAGTAGATTCCTATCACTTTCTATTTCCATCAATGGAAATCTGAGAAAGCAATCAATTTGTATATACTTCAAAATAACAGAGCCAGTGACAAAATCTTTTGTATGCAGTTGTACTACTTTTTGCATTTATGGCACAAATTTTTCATGGCACAAAATATGTTAAAGAATTCAAAAGACGTTCTATCAAGAGATTGATTACCTGACCTGAAGTGGGTGTAAACAAACCCTTAGGATTTTGTCTCTGTAACGGAAAGTAGTAACATTATGTAGCACCTCACATTTACTTATTCTTGCTTGAAATTGAACTGCATTGGTCAGCTGTTGCTGAAGTGATGTCTTCATTCAACTATCATAGACTTGTTCTAAATGTGATGATTTTAAAACAATCTAACAAGTTGCAAAAACTTTTAAAGAGCTTTGTATTCTTTGCATTGTTTGAAGTAACCTCAACTTAGCCATATCAAATTTTCCATCCAAAAATTTTCACCAACTTCACTTTCTAACATGAAAAGACTCTGCTGGGAGTAAAGATTGTTATGAAAATAATAATTAAGCCAATCATTCATGATAATCCTATTTTATAAAATATTGGATTTCTTTAATGTAAACATTTCTAAATTTTTCATCCAAACATTCTGGAAATTGAATGGCTCTGCCATAATGTAAGAATACCACATTAGCTTGATTTCAAAGGTATTTTTGTGGGGCAGATCTTCAGTAAATACAACAGCATTGAATCAATCAATTCCCCCAGCATTGAAACAAACTTCCTTGCGATTACGAGGTCCATGCTGGAAAATATTTGGACCGCAGTTTGACGTACGGACCGAACGCAGTGAGGTCCGTACAATGAACTAAGGTCCAAATATTTTCCAGCATGGATCGAGTAATCGTTTAATAAAGGCTTTATTATATGGCAGAACCTTTTGAGAACGTTGTTTATAGTATCGTACTTTTCTGTTGTGTCTTTGATCCTGTGCATCACTGTAGTTGCTCGTTGCAACGTTAACGATATTGGCATTTTCTTCGTGTATAATTGCAAGTTCGTCTTCAAAGTTTACAGAAAAGAAATCTTCGATGAATAAGCTAAACTTTGGCTTACACTTCTTACGGCCTAAGCCTACACAAGAAGGTCCTCCCTTGTTGTTGATTTTAAGGCAACGCCCGGTCCAATACGGCTTCGAACGAAAAATACGGCTTTTACGGACCGATCAAGAACCAATCGAATTCCTGCGTTGCCGGTCCGAGGAGCCGTATTTTCGAACGCCGTATACTAAATTCAATTATTCTGCCAGGATCTATTCTGAACACTAATAAGTTCATATTCAAAGTGGATACTGAAATTTTCCCAATAAAATCATCTAAACATTGATGTAATGGCTCACAAAAACTCCAACAGCTAGAAGAGCAAAATTTCTCAAATACAACCTCCTGGGAATTGGTCTGCCACAAGCCACTCAATTGGCTTTGATCTCACCTTCTTCTCATAAACAATGCCTTTTGATAATAAATGCATCATTTTAATAAATCACTAGTAAAAAAAATAGTGTTTACCACCTATAAACCAATCAATGATCCCTTGCATTCAATGCTGCATGTATCTGATATTTAATAAATCATTTCAAAAAGAAAAGATGACAGATCAAAAGTTTTCAAATGGTTTACTATATTTTTGAAATTCTGAAATATAACATACTAGCATCATCCCAGATGCATGGAGCTTTTCAAAATAATGAAAGGTATGAAGGAAAAGTGTCAACTAAATGAATATTTTTCTATTGAATCTTTGTCCATTTGTAAAAAGTGTATTCTAACATAAGCAGCATAATTTATCAAAAATATTCTACCTAAAATCAAACTTTACCTGAGAAAAAAGAAAGACATTTTACAAATGGATGATAAGTTGCATTGCAGCCACCCCTTCCATGTCTATTTTGCACAAATAGTCTATAATGAGTGAACTTTGTCTTATTTTCAGTAAAAATCTAACAAATCTTCAAACGAACACAAACAACACAACAATGGAAGCTATCATGTCAATCAATTGATCCTTCCAATCCTAATAACATTTGAATCTTTGATTCCAAATTTCTAATCAGTCAATATGGAGCACAACATTGACAATGCTGAATTTTAAAAAGCATTGCAAAGACACTTGATAACCAAACTAACAGATAACAGTAATAAAAACATAACATCCCCAGCTTGAAATAATAAAAAAATTTAAGTGCAACCAATGATCTCATTAATATAATACTTTGCAGGTACAATAGGCTAAAATCACTTCAAAAATTTAAATTATTTAGTTGATACAGGCACAATTTGAAACTCCAAACTTTTGATGGTATCAAAACTTTAAACAGTGCATTTAGGCCAATCAACCTTGTTTCAAAAGCACTATTCCTTTTTATTTCTTACATATTCAAATGAGGCTATTTTGACATTTTCAGTCAGGAATCACACAACAGAACCATAGGGCTAGCCAGTGGAGAGCTTGATTTTTTAATTTCTTGAGATCCGTTAAAAAACGTTGCAGGGGGGGGGGGGAAGCGGTAGATATGGAACTTTTATGATAACTGGTTTTCCCTTTGAAGTGTTGTTATTGAAAATTTTGAGAAATGTCTTAAAATTCAATTTCAAATCATATCTTTTCCTTCCTCGTAAATTGATATATCATGTACTTTTCTGTTTTCCTTGTGCAAAAATGTCCTCTGTTACGAAAAGTGCTGCTTGCGATGATTGCTTTTCCAAAAAAATCAAAATAAATCATGATAATAAAAAGGGTGTCTCCTAAGTGTTGTAGTCGAGCATTCATTGATAAATGGTTCAGAATTTAGGAGAAGCGACGAAGAAATAAACCAGCTATCAACAGGAAGACTTTCAAGTGCGAAAACACAATCCTTATGAGGCTAACACCAAAACGAGGTTATTATGGGTCATAGGACCCAACAAACAACAACATGAAACTATAAACTACAACATTTCCCTTTTTCTTAAAAGTTCTTACACATAATCTTTAAAACGCTCTGGCCTCTTTACTGTCCTCCCTGATCTGGTCTTAATGTTCACAGTAGTTTGTTCCCTTTCTGTGTCATCTTCAATAACATTGCTCTCTGTTGTTCCATTATCTTCAATAGCATTGTTCTCTGTTTCAGGAATATCAAATATCAGATCCTCAGGAGGTGAACACTCAAATTTCTCTTTCATAGGCATCATGTGTTTGCGATTTCTTCGAATAGTAGTCCCTTTATCCGTTTCTAATACATAAGATCTATCATTCTCATGATTGTCAATGATTTTAGCTTTCCTTGACCAGTCTTTGCCATCATGCAACCTGACAGTTTGTCCTGGTTTCAGTACTGGTAGGTCTTTTGCTCTGGAATTGTATTTTTCAGCAACATTTTTTCTCATGTCTCTTGAGTAGAGCTTTATCTTTTTGTTGCCTACTAGAGTTGGCAGTGTTGTTCTTGGATTACGATTCATCAACAGGAATGCAGGTGAAACTGCACTATTCTTGACTGGAGTAGTGCGAAGAGCTAATAAAGCTAAATTTACGTCTTCATTGCTGTGCATAGCTTTCTTAAGTGTTCTTTTCACTGTCTGAATGGTTCTCTCTACTTGCCCATTGCTCTGTGGAAAAAAAGGACTTGAAGAATCATGAAAAAAGTCCCATTCTGTAGCAAAGGTCTTGTACTCTAATGAAGCAAACTCTGGACCATTGTCTGAAAAGACTATCTTTGGTATACCTTGTCTTGAGAATATCTCCTTTGTAGCTTTAATAACAGTGCTACTCTCTAAATTAGGTAACTTGCTCAACTCAAAAAACTTTGAGTGATAATCAACTACTATCACATAACATTTGTTCTTTAGGTGGAAACAATCTGTACCAACTTTGATCCAAGGCTCTGAGGGAATCTCATGGGGTATCAAAGTTTCTCTTTGCTGACGATTTCTATAAGTCATGCACGCATCACAATTAGAGACTAAATCAGTTATTTCATTATTCATGTGAGGCCAATAGAATACCTTTCTAGCACGTATTTTGCATTTCTCGATACCAAGATGTCCTTGATGGATCAGTGCACGCATTTCTTTCCGCATGGATGATGGGACGATGAGCTGTTCCCCTTTTAACAGAAGGCCTCTAGAAAACGTAATGTTCTCTCTAATATTAAAATAAGATCTTACTTCATTTGCAACAAGTTCTTTCACCTCTGGCCATCCATTCATAGTATAGTTCTTCAACAACTGTAATGTGGCATCTTGGGCTGTCTCTTTCTTAAACTGTTCTAGTCTTGCATCACTTATAGGTAAATTGTTGATAACTGAGTGCACTACAAAATCAAGTTCTTTCTCTGGAATTTCAGTGGCAGAGTCATCTAGAAATGCTCGACTTAATGCGTCAGCTACTATGACATCTTTCTGGTCCACGATTGTGGGCGTGGGTTCGTATCCCACACCTGACACCATGTTGTAGTCGAGCATTCATTGATAAATGGTTCAGAATTTAGGAGAAGCGACGAAGAAATAAACCAGCTATCAACAGGAAGACTTTCAAGTGCGAAAACACAATCCTTATGAGGCTAACACCAAAACGAGGTTATTATGGGTCATAGGACCCAACAAACAACAACATGAAACTATAAACTACAACACTAAGTTTTCTGAGAGTCTGAAGGGCGTGGTCAGGAGAATTTTTCTGGGGGCTTTACCACCAGACCCCCTAGTGTTTTTCCACCCCAGATTTGTTTTGGGCTGGCAACGACCCTGGGGATAGCAGGGGCTAAAGCCCCCTCCCATTTTTTGGATGTTTTAAAGTGTCAACAACTGAAAACCAAGCTTTATGGTCAACATCAGGAATACTGTATATTATGTTACATGAAAGCATCGAGGGGAGGAGCCATGCTGGAAAACATGTAATGTTACGCCAAATATCTTTGGTGTGGAGCAACATCAAGAACAATGGGAAAACAATAGGTCTATTGTCTTTAGACAATTGGGGAGGGGCATAAACCTTTGCCATAGCAAAACTAAACTTTCCACGCTGGGGGAGAAGGTACTAAGTTTATTTGTCCGACGGGGATGTGCCGTTTTTCAGGGTATCGTTCTCACCTATTTTTTCTAGAGCATAGGTATCAGAAGATGGCAATTTTTCTGGAGCCAGTTGTCAAAACATGTCAAAAAAGGGAAATGTTGTTGGATTGGGTTGTTATTTAGTCTATTTTTGTGTTTTAGAGTATACTTTTGACCAATTTTTTCTAGAATCAGGTATCGTTTGGAGGAAAAAGATTCTGGAGCCAGGCAAGACGGATTTTTGTCATGGGCACATCATGTAAATATATTGAGATCAGCTTCAAGCATACAAATACAATCTATCTGCTGTGAGAATCAACTTAACTTCTCAAAAGCAAACTGCAAATAAAGAGCATATTTTGGTGCTTTTCCAACATTTTCTAAAGCGCATGGGCTTAAAATAATTTTTCCAAGGCCATTGCCTTGTTCCCCATTGTTAATTGATTTGCTGGCAGGTTAACCCCCATCCCACTTGCAGTGCACTAACACTGTATGTTCTCAAAACTGTACAAAAGAGGTTTGCTTTTCTGATTGCGTCTGTGTCCCTGTGTTTTGTGGTGGATAGTCTATGGTTAGAAAAATTGATTGATTTTTTGAAAATAATTTGATAAAATTGATTGGGGAAGAATTTTTTTGTTGAAAATTATTTGATGGTTAGATTTTGATAAGTTCAAATTGTTAAAATCTTTGGCATAGTTGTTCAATAAGTAAATTCAAGTTAGGGACGGTACCAATGAGTAAAGGTTTCTAGTTTGATAAAAATGTCCTCAACTTTTCTAATAAATGTATCCATGAGAGCAAAGTTGATGGTAGCATACTGTAAGCAAATAAAATAGGGCTTGTGAAGAGATGATAAAATGCAGGGCGGCCCATCAGCAGGCATTATTCTGATAGAACTCTCAGTGCCCAAAGAGATGAAAGTAGGTGCTGAAAGATATAACCAAGACCAGGATCGAAAAGGTTATCAAGAGCCAAAATCGGCTGCTAAAAATAAATGACAACATGATTTTTGATCTTCTCTGAAAAAAGGTGGAATCTCAATCTCTGTACAAATGAATGTCAAATGATCCCTCTGGGTAATCATTAAACTTTCAAGAGCTGAAATTTGTTTACGTTTTTCAAATATAAAACAATTATCCATTTTAATAAAATTGCCTGCAATATTTCAAAGGGAAGGCGTTCTACTTTTTACAGTTTAATTACATCTGCGAGAAATTAATAGCCCATTTAAATTAGTAAAATGAAGTGCCTGAAATCGCTGGGAAGCAGGATGAAAATCCCCCGTCGTCGTTCGTATCTAAAATTTACTTTTGACATGACAACTTGAGATTTGGCGCATAGAAGTACAGCATAATAAAAGGTCAAGGCCTTCGCTCACGTTTGTAAGTATTGAAACAACGACGCTTGAAACAACACCTGACCTTACGTGATATTCATCCGAATAGCATCAAGACAAAACCGAATTCAAAGCTATTGCATGGACACACTGGATCAATTTGCAACACAAAACAAGGAAACAAGTGACTAACAACAAACCTCGTCCATTTTTCATTATCTTTTGGCGTTCGAGTAGCGATCTGCAGCGAGACCATCAAGAAAATGCTGCTTGCTTGAGAAGGTTGAACTTGTGATGGCTGGTGAAGACTGTGGATGCTTGATTTGCGCAAATTCTCTCTGTTATCCAGTTCTCGGTTGCAGCATCAACTGCTGAATTTAACTGCTGAATTTACAGTGAGCAACACCTGCAAAAGTTTACATTCGCTCATCTCATTGAATACAATCTCTGCCTTTCTTCGCATCAACCTTATCAACACTGCATCCAAAGTCAACCGCCGGCTTCTCACCGCTTTAATTAGGCCACTTGCCCGCTGCCCACCCTCCTCCGCAATATACAAGTTTCCATTAATAAATGCACTGTAATCGTGGTTTATACCAATCGTTTATAAATCGCGACTTCCTAAGATTCCTAAGGCGACAGAAAGGTAGGCCAAGTGGAAAAACGTTCATTCTGCTAACGAATAACTTTTCCCAAGGGAGCTCGAATTTCGTCACGTCGTGCTAGATTTGTTGCCTTGTGGAAAAAACAGCTCAACGGAGTGGAAGTTTCAAATTTTGCCGTAAAATTTAGCCCAATGCAAAATACAAAACCTGTTTACTCTTTTTTAATTTTTTTTATATAATATGGTATCTAGACCACGAAGGCCTCTAATCTAATTACAATTCAACTGAAATTACTATTACATGACGTAAAATTATAGAAAAAAGAACATATTGTAATATATACTACAAATATGATGATAAACTCTAAACATGGTATGTAAATTGCAAGACGGAAGATATTCAGATTTGGAAATCCGATATTATTTTGAAGCATTTCAACAAATAGTTGCTACTAAATTAAGGCAGTACTTATCCTCTTGACTTATTAACCAGATAAATTTGTTCTTGACCTTTAGCTGACATACATTTGGGTACAAATCAACTATTTCTGTTTCAAGAAGCTCCCTTTTATCTTGAAACTGTGGGTACACCATGACGAAATGAACTTCATGCCAATAGTCTTGATTCTATTGACAGACAGTACTTGCAGCGCCTGTCACATCTCGGTATCGCGTTTTTCCAAATCTTCCAGCTTCAATTTCAAGATTATGTGCACAGCACACATTGAGGGTGTAGAAGGGGTTTTGACTAGCTGACTAAGAGACTGTTTTGCACACTGACTAATGACTAATTTCGTTCAAAAGCATAGACTAATAACTAACTATATTCTGTAGTTGACTTTTGACTAAGCCTATTTTTCTCTGCATTTAGTCAAAAGTACATTTGCACAGAGGCCAGAAGTAACACAAACCCTGTTTTTTCAGCAATGAATGTCAAAAGGAAGCAAAAGGAATGGAAAAACGACTAACTTTTACCACACAAAAAATATTCTTTTTAAAAACGATCAGTGGCAGGGACGTAGGAAGCATCTCAAACTTGGGGGGGGGGGCACGACACTTCAAGGGCACTTTTTCATTAAGTTAAAGGGGCACTCCCTGAAAATAAACGCGCATTTCTTTGTTTTTTGCAAAATTTTGGGGAAGCACGTGCCCCCAATGCCCCCCTCGGTTCCTACGTCTCTGATCAATGGTAGGCTGAGATTTTTTAAATTCTTCTTGTTTCCTTCTTCAGCATAAATATCTCGAGAGTGGGCCCAGAAAACGGTTGTAACACATATCAAGTTTGAGTTCCCTCTTCTTCCTCCATTCAGGAAAGCACTTCTACCCGAACGTTCAATTCAAAATTATTTTGGGTTACCCATGGTCACACCTCTCGGTCAAGCAAGGGACACAAAACGACCTTATCGTGTAATACTGTAGTCAGCAACCTGGTACTATTTTGACGCTTTCGGCTGAGGAAAAAGTGTATTTTATCAAACGCAATTACAATACAATTTTGGCACTATCTTGGGACCAAGGTGATGGAATGTTTTGGGAGAATAACTGGTCTTCCTGACAAAGAAATAAGCAATCCAATTGTGACGTGCGCATATCTTTGGCTGTATGCAATATAATGTCACTTTTTACGCCGTTCTCAGGGATCTACAACTGTCTGATGCTGGTGTCAGCAGGAAGCCTGGTCTTGTGATACATAGGCCATTTCTGTCATGTTCTGATCGAAAAAGGAGACAGATAAGGTGTTTATGTATAACAGTTTCACCCACGGCTTGGCACTCAAATTCTTAAAGCTGGTGATGCACCCACAAAATCGGAGTTAAGGTAAAAGAAACTTTGATTGATTTTCCATTCAGACAAAGGTAATTAGTGCAATTCATCATGCACTTTTGCATAGAAGAGTTCATAACAGAAATTTCACTTTCAAAGGAAATTTTGACTAATAGAAACCAAATGTCTCGACTAGTGACTAACTGGACGCTTTACTGCTTGACTAGTGACTAGCGGTACCCCCCTTTCTACACCCTCCACATTCTCAGTTTTGAAAAGCATTGCCTTCTCTTGAAGTTATTTATAGTGTCCAGGTATGTTTCGAACTTAAAAACAGACTTTATCTGGGCATAAGTGCAAAGAATTTTAACCTGCGCAATATGTTAAGATTAAACAAGGTGTGATGTTCGAAAAAAACTCCTAATTTTATATTTGATAGTAGAGATGTTGTCGCCAGGTATATATTATATTTATTACGCCAGGTATACATACATATATGTTATTGTCGCCAGGTATATGTTATAGGTATATATTATATTATATTTTGCATGCAATTCACGTACCAATGAACCCAGTTAAACATAACCTAGATCAGTAGCGCAGCGTCGCACAGGAAGCAAACCGAAGCGAAAGGACTTGCAGGCGAATTGATGCTGTTCAGAAACATTAAATAAATTCAGTCTTGCATCGAATTTCAACATAGATACATGTCGATTCAACTGAAGGGGTAGTCTTCCCAATTCAGCATAAACTGCATCAGTACAGGTTGTTGATTTCACCCTCAGAATATACTTGCATGCAGAAAGGTGTAATCGTTCCAACGTAACAAATTCTTCATTGTCCCAAATTTCGGAAGCATAATTCAAAATAGGGGCAATGGTTTGACCGAACAAATAAAGAAAAAGTCTTGGTTGTAGGCCGTTAAAATCTTTGCATTTAGAAATAAGGGAGTAGTACGCTTTACAGGCCTTTTGCTTTATTATTTCAATGTGTTCATTGAGAGAGCAGTTAGATTTAATTGTGACGCCAAGGTATTGTATGAATCACATTCTTGTATTTCACTGTCACCAAATAACCATTTTTGTTTACAAGGGCTCTAAATATCTGCAAAAGTCATGGGTGTGCTTCCTGTTCTCAATAATGAATTATACTGATCCTGACTAAAACAATTTTAATGTAGTGTTGTTGTAGTTGTTATGTATATATGTATGGGTTAGACTGTTAGTTAGGACACGTGTTATTGACGATTCTGTAGTTAATATTTTATACAAACAATGTTTATCACTTGAAAGAGTTTGTTGGTCCAAATTTTCCATCATCTAATTTTGGTGACCCTGTTAAATCCACATTATCAGCTTCCCGGGATAAGCTGCGTTATAACCTGTATAATATAAAATACATGTACATCTTTAATCTTCAATACGTAACTCCTAAAGGCTTTCCAACCAAATTGGAGCATTAAAAAAGAAAAAGAAAAAAGGGAAAATTGATTCAGAAGCAACAAAGTTGATACCGTCATCACACTGCAATCCAATCCAGCTTTTGTTTATTCCGAAAAGTATTGATTTGCTGGTTCAAGAAATCCAAAGCGATACAATCGATAAAATATGTAAGCTGCTTTAGATATGTCCGTGCAGGGGGGGTGGTACTGCGAAGGGAGACGGGAGAATGGCCGAAATTTCACTAGGGAAGGGAGAATTCAGAAAATTTTGAAGGGGAGAAGGGAGAAAAAATAATGAAGGGAGAAAGGGAGATTTTCAAATGATCGTAGCTATTACAATGATTTTCCGATGCGCATTTCATGGTGCGAGCCACTGAATTTTTCCTAACATTATTTTCACCGTTTCATGTTTGTTATTGGAACAAGAATTGATTTAGCATGTCTATCAATGAGGGGTACTTCGGGGGGGTCCCAATACCGCAATACCGCACGAAAAAGACACCAAATACCGCAATACCGCACCAAAAAGTAGCAAAATACCGCAAACCCTAGAAAACTAAAAAAGACGCTGTTAATACTGTATACCGGTCTGTAGCAGTTTGATTGCGATCTAAATCCACCAGATCCACCTTTCTGTATCAAAATTTGAAGTTTGATCTATTAGATCGTAGTTAGATGTTTTACAGAAAAAAGAGTGATGTGAGAACGAAGGGGAAAAAGTTTCATTGACGTGCTTTCAGTAAACTGCTTTCAGACTTTATATCATTGTCGTATTAATGATCCAAACTGTTTAATCTGTTTACCCTTTTGTGGTACTTTTAATATCCTGCTCAAATGTGCAAATGTATTCGAATGCAGCATGGTTCGAAAGGAAACTTTTCAAAACAAAAAGTAATAATAAGAATGATAACTAATATTTTGACAAGTTGACTTGTTCAGACGTAAAACTATCTGTTATTATTCAAGGACCTGTAATCATACCTATTAACAATCATTGTAGTTATAATGAAGGTAAAAGTAGAATAAAATGAAACTGTTTAATGTACAATTAAAGGATAAGAATTTATTTGAGTCAAATACGTTTTTCTTGGACATCTACAAAGACTTCGATAGTTTTAGTTTCTTTTTGAAAAGAAAGATGGATATTACGTATCGGGTTGTTTTTTCGAGTCGGTTAAAAATGATAACGACTCTTTCCAGTTTCAGTGCGCATTTTCGGTAAAACAACACAAGAGGCACTGCCTCCAAGGTTTATTTAATGCTGAGATCTTCTGAAGCAACCATTCAGGTCTTCGGGTAGTAGATTCTGTTCTGCAACGATTTAAACACGTTAATGGCCACCCTTGTGTTTCGTGTTTTTTTTTCAATACTGTCCCATGATGTTATCTTTGCTCTTGGATTGACAATTCTGGCTGCATTATTTTGTATATACTGTAGCTTGTTTACTGTTTCTTGGGGTAGGGCAAGCTATAGTGGGTAGCAGTACAACAGTAGTGGCCGCATCATTGTTTTATATATAGCAATTCTGCTACATAAGGGCTGACTTTGTCGCGAATACGAGATATAAATTTAACTTTGGCTGATGCTGTTTGAACACATTTTCGAAATGTTGATGTAGGTTCAGATGGTTATCCAAAGCTACATACACCAAGGTACTTGTATGATTTTGTCTCATGAATACTTTGATTGTAGATTTTGATGTCCACGTTTGGCTATTTGGACAAGTTTTGATGTGATTCATATGGCACAAGTTCAGTTTTACCTTTTTTCAAGTTAATGAACAAGTTATTTTCATCAAGCCACTCTGCAACTTTTTGCAGTTAACTGTTAAGTAAATGTTCTATTTCATTTGAGTTCTTTCCTGCACAATATGAAACAGTATAGTCGGCATATGATATAGTGCCAAGCCAACATCAGTGAGCAGAATATGGATATCGTTGATTATTGTCAGCCCAAAGAGAAGGGGCCCTAGAATGGATCCCTGTGGGACACCACATGTAACGTTTTCTTCGCATGTGCTGGTATTATCAAAAATTCTTTTTGTTTCCTATTAAAGAGATAAACACCTATCCATTACAATTCCACATCATCTATACCATAACTTGGTACTTTTTCCAGCAAGGTTGCATGACGTAATGTGTCGAAGGCTTTACAGAGGTGAATATAGACAGCACCGCTAAATAGCCCTTTATCAATGTTCTGTCTAACCTTTTTTGACAGTAAGGTAGCTGCATGTTGCGTAGATCTCCCTTGTCTAAACCCAAACTGATGTGGGCACAACAGGCCATTCGATTTAAGGCACTAGGACAGTTGATTATATATGATCTTCTCGATAACTTTTGATAGAGCGGGAATTATCACGATGGGCGTATAGTTGTCAAACACTGTCGGAGTGCCACTTGAAAATTGGGGTGATTTTCCCACATTTAAAGTTTTGATTCATGCAAATATTTTGATTCCTTTTCTTCAGATAAAAATTTTGTGTGCTCTCCTCCGCATGTTCCTTTTTCAAAGTTGAGCAGGTGGAGCAGGCACACACACAGAGATAAGGGTCTTCTCTCTCCTTCGTTTGTCTTTCCTCTGTCAATTCGTCTCGAAGATGCTTTGTTCCGCAACAGGAAAATGGCATTACATGAAGTTTGGGTGTTAATTTTCGTACAATACCGCATACCGCGCTGTGAACGTTCGATACCGCAATACCGCAAGTTTTTTCCATCATTACCGCAATACCGCACGAAATTTAACCCCGATACCGCAATACCGCAAACCCCGAAGTACCCCTCATCAATTTGAAAAAATTGGGGAAAGACTTGGATTTAAACGGTTTGGAGGCTGGCCTCCTTTTGAGATATCAGTATTTCTTGTTGACGCTGGTCAGTTACACTGCCTATTGTCTTTGGATCGGTATTTCATCAAAGGCTCATGATGAATGCTTGATTTTCTGTAAATGTGTAGTTGGAGCCCTTCTGTTCAGAAACCATCTATTTTTTACCAGTTCTGCGTACCTGGAAACTGCCCATAAGAAACTCAACTCTCAGATCGCCCCCGGGGAGGGGGGTACTTAGTATATTCTGCTGACGGGATGTGCACTCCTTTCCGGGTATCGTTTTCGCCTCTTTTTTTCTAACGGTGGGTATCAAAAGAAGGCAACTTTTGTGAAGCCGGTTGTTAAAAGTGTTATTTCATTGTTTTGTTTTTCGAGGAATTTTTGCGTTTTGGGGTATGCTTTTCGCTGATTTTTACGTTTTGGGGTATGCTTTTCGCCGAATTTATCTAAAGCCGGCTATCATTTCAAGGGAAAATTTCTAAAGCCGGGTGAAAAATGTTTCTCGTGGAGTGCACATCCGTACAATTAAAAGTCAAGCACCCCCCCCGGGAGATTGCCAAAAAATTTAGAAACTATTTATTACTGGGAAAATATAATTTAAGAAACTATTTATTTTGATAAAGAAAATGCTTGACACATTTTTACTTTATTTTCATTTGCTCTCTGCATCATATTACTCGAAAGGTACTTCGTCTAAACATTGGAATGGCCGAGAAAACCTTGTTTTGAAATGTTCATGAGGGCACAGGTAGTGAACATGAAGATTGCTATGGTACCTCTCTAAGAAACTAGTAAGAAACTTTGAGTACTCAAAATCTGATGATTTTAAGAAACTTTCAGTACTGGCCCAAATTCTTGGTTTCTTATCAAAAATACGTGTAATATAATGGATTTGAGCCTGACGGAATTAGGCAGTGCTATGCAATACACGTATTTTTTATAAGAAACTAAGAATTTGGGCCAGTGCTGAAAGTTTCTTAAAATTGTCAGATTTTGAGTACTTAGAGTTTCTTACGAGTTTCTTAGAGGCTCCATATATAACAATTTTCATATTCACTACCTGTGTGTGCCCTCGTGAACATTTCAAATCAAGGTTTTTTTTAGCTTTTCCAATGTTTAGACAGTACTCAAGTACCTTACGAGTAATATGATACAGAAAACAAGTGAAAGTAAAGTAAAAATTGCAAAATATTTCCTTTGTCAAAAAAAAGTAGTTTCCTAACTTAGATATTCCCAGTACTAGAGTTCCTTAATTTTTTGGGGATCTGATAGTTGAGTTTCTTATGGGCAGTTTCTTATAAAAAAATATGTGTACATCTAAAAACTTTTGCTGCTATAAAGCCCACAATTCTTTTGAACGAATTTCTTATATATCTTCAGTTGGATGTTCTTGAAAGAAAATGAATAAATATACTAAACTTAGAGACGAAGGGAGATTTAAACATCCGTGGGAGAAGGGAGAAACTGTACATCTTTGCGGGGAGAAGGGAGAAATTGCCAAATTTTCGTGGGAGAAGGGAGATTTAGACCCCTGTTCCTGTCCGTGAAGTCCATTAGAAAGTAGAAATGGTGAGGCCTGAGGCCTGTCAGATTTGCCTCCACGCGAGGCAGAGGCTATAGGCGCGAAAGTAACTTTTCAAAATTTCAAAGTCCAGCAATGGCTTCCAAGTTGCAAGCCGCTGGCAGTACACCTCGACAAAATCAAATTCAATACTACTTGCAAGGAACAGTGCCTTCTGCAAACTTCAGTTCATTGATCCAGAGACTCAAAGGCTTGTGTGAAAAAGCAGCAGAGGCGGATTGCAATCTTGACGATCATGAAATGGTCTATGTGTTAAGTAAGTACAAGTAGTAGTAGTCGGAATATGAAGGGCCTAACCTCCTCTCCCACCCCATAGTCACCCTATCTACAATCTTGGCCAAAATACTTGGGACAAGTCACAAAAATTGCATTATTCCTATCTTTGATTACATGCATTACATCTGTTTCTTAACTAAGTGCCGCTCACTGAATACCTTGTCTTTATAAGATAACTTTTCCTTGCTGTACATTGATCAATCTAAAACTTCTAAAACACTCAAAGATTTCATAATTTGAATGATAAGTTTTTAGCTTAGGAGGTGCTCTCTCCTCAATTGGTCTACCTACTGAGAGAGCTCATCCTTAAGAAATTCCTCTCCATACGAAATTCTATGTACTCTTATTGTAAAATTTGTCATTTTGATCATATGTTGTAATTTGTTATTCTGGTTAATTGTATTTATTTTAGAAACATTTTTTGTATCTAGAGTAGCGTCGCCCTGGTCCGTCCACTAATGGATTCTGGGTTGTGCAACCGCCTTGCATAATACTTTGAAATCAAAGGGAGCTTGAGCCTAGCTTTTCCAAAAAGTTGTTTGCTGATGTCATCTCTTTGATATTTTTTCGATTTCGCTGCTTTGCATTGCTCGGAAGAGCTACAATAAAGTTTTGAAGTTTGACCCACCTGCAGCGAAGGTGTAAGTAGAATTCACTTTCCCTTGACATTTTCACATACCATGTCTATTTTGTGTTGCTTCTCGATGTATCTTACAGTTAAAACAGAATTGGCTTCAAGACAGTTTCCTCCAACTCTTCTGGTTTCATATCCAAAGAAATCTCAAGAATCGCACACAAATTGTGAGACCTACGGCACATTTTGGAAGAGCACTGTAACTGACATAATGGCGCCCTGGTTTGTCCACACCATGAAACCCGTTAGTTCTGTAGGCTGTTGCTACATAGGTGAATGAGGTCAAGGATAAGAGAGTTAAAAGCGGGATTGAAATCAACAATATTTTGAAATAATTTTTAAAATTAGAATTTGTTTTGTAACTTTCCGGTCTTCTGGGAAATGAAATGATACTGTTGTGAAGTGGTGAATGGCTTGACAAGTTGTTGATGTGCTAAAACAATCAATTCTGCCGCGGTCTGACCAGGGCGCTACGGCCTAATTTAGGCATTCACGACATGTCCGTATTTGTGTGCTTCCAGTATTACAGTTTAGGCCGTATACAATGTAGTATTGTATTGCGCTTTATATAAAATGAAATGAAAAAATTACAGAAAGGAAACGGATGATACAGATCTCACTGTGAGGTTTGTAGCATGAGTTGAGAAGCCTATTCAAGGTGAGTTCCTCTCCAAGACTTCTTTGAACTCGCGGAAAATCTTCGTTTTCTGAAGAGTGGACGGACCAGGGCGATACCGCTCTAGTGGAATTTTAAAATTAAACTGAACTGAACTGCCCCCCAATCCCCCCGTTTAAATGTTGCCTGAATGAAATTCCATTTAATTTTGGCAACATTGAATTATGTGACATAAAAGAGGGGTCAGAAAGGTCATAAATATCCATTTTCATCTTGATATGTTACATAAAATTCGTCTACTACTTACTATAGGCCTATGTCCCAACTTTTTTTTAACCAGAATTGCAGCCAATCTTGGCCAAAACACTGGGAACAAGTCACAAAGTTGCACTACTTTGGTCTTTGATTACGTGTCGCTGCTCCCCCTCCCCGTTTCAATGTTGCTTGAATCGAATTCCATGTGACTTTGGCAACATTGAATTAGGGGAAGAGGCATCAGAAAGTCATAAATATACATGTTTTTGTCTCAATATTTTAGGAAAAATCAGAAGAAAACACTCAAATTTGCCTAATTGTCCCAACTTTTTTACCAGAATTGTAATGACCCAGCTTTCCGTCCTCATTAGAGGGGAAAGCAGATTTACCTGAAAAAGTCTTCTTTAATATTGTACAGTCTTTCACTCTTGTACCACTTTAACAAGGCAACTTGTTGTTTACCTTTGTCGTCTTCCATAACTGGTCATTGTGATCTTAGTAACTTTACTTGACCCTAATCCTGGGGGTCACCCCACCTGTAGGTTTTCTTCGGAGCATTCTTTGACAGCAAAAGCTATAAACTCTCTGATTGCTAATTATTTATTAGCTACATTTTGACAATAGCATTATTTAATCAATGGCTCTCACGTGACTGCTGACACTACCATATTTGGGAGAAGTATTGGAATTTTTTTATATATTTTGAGCATAGGAATCATTTGTCGTACATAGCCGATTGCTCGTGGCCCATGGTCGAAACCTCCAAAGCCTCATTTTCACGGACCAATCAGACGGCTAATAAGCGAAGGAGACAAAAGAAACCCGTGAAGATTTTTCTAAATTTTACCTACCCTCATAAAACGCAACCAGGTCAAAATCTGCTTGAAATTTCCCGAATTTTTTTGACGAAATCTTTTCCCCAAATGTTTGGGTGTACAAGTTTGGATGCCGATTAAGATATCTCCAGGACTGGCGAAGTTATTGCCTTTCCAATAGACAAAATCGGCGAAGGCTTGTCAAGACCAGTTTACGCCACTTCAAGTCAGGTGATAAAGCCTCTTGATAAAACCTCTTTTGAATTTTATAAGTTATTTCGCAACGAGCAAACTTGTGCCATGAATGCAAAGAGTAGCACAATACAGAAACTTCCCAGGAGCATTGCCACATGACTTGAAATGCGCGAACAGGTCTTTGTTGACTTTTTCAATTCACATAGAAACCGTAGGGGCATTGAATCTTGAACAATAGAAAATTTAGCGAAAGACAATTGAAAACACAGATTTTGGCGTTTTCCGGTGGTTCTTACAACAATCACTATTTTTATTACTATATTTTCTCTCAGCCAGAATTTCTATTGTTCAAGGCTCAGTACCTTATCGGTTTGTTTGTGGCAATAACTCCGCCACTCCTGGAAATATTTTAGCTGCCATCCAAACTTGTACACCCAAACATCTGGAGAGTAGGTTGCGTAAAAATATTTGGGAAATCTCAAGGAGGTTTTTGCCCTGGTTGCGTTTTATGAAGGTAGGTAAAATTTAGAAAATTCTTCACGGGTTTCTTTTGTCTCCTTCGCTTTTTAGCCGTCTGATTGGTCTGTGAAAATGAGACTTCGGAGGCTTCGACCATGGGCCACGAACAATCGGCTATGTACAACGAATGATTCCTATGCTGATATTTTACTCCCAGAATTAGTTTCAAACGTTGACTATTGTACATTAACCCTATCTGTACTGGGCGATTTTTTAGGTATTTTGTACTGGGGAGGGGGGCGTTTTTCGCCCCCCTCTTTTTCTCCAAAACTACAAAAGATATAACAATAAGACTTACCCCTATTGTTCTTTAGACAATTGGCTATTCAAATATAACAATGACAATTAATAAGTCACGTGATTTGTTGCTAGGCAACCGAAAAACTGACGAAAATTGGCAAATTTATACCTTCTTAACCAGAAAAATTCTATTTAATCAACCACTAAACCGATTTTCTTCAAATTTGTTTCAAATAGTAGGAAACATGTCATAGTTCAAAAATATTTATTTTCTAAAATTTTTTAGCTTCTATTTTTAACACAATTAGCCTTAAATGAGCCTTTTGTTGCATTCATTTACTTTCATCGCAGGTTTTTGCCAGTCCTGCCCTTTTATCTGGCAAATATAGACTCAAAATGAATCAAATTAATAAGATAAAGCAAATTAGACTAAAACAATTTATATTTAATATTTCTTTATTAGAGAAATGACATCATAAATGTGAATGACGTCATAGATATTAAATTTTGCTGACATAACAAATGAAAGTACTCATCATATGCAATCGAATGGTGCATATTTGAGATCGATCAGGCAAACGACGCGAAAACTACGGACATTTTAAGCTTTTTTGTTGTTGACTACTCTCCAAATATGGTATTACTGTGGTCACACGATCAGAGGTAGAACAATGAAATGTTAAAAATTTAATTGCCTATGAAATTTGAGTAAAAAAGTCACCGAAACTGGTGGTTATATCTCTTGTCGTTTTAGCGTAACGCAGCAAAAACTGGTAGGGGGCGAAAAAAGCCCCCCCCCCAGTACGCATAGGGAAATGAGACAACAAATAACTTTCTATTGTTATCAATAACAATTAAATTTGCTGATGCCATCATCCTTTAATGATGACATCACTCAGGCCACCATTTTGGGTCATCTTGGCAAATTATGAAGCTTTATCCAGCAGATGTTGTTTGAAATGCATAGAATTGCGTTATGCAATACTCTTTTCGAGCATTTTGAACCACTTATTATGAATTTTTGGTGGAAAGACATTGTTTGTAGTTATGACATCATAAATCTTTGTCATTTCCAAATAACTGGCTAAAACGCCTCTGTGTAATACATTTGAATTGGAAGTGGATAATACACCAAATAAGATGAGAAAAGTGATTCATTTTATCTTTATTCCGTTGTTAGAGCAAATTAGCTGGAAATTCATATTTTTGACATTTTTCAACATTATGACGTGATAGTAATGTCATCTAATGAGGTGGCCACGCCCAAAACTACCAAATGGCTAACAATGGTTGGTACTACGCCCTTGCCAAATTTCAATGAGTTCCCATTAGTCTACGGCTATTTGTAAAGGTGGGGTGGAAAACAAGTCCATTTTCGTAAAGTCTCCTGTCGATGTGTCCCGTTCCTCTATTGTTTTGTTTATATGCAGATTTTCGTAATTGTATATTTAGTTGCATTTTACGTTTATGTTCGTCATGTGATGGCCCTGTGATAATTTTGATCTTTTGCTCCCCTTGGTAGCGTTTCTGTAGCATTGTATGGTAGCTTGTTAAGTCAAAAAGCCCAGTAAGATTAGGGTTAATCTTTAAAATGAAACTGAACGGATCTGAGAAGCTTTCAATATCTTACTTGTTTATTCTTGCAGAAGGGAGTTCAAGTGCAGTAACATTCAGAGTCAGAAGATCCCTTCTTTCACCAGATGCTCTTTGGTAGGCTTACCTCTTCTTGTTACCTCTTTGAATTATTTGTGAACGTATATATCGCATAGACGTAAAATTGAAAACACCTCCACTGAATGGGCCTAAACTCCAAGAGTTGACCTGGAAAATGATATTGTTTTGCTGTTCTCCTACAAACGCAATTTTAAATGTGTTTTTGAGAAAATGACATGCTGCCTATGGTCCAGTGGTCATCAAATTATACATTGCTGGATGCCAGTTTGGACAACAATTCATAAAATCAATTAGGTTTTACATGCTTATCGCAAAAAGACTAACGGGTGTGTCAAAAAAGGCCCAGCGTTTGAAAGGCTACTGCTCCCTGAATGTATAGGCAATGCTATTTTGCAATAGATCTAGTTAAACAACTAACATGTTCAATAACTTTAAACATTTTTCCTGGCTGAAATCAATCGCTGCGTTAAGATTTTACAAGGGATTTTCTAAAATATATTCCCTTCGAGAAACCTTGAAAAACGTGCTAAACTCATGAGCAAGCCTTTCTAATGTGTTTACCTCACAGTAATGACTTGAGAACGCTTTAGCACGTGCTCTCCTCTTGTGGGAATGAAAAGTCTTCCAGGAGAAAACAATGCATGAATGCATGTGAGTGTCGTTATTGCAAGGAAGGAAAACAAAGGGACATTATGTTTGTCGTTTTCCTTCGTTTTGCAGGTTTTCGAAAGGGGCTTTCTGTAGAAAATCTCTCATATCGACGGGATAAATGGCCACTTAAAGCCGGATAAATTACTAAACATAGTTGGACACATTGAGGTCTTGAGGGAGCAGCCATTTTTTTCAGACGCTGTTCTTTACCCGGTATATACCGGCTGTCCCAAAATGATGTATTATTGTTTGATTGCTTATACGTCCATAACCGATGAACCGATTTTCAAAAACTGGCAAAACCACAACCAACGTCTTAAAATACAATTTAGCCTCTAGGCAATCAAATAAAACAAAGTGTTTGAGAATCGGCTCATTGGTTATGGACATGTAAGCAATCAAACAATAATACATCATTTTGGGACACCCTGTATATGAATTAATTTAAAAAATGTTTTTCACACCCATTAAATTTTTGACAGGCAAGTAAGATATCTTGGCAATCCTGAAGGAGTAGGTGATAAGTCCAGGCCAACATCAATGAGAACATGTGTGGAAGTTGCAACAACAGACAACATTTCTTTGTTTCTTGAAGAACTTGGGTTCAGGTATTCTTTCGTTTATTGCTCAGATTCAACTCTTCATCAACTCTGCCAAGCAATTGATGAATCTTGCTATTGCCTTTATTTTGATTAAATGATCATCCACTAGGCTTTTATTTGTTTTTGAAGTTTTATTTGAATTCAACTATCTAAATTGGACCCAGCACAGATCCTTGGGGTACACCAGATATCTACTAGGTGAATAACAAGCAGTCATATTATAAGGAACTTTGATCAATCCTTGGCACCACATGTTTTTGATGAGAATGTTCACTTTTCACATTGCCTCTGAAAGTTTCTCAACTTTTTGTTATCTTTCGATTTACAGATCTTTTGTAGGTATACGATATACTTGGCGATTTTTGTCGATTGTGTGGCCGGCTGTTTCCCGTATCATGAGCGATTTCGGAAATGTTTTTTTTTCTACTCATTTCAAATAATTACAATATAATCTTACTTTCTACTGTACTTATCAAATCACTATGCACCACCACAGGGACGACACCAAGGGGAGCAAAAGACAATGACTACCCCATCGCCAAAACATAAAGACACGCAACATTAAACTGAATACAACTAAGCTACACGCGATGAAAAAAAGACTACTTACTCTACTTACAAAATTACTCTACTAATTACTCTACTTACAAAATTACTCTACAATACATAAAAGCTAAAAAACTGGTTATGGTGGTTGTGGAACTCGTAGTGTAGCTTTAGAATTTCTAATCAAGTCGACCAGTTTGATGGATAAAATTTAAGGTTAAAAGAAGTATGCTTTTATTGAGGTCATTACGAAGACTCTTATCACTATACAGTAAAACGTGCACCAAAGCCTCATTTGAATCATTGATATATCCATTTGGTTGTAAAAGAGCTAACACTCCAGTGAGAAGATCTCTTCATGGAAATGTTTTAGTCTGGAAGATGCCTAAATCGACAGAAAACATGAACCAAATTTGTCAAAGATGATCAAGACAGGATAGAATAAGGGTGAGGTCTTTCAGATGATGAGGAAATTTAGAAAACTGTGTTATTGCCATCTGTTGCACAAGCGGTGTTATTTGCTTCAAACATTTCGTTCCGTTTCCCAATAAAATTTCTTCATTAAATTTAGGTATCAATAGAATCCTCATTTCCGAATTCTGGAGTAATCTTGAAAAGTTTTTCGTTGTTCTGTCTACTTCAGTCTTCAGAAATTTCATTGTTGTTTACCTTTCAATTTAAGCCTTTTCCAGGCTGAGAATTTGCAAGGAGTCGCTTGTATCTCTGGAAATAGTCGGTTGAAAAATCAATCGATAAAAATGTATAAAACGTATGATTTAGAATTTTGGCTTCCAGAACTTAAATCGTCAATAGTCGAAATTGACCCAAGGTATGATTATTTTGGCCTGTCAAAAGTGATTGTTTTTGGTGCTTACTGTATGGAAAGCCACAGGAAGCACACAAAAGCTAAAAAGCACAGTCTATTTGAATCACTGATTGACGGAAAATGTTCATCTGTATCACAAAACGACGTTATGTTTCAAAAGTGACGCTTTTTTGATACACTCTTTTAATATGGATAAAATGTTAAATAATAGGTGCTATAAAATCGTAAATAAATCTAATCATTTAATAACAGAACAAATATAATAAATAACGTATTTGTAAATCAAACTAAAATGTAATTTATCTATGTGATGTATCCTAGATTTGGTATATACTAAATGCACATCTTTAGGAGCATGAGATTGAAATTTGTTTTATTTGTCTTCGAAGATTACTAGGTTGTTTGTATTTCTTACTTCGGCAGGGATGCTATTTCAGATCTGACTTCATCTATTGCGTGAGCCAGAAAAAGGCACACCATTTATTGGCTGCCGTTCCCTAGCGATCAAAACAATAACATATGTTGATAGTTAACTGGATAGCCGAGCTGTTCGACAGGGCATGAAACAATATTTTCCTTCCTGCGACCGGAGAGAAATCATACGTAAATTTCCTGCAAGCATAGAAGAATTAGAATGCTCTGCTTTCTTGAAAAGAAGGCAAGTTTCAAAGGTTACAAACGATTGTTTTTAAAATCCCTATGTCCATAGTGTTTGTCAAATATTGGATCTGAAATAGATTTGAACCCAAATCCAGAAAATACTATGATTGGGTTCAGTTGATTTCTTTACTGATCTCATATTCGTTGTTATACACTGCAAATATTACTGGTAAATGAGAAGTAACCCAGATCAGTTAATTTGGCTGGAATTCATATATTACCCTTTCCATTTTTTACCAACAAATGAGCATCAGAGCATGAATGAACAGGATATATTTCGAAAAATTTCCTGCAGGACCTTAATGCATGGACAATTTCCTGCGACCGCCCGGTTGCATGGTCGGGTAGGTTTTCATGCCCAGCTGTTCGATGAATTTAAAAATCTGTCCTGGCGGAAATCGGTCACACCGTTCCAATTTTTATGAGGGATCTCTCAAGAAGGTCGCTTCAAGAAACATTGGAAAATGGCCAAGAAGCACGATCAAATTGCCCTTATATTTCTGCCTTACAACCATTACTTGAACACGTTTTAGCAACCGTTGACCTCTTGAGAGAATGAAATAGTTGTCTTCACTGGAGAGGATAATATGTAATAAGACAGATAAGTGTCATTGCTGGGAGGCAGGAAAACCACTGAAATTTGATCCGCATTTTCACTCGATTTTGCATGTTTTTTCAAGGGCCTTTTATCAGAAAATCTCCTACAGCCACGGTCAGGAATGAGTAACGATTTACTTACTTTCGATTTACGATTTACGATTTACGATTTACGTACGATTAGATCAAGTGTGTATGCCCTTTTCAGCCATTTCACAACCGATGATTTTCGTAAATTTGAATTTACCTGAGACTCCCTTGCTCATAAAAATGCGAGAAAAATCACAAACATACTGCAGTCTTTCTTCTATCAAGCGGAATTCGATTCATTTAAATCCATGCAATTCATTCAAATCCATCCAATTCATTCAAATCCAACCAGTGCTCTAGGTACTACGATTTTTCGGACGCTTTTCTGGGGCCCCTAGTACTAAGGGCTGCTAGCCCTCGCAGCCTAGCCTTCTCGACAGTTATAGAATTAGATTAATTCCAAAATCCATTATTGCACGGATCAAAACTTGTCAAATATTACGAACAATATATTAAAAATCTTGATAAATAGATCAATAACTGATAAAAATGCGAGTTGCATGGTTAATCCAATAAATTTCAAAGTTGTGGTCTTTTCAAACTTAGTTTGGATGCTTTCACTCTGCCGCTATTTTTACTTTATCTTTAACAGTTGCAGACAAGCGTTTATCAGAACACTTTCAAAAGTAGCGCTGTTTTGGCTGTTCATACTGGATAAGCTACTACAGGTGGTTTGGGCCTGTATACATGCAATAAAAACCATTATTACCTGACTGACGTTTCAAAAACGAGCAATACGAGAATCCCGCCAATCCCATTGGTTAGTTGCACATTTTCCGCGGTTTTCCCGTAGCCTTGTATAATACAATACAAGAACGCGTTTGTGTCACCACTGGAACTAATTTAGGCCTGTGAGATTTACAATAAACTCAAGGGACGTAACGGTAACAAAATGCGTTTGACTAGATTATATAAGTCAAAATTAGAAGCTATCAGGTCATAAAACTCATGCTAACCGGTTTTGTCGTTGTACAAGAAAATATAAAGCCCGAGGTCTTAAAAGAACAGACCGAGCTTGCGAGTACACACCTGGAAGTATATTTGAAGTAAAAAGTTCCTCCCTGAAATCATTGTTAATTATTTATTTATTCATTTGTTCAATTATTTATTTCAAGTTGGCTTACCACTATATACCTTAAACTTGCAAGCCTATTAATGAGAAAATTAGGCAATAAATAAGCGTATGTTATAAAGGCGATTTCAGTTAAACAGTTTAGAACATTTTACGAAAGTTATTGCATCTCGTACGTCACAACGAATGTTGAGATGTTGAAAATTTTAACACAGTTTTTGAGCTAAAAGATTTTTCTTTCTGTTGCAGATTTGACCATGAATTAGTGCTGAAAGGATTTCTGTTTAGAAAAGGCCTAATGAAGATAACTGTTTCAAAAGTGTATCGGGTAAGCCTGCGATTATTATTGGACATTTTGTTGCTCTACTTTTTTGTAGTCTGTGTTCAGCTGGAATATCTTTCGTTTCTATAAGTTCACCAAGCAATAACCTATTGCTACCTCCGTGCTGAATCTGCACTAGACTCACCACCTTGTGTGCCAGAAAAGTAGTACAGATTTGGTTGGGTCAAGCGATGAGAATTTACCTTTGATCAATACCGGGTGCGCCAAAATAAACTATGCACGTTTGGCAGGCCACAATAAATCGTACACAGGTCCGATTTTGAAGATTCATGACTTAATCGTTAGCAGAAAGCCTGAATTAGATACTGGGATTTTTTGCAAATTTTTTCATTTTCAGTTTTTAGAGCTAGTAGCGAGTTTCCTAAAATTCTAGTTTTCGAAAACACTGAAAACGATCAAAAATACATTGATCAAGTTTTCTAAAGAATCGACATAAATGGACAAAGAGAGAACTTGTTCTTGGTGATTTGAGAATTAGAAATCGATTGATTTTAATCTGCTGTACGAGAGTTCGTAATAAACCCCCATCACCCTGAAAACGTTTTCTCTTTGTTCATTCATGTTGAGTCTTTTAAAATTTGATCAACGTTTTTTGATCGTTTTCAGTGTTTTCCAAAACTAAAATGTTACGAAACTCGCTTCTAGCTCTAAAAACTGAAAAAGTCAAAAATTTGCAAAAAGTCATAGCATCTAATTCAGGCTTTCTGCTAAAATTTAAGTCATAAATATTCAAAATCGGTCTGGTCTACGATTTACTGTGGCCTGCCAAACGTGCATAGTTTATTTTGGCGCACCCGGTAGCTAATCAATTTCAAAATGTGCCTTGTTAGTAAACTTGAACATGGATACCTCATTTGTTGATATTAGTGCTTTGAGAGCTGAAATATTGATCTTGAAAGTTAAATTTCACCTTTATGTCAAACCAGAGCTTTAGTCGTTTGGCCCTAGCAGATTCCTGAAGCACATTGAAATCTGGAACTAAAATTAAAGAAAATGAAAAAATGGTACAATGGGTCAGTTCTAGCAAACAGAACACAATACAGTCCAAGTGTTGTTCGTATTTTTAATTTTTCATTTGCTGCGCTTCAACAATTTTCTAGGCCAAAGTGCTGGTTCGAGGTGATTGCAAATTTGAACTTTCTGTATTAACATTTAAACCCTGAAAGCACCAATATCAACAAGAAAGATATCTATGTTCAAGTTCATTATCGAGGAACATTTTAAAACCGATTAGCGATAGATCAAAGCTAAATTCTCATCGCTGGATAAAAGCGAATCTGTATTCTTTTATCTGGGTCACCCTGCATTGCCCCAGTTATCGCAGCAACAACGCTAAATTCTCTTAGCTGAACCCAACCAATTCTGCTTTCTTTTTTCTTGCACACCCTACATCAGGCTCTTGAAACGCGCATTGACTTGCGTTGAGCGAGGTTTGATGCGCCGCCTCCGTAGATAGTTCCACTTATCGCAGCAACAACAAAGCTATTTTATACAGTTGTTGAATTGAATTGAATTCGTCCATCAGTCTATCATTAAAGATAAGCTATCAGTCTAAGTATAAACCACAATTTTGGACTGATTGACATGAAATTTTGGCATACAATCAACACAGAGAAGAAAAGCAAGTCAATACTACGCACAAGCAAGCTCCTTTTCCGGCACGTTTGCGTGCAGGACATTTTAAAGTTGCTTTGTCTGCATTAATCAACCTTGGCCCTACCTTCTTTCCACTTATTCTGTGTTGAGTATTGAGATTGGCCATTTCTGGAAATTGAAATTTTTCAATCAAATCGAGCTCGTTTATCTAGCACAATAGCTAAATACTTCTCCTTTTCTTCAAAAAAATGTTCCTGTGATCATGCTTCTCATATGACCGAAATCACACTTTTTAACTGTCAATATTTTGAAATACAGAATGTCCCCCCCCCCCTCCCAGAAAATTGTGCCCCATTCGTTTGGCTGCTGTGGAGGAGCTGTAGCTTTGTTTGTCTCGCACATTGCTGGAGAACAATAGAAGTGAGCATAGGTTCCAAATCTTTAACTCGGCGTAAACAGGTGGGTGTAAAATTCAATGACCTATTTCTTCTGATTGAATGGCTTGAAAGAAACTTCATATACTTATCTATAATTCTACCGTTGGACTTTTCAGAAATTTTAAATATTTTCAAAATTACAGCGCATTTTACATTTCAGCTCATTTTAGGATGTGACGTCATCAAATGTCTAAATCATAAACCAGATGAGTGACAGACTTTTGCTTGATAACATATTGTAGGCATCCATAAACTATATTTCTCTTCGAAATTACTTCATGTTGCGTCAAACAGTTTAGAAATTACGATGGTTTTAAGTTTTTTTGAAATATTTTCTTGAATTCTTGAAAAAGAAGAAAAACACTCTAATTCTGAAAATATTAAAGATTTCAGAAAAGTCCAACGGTAGAATTATAAAGAAATAGCTAAAGTTTCTTTGAAGTCATTCAGTTCAAAGAAATAAGTTACTCAATTTTACACCAGCATTTTCAAAGATTTGGAACCTAGTGCTTATTTTCCCTTTCCTCTGCCGTAAATCAGTAACCAGTTGTCAGATTGACTCAAACAAGGTCTCAAAATTTTAGTTGGGGTCTGACCTATGCAACCATACAAAAACTGAGATAATCAGAGCTATAGCTCCTCCACAGCAGCCACGCAAATGGACAAAATGTTTTTGGGATACTCTACAGAATATTAGCAATCACTTTTGATGGGGAAATTACTTGTTTAGTTCAGGCGTTTATTTGACCATCATGTCAAAGTATTTTGTTTTTTGTGTTTAATAAGCTTTTGAATTTTGTTTTGCTCTGTCATTTTTACTTAGGTACCAAACAGAGGGGACTTTAGCAGAATACAACCATTGACAGATTCATATTTGGTAGAGATTACAGCTAACACTCCTGTTCAACAGGTATACTTCTTACTTTTCCAACTTTTTGATCGCAGAATTGATAACAATGGAAGAATCTTAAATCATGCTGGAAAAATGTGATACTGGGCAAGTTAGAAAAAATACGGGTGTGCCAAAATAAGTTATGCACGTTTGGCAGGCCACAATAAATCGTACACTGGACCGATTTTTGAAGATTTGTGACTTAATCTTTAGCAGAAAACCTGAATTCGATTCTAGGACTTCTTGCAAATTTTTACGTTTACAGTTTTTAGAGCTAGAAGCGAGTTTCTTAAAATGGTCGTTTTCGAAAACATTGAACACGATAAAAAAAAATGTCGATCAAATTTTAAAAGATCCAACATGCATAAACAAAGAGAAAACGTTTTCAGGGGGATTTGGGGCTTCAGTACGAACTCTTGTACAGCAGATTACAATTGGTCGATTTTTAAATCGCAAATCACCACGAAAAAGTTCTCTCTTTGTCCATTCATGTTGATTCTTTAGAAAACTTGATCGATGTTTTTGATCGTTTTCAGTGTTTTCGAAAACTAAAATCTCAGGAAACTCGCTTCTAGCTCTAAACACTGAAAATGAAAAAAATTTGCGAAAAATTCCAGTGTCTAATTCAGGCTTTCTGCTAACGGTTAAGTGATAAATCTTCAATATCGGTCCAGTGTACGATTTATTGTGGCCTGCCCAACGTGCATAGTTTATTTTGGCGCACCCAGTAGGCATATCGAGAATAGAACTTTGGGATAACTCTTAATTTCAGAAGGAAAGAATGCACTTAAAAATATGAGATGAACCTTGAAAATTAAGTTGAAGCCGCAGTGAGATGGTGGATTTTAAATTTCACACATTGGTTCAAGGGCGCCTACCTTGTAGGAACTGTGTTTATTCCCAGTACTGTTTTCGTGACATTGTACGCAGAGTAATTGCTGTCCTGTTAATTCGTGTAAATTCTAATGTTTGTTAGTGTTGACCAATCAAAAATTGCGCTGTCTGGTTCCCTGTGATCATCTCGTGTAAAAGTTGATCTCGTATTACATCAACACTGGAATTTGATACCACAAAATTATTCTTACGTCTTTACGTCATTTGACAAGACAGCAATTACTCTGTGTACTATGTCACGAAAACAAGTTTTTCTGCCAGATCTTTTTAGCATCTTTATCGGTTTTCTGCAAAATCCTTTTTGGACAAATTGCATTTATTGAGTCTGAAAACAAGATTTCCTTCGGGAACCAAACGCTAGTGTGCTCAATTTATTTTTGAAAATGATGACGTTATTAAAGCGACCTAGGCAAGTCGAGACCTCAACTTTCTCAACCAAGATCTCTGTAATTGAAATCATTACAAATAAAGCCATTGCAAAAACATAAAGTCACACTGGGATTTTAACAGTGTCTTGTTTATTGATCCACATGACTCAATTTTAATTGCTGGGCAGTTTTTCAAATGATTTGAAAACTGTAGGATACAGATGGGCAAACGTTGAAAAAGAAGGCTGATTCTAAAGAGCCATAGTCTCCCAAGGATCTTTGCGGGCACGCTGCAATTTCAGATTGGCTCAAAATAAAATTTGATTGAAGCAGAAAATATGGATCCACGCTAGAGTAGTTGAACTGATAGGAAGGTTTGACTGTAGTTGACTTTTCTATCGGCTCAACCTTTGCGATGTAGATCGATACTTTCTGAATAGACCACGGGCACCGTGAAAATCAAATGTTAGCCTATTATAGGCCTATCTTAGTTTTTGTCCGTTATGGCCTAAGGCCCAAAAATCAACAAACGTAAATGTTGAAAGCGCCATGTTTGTTCTTCTTCTGTGTTTATCAAGGCTAACATTTGATCTTCACGGTGCCCATGATTAGACCAAAGTTGATTTTCAGACAGTCTGAAGGATTAGCGTGCCATGCAAAGGACCCTGGGAGACAATGGCTTTTTAGAGAAGCGACGAGCAACTGAATTGTCTTAAGATTTAAGCGGAACAAGATGGCGTCGTCTTTTCAATGTTGCTGTTACGTCATGCCGTCCAGCTTCCAAAGGAACTGCCGCGTAGCTTTTCGCCCTGGCTTGACACTTAGCTACATCGAAGTTATCTATCCTGTCAGTAACCATTTTTATTACAGCCACTTTCAGCTATGATCAGAGACGTCAGTACTGGAGTCACATGCCCTCTAATATTTCGCACTAGATTAGAAAGTGCTCTCTTTCAGGAGGTGCCCCTTTCCAAGGCTGAAATGTGGCCAGAATGTTGTTTAGTTTTTCATCACGTTATTTACTTAATGATTTATTTATTTTCTTTGTTGTAAAGTTCGATGAAATGGGACCTCTAACAGGATTCACTGTCTTCTCTGCTGTATGTTACATTAATGAAGGTTAAACCCAATGCATAATAACATGCCCTTTTTATGAAAAAATGCTCTTGAAGTGTCGTGCCCTCCCAAGTTTAAGATGCTTCCTATGGATCCGAGTTACGCACGCAGAACGCAGACTTGAAAAAGCAAGGAAAACCGCGGCTTATTTGTGAGTTTGTGGCATGATTACTTTGTCTGGAAATCTTTAATATTAAAAGAACCTTTGAATGAAAGAAATCCATCAACTTTCTGTGTAATAGTTGTACGATGTCTTATGGTTTCTTTCAGAATTCCATTGCCGAAGATATGAAAATGTTTGCGGAGCATTTGAAACCGTATCCTTATCTTATCCAACTTTAACCAATAGATTATTCCGCTCGAAAGTCTGGTAAACTTGTCTTATCATTCAAGCGCATTTGTTAAGATCAAAGAAAACACATGAATACGCTTTAGTAACGTGTTTTGATGAAATCTTCGTCACTAATATCGTATTCAGACTGACACAGTTAAACCAGCTTTGTCTAAACCATGTAATTTCGACCAATCAAATAGACTGACCAAATAGAAGGCCCTAGGCCTAGACTGATTATATGGCCGTAGCTATGGCTATTGAAAGGCTGCCGGACGCTCCTAACTACACGTATTTTTTTATAAGAAACTGCCTATAAGAAACTCAACTCTCAGATCGCGGAAAAATTAAGAAACTCCAGTACTGGCAAAATTTAAGTTAAGAAACTATTTATCGTTCATAAAGGAAATCCTCGACATACTTTTACTTTACTTTCACTTGTTTCCTGTATCATATAACTCGTAAGGTACTTGAGTAATGTCTAAACATTGGAAAGGCTTGAAAACCTTGTTTTGCAATGTTCACGAAGGGAACAGGTAGTGAATATGAAGATTGGTATGGAACCTCTAAGAAACTCGTAAGAAACTCCGAGTACTTAAAATCTGATAATTTTAAGAAACTTTCAGTACTGGGCCAAATTCTTAGTTTCTTATTAAAAAAACACGTGTAGTCCAAAAATGCTCCGTAGTGCCGTAATATTGCGAGCCCCAGTATGAGTGGTCTCGGTTTGGTGTAGTAATCTCGTTTTAAATAGCGATTACTGGGATTCATCGTAATCAGTCTAAGAAGGCCCAATTCGATAACCTGGTTTAGGTTAAATTCAAAGCTATAAGCATTACCACCATCGCTATGGAGACCATAAATCGCTTAATTTGCACACACATCGTACATAAAGAATTCATCTTTCCTTGAAAAACATTTTATTATGTTATTTAGCGATTTCTGTAATATGATGTATTTTTAATATGCGGGAGGCTTTATTTCATTTATTAGCGTTTTGCCTTGACCAGTTGTTAGTATCACAATGCTTGAAAGATCCGATCAACGGTAATAGTGTCCGTGTAAAGCTCAAGATAACGTTGAATGAAAAAGAAACTTGCTAGCTATTCTGCCAGTTCAATCATGGAGCCGCTGAACAATCGCGGCTTGGATGCCGCAGCCTTGGTATCTGGAACCTCTGACCCTACAGTATAGCTACAAGGACTTGTAACACAATTGCATCAGTTGCTTTTGATTGACACCGCGATTAGCGATCTTCAAAGCGATTAGTGACTGCAGACAAAGGAAATTCTCTCAACCAGTAAAGCCGCTACAGTTGCCCTCAAACCAGTAAGGCAAACTATCGCCTTGTGCACTCGAAAGGTGGTTTTTAAGAGAAGTCATGAGTTTACAACGAAAAAAGAAGGATAACTCTAAAGATCTGCCTGGCGGATTTTGGTTATTTGATTCAGAAGCCGAGCAGAAGGCATTACAATTCTCGTATATCTAGGGCCTCCGTGAAACAATTTACTACTCAGCTCCTGGATCAAGTATACAAAATCCGTCAAGCAGATCTTTAGATTTACCCTTTTTCTTTCGTTATAAAGTAGCGACTCCTCTTAAAATAAAAACTACCTTTCGAATACGCAAGGCGATTGTTTGCCGTACTGGTTTCAGGGCCACATTAGTGGCTTTGTTTGTTTTGAAATACTCGGTTGAGAGAATTTCCTTTGTCTGCAATTGCTAATCCCTTTGAATGGCAGTCAAAAGAAACTGATGTTATTGTCTTACAAAATCTGACCTTCAAAGTCATGCTCTTAATGATAAGAGGCTGGGTCGAAGTCAGTAAGAACCAATAATGTAAACGAAGTTAGTAGGTACTGTTAATAAGTTCTCCCAAGTTTTCAATGTTTTCTGTATCTGGTTCCACCTGTTTGAGTATGAACAATTGCTACGGCTGTGATGCGTTTCTTGCATCCGAGCCACATGTGATTAAGAACACAGATGGATTAACAAGAGTTATGAACATCTATTGCAAATCATTTTGTGTTTTTGAGGCATTCAAGTCGATTACTAGCTACAAGATGAGTCGAAATAAAGTTGCACCTTTTGAGAATCATCAAAATTTGGCCATATCACCAATGTTGAAATTTCTTTATGTGAGTTTATTTTGACTCATTGCAAAGTCTTGAAATGATTTCGAATCTTTCGGAATTTGTGCTCTTAAAATCACCTGGTTTTGAAGCATGTTCAGAAATTACGAGGAATAGTTATCATTTTCATGCAGCTTTTATATCATGCAGAACTTAAAGGGAGCATACATAGCAATATCTCGTGGCCGCTATAAATAGGCAAAGAAACGCCTACACATCCATTGTTTCCTTGGCTACACAATGAAACCGCATGTGTCAAAGTTGTCATATACAATACAGGGTGTCCCAAAAAAAGTGTGCCCCGTTTGTCTGAAGATTGCGACAAAACGACAAAAGATACTCGCCAAACTTTTGCATGATGGTGCTCTTCAGATGTTCAATTAAAGTTTGCCACCATCCCCGTAAAAATTCGTTGAAAAATGATGGAGCTATGACCTTCAGAAGACCAAATTTGCCTGATGACTGAAAACAGCGGTCGGCCATTTTGACTTACTATTTTGCAGTGATAAGTATCTTCACGTGAGGTAAGAAATAATTTCCGTGATGTCAGAAATAGTGAAACTCTCCGAGGATTATCGGAATTTTCACGAGAGCTATGACATTGGAGGCTGCTGTTTCATTTTCAATCCATGAAGTAGACTTGCCCCAAGTCTATCTCTTCCGTCCGTCTACCGTTCCCTTTTTACGGTAGTTCCTGGATCCGCTATTTGATGGATCTACCATTCCAACATTCCGTCAAGAGAGCTCGAGCTCTCTGGACGGAACATTGGAATGGCGGATCCAGGAAATGGCGGATCCAGGAACTACTGTACAGGGAACTGTAGACGGACGGAAGAGGTAGACTTGGGGCAAGTCTATCCATGAAGCTATTTATCGCTGCAAAATAATGGCCGACCGCTGGTTTCAGTGATCGGGCAAATTTGGTCTTCTGAAGGTCATAGCTCCATCATTTTTCAACGGATTTTTATGGGGATGGTGGCAAACTTTAATTGAACATCTGAAGAGCACCATCATGCAAAAATTTGGAAAAAATCTTTTGCCGTTTTGCCGCAATCTTCAGACAAACGGGGCACAATTTTTTTGGGACACCCTGTAGATTAATTCTTATCTTGGCCCGGGTCAGCTTTAGACTTATGACGATGAGTCCCTTGTATCCCTGCGGTAAACCTTGCTCAACAGTTTGGGCCTAAATAGGGTCAGGTTTTTCAGAGTAATATTATGAGTCTCTGTTGACCGAAGCGCCATCTTGAAGTAAAAAAAGCACAGGGAAACAAGAGACTCTAGGTCATAAGTCTAAGTCAGCTTTGCACTATGTCGATTTCCTTTAAACATGAAATCGCAAGATATGGCTTCCTTGTAAAATGCTATGCTTTGTAAACAAAATTGCCTAAAGTATGGTTTTTCATGCCGCAATTTCGACGATCCTTTCCTAGAAGAACAAATTAAGGAAGACCCATTAAATTTATATGGTATTTGACTCAAATACATAAAAGGAGAATCAAAAGCTCGGTAGTATAATCAAATTTTGGTAATTTCCTGAAAGGTGCAAATTCTTTTGCTTAATCGGTATTCTAAAATATAAATGCACTATCTACTCCGAAAAAATTCAGCACTGCTAGCAATCATATTGATAATCGGAGAACCTGAAATCAGGTAGGCTGATCTTTCGACGGAATTTACATGAGAACGATTTCGTACTTAGGCCATCATACTACAAATCGTCCCTCCACGTACATATTAAATATTTGACAGTTAAAACATGTTTTTTGTCTTGTTATGCATATACAGGCGATTGATCATTGGTTTCAGCATACCTATGGAAGGAAAACAGAATTTATGAAATTGTATAAGCATCATTTCACTGCAAAGGCACTGTGTTCCCCATGATCCTATTGACACAAAGCAGACGAAGGATCAAACATCATATTAGCCGTAAACAAACAACAAATTTTGAACAAACAATAGTTGGAACACAAATAGCGCCAGGGTTTTCCCAATTCTTCAGCTATTTTCAGGAAAGTCTGCTGTTTGACTTCAAAAGCGATGCCATAACAACGTTCATTTCAAGATTGAAATGATAAAGCAGCTTTAGACTGATTACAAGTTCGTAGTTATGCATGTGTGTAAAATTTTGCCATACAATTAAAAATAAAATGTAATGTAAAGAAAAAAAATTACGAAAAGAAAGAAGGCTATTCACATTTGTACAATATAATAAAAACTAAGATCTAGTATAAAAACACCCTTAGTTTAAAATGGCAGGGATAGCATTAAAAGGTCGGTACAACCTTGTTTCCATAATGGTCCCTCCAGGGGTAACGCTACTGATAGATTGATGGATGTTCAAACAAATGTTGTTGTTGTCGTTGTTGTTGTTGCGGTAAATGGGACAATCTCGTGTGAGTCTAAAGCAGTCTCTCGATTGCAGAGTCCAGAAAAAAGCTCAACCTTCCTCCAGATAAACATGGGTTTTTGATCAAACCTTCTTCATTTTTAAAAAGAAAATGGGTGTGTTTAAGGCGTGGCATAAGTTATTCCTGTATGAAAATCACTGGGAAACGGCAAAGAATCATGGGAAGCACATGGTTTAATAGCTAAAAGGGTCTTGTTTCCTTACCTTGGCGAATCAAAGTTGTATAATGTAAGGACTTTTGTTGATATGCGAATGCTTCTAAATTCTCGGTAGAATGTGAAGAAGAAACAGATGAAACATATTGCCATTAACCACTCCGCAAATGTACTCGTCAAATGCCAGTCATATCCCTGTGAACCGTAAAAGAAGAACATGTTACTAGCTTATGATTGAGCTGGTTTGTTTTTATGATAGATATAACAACGGGTGGACCTAAAAAGCAACCCCTAATATATATCTGGAAAATTATCTGAAGGAAAATCAGTTCGTTATAGGCTGTATTTACAGAGAAATGGGACCTCTAGTTTAACGTTCCTTCCGAAGGAAAGCGAGATGAGTTGCAAGGTAAGGCCTCCGTAAGGTCACCCATCCATAGTTTAACCTCACTGACCTAATGGAAACTGTATAAGCCGCTCGGCCACTCACCCCCATTATTTTAGGATACCATAATATAATCTGTAAAGTAAATAGCACAATACCACGGTAAAAATGGAAACTCTCGCAATCTTGACATGTTTGATAAGCATTTTACAATGCCTCGCATTCTTTAGCATAGCACTACCTTGGACTGTAAGCATTTAAAATAAGAGATGCTAGAAGAGGTGGAAACAATGCAGTAAAATATTGGAGAGAAAGATTTCTTGTTGTTGGCACTTTCTTCGGTCACAGTTCCTTGGACTGTTGTTATTTTTACAAAAAAGATGCTAGAAGAGATGGAAGTAATGCAGTAAAAAGTCGGAGAGAAAAATGTCTTGTTGTTGGCACTTTCTTCAGTCAAGTCGTGCTTTTGATGATCGGTAATTTTGCTACGGTAGTTTTGCAACCATCTTTTTTCGAAACCTCTCATTTTGTCATAAAAACAGCCAATATTATAATCAATTTATTTAAAGTTGGCGCTACATAGCTATGTACAGTAAAAATTAAAAATAGTTACTACACTAGCTAATCCAAGCCAACTATTAAAAACTAATACAATAATAATAAACTGATTTCCCCTCAATAAATGTAGCTTACGTTTTATTTAGCGTCATATACATTTCATAAAAATCTTGCATTCAGAAAGTTTTCAGAAGTTTTATTGCCGTGGGGGTTACTTATTTGCCTACTCGTTATTTCCATCCCTGACATGATCGTCTTTTTTTGGCTTGTTCACGTGACCAACTCGGCTAATACAAACCCATTTGGACATGCGAGGTCGCAAATTTTAAGTGAGGATCGCTGGTATGTCATAAAGTTGAAAGAAAAGGTTTTGACTTCTCGGCTAATATAAAACCTATTGGACATGCGAGGTCGCAAATTGTAAATGAGGATCGTCTCTATAGCATAATGTTGAAAGAAAAGGTTTTGAAAGTTGTGCTCTTCCAGAGGAACCGTTCAAACATTTCTATGTTTTGGGACACCCAGTATAGATGAGCTGTTTATGGCTGTTTCATCTTCGATGAATTGATAAATCACAAGACTATGTGGACACTGTTAATCTCAACCGTGATTCCAAATATGTCTTTGAATAAGGCTACAGTTTCTCCTATCAATACAAAAGATAAATGAAAAACATTACCGGTAGCGTATGATCCCAATGCATCTTCGTTTTATTCTGATCATTGCCATTTTTCCAATCGACGTTTGCAACTGATGCCCCAACGAATACTGACTTTTTATTAAGGCATTTACTTTGATCATGGGTAGTTAGACACTGCTGGTGTGCTTCTATGGAGGAGCGCTGGATAATATGTATCTGCGGAGGAAATATTGTTTAGTACTGCGGAGGAGATATTTTTGTTCTTTCGACATCTCCTCCGCAGCACTAAACAATATTTCCTCCGCAGATACATATTATCCAGCGCTCTTCCGTAGAAGCACACCAGCAGTGTCTAACTACCCATGCTTTGATACTGATTATAATCCCTATGGTATCCTTGCTCACAGGGACTCATAATAAAATAGTGAAAAAGCTGGCCATATTTTATGCATTCATCCATCGAATCATAATCGAATCATTGCTTGGACCTGTTTTCAAAATGATATCAGTTGATCTGAGTGATGTAATTCAAGTTAAATAACAATGGGAAACAATGAGGTCAGGCAATAAGTTTAAAGCAAAACAACAAGCATCAGATCGTAGTCAATGATCAGATTGATCAAGGGTGTTAGGACACAGATATTTCAATTACGTATTTATTTACCTTGTTTTGATCTTCGTCTTGTTTTCTCGTCTTGTTTTCTTCTCTGTTCTTTTTCCTCTTGCTGATGTAAATGCCTCGTGTTATTTGAATATATCTTCCTTGCATTCCTGTGTCTTAGCGCGCCTTCGTAGAAGAAAGGTTTTTAAACCGCAATGCCATATTAAATACTTATTAAGTACTTTCTTCTACGAAGGCGCGCTAAGACACAGGAATACAAGGAAGATATATTCAAATAACACGAGGCATTTACATCAGCAAGAGGAAACAGAACAGAGAAGAAAACAAGACAAGCAAACAAGACGAAGATCAAAACAAGGTAAATAAATACGTAATTTAAATATCCGTGTCCTAACACCCTTGGATTGATAAACACTTCTCGTCGAAGATCAAATAATCTCCTTCGAATTATGGCAAATTACCAACAACAGTTCAGTTTCCTAGTTCCGCCTACATGTACTTTTATAGCATAGGCTTCAAATCTTTAAAACGGTTGGTGTAAAATTCAATTACCTATTTCTTTGAACTGAATGACTTAAAAGGAACTTCAGCTGTTTTGCTATAATTCTACCGTTGGACTTATCAGAAATCTTCGATATTTAGATTTACAGTGTTGTTCTCCTTTTGATAGAATTCAATAAAAATTGTCGAAAAAAGTTAAAAACATCGTAATTTCTAAACTGTTTGACGCAATATGAAATAATTTCGAATAAACCCTAGTTTATGGATGTCTACATTATGGTAGCAAGTAAAAGTCTATCACTCTTCTGGTTTATGATTTAGAAATTTGATGACGGCACATCCTCAAATGAGTTAGAATATGAAATACGCTGTAATTTCAAAAATATTCAAAATTTCTTGAAAAATTTTAGGTAAGTAGCTAAAGTTTATTTGAAGCCATTCAGCTAGAAGAACACGCGATAGAATTTTACACCCACCTTTTTTACGCCGATTGAAAGATTTGAAACCTATGCTTACTTTTATATACTCTGGGTACCGGGGTGGGTGGGTTAGAATTTCTGAACTGGTTAAACGATCTGATAACCCTGCCAATTTTCCATTAAATTTGTATACCCTGTTGGAAAATTAGAAATAATCTCATACCCCACAATTGTCCATCTATCAAACTATTTTCCACTAACCACATCAAAGAAGTTCTGTTTTTGTCAAAGAGGTAAAAGATAGGAGTGCAAAGCTACGTAAACATAATGAAACACTATCATGGAAGGCCAATTAGCTGGAATTTTAGAAAAATATACTGGAAGATTTGAAAGCTGTCATTAACAAACTAGCTAGCATTGCAGGTGTGCGAAGATATGGTATTCCATAAGCCTTTTCGTCTTATTGAAATAACGTTCTAAAGTAATATTCTAAAAATCTAAAAATTTTATAAATTCCAAAAATGGGGAGGCTCCCTCTTTGATTAGTTTACCTATTTAAGGGGCTCCTCCTTTGAGTAATTCCCTGCATTCAACTCATTTTGCTAATATTTTTGAATTTCATGCAGTGGAATTTAAAATATGAACTGAACTAAACAGGACTGAACTGTTCCGACATTACTTAAGTATGCCTTCCAAGAAATATGATACGGAAAACACGCAAAAATAAAGTAAAAATATGCCAAGGTTATCTTTTATCAAAATAAATGGCTTCCGAAGTTATATTTTTCCAGTACTGGAGTTTCTTAATTCTTTGGTGATCTTAGGGTTGAGTTTCTTATAAAACAAAAAATACGTGTATACTTGGGAAAACAAGTTTCCAGAATTTGTAGAACAACAAAATTGTTGTAACTTCTCAATATGGGTAAGATTTGTCAAACAGATAATCATAATCATAAGAAGATAATCATAAGGGAAAAGGATACCAAATGTGAAGAATATTGTTGTGAAGATGGCCAGGAAGAAACGAAAGTAGATGGTACAGGTAGTGTTGAGACCATTTTCGCGCGTTTTATACGACAAGTATGAATGAATCCAGCAATATATAACACCACACGCAAATGTCATTGTCGCTCCAACCAAATGCACGCTTAGAACATTCGTTTCCTTGAAAAAAAAAGAGAACACATTTTCGTTTGAAGGTACTGTTATTTCACACCCAGTAAAAACGCATTATAGCTAAGATAACGCATGTTTCTATAGTTTCAAACGTATACGCCCTTTCAACAAAACGGTGCACGGTGGGTTATCAGGATCGACATCTCGCTCTCACTGTAATGTTTCTACAACGCTCAAGTATCATCTCGCTCTTGAAAGTTGTTTCTCCAACGTTTTTTGACTATTTTACTCAATTAGACGAGAACTGTAATAATACTTAGGCCAGAGTCAATTGACGAGTTGTAGTTGGAACAATGATAGAACAGAATTTATGGTTGTTTGTCAAAACTACTAAAACATACATCTAAGTTTTTTGATCCATTTTTTGATCTATCTAAATGGGTAAAGACGTTTTCGTGTTGCAAGAATAATTTCTAACGCCTTGCTGTTTTCAGATAGGCTTATATTCATATTCTGAAGCCCCGGGCAACAATATTTTGCAGCTTTTACTATACGGAGATGAAAGCCTGCCTTCGGAAACAAAAGCATTAATCTTGAACTTAACAATTAAGTTTATTTTGGAAACAGAACGCCTTAATTAATGTGTCCATTTTCTTATGAATACCCTCCGTATCCCAACCCTCCATCTGTTTAATGTCCCTTTTTAGTTTAAATAGCTAGTAGATTGGGGTAGCTTGCAACCAAGAAAGACATCTTGCCAGCCATGATGCCTTGGTCTAAAGTTTAGGCTCTTCATTAAATTCAAATTATTTGGTTGCAGGCTGTCCTGACTTGTAGCTTAGTTTAAGGTTTGTATGCTGTTCGTTCCGTTCTTTGACCCCTTTACACACTGTTCTGGTATTGTCCTTGTTTTTTGTTTCATGTTATGGCCTTGGGGTAGTCGTGCCACTTCGCTCCTCTTGGTATCGTCTCTGTAGTGTCTTATAGTTGTAATGAGAGAGTATAGTAGGAGGTATCATTGTATTGTAAATTTTTATCTTGAATATAAAAAAAAGATAGACTTATGCAGTTGAATAAATAGACTAAAGGCAAGTCTACAGTATGTTCCAGTGTGAAGCAAGTTGAAATGACGATGAAGATGGAGCCTTTACAGTACGGCTTTTTACCTTCTTAATGATTCGCTCCTTGGTAATTTGGGTGAAATCTTGGCACTTCTCTACGCCAACGATGTATGGAGAAAATGAGACAACCGTTCTCTGCGCTGAAGACCTCCCGAAAATATGCAGCCAAATTCACCACTGGCTGGGTAAAACCTGCCTTAAAATATTCACCTGAAAATTTGCAACGATACACATGCCAAAAGCACTGAAGAATCCAAGAAATAATCCAATGTTATTTAGAAGCTGACCAGTTTGCTGAGTGGTGTAGTTTGCAAAGTTTTCATGTCTTATAAACATGCACACAAACGCTGTAAAAACAACGAAGATCGTATTGCGTGAGTAAGACCCCGTTTACACTATGCCGGTACGAAATGAATACGGCATGAAACTGTGCCGTATTGGCCCCCCGTTTACACTATGCTGGCATAGTTTTTACTTGAATACGGCACGAAATGAATACGGCATGCTAACTGGCTTCGTCGCTCTACCGGCATAGTGTAAACGGCGAATACGGCATCATTTCATGTCGGATTCACATTGAGGCGATAATCTGGAAAATGAGAGCATGCGCCTTGACTAATCCTCGCTCTGCGCATGGTCAAAACCTATCGTATTCATTTTGTGCCGGTATAGTGTAAACGTCGATTCCGTTTCAACAGAAAAACCAATACGGCACAGTTTTATGCCGTTTTCGTTTCGTACCGGCATACCGTAATAGCTCTATTAAGCCCCCTCTCTATTAAGCCCCCCTCTCTATTAAGCCCCCCCTCTAGAGCCTCGAAAATTAAATAAGCCCCCCTCTCTATTAAGCCCCCCCCCATTTTCATACAAGAAAGATTTTAGAGTAAAGTGCAATGATTTAATGAGTGCTCATGATGTATTTCATCGTAATATTTCCAATTTCTAATTTCATGTGCTTGAGAGTCAAAACTTTTTTGTCCAGTTCTTTCTTCAACGTCTCTAGCATCCCCCGAGAGTGACACAGCGCAGTGTAAGTCCGGGGAACAACTTGATTTTTTAAATAAGCCCCCCTCTCTATTAAGCCCCCCTCTCTATTAAGCCCCCCTCTAGAGCCTCGAAAATTAAATAAGCCCCCCCCCCCGGGGCTTAATAGAGCTTTTACGGTAGTGTAAACGGGGTCTAAAAAACTTGCAACTTTCAGAAAATATTTAAAATGAATCTATTAGCCAACGGGGCATGCTCATCGGGGGAGTTAATCTTACCCATCCTCAAGAAAATAATTTTTTTTAATCCACGGACCCAAAAAATAATAAATCACTTTCCTTGACCTCACAAAAATAATTGTTAGCAATCTTCTCAAAAACCAAAAAAAATTAAATCATCTTTTCAGAAACACAACGTCAATATATGACCTTTGACTAACTAATTACTGAGGTAAATTAAAGTAAAAGGTACATTGAAAAATTGTGTTATTTATTTTAGACTTAGCTGGACAATCATGTTCTTTCTATCAACATTCTGCATCAGTCTGACGCATAACGGACGTGTATTTCGGTTGCTTCTTGTGGTGAAGCATCGATATTTGTTCTTGTTCAATGCTTTGTTCAATTGCAACAATCTCGAATCAATTTTGAGAGTTTACATTAAAATCGTACGTTTCGTTCCAAAACAAATAATGCTTTTTGAACATTGAGGCATGACCAACTTATGGTTGAAAGGGCTAAGAGATACCCGGGTTAAAAACTGATCCACTCTGAGAATTAACTAGGTTAGTGGGAACGCAACGCATAAACGAACTTTTAACTCGTTTTTTGTTTTAACCCACGGGCTAGTGGACAGGCAGCCTTAGATATTAACTGCTAAAGACTGCTGTGCAAACGGGAAATCTTTCCTGTCTCTACCAGCCTAGCCTAAAGTTTTCATTCTTTTTGCAAGTTTTAATCTCTTTCAAAAGAGGCGTTCTTCAACGATCTACAGGGTGTGATTTTAAAAATTTTCGGACCCAATCAGAACTTTCAAATTGTTACGACATGAGTTGACATTTTCCTATTATTGCAGAAGCAATTAACGTTGATAATCTGCAGTGTGCTCTCTTTCTGGTTTTGCCCCTGCCCTAAAAAGTTTCAAGCTGCAAGCCTGGTAAAAGCTTATCCAACAAAAAGGAAAGCAAGGCAATGCAGCAGAACTTTCTCTTGGCTTGGCATTTCTACAAGCCATTCAAAGGGTATACAAAATATAAACTTCTTACCCAGAAACGCGCCAAGATTTAAAAAGAGGCCAAAGATGCAGCTTTCTGGTGCTGTTGTGCCAGTCTCACTACAAAGAATATTCACATTAGACAGTGGCAACACTTCACCAAATTTTTCCTGCAATTGTCCGCTCTTTTCAAGATGAATTCATCAAGTTTTCATGCGCTTTTATATGTATACATCACACAAGAGACATCAACAAAGCACTTTGGAGTAATGATTGATCACAATTTTATAACTCACCTTATGTAGGGCAGGAGAGGATTCACATGATCAGATGTGACTGATATGGCATACCTATATTTTAGAAGAGAAATATCTGTTATACGTACAATACTATCACAATACCAGTGGCGGCGCCAGCCTCAAAAAATTGGAGGGGACGAAGGAAGATGGGTGTCTGGGGGCGAAGCCGCCAGGAAAATTTTCAAGACCACGCCATTTTTATGCTCAGGAAACCCCAGAGGGGGTACTCTGGTATATTTAGGATAGGGATGCTCAGGTTACTTTTTTGGGTCTAAAATTTAGGCAAGGATTATTTTTTTGGGTCAATGATTTGTAGAGTTATTTTTTTGGGTTCAAGAAATTCTGGCTTACTTTTTTGGGACTCAAATATTAGAAAAAGTAAAAGAATTGGGGAAAAGATAATTTACTAACAAAATTAGAGTCAAGTAACAGTACTAAAATAAAAAAACATATATATCCAAACACATTATGAGAAATCTAATCAGTTAGGGCATTTTTAAGCAGATTTAAGATACTCACTTCATAACTTTTGGGTATGTAAGGTCGGAAAAATTATTTTTTTGGGTCTATTTTCATGCTAGAAATTACTTTTTTGGGTTGATGCGTTGTACCCCAGCCTGAGCACCCCTATCCTAAATATACCTGAGTACCCCCCTGGGCAGGAAACGCCCTTTTTACCCTAAGGAAACACCCTTCTTTGACTATCAAGCCCTAAAGATACCTACCTAACCCCTCCTAAGACATTTTCTCAACGGATTTAGACGAATTGGAAGAGTGACCTCAGAGAATAGTGGGGGGGACTTGTCCCCCATCCCCCCCATGGCTCCGCCACTGCACAATACCTTCCTTTCATTCTCTGAGGGGACATACAGTAATCATGTTTGCGTTAACAATATTTTCAACCTTGGGTCTTAAAGTCTTGATATATCATTTCAAAAGTTTATGTATCCAAAAACTTCCTTATATCAGCTTGCTTGATGACGTCATTATACGCAGCTTCTGCTCTGTTGTTTGCGTATCATCCTTGTTACTTGCAGCACTTCTAATCCTAGTTGATTTAAGGCCAATCTCCTATAAAGCAAATCACAGCGATTGTCAGTGATTGCCACATTTTGAGCATGCGCAGTTCATTTTTTCACACCTACAGGCCATGTTCACCATGGTTCACCTTGGAGTTCAAGTAGCTTGAACTTTTCAGCGATCGCCAGCGAAAGTTATGCAATTTGATTCCAAATTTCAATTCCCATTTTACTGCCAGCGATCAAGCTAACAAATGGAGACTGATTTTACCGGCAATCTCAATAACCAATCGATACGATTCGCAGTGATGGAGATTGGCCTTTACACTGAGCCAGGTGAATAGAATGGGCTTACTTTTAACCCTCCAATGAGAATGCCCTCTTCTAATCAAAACAAGAACGCAAGGCAAGCTAGCAAGAGTAAAATCTCAAATTTGGAAAAATCTTTCTGAAGTCAATAATTGTTTAATTATGTAACAATGCACTGATAAATTTTATTCATACTAAAAGTTCTTGCAGGCTATGTATGTATGTATGTAAAATTTTGCCATACAAAGTAAAAATGGAAAATGTAATAAAGGAAAGAAAGGCTATTTACATGTATAAAATGGTAATAAAAACTAAAGATCTAGTATAAAAATACCCCTAGTTTAAAATGGCAGGGATAGCATTAAAAGGTCAGTGCAACCTTGTTTCCATAATGGTCCCTCCAGGGGTATTATAGAAAAGAAAAGTTTTCATGAAAAAAAGAGACGTTCATAAGAAAGTGTAACAGCCTGTTGGGCTTGTTATTTATGCAGTTTTTATAAATTTAATAATATATATAGGGACTGTCTTCTTGATTTTGGAGGTCTTTAAAGAAATTGTCCTTTATCTTATGTTTGAAACTGTTAACGTTTTTAGCAGACTTTAGGTCAGAGTGTAGATTGCTCCAGATTTAGAGCTTTCCAAATGGTATTTTTCAGCGAGCAAGGGCCCTGTTGTGATTTACAGTAGTTGAAAGAAATCTCTTCACAAGACAAAAAAGAGAGCAAGTTATGACAAGGTGGGAAGAAAACACTATTTCCTAATTATTTCATTCTCTCCTAATAAGCATGTGTACATTTGGCAAGCCTAAGGTGCTGAATGGGGCTTGGTTGAAGATCTCATCAGTTTGCAAGTCTCCAATAGGAGGTCTTATGAGGAAAATATTTCTCAACTGATGCATCAAGTCACCGATTTCAATGAGGAAAAGTTTTTGATTTACCGAAGACTTTTGGCTGCACTGAAAAACTTATTGCAGTTCACAACGATTGGGTGGCTACAAGGGACGTTACAGTCCATCAAACACCCCACATATTTTCTGTCTCATGCTGTATGTAACCAAGAATAATCAGTCAATCTTAAAAGAAAAGCTTAAAATTCTACAAAAAGAAAAGCTTTGAACTCTAAAACACTGAATGTGCATAAAATTGAATTCTACTCTGAAGCATGATATGCCAAGAGAAAAGTTGAATTGTCAAATTTTGTTTTAGTTGATTGAGCAACTGGTTGTTAAAACTGTACACAACAATACAAATACTGTAAGTCTTTTTCAAAAATGGTTGGACAAGATAAAAAAGCCTTTGCTCACGCTGTTATGAAGGAGACAGTCAGAGAGAAACCCATTAGCACAATATAATGATGAGGTCGGATCCATCTGCACAGCAGAATCTAAAAATAAAGTTTGAAATATAACAGATCAATTCAAAATTCTCATGAAAGATTGGTATTTTGATAGTCAATGCGGCTGCAACGCTTGCAGTCAATAAGTTCCATAATGTAATCTCTAAAAACTGCTTCATGTTAGTGTATATTAGTGCTCACACTATCGTAAAACTAACATTAACTATTAAAGCTGCACATTTCAATCTATTTGCAAGACATAAAGACATTGACTAAGAGGAAAATTACTGCAATATATGCTAAAATTGGGCGTGTCTTGGGCGATGCCCCCCCCCAAACTTGTTCTGGTACACAGTCCACACCACATCACCACATTTTGATGCAACTTCGTGCATGTGACAGAAGTGATGACCATGCAAAGTATGAGCACTATGGCTGCGCATTGCCAATGCATATTGCCAACTTAGTGCCAGCGCTAATCAGGACGAACTTGCTTAACAATCGAATAGAAATAGGAACGAAAACAAAGTTTGTGAGCTACCCATCTTCGCTGCTGTATTCTCCTATGACAGTTCTACGAGAAGAGTACGACCCACGCCTGGTTATTTTTGTGCCTAAAAAATGAAAAATGGGCCTAAACAATGCATCAAGAAAAAACACTATTGATTTTCCGTCTACCGACGATTTGCTGCACACAAATTAATCTGTGAAGCACAGATGAAATAAGACTTATTCTACAGATGCAAAAACAATCAAATCTAGGCTTACGTCCATGATGTGCACCATTGTTGCAGTACAGTAGGCTTTGCGTGGCCGCCCCTTGCTTCACTTCTCCTTGAGATTTGTAATCTTGCAACCTTGCAACACAACAGCAGGATTTATTTCAACATATCGCCCACGTGACATGTCAAGTATTCTTGGAATCGAAGGGATCTTTGGAACAGGATGTATTGGAATAGAAAGAGGACACCGGATGGACAGCGAAACTGAAACAACAAACTGGAAATTTAGGGACCCTGAGAGCACATTTTAACATGTGTATAGTAGAGTAGTTTTGCAATTCTGAGAAATTGAAAAGGAAGGGCAGATTAGTTTTAAGGAGTGGCCCAAAATTGAGAATGTGCCACGCTAAGGTGGAGAGTGGGTGGAGCAAGCGTTGCAGTTTGAGATTTCTCCCTGCATCCTATGTTCCTAGTTCTGTTTATTTTTTTAAGGTAGGCTCAGTTTACTCAAGGGCGGGCATGTCACACTGGGAACGATGGTCATATCTATACCTTTGTCCGAAAACCGGTAGTTCATGAAAAACTTTTGCACCACCTTTGTCCCAAAACTGGTCGTTTTTGATGGCAAATTTCCACTGTTATTTTTCTTCAATTTGAAGGACAATTTTTAACATTATGTATCACTGACGATGTTTGTCCCCAAAACCGGTAGTTTCGACCTACTACTGTTTTCCAAAGCAAGTAGTAATTATAGATATGAAAGTACAAGGGTCCCAAAACCGGTTGCCGGACAATGGTAGGACCGCTTCGGTGAAAAATTTGAAATTCTGGCCTTTTTTTCGGAAATTTGCCGGACAAAGGTAGAACCGCTTTAGTGAGAAATTGTAATTTCTGGTCTTTTTTTCCGTAAATTTGGCGGACAAAGGTATGTGAAAAATTTATGTGAAAAATTTGAAATACTAGTCTTTTCTGCCTAAATTTGGCGGACAAAGGGAGAACCAGCCTTCAGAATTTTGATTAGATAGGAGGTTGGGAAATTTGATTTTTGGGATAAATTGATGGAAAAAGAAGATTGATATTCAAGTTTCACCTTTGTCCCAAAAACTGGTTGTTTTGGGCAGGAAAGTCGTACTATTTGATAAAAGAACTGGTTATTTTTTCCAATTCCTCTGGACAAACATGGGGTCAAATATTTTACAGTACTTGTCCGCCACTGGTTCACTCGCTCCATACATCATCTTTGGACTTTGGAGAAAAAACTGGGAGGCCCATGTGCCTGCCAAAGGAAAATGTTTAGGACCTGTCCTGGAACAAAATATTGGAAATATAACAGCTGTCCATGAATGAAATGTAGCAAACAATGGATAGAGAATCATTGCTCTTTTAGTTTCTTCGACCTGTCCTCAAAAGGTTTAACTTCACTATGGGGAATCTTGAGGAATTGACAAAATAACCGGTTTTTTATCACACAGTACGACTTTCCGGCCCGAAACAACCAGTTTAAAAGGTGAAGTTTTAAAATCTGTCTTCTTTTTCCATCGATTTTTCACAAAAATGAAGTTTTATATTAACCTCCTATCTAATCAAAATCCTAAAGGTTAAGCTGGCTCTGCCTCCTCCAGCAAACTTTACGAAAAAAGTCTAATATTCAAATTTTCACAAGAGTGGTTCTACCTTTGTCCGCCAAATTCACAGGAAAAGACCTGAATTTCCAATTCTTCAATTTTTCACGATATGAAACTTTTTTCTGCAAGACAATCGGTTTTGTGATGCTTGCTCTTTTATGGCAACAATCACCCACGGGGGGGGGGGGTTCTTGACTAAATATTGGGTAGGGGTCTGCCGCGAGCATGTTCAAAGTGGTACCGTTGGCTACACTAATTTCTACAAAAATGCTACCCTTAGCTAGACTACCTTCACGAAAGTAGAACTGGATATTCGACTAACAAAGATACAGAGCTGGTTTTACCACGAATCGATTCGAGAGGCCCACTCCACATTTGTTTTTCTGCATTTGGTTAAAATCTCATCAGGGATCGGCGTTACATCGAATTTCATTCCTTCGAAAGTTGGTCTATGTTCAAGAATTCTTCAGGAACGCTACAAATGAGATATAGCTTTCAAAATTTCACATGTTACATGAATTATGTCCAGGAATAACATGAAAATATTTGTTTGTTTGATTGATTTTTGAAAATCCTTGACGAATTAAAGCTATTTGCTGCCAAGAAACTAATGGGCCTACCTTCACCCGCAGCAGAATCTCAGAAATCGGCATTAAATCATTCCTTTTCGCAATAATAACCAGTGGATACATTTACGAAAGACTTCATCACAAAATTAATTTCTTTCCACCATTTTATCATCGATAATTTCGATATAATGTGACAAGACTTTACAGCCTCTGCAGCAAACCGTCCAACACCGTCGATTCAAAGTTTTCTTGTTGCAAACACATGGAAAGCTTGCATAAAAATAAAACAAAAGGTTGTGCAAGGCTCAGTCTCCCATATGACACAGCAAATTGATACCTTTGATAATAGATTGTACACCTTTGAGAATAGATTGCAATGGAAATTTCTTTACACGACAAATTATGTACTTTTCCGATGTGACAAAGAAATTTGCAATCTTTGAGAAATGTATTATTTTCTCTTTATTTTGCTGCGATGATACCCGATAGAATGCCTTCAGGAGTGTGCAATCTATTCTCTAAGGTGTCATTTTGCTGTGTCATATAGGAGACCTAAGTCGTGCAAACATTCTGTTTATGCAAGTCTTGCATTCCAATTCCAAGGTGTTTGCAACAAGAAAACTTTGAATCGACGGTAGTTGTACAGTGTGCTGCTGAGGTTGTAAAGTCTTATCTCATTTTATCGAAATTGTCGATGATAAATTGGTGGAAATAAATTGGAACTGTGGTTAATTCATTCATTAATGTATCCGCTGGTTATTATTACGAAAAAGAGTGATTTAATGCCGATTACTGGGATTCTGATTCTGGGATACATCAAGCCAAGGTTCATATTCTATTCAATAACCATCAATTCATAAAATTTCAACCATAGACTGTGTTTTGAATTCATCTTTTCTCCATAATTTTACTATCACTTTAACCTCATTAACCTGATGAGGTGTCAAATGTTTTGAAATATATACCTCATTTTGAAGAATTGCATCAAGCCAAGGTTCATATTCGATTCAATAACCATCCATTCATGAGATTTTAACCATGTGTTTTGAATTTATATTTTCTCGATAAGTTTTCTATCATTTGAACCTCATTAACCTGATGAGGTTTCAAATGTTTTGAAATATATACCTTATTTTGGAGAACTGCATCAAGCGAAGGTTCATATTCTATTCAATAACCATCCATTCATAAGATTTCAACCATTGAGAGTGTTTTGAATTCATATTTTCTCGATAAGTTTACTATCATTTGAACCTCATTAACCTGATGAGGTTTCAAATGTATTGAAATATATACCTCATTTTGAAGAATTGCATCAAGCCAAGGTTCATATTCGATTCAATAACCATCCATTCATAAGATTTCAACCATTGAGAGTGATTTGAATTCATATTTTCTCGATTAATTTACTATCATTTGAACCTCATTAACCTGATGAGGTTTCAAATGTTTTGAAATATATACCTCATTTTGAAAAATTGCATCAAGCCAAGTTTCCTATTCTATTCAATAACCATCCATACATAATATTTCCACCATTGAGAGTGATTTGAATTCATATTTTCTCGCTTAATTTACTATCATTTGAACCTCATTAACCTGATGAGGTTTCAAATGTTTTGAAATATATACCTCATTTTGAAAAATTGCATCAAGCCAAGGTTCATATTCTATTCAATAACCATCCATTCATAAGATTTCAACCATTGAGAGTGATTTTAATTCATATTTTCTCGTTTAATTTACTATCATTTGAACCTCATTAACCTGATGATGTTTCAAATGTTTTGAAATATATACCTCATTTTCAAGAATTGCATCAAGCTATGGTTTATATTCTATTCAATAACCATCATTTCATAAGATTTCAACCATTGAGAGTGATTTGAAATCATATTTTCTCGTTTAATTTACTATCATTTGAACCTCATTAACCTGATGATGTTTCAAATGTTTTGAAATATATACCTCATTTTGAAGAATTGCATCAAGCCAAGGTTCATATTCTATTCAATAACCATCAATTCATAAGATTTCAACAATAGACAGTGTTTTGAATTCATATTTTCTCGATACGTTTACTATCATTTTAACCTCATTAACCTGATGAGGTTTCAAATGTTTTGAAATATGTACCTCATTTTGAAGAATTGCATCAAGCCAAGGTTCATATTCTATTCAATAACCATCAATTCATAAGATTTCAACCATTGAGAGTGTTTTGAATTCATATTTTCTCGCTTAATTTACTATAATTTGAACCTCATTAACCTAATGAGGTTTCAAATGTTTTGAAATATATACCTCATTTTCAAGAATTGCATCAAGCTTTGGTTCATATTCTATTCAATAACCATCAATTTATAATATTTCAACCATTGAGAGTGATTTGAATTCATATTTTCTCGATAGGTTTACTATCATTTCAACCTCATTAACCTGATGAGGTTTCAAATGTCTTGAGATATATACCTCATTTTGAAGAATTGCATCAAGCCAAGGTTCATATTCGATTCAGTAACCATCCATTCATAAGATTTCAACCATTGAGAGTGATTTGAATTCATATTTTCTCGATTAATTTACTATCATTTTAACCTCATTAACCTAATGAGGTTTCAACTGTTTTTAAATATATACCTCATTTTCAAGAATTGCATGAAGATACGGTTTATATTCGATTCAATAAACATAATTTCATAAGATTTCAACCATTGAGAGTGATTTGAAATCATATTTTCTCGATTAATTAACTATCATTTGAACCTCATTAACCTGATGATGTTTCAAATGTTTTGAAATGTAAACCTCATTTTGAAGAATTGCATCAAGCCAAGTTCATATTCGATTCAATAACCATCATTTCATAAAATTTCAACCATTGAGAGTGATTTGAATTCATATTTTCTCGATTAATTTACTATCATTTGAACCTCATTAACCTGATGAGGTTTCAAATGTTTTGAAATATATACCTCATTTTGAAAAATTGCATCAAGCCAAGGTTCATATTATATTCAATAACCATCCATACATAATATTTCCACCATTGAGAGTGATTTGAATTCATATTTTCTCGCTTAATTTACTATCATTTGAACCTCATTAACCTGATGATGTTTCAAATGTTTTGAAATATATACCTCATTTTGAAAAATTGCAACAAGACAAGGTTCATATTCTATTCAATAACCATCATTTCATAAGATTTCAACCATTGAGAGTGATTTGCATTCTTATTTTCTCGTTTAATTTACTATCATTTGAACCTCATTAACCTGATGATGTTTCAAATGTTTTGAAATGTAAACCTCATTTTGAAGAATTGCATCAAGCTATGGTTTATATTCGTTTCAATAACCATCATTTCATAAGATTTCAAACATTGAGAGTGATTTGAAATAATATTTTCTCGTTTAATTTACTATCATTTGAACCTCATTAACCTGATGAGGTTTCAAATGTTTTGAAATATATACCTCATTTTGAAGAACTGCATCAAGCCAAGGTTCATATTCTATTCAATAACCATCAATTCATAAGATTTCAACAATTGACAGTGTTTTGAATTCATATTTTCTCGAAACGTTTACTATCATTTTAACCTCATTAACCTGATGAGGTTTCAAATGTTTTGAAATATAAACCTCATTTTCAAGAACTGCATCAAGATAAGGTTTATATTCGATTCAATAACCATCATTTCATAAAATTTCAACCATTGAGAGTGATTTGAATTCATATTTTCTCGTTTAATTTACTATCATTTGAACCTCATTAACCTGATGAGGTTTCAAATGTTTTGAAATATATACCTCATTTTCAAGAATTGCATCAAGCTTTGGTTCATATTCTATTCAATAACCATCAATTTATAATATTTCAACCATTGAGAGTGATTTGAATTCATATTTTCTCGATAGGTTTACTATCATTTCAACCTCATTAACCTGATGAGGTTTCATATGTCTTGAAATATATACCTCAATTTGAAGAATTGCATCAAGCCAAGGTTCATATTCGATTCAGTAACCATCCATTCATAAGATTTCAACCATTGAGAGTGATTTGAATTCATATTTTCTCGATTAATTTACTATCATTTTAACCTCATTAACCTAATGAGGTTTCAACTGTTTTTAAATATATACCTCATTTTCAAGAATTGTATCAAGCTATGGTTTATATTCTATTCAATAATCATAATTTCATAAAATTTCAAACAGTGAGATTGATTTGCATTCATATTTTCTCGATTAATATACTATCATTTGAACCTCATTAACCTGATGAGGTTTCAACTGTTTTTAAATATATACCTCATTTTCAAGAATTGTATCAAGATATGGTTTATATTCTATTCAATAACCATCATTTCATAAAATTTCAACCATTGAGAGTGATTTGAATTCATATTTTCTCGATTAATTTACTATCATTTGAACCTCATTAACCTGATGAGGTTTCAAATGTTTTGAAATATATACCTCATTTTCAAGAATTGCATCAAGCTGGTTTATATTCGATTCAATAACCATCATTTCATAAAATTTCAACCATTGAGAGTGATTTGAATTCATATTTTCTCGCTTAATTTACTATCATTTGAACCTCATTAACCTGATGAGGTTTCAAATGTTTTGAAATATATACCTCATTTTCAAGAATTGCATCAAGCCAAGGTTCATATTCGATTCAATAACTATCCATTCATAAGATTTCAACCATTGAGAGTGTTTTGAATTCATATCTTCTCGATAAGTTTACTATCATTTGAACCTCATTAACCTGATGAGTTTTCAAATGTTTTGAAATATATACCTTATTTTGAAGAATTGCATCAAGCCAAAGTTTATATTCTATTCAATAACTATCAATTCATAAGATTTCAACCATTGAGAGTGTTTTGAATTCATATTTTCTCGATTAATTTACTATCATTTGAACCTCATTAACCTGATGAGGTTTCAAATGTTTTGAAATATATACCTCATTTTGAAGAACTGCATCAAGCCAAGGTTCATATTCTATTCAATAACCATCAATTCATAAGATTTCAACAATTGAGAGTGTTTTGAATTCATATTTTCTCGAATAGTTTACTATCATTTGAACCTCATTAACCTGATGAGGTTTCAAATGTTTTGTAATATATACCTCATTTTGAAGAACTGCATCAAGCCAAGGTTTATATTCGATTCAATAACCATCATTTCATAAAATTTCAACCATTGAGAGTGATTTGAATTCATATTTTCTCGCTTAATTTACTATCATTTGAACCTCATTAACCTGATGAGGTTTCAAATGTTTTGAAATATATACCTCATTTTCAAGAATAGACCTTTTAGCTATTCTACAAAAGAGCCTGGATCGAGCATTATTTTTATACGTGAGGCTCGATAGAGTGGTGTTAAGAGCTTCTATCACTATTGTGCAAATTCGAAAATTCTCCAATGTGCACTTTCTAGAATTTTCGAATATGCACAATATTGATAGAAGCTCTAACGCCACTCTATCGAACCTCGTGTATAAAAATAAAGCTCGATCCAGGCTCTTTTGTAGAATAGCTAAAAGGTCTATTGCATCAAGCTATGGTTTATATTCTATTCAATAATCATAATTTCATAAGATTTCAACCATTGAGAGTGATTTGAATTCATATTTTCTCGATTAATTTACTATCATTTGAACCTCATTAACCTGATGAGGTTTCAAATGTTTTGAAATATATACCTCATTTTCAAGAATTGCATCAAGCTATGGTTTATATTCTATTCAATAATCATAATTTCATTAAACTTCAAACATTGAGATTGATTTGCATTCATGTTTTCTCGATTAATATACTATCATTTGAACCTCATTAACCTGATGAGGTTTCAAATGTTTTGAAATATATACCTCATTTTGAAGAACTGCATCAAGATAAGGTTTATATTCGATTCAATAACCATCATTTCATAAAATTTCAACCATTGAGAGTGATTTGAATTCATATTTTCTCGATTAATTTACTATCATTTGAACCTCATTAACCTGATGAGGTTTCAAATGTTTTGAAATATATACCTCATTTTCAAGAATTGCATCAAGCCAAGGTTCATATTCGATTCAATAACTATCCATTCATAAGATTTCAACCATTGAGAGTGTTTTGAATTCATATCTTCTCGATAAGTTTACTATCATTTGAACCTCATTAACCTGATGAGGTTTCAAATGTTTTGAAATATATACCTCATTTTGAAGAATTGCATCAAGCCAAGGTTTATATTCTATTCAATAACTATCAATTCATAAGATTTCAACCACTGAGAGTATTTTGAATTCATATTTTCTCGATTAATATACTATCATTTGAACTTCATTAACCTGATGAGGTTTCAAATGTTTTGCGATATATACCTCATTTTCCAGAATTGCATCAAGCCAAAGTTCATATTCGATTCAATAACCATCAATTCATAAGATTTCAACAATTGAGAGTGTTTTGAATTCATATATTCTCAAAGGTTTACCATCATTTTAACCTCATTAACCTGATGAGGTTTCAAATGTTTTGTAATATATACCTCATTTTCAAGAATTACACCAAGCTATGGTTTATATTCTATTCAATAATCACAATTTCAAAAAGTTTCAACCATTGAGAGTGTTTTGAATTGATATTTTCTAGATAATTTTACGATCATTTGAACCTCATTAACCTGATGAGGTTTCAACTGTTTTGAAATATATACCTCATTTTCAAGAATTGCATCAAGCTATGGTTTATATTCTATTCAATAAGCATAATTTCATAAAATTTCAACCATTGAGAGTGATTTGAATTCATATTTGCTCGTGTAATTTACTATCATTTGAACCACATTAACCTGATGAGGGTTTAAATGTTTTGAAATATATACCTCATTTTGAGGAGTTACATCAGGCCAAGGCTCCTATTCGATTCAATAACCATCCATTCATAAGATTTCAACCATTGAGAGTGATTTGAAATCATATTTTATCGATTAATTAACTATCATTTGAACCTCATTAGCCTGATGAGGTTTCAAATGCTTTGAAATATATACCTCAATTTGAAGAACTGCATCAAGCCAAGTTTCACATTCTATTCAATAACCATCAAGTCATAAGATTTCAACAATTGAGAGTGTTTTGAATTCATATTTTCTCAAAAGTTTACCATCATTTTAGCCTCATTAACCTGATGAGGTTTCAAATGTTTTGTAATATATACCTCATTTTCAAGAATTGCATCAAGCTATGGTTTATATTCTATTCAATAATCATAATTTCATAAAATTTCAACCATTGAGAGTGATTTGAATTCATATTTGCTCGTGTAATTTACTATCATTTGAACCACATTAACCTGATGAGGGTTTAAATGTTTTGAAATATATACCTCATTTTGAAAAATTGCATCAAGCCAAGTTTCCTATTCTATTCAATAACCATCCATACATAATATTTCCACCATTGAGAGTGATTTGAATTCATATTTTCTCGCTTAATTTACTATCATTTCAACCTCATTAACCTGATGAGGTTTTAAATGTTTTGAAATATATACCTTATTTTGAAGAATTGCATCAAGGCAAAGTTTATATTCTATTCAATAACTTTCAATTCATAAGATTTCAACCACTGAGAGTGTTTTGAATTGATATTTTCTAGATAATTTTACTATCATTTGAACCTCATTAACCTGATGAAGTTTCAAATGTTTTGAAATATATACCTTATTTTGAAGAATTGCATCAAGCCAAAGTTTATATTCTATTCAATAACCATCAAGTCATAAGATTTCAACAATTGAGAGTGTTTTGAATTCATATTTTCTCAAAAGTTTACCATCATTTTAGCCTCATTAACCTGATGAGGTTTCAAATGTTTTGTAATATATACCTCATTTTAAAGAACTGCATCAAGATATGGTTTATGTTCTATTCAATAACCATCATTTCATAAAATTTCAACCATTGAGAGTGATTTGAATTCATATTTTCTCGCTTAATTTACTATCATTTGAACCTCATTAACCTGATGAGGTTTCAAATATTTTGAAATATATACCTCATTTTCAAGAATAGACCTTTTAGCTATTCTACAAAAGAGCCTGGATCGAGCATTATTTTTATACGTGAGGCTCGATAGAGTGGTGTTAAGAGCTTCTATCACTATTGTGCAAATTCGAAAATTCTCCAATGTGCACTTTCTAGAATTTTCGAATATGCACAATATTGATAGAAGCTCTAACGCCACTCTATCGAACCTCGTGTATAAAAATAACGCTCGATCCAGGCTCTTTTGTAGAATAGCTAAAAGGTCTATTGCATCAAGCTATGGTTTATATTCTATTCACTAATCATAATTTCATAAAATTTCAACCATCGAGAGTGATTTGAATTCATATTTTCTCGATTAATATACTATCATTTGAACCTCATTAACCTGATGAGGTTTCAAATGTTTTGAAATATATACCTCATTTTCAAGAACTGCATCAAGCTATGGTTTATATTTTATTCAATAATCATAATTTCATAAAATTTCAACCATTGAGAGTGATTTGAATTCATATTTTCTCGATTAATATACTATCATTTGAACCTCATTAACCTGATGAGGTTTCAAATGTTTTGAAATATATACCTCATTTTGAAGAACTGCATCAAGCTAAGGTTTATATTCGATTCAATAACCATCATTTCATAAAATTTCAACCATTGAGAGTGATTTGAATTCATATTTTCTCGCTTAATTTACTATCATTTGAACCTCATTAACCTGATGAGGTTTCAAATGTTTTGAAATATATACCTCATTTTGAAGAATTGCATCAAGCCAAGGTTCATATTCGATTCAATAACTATCCATTCATAAGATTTCAACCATTGAGAGTGTTTGAATTCATATCTTCTCGAAAAGTTTACTATCATTTGAACCTCATTGGCCTGATGAGGTTTCAAATGGTTTGAAATATATACCTTATTTTGAAGAATTGCATCAAGCCAAAGTTTATATTCTATTCAATAATCACAATTTCAAAAAGTTTCAACCATTGAGAGTGTTTTGAATTGATATTTTCTAGATAATTTTACGATCATTTGAACCTCATTAACCTGATGAGGTTTCAACTGTTTTGAAATATATACCTCATTTTCAAGAATTGCATCAAGCTATGGTTTATATTCTATTCAATAAGCATAATTTCATAAAATTTCAACCATTGAGAGTGATTTGAATTCATATTTGCTCGTGTAATTTGCTATCATTTGAACCACATTAACCTGATGAGGGTTTAAATGTTTTGAAATATATACCTCATTTTGAGGAGTTACATCAGGCCAAGGCTCCTATTCGATTCAATAACCATCCATTCATAAGATTTCAACCATTGAGAGTGATTTGAAATCATATTTTATCGATTAATTAACTATCATTTGAACCTCATTAGCCTGATGAGGTTTCAAATGCTTTGAAATATATACCTCAATTTGAAGAACTGCATCAAGCCAAGTTTCACATTCTATTCAATAATCATAATTTCAAAAAATTTCAACCATTGAGAGTGATTTGAATTCATATTTTCTCGCTTAATGTACTATCATTTGAACCTCATTAACCTGATGAGGTTTCAAATGTATTGAAATATATACCTCATTTTGAGGAGTTACATCACACCAAGGCTCCTATTCGATTCAATAACCATCCATTCATAAGATTTCAACCATTGAGAGTGATTTGAAATCATATTTTATCGATTAATTAACTATCATTTGAACCTCATTAGCCAAATGAGGTTTCAAATGTTTTGAAATATATACCTCAATTTGAAGAACTGCATCAAGCCAAGGTTCATATTCTATTCAATAACCATCAATTCATAAGATTTCAACCATTGAGAGTGATTTGAATTCATATTTTCTCGATTAATATACTATAATTTGAACTTCATTAACCTGATGAGGTTTCAAATGTTTTGCGATATATACCTCATTTTCCAGAAATGCATCAAGCCAAAGTTCATATTCGATTCAATAACCATCAATTCATAAGATTTCAACAATTGAGAGTGTTTTGAATTCATATATACTCAAAGGTTTACCATCATTTTAACCTCATTAACCTGATGAGGTTTCAAATGTTTTGTAATATATGCCTCATTTTCAAGAATTGCATCAAGCTATGGTTTATATTCTATTCAATAATCACAATTTCAAAAAGTTTCAACCATATAGAGTGTTTTGAATTGATATTTTCTAGATAATTTTACGATCATTTGAACCTCATTAACCTGATGAGGTTTCAACTGTTTTGAAATATATACCTCATTTTCAAGAATTGCATCAAGCTATGGTTTATATTCTATTCAATAAGCATAATTTCATAAAATTTCAACCATTGAGAGTGATTTGAATTCATATTTGCTCGTGTAATTTACTATCATTTGAACCACATTAACCTGATGAGGGTTTAAATGTTTTGAAATATATACCTTATTTTGAAGAATTGCATCAAGCCAAAGTTTATATTCTATTCAATAACTATTAATTCATAAGATTTCAACCATTGAGAGTGTTTTGAATTGATATTTTCTGGATAAATTTACTATCATTTGAACCTCATTAACCTGATGAGGTTTCACATGTTTTGAAATATATACCTCATTTTGAATAATTACATCAGGCCTAGGCTCCTATTCGATTCAATAACCATCCATTCATAAGATTTCAACCATTGAGAGTGATTTGAAATTATATTTTATCGATTAATTAACTATCATTTGAACCTCATTAACCTGATGAGGTTTTAAATGTTTTGAAATATATACCTTATTTTGAAGAATTGCATCAAGCCAAAGTTTCTATTCTATTCAATAACTATCAATTCATAAGATTTCAACCATTGAGAGTGTTTTGAATTGATATTTTCTAGATAATTTTACTATCTTTTGAACCTCATTAACCTGATGAGGTTTCAAATGTTTTGAAATATATACCTCATTTTCAAGAATTGCATCAAGCTGGTTTATATTCGATTCAATAACCATCATTTCATAGAATTTCAACCATTGAGAGTGATTTGAATTCATATTTTCTCGTTTAATTTACTATCATTAGAACCTCATTAACCTGATGAGGTTTTAAATGTTTTGAAATATATACCTTATTTTGAAGAATTGCATCAAGCCAAGGTTCATATTATATTCAATAACCATCAATTCATGAAATTTCAACCATTGACTGCTTTTTGAATTCATATTTTCTCCATAAGTTTACTATCACTTTAACCTCATTAACCTGATGAGGTCTCAAATGCTTTGTAATATATACCTCATTTTCAAGAACTGCATCAAGATATGGTTTATATTCTATTCAATAACAATCATTTCATAAAATTTCAACCATTGAGAGTGATTTGAATTCATTTTTTCTCGTTTAATTTTTTCTATCATTTGAACCTCATTAACCTGATGAGGTTTCAAATGTTTTGAAATATATACCTCATTTTGAAGAATTACATCAGGCAAGGCTCCTTTTCGATTCAATAACCATCCATTCATAAGATTTCAACCATTGAGAGTGATTTGAAATCATATTTTATCGATTAATTAACTATCATTTGAACCTCATTAACCTGATGAGGTTTTAAATGTTTTGAAATATATACCTTATTTTGAAGAACTGCATCAAGCCAAAGTTTATATTCTATTCAATAACTATCAATTCATAAGATTTCAACCATTGAGAGTGTTTCGAATTGATATTTTCTAGATAATTTTATTATCATTTTGAACCTCATTAACCTGATGAGGTTTCAAATGTTTTGAAATATATACCTCATTTTTAAGAATTGCATCAAGCTATGGTTAATATTCGATTCAATAACTATCCATTCATAAGATTTCAACCATTGAGAGTGTTTGAATTCATATCTTCTCGATAAGTTTACTATCATTTGAACCTCATTAACCTGATGAGGTTTCAAATGTTTTGAAATATATACCTCATTTTGAAGAACTGCATCAAGCCACGGTTCATATTCTATTCAAAAACCATCAATTCATAAGATTTCAACAATTGAGAGTGTTTTGAATTCATATTTTCTCGAATAGTTTACTATCATTTGAACCTCATTAGCCTGATGAGGTTTCAAATGTTTTGAAATATATACCTCATTTTGAAGAATTACATCAGGCAAGGCCCCTATTCGATTCAAAAACAATCCATTCATAAGATTTCAACCATTGAGAGTGATTTGAAATCATATTTTATCGATTAATTAACTATCATTTGAACCTCATTAACCTGATGAGGTTTCAAATGTTTTGAAATATATACCTCATTTTCAAGAATTGCATCAAGCCAAGGTTCATATTCGATTCAATAACCATCAATTCATAAGATTTCAACCATTGAGAGTGATTTGAAATCATATTTTATCGATTAATTAACTATCATTTGAACCTCATTAACCTGATGAGGTTTTAAATGTTTTGAAATATATACTTTATTTTGAAGAATTGCATGAAGCCAAAGTTTATATTCTATTCAATAACTATCAATTCATAAGATTTCAACCATTGAGAGTGTTTTGAATTGATACTTTCTAGATAATTTTACTATCATTTTAACCTCATTAACCTGATGAGGTTTCAAATGTTTTGTAATATATACCTTATTTTGAAGAATTGCATCAAGCCAAAGTTTATATTCTATTCAATAACTATCAATTCATAAGATTTCAACCATTGAGAGTGTTTTGAATTCATATTTTCTCGATAAGTTTACTATCATTTGAACCTCATTAACCTGATGAGGTTTCAAATGTTTTGAAATATATACCTCATTTTCAAGAATTGCATCAAGCTGGTTTATATTCTATTCAATAACCATCATTTCATAAAATTTCAACCATTGAGAGTGATTTGAATTCATATTTTCTCGTTTAATTTACTATCATTTGAACCTCATTAACCTCATGAGGTTTCAAATGTTTTGAAATATATACCTCATTTTGAAGAATTACATCAGGCAAGGCCCCTATTCGATTCAATAACAATCCATTCATAAGATTTCAACCATTGAGAGTGATTTGAAATCATATTTTCTCGATTAATTAACTATCATTTGAACCTCATTAACCTGATGATGTTTTAAATGTTTTGAAATATATACCTTATTTTGAAGAATTGCATCAAGCCAAAGTTTATATTCTATTCAATAACTATCAATTCATAAGATTTCAACCATTGAGAGCGTTTTGAATTGATACTTTCTAGATAATTTTACTATCATTTTAACCTCATTAACCTGATGAGGTTTCAAATGTTTTGTAATATATACCTCATTTTCAAGAACTGCATCAAGATATGGCTAATATTCTATTCAATAACCATCATTTCATAAAATTTCAACCATTGGGAGTGATTTGAATTCATATTTTCTCGAAAAGTTTACTATCATTTCAACCTCATTAACCTGATGAGGTTTTAAATGTTTTGAAATATATACCTTATTTTGAAGAATTGCATCAAGGCAAAGTTTACATTCTATTCAATAACTTTCAATTCATAAGATTTCAACCACTGAGAGTGTTTTGAATTAATATTTTCTAGATAATTTTACTATCATTTGAACCTCATTAACCTGATGAGGTTTCAAATGTTTTGAAATATATACCTTATTTTGAAGAATTGCATCAAGCCAAAGTTTATATTCTATTCAATAACTATCAATTCATAAGATTTCAACTACTGAGAGTGTTTTGAATTGATATTTTCTAGATAATTTTACTATCATTTGAACCTCATTAACCTGATGAGGTTTCAAATGTTTTGTAATATATACCTCATTTTCAAAAATTGCATCAAGCTATGGTTTATATTCTATTCAATAAGCATAATTTCATAAAATTTCAACCATTGAGAGCGATTTGAATTTATATTTTCTCGTTTAATTTACTATCATTTGAACCTCATTAACCTGATGAGGTTTCAAATGTTTTGAAATATATACCTCATTTTGAAGAATTGCATCAAGCCAAGGTTCATATTCGATTCAATAACTATCAATTCATAAGATTTCAACCATTGAGAGTGATTTGAAATCATATTTTATCGATTAATTAACTATCATTTGAACCTCATTAACCTGATGAGGTTTACAATGTTTTGAAATATATACCTTATTTTGAAGAATTGCATGAAGCCAAAGTTTATATTCTATTCAATAACTATCAATTCATAAGATTTCAACCATTGAGAGTGTTTTGAATTGATACTTTCTAGATAATTTTACTATCATTTTAACCTCATTAACCTGATGAGGTTTCAAATGTTTTGTAATATATACCTTATTTTGAAGAATTGCATCAAGCCAAAGTTTATGTTCTATTCAATAACTATCAATTCATAAGATTTCAACCATTGAGAGTGTTTTGAATTGATATTTTCTAGATAATTTTACTATCATTTGAACCTTATTAACCTGATGATTTTTCAAATGTTTTGAAATGTAAACTTCATTTTGAAGAATTTCATCAATCTGGTTTATATTCGATTCAATAACCATCATTTTATAAAATTTCAACCATTGAGAGCGATTTGAATTTATATTTTCTCGTTTAATTTACTATCATTTGAACCTCATTAACCTCATGAGGTTTCAAATGTTTTGAAATATATACCTCATTTTGAAGAATTACATCAGGCAAGGCCCCTATTCGATTCAATAACAATCCATTCATAAGATTTCAACCATTGAGAGTGATTTGAAATCATATTTTATCGATTAATTAACTATCATTTGAACCTCATTAACCTGATGATGTTTTAAATGTTTTGAAATATATACCTTATTTTGAAGAATTGCATCAAGCCAAAGTTTATATTCTATTCAATAACTATCAATTCATAAGATTTCAACCATTGAGAGTGTTTTGAATTGATACTTTCTAGATAATTTTACTATCATTTTAACCTCATTAACCTGATGAGGTTTCAAATGTTTTGTAATATATACCTCATTTTCAAGAACTGCATCAAGATATGGCTAATATTCTATTCAATAACCATCATTTCATAAAATTTCAACCATTGGGAGTGATTTGAATTCATATTTTCTCGAAAAGTTTACTATCATTTCAACCTCATTAACCTGATGAGGTTTTAAATGTTTTGAAATATATACCTTATTTTGAAGAATTGCATCAAGGCAAAGTTTACATTCTATTCAATAACTTTCAATTCATAAGATTTCAACCACTGAGAGTGTTTTGAATTAATATTTTCTAGATAATTTTACTATCATTTGAACCTCATTAACCTGATGAGGTTTCAAATGTTTTGAAATATATACCTTATTTTGAAGAATTGCATCAAGCCAAAGTTTATATTCTATTCAATAACTATCAATTCATAAGATTTCAACTACTGAGAGTGTTTTGAATTGATATTTTCTAGATAATTTTACTATCATTTGAACCTCATTAACCTGATGAGGTTTCAAATGTTTTGTAATATATACCTCATTTTCAAAAATTGCATCAAGCTATGGTTTATATTCTATTCAATAAGCATAATTTCATAAAATTTCAACCATTGAGAGCGATTTGAATTCATATTTTCTCGTTTAATTTACTATCATTTGAACCTCATTAACCTGATGAGGTTTCAAATGTTTTGAAATATATACCTCATTTTCAAGAATTGCATCAAGCCAAGGTTCATATTCGATTAAATAACTATCCATTCATAAGCTTTCAACCATTGAGAGTGTTTAAATTCATATCTTCTCGATAAGTTTCCTATCATTTGAACCTCATTAACCTGATGAGGTTTCAAATGTTTTGAAATGTTAACCTCATTTTGAATAATTACATCAGGCCAAGGTTCATATTCGATTCAATAACCATCAATTCATAAGATTTCAACAATTGACAGTGTTTTGAAATCATATTTTATCGATTAATTAACTATAATTTGAACCTCATTAACCTGATGAGGTTTCCAATGTTTTGAAATATATACCTTATTTTGAAGAATTGCATCAAGCCAAAGTTTATATTCTATTCAATAACTATCAATTCATAAGATTTCAACCATTGAGAGTGTTTTGAATTGATATTTTCTAGATAATTTTACTATTATTTGAAGCTCATTAACCTGATGAGGTTTCAAATGTTTTGAAATATATACCTCATTTTCAAGAATTGCATCAAGCTATGTTTTATATTCTATTCAATAAGCATAATTTCATAAAATTTCAACCATTGAGAGTGATTTGAATTCATATTTTCTCGTTTAATTTACTATCATTTGAACCTCATTAACCTGATGAGGTTTCAACTGTTTTGAAATATATACCTCATTTTCAAGAATTGCATCAAGCTATGGTTTATATTCTATTCAATAAGCATAATTTCATAAAATTTCAACCATTGAGAGTGATTTGAATTCATATTTGCTCGTGTAATTTACTATCATTTGAACCACATTAACCTGATGAGGGTTTAAATGTTTTGAAATATATACCTCATTTTGAGGAGTTACATCAGGCCAAGGCTCCTATTCGATTCAATAACCATCCATTCATAAGATTTCAGCCATTGAGAGTGATTTGAAATCATATTTTATCTATTAATTAACTATCATTTGAACCTCATTAGCCTGATGAGGTTTCAAATGCTTTGAAATATATACCTCAATTTGAAGAACTGCATCAAGCCAAGTTTCACATTCTATTCAATAACCATCAAGTCATAAGATTTCAACCATTGAGAGTGTTTTGAATTGATACTTTCTAGATAATTTTACTATCATTTTAACCTCATTAACCTGATGAGGTTTCAAATGTTTTGTAATATATACCTCATTTTCAAGAACTGCATCAAGATATGGCTAATATTCTATTCAATAACCATCATTTCATAAAATTTCAACCATTGGGAGTGATTTGAATTCATATTTTCTCGAAAAGTTTACTATCATTTCAACCTCATTAACCTGATGAGGTTTTAAATGTTTTGAAATATATACCTTATTTTGAAGAATTGCATCAAGGCAAAGTTTACATTCTATTCAATAACTTTCAATTCATAAGATTTCAACCACTGAGAGTGTTTTGAATTAATATTTTCTAGATAATTTTACTATCATTTGAACCTCATTAACCTGATGAGGTTTCAAATGTTTTGAAATATATACCTTATTTTGAAGAATTGCATCAAGCCAAAGTTTATATTCTATTCAATAACTATCAATTCATAAGATTTCAACTACTGAGAGTGTTTTGAATTGATATTTTCTAGATAATTTTACTATCATTTGAACCTCATTAACCTGATGAGGTTTCAAATGTTTTGTAATATATACCTCATTTTCAAAAATTGCATCAAGCTATGGTTTATATTCTATTCAATAAGCATAATTTCATAAAATTTCAACCATTGAGAGCGATTTGAATTTATATTTTCTCGTTTAATTTACTATCATTTGAACCTCATTAACCTGATGAGGTTTCAAATGTTTTGAAATATATACCTCATTTTCAAGAATTGCATCAAGCCAAGGTTCATATTCGATTCAATAACTATCCATTCATAAGCTTTCAACCATTGAGAGTGTTTAAATTCATATCTTCTCGATAAGTTTCCTATCATTTGAACCTCATTAACCTGATGAGGTTTCAAATGTTTTGAAATATATACCTCATTTTGAATAATTACATCAGGCCAAGGTTCATATTCTATTCAATAACCATCAATTCATAAGATTTCAACAATTGACAGTGTTTTGAAATCATATTTTATCGATTAATTAACTATCATTTGAACCTCATTAACCTGATGAGGTTTTCAATGTTTTGAAATATATACCTTATTTTGAAGAATTGCATCAAGCCAAAGTTTATATTCTATTCAATAACTATCAATTCATAAGATTTCAACCATTGAGAGTGTTTTGAATTGATATTTTCTAGATAATTTTACTATTATTTGAAGCTCATTAACCTGATGAGGTTTCAAATGTTTTGAAATATATACCTCATTTTCAAGAATTGCATCAAGCTATGTTTTATATTCTATTCAATAAGCATAATTTCATAAAATTTCAACCATTGAGAGTGATTTGAATTCATATTTTCTCGTTTAATTTACTATCATTTGAACCTCATTAACCTGATGAGGTTTCAACTGTTTTGAAATATATACCTCATTTTCAAGAATTGCATCAAGCTATGGTTTATATTCTATTCAATAAGCATAATTTCATAAAATTTCAACCATTGAGAGTGATTTGAATTCATATTTGCTCGTGTAATTTACTATCATTTGAACCACATTAACCTGATGAGGGTTTAAATGTTTTGAAATATATACCTCATTTTGAGGAGTTACATCAGGCCAAGGCTCCTATTCGATTCAATAACCATCCATTCATAAGATTTCAGCCATTGAGAGTGATTTGAAATCATATTTTATCTATTAATTAACTATCATTTGAACCTCATTAGCCTGATGAGGTTTCAAATGCTTTGAAATATATACCTCAATTTGAAGAACTGCATCAAGCCAAGTTTCACATTCTATTCAATAACCATCAAGTCATAAGATTTCAACAATTGAGAGTGTTTTGAATTCATATTTTCTCAAAAGTTTACCATCATTTTAGCCTCATTAACCTGATGAGGTTTCAAATGTTTTGTAATATATACCTCATTTTCAAGAATTGCATCAAGCTATGGTTTATACTCTATTCAATAATCATAATTTCAAAAAATTTCAACCATTGAGAGTGATTTGAATTCTTATTTTCTCGCTTAATGTACTATCATTTGAACCTCATTAACCTGATGAGGTTTCAAATGTATTGAAATATATACCTCATTTTGAGGAATTGCATCAAGCCAAAGTTTATATTCTATTCAATAACTATTAATTCATAAGATTTCAACCATTGAGAGTGTTTTGAATTGATATTTTCTAGATAATTTTACTATTATTTGAAGCTCATTAACCTGATGAGGTTTTCAATGTTTTGAAATATATACCTTATTTTGAAGAATTGCATCAAGCCAAAGTTTATATTCTATTCAATAACTATCAATTCATAAGATTTCAACCATTGAGAGTGTTTTGAATTGATATTTTCTAGATAATTTTACTATTATTTGAAGCTCATTAACCTGATGAGGTTTCAAATGTTTTGAAATATATACCTCATTTTGAATAATTACATCAGGCCAAGGTTCATATTCTATTCAATAACCATCAATTCATAAGATTTCAACAATTGACAGTGTTTTGAAATCATATTTTATCGATTAATTAACTATCATTTGAACCTCATTAACCTGATGAGGTTTTCAATGTTTTGAAATATATACCTTATTTTGAAGAATTGTATCAAGCTAAGGTTAATATTCGATCCAATAACCATCTTTTCATAAGATTTCAACCATTGAGAGTGTTTGAATTGATATTTTTTCGATAAGTTTACTATCATTTGAACCTCATTAACCTGATGAGGTTTCAAATGTTTTGAAATATATACCTCATTTTGAAGAATTGCATCAAGCCAAGGTTCATATTCTATTCAAAAACCATCAATTCATAAGATTTCAACAATTGAGAGTGTTTTGCTTTCATATTTTCTCGAATGGTTTACTATCATTTGAACCTCATTAGCCTGATGAGGTTTCAAATGTGTTGAAATATATACCTCATTTTGAAGAATTACATCAGGCAAGGCCCCTATTCGATTCAATAACAATCCATTCATAAGATTTCAACCATTGAGAGTGATTTGAAATCATATTTTATCGATTAATTAACTATCATTTGAACCTCATTAACCTGATGAGGTTTTAAATGTTTTGAAATATATACCTTATTTTGAAGAATTGCATCAAGCCAAAGTTTATATTCTATTCAATAACTATCAATTCATAAGATTTCAACCATTGAGAGTGTTTTGAATTGATACTTTCTAGATAATTTTACTATCATTTTGACCTCATTAACCTGATGAGGTTTCAAATGTTTTGTAATATATACCTCATTTTCAAGAACTGCATCAAGATATGGCTAATATTCTATTCAATAACCATCATTTCATAAAATTTCAACCATTGGGAGTGATTTGAATTCATATTTTCTCGAAAGGTTTACTATCATTTCAACCTCATTAACCTGATGAGGTTTTAAATGTTTTGAAATATATACCTTATTTTGAAGAATTGCATCAAGGCAAAGTTTACATTCTATTCAATAACTTTCAATTCATAAGATTTCAACCACTGAGAGTGTTTTGAATTGATATTTTCTAGATAATTTTACTATCATTTGAACCTTATTAACCTGATGAGGTTTCAAATGTTTTGAAATATATACCTTATTTTGAAGAATTGCATCAAGCCAAAGTTTATATTCTATTCAATAACTATCAATTCATAAGATTTCAACTACTGAGAGTGTTTTGAATTGATATTTTCTAGATAATTTTACTATCATTTGAACCTCATTAACCTGATGAGGTTTCAAATGTTTTGTAATATATACCTCATTTTCAAAAATTGCATCAAGCTATGGTTTATATTCTATTCAATAAGCATAATTTCATAAAATTTCAACCATTGAGAGCGATTTGAATTTATATTTTCTCGTTTAATTTACTATCATTTGAACCTCATTAACCTGATGAGGTTTCAAATGTTTTGAAATATATACCTCATTTTCAAAAATTGCATCAAGCCAAGGTTCATATTCGATTCAATAACTATCCATTCATAAGCTTTCAACCATTGAGAGTGTTTAAGTTCATATCTTCTCGATAAGTTTCCTATCATTTGAACCTCATTAACCTGATGAGGTTTCAAATGTTTTGAAATATATACCTCATTTTGAATAATTACATCAGGCCAAGGTTCATATTCTATTCAATAACCATCAATTCATAAGATTTCAACAATTGACAGTGTTTTGAAATCATATTTTATCGATTAATTAACTATCATTTGAGCCTCATTAACCTGATGAGGTTTTCAATGTTTTGAAATATATACCTTATTTTGAAGAATTGCATCAAGCCAAAGTTTATATTCTATTCAATAACTATCAATTCATAAGATTTCAACCATTGAGAGTGTTTTGAATTGATATTTTCTAGATAATTTTACTATTATTTGAAGCTCATTAACCTGATGAGGTTTCAAATGTTTTGAAATATATACCTCATTTTCAAGAATTGCATCAAGCTATGTTTTATATTCTATTCAATAAGCATAATTTCATAAAATTTCAACCATTGAGAGTGATTTGAATTCATATTTTCTCGTTTAATTTACTATCATTTGAACCTCATTAACCTGATGAGGTTTTAAATGTTTTGAAATATATACCTTATTTTGAAGAATTGCATCAAGCCAAAGTTTATATTCTATTCAATAACTATCAATTCATAAGATTTCAACCACTGAGAGTGTTTTGAATTGACATTTTCTAGATAATTTTACTATCATTTGAACCTCATTAACCTGATGAGGTTTCAAATGTTTTGTAATATATACCTCATTTTCAAGAATTGCATCAAGCTATGGTTTATATTCTATTCAATAAGCATAATTTCATAAAATTTCAACCATTGAGAGCGATTTGAATTTATATTTTCTCGTTTAATTTACTATCATTTGAACCTCATTAACCTGATGAGGTTTCAACTGTTTTGAAATATATACCTCATTTTCAAGAATTGCATCAAGCTATGGTTTATATTCTATTCAATAAGCATAATTTCATAAAATTTCAACCATTGAGAGTGATTTGAATTCATATTTGCTCGTGTAATTTACTATCATTTGAACCACATTAACCTGATGAGGGTTTAAATGTTTTGAAATATATACCTCATTTTGAGGAGTTACATCAGGCCAAGGCTCCTATTCGATTCAATAACCATCCATTCATAAGATTTCAACCATTGAGAGTGATTTGAAATCATATTTTATCTATTAATTAACTATCATTTGAACCTCATTAGCCTGATGAGGTTTCAAATGCTTTGAAATATATACCTCAATTTGAAGAACTGCATCAAGCCAAGTTTCACATTCTATTCAATAACCATCAAGTCATAATATTTCAACAATTGAGAGTGTTTGGAATTCATATTTTCTCAAAAGTTTACCATCATTTTAGCCTCATTAACCTGATGAGGTTTCAAATGTTTTGTAATATATACCTCATTTTCAAGAATTGCATCAAGCTATGGTTTATACTCTATTCAATAATCATAATTTCAAAAAATTTCAACCATTGAGAGTGATTTGAATTCATATTTTCTCGCTTAATGTACTATCATTTGAACCTCATTAACCTGATGAGGTTTCAAATGTATTGAAATATATACCTCATTTTGAGGAATTGCATCAAGCCAAAGTTTATATTCTATTCAATAACTATCAATTCATAAGATTTCAACCATTGAGAGTGTTTTGAATTGATATTTTCTAGATAATTTTACTATTATTTGAAGCTCATTAACCTGATGAGGTTTTCAATGTTTTGAAATATATAACTTATTTTGAAGAATTGCATCAAGCCAAAGTTTATATTCTATTCAATAACTATCAATTTATAAGATTTCAACCATTGAGAGTGTTTTGAATTGATATTTTCTAGATAATTTTACTATTATTTGAAGCTCATTAACCTGATGAGGTTTCAAATGTTTTGAAATATATACCTCATTTTGAATAATTACATCAAGCTATGGTTTATATTCTATTCAATAAGCATAATTTCATAAAATTTCAACCATTGAGAGCGATTTGAATTTATATTTTCTCGTTTAATTTACTATCATTTGAACCTCATTAACCTGATGAGGTTTCAACTGTTTTGAAATATATACCTCATTTTCAAGAATTGCATCAAGCTATGGTTTATATTCTATTCAATAAGCATAATTTCATAAAATTTCAACCATTGAGAGTGATTTGAATTCATATTTGCTCGTGTAATTTACTATCATTTGAACCACATTAACCTGATGAGGGTTTAAATGTTTTGAAATATATACCTCATTTTGAGGAGTTACATCAGGCCAAGGCTCCTATTCGATTCAATAACCATCCATTCATAAGATTTCAACCATTGAGAGTGATTTGAAATCATATTTTATCTATTAATTAACTATCATTTGAACCTCATTAGCCTGATGAGGTTTCAAATGCTTTGAAATATATACCTCAATTTGAAGAACTGCATCAAGCCAAGTTTCACATTCTATTCAATAACCATCAAGTCATAATATTTCAACAATTGAGAGTGTTTGGAATTCATATTTTCTCAAAAGTTTACCATCATTTTAGCCTCATTAACCTGATGAGGTTTCAAATGTTTTGTAATATATACCTCATTTTCAAGAATTGCATCAAGCTATGGTTTATACTCTATTCAATAATCATAATTTCAAAAAATTTCAACCATTGAGAGTGATTTGAATTCATATTTTCTCGCTTAATGTACTATCATTTGAACCTCATTAACCTGATGAGGTTTCAAATGTATTGAAATATATACCTCATTTTGAGGAATTGCATCAAGCCAAAGTTTATATTCTATTCAATAACTATCAATTCATAAGATTTCAACCATTGAGAGTGTTTTGAATTGATATTTTCTAGATAATTTTACTATTATTTGAAGCTCATTAACCTGATGAGGTTTTCAATGTTTTGAAATATATAACTTATTTTGAAGAATTGCATCAAGCCAAAGTTTATATTCTATTCAATAACTATCAATTTATAAGATTTCAACCATTGAGAGTGTTTTGAATTGATATTTTCTAGATAATTTTACTATTATTTGAAGCTCATTAACCTGATGAGGTTTCAAATGTTTTGAAATATATACCTCATTTTGAATAATTACATCAGGCCAAGGTTCATATTCTATTCAATAACCATCAATTCATAAGATTTCAACAATTGACAGTGTTTTGAAATCATATTTTATCGATTAATTAACTATCATTTGAACCTCATTAACCTGATGAGGTTTTCAATGTTTTGAAATATATACCTTATTTTGAAGAATTGCATCAAGCCAAAGTTTATATTCTATTCAATAACTATCAATTCATAAGATTTCAACCATTGAGAGTGTTTTGAATTGATATTTTCTAGATAATTTTACTATTATTTGAAGCTCATTAACCTGATGAGGTTTCAAATGTTTTGAAATATATACCTCATTTTCAAGAATTGCATCAAGCTATGTTTTATATTCTATTCAATAAGCATAATTTCATAAAATTTCAACCATTGAGAGTGATTTGAATTCATATTTTCTCGTTTAATTTACTATCATTTGAACCTCATTAACCTGATGAGGTTTTAAATGTTTTGAAATATATGCCTTATTTTGAAGAATTGCATCAAGCCAAAGTTTATATTCTATTCAATAACTATCAATTCATAAGATTTCAACCACTGAGAGTGTTTTGAATTGATATTTTCTAGATAATTTTACTATCATTTGAACCTCATTAACCTGATGAGGTTTCAAATGTTTTGTAATATATACCTCATTTTCAAGAATTGCATCAAGCTATGGTTTATATTCTATTCAATAAGCATTATTTCATAAAATTTCAACCATTGAGAGCGATTTGAATTTATATTTTCTCGTTTAATTTACTATCATTTGAACCTCATTAACCTGATGAGGTTTCAACTGTTTTGAAATATATACCTCATTTTCAAGAATTGCATCAAGCTATGGTTTATATTCTATTCAATAAGCATAATTTCATAAAATTTCAACCATTGAGAGTGATTTGAATTCATATTTGCTCGTGTAATTTACTATCATTTGAACCACATTAACCTGATGAGGGTTTAAATGTTTTGAAATATATACCTCATTTTGAGGAGTTACGTCAGGCCAAGGCTCCTATTCGATTCAATAACCATCCATTCATAAGATTTCAACCATTGAGAGTGATTTGAAATCATATTTTATCTATTAATTAACTATCATTTGAACCTCATTAGCCTGATGAGGTTTCAAATGCTTTGAAATATATACCTCAATTTGAAGAACTGCATCAAGCCAAGTTTCACATTCTATTCAATAACCATCAAGTCATAAGATTTCAACAATTGAGAGTGTTTTGAATTCATATTTTCTCAAAAGTTTACCATCATTTTAGCCTCATTAACCTGATGAGGTTTCAAATGTTTTGTAATATATACCTCATTTTGAGGAGTTACATCAGGCCAAGGCTCCTATTCGATTCAATAACCATCCATTCATAAGAGTTCAACCATTGAGAGTGATTTGAAATCATATTTTATCGATTAATTAACTATCATTTGAACCTCATTAGCCTGATGAGGTTTCAAATGCTTTGAAATATATACCTCAATTTGAAGAACTGCATCAAGCCAAGGTTCATATTCTATTCAATAACCATCAATTCATAAGATTTCAACCATTGAGAGTGATTTGAATTCATATTTTCTCGATTAATATACTATAATTTGAACTTCATTAACCTGATGAGGTTTCAAATGTTTTGCGATATATACCTCATTTTCCAGAATTGCATCAAGCCAAAGTTCATATTCGATTCAATAACCATCAATTCATAAGATTTCAACAATTGAGAGTGTTTTGAATTCATATATACTCAAAAGTTTACCATCATTTTAACCTCATTAACCTGATGAGGTTTCAAATGTTTTGTAATATATACCTCATTTTCAAAAATTGCATCAAGCTATGGTTTATATTCTATTCAATAATCACAATTTCAAAAAGTTTCAACCATTGAGAGTGTTTTGAATTGATATTTTCTAGATAATTTTACGATCATTTGAACCTCATTAACCTGATGAGGTTTCAACTGTTTTGAAATATATACCTCATTTTCAAGAATTGCATCAAGCTATGGTTTATATTCTATTCAATAAGCATAATTTCATAAAATTTCAACCATTGAGAGTGATTTGAATTCATATTTCCTCGTGTAATTTACTATCATTTGAACCACATTAACCTGATGAGGGTTTAAATGTTTTGAAATATATACCTTATTTTGAAGAATTGCATCAAGCCAAAGTTTATATTCTATTCAATAACTATCAATTCATAAGATTTCAACCATTGAGAGTGTTTTGAATTGATATTTTCTGGATAAATTTACTATCATTTGAACCTCATTAACCTGATGAGGTTTCACATGTTTTGAAATATATACCTCATTTTGAATAATTACATCAGGCCTAGGCTCCTCTTCGATTCAATAACCATCCATTCATAAGATTTCAACCATTGAGAGTGATTTGAAATTATATTTTATCGATTAATTAACTATCATTTGAACTTCATTAACCTGATGAGGTTTTAAATGTTTTGAAATATATACCTTATTTTGAAGAATTGCATCAAGCCAAAGTTTCTATTCTATTCAATAACTATCAATTCATAAGATTTCAACCATTGAGAGTGTTTTGAATTGATATTTTCTAGATAATTTTACTATCTTTTGAACCTCATTAACCTGATGAGGTTTCAAATGTTTTGAAATATATACCTCATTTTCAAGAATTGCATCAAGCTATGGTTTATATTCTATTCAATAAGCATAATTTCATAAAATTTCAACCATTGAGAGTGATTTGAATTCATATTTTCTCGTTTAATTTACTATCATTTGAACCTCATTAACCTGATGAGGTTTTAAATGTTTTGAAATATATACCTTATTTTGAAGAATTGCATCAAGCCAAGGTTCATATTATATTCAATAACCATCAATTCATAAGATTTCAACAATTGACAGTGTTTTGAATTCATATTTTCTCGAAAAGTTTACTATCATTTTAACCTCATTAACCTGATGAGGTTTCAAATGCTTTGTAATATATACCTCATTTTCAAGAACTGCATCAAGATATGGTTTATATTCTATTCAATAACAATCATTTCATAAAATTTCAACCATTGAGAGTGATTTGAATTCATTTTTTCTCGCTTAATTTTTTCTATCATTTGAACCTCATTAACCTGATGAGGTTTCAAATGTTTTGAAATATATACCTCATTTTGAAGAATTACATCAGGCAAGGCTCCTTTTCGATTCAATAACCATCCATTCGTAAGATTTCAACCATTGAGAGTGATTTGAAATCATATTTTATCGATTAATTAACTATCATTTGAACCTCATTAACCTGATGAGGTTTTAAATGTTTTGAAATATATACCTTATTTTGAAGAATTGCATCAAGCCAAAGTTTATATTCTATTCAATAACTATCAATTCATAAGATTTCAACCATTGAGAGTGTTTCGAATTGATATTTTCTAGATAATTTTATTATCATTTTGAACCTCATTAACCTGATGAGGTTTCAAATGTTTTGAAATATATACCTCATTTTGAAGAATTTCATCAGGCGAGGTTTATATTCGATTCAATAACCATCAATTCATAAGATTTCAACAATTGAGAGTGTTTTGAATTCATATTTTCTTGAATAGTTTACTATCATTTTAACCTCATTAACCTGATTAGGTTTCAAATGTTTTGTAATATATACCTCAGTTTCAAGAACTGCATCAAGATAAGGTTTATATTCGATTCAATAACCATCATTTCATAAAATTTCAACCATTGAGAGTGATTTGAATTTATATTTTCTCGTTTAATTTACTATCATTTGAACCTCATTAACCTGATGAGGTTTCAAATGTTTTGAAATATATACCTCATTTTGAAGAATTGCATCAAGATATGGTTCATATTCTATTCAATAACCATCATTTTATAAAATTTCAACCATTGAGAGCGATTTGAATTCATATTTTCTCGATTAATATACTATCATTTGAACCTCATTAACCTGATGAGGTTTTAAATGTTTTGAAATATATACCTCATTTTCAAGAATTGCACCAAGCTAAGGTTTATATTCGATTCAATAAACATCATTTCATAAAACTTCAAACATTGAGATTGATTTGCATTCATGTTTTCTCGATTAATATACTATCATTTGAACCTCATTAACCTGATGAGGTTTTAAATGTTTTGAAATATATACCTCATTTGCAAGAATTGCATCAAGCTATGGTTTATATTCTATTCAATAACCATCATTTCATAAACTTTCAACCATTGAGAGTGAGTTGAATTAATACTTTCTCGATTAATATACTATCATTTGAACCTCATTAACCTGATGAGGTTTTAAATGTTTTGAAATATATACCTCATTTTCAAGAATTGCATCAAGCTATGGTTTATATTCGATTCAATAACCATCAATTTATAAAATTTCAACCATTGAGAGTGATTTGAATTCATATTTTCTCGATTAATATACTATCATTTGAGCCTCATTAAACTGATGAGGTTTTAAATGTTTTGAAATATATACCTCATTTTCAAGAATTGCATCAAGCTATGGTTTATATTCTATTCAATAACCATCATTTCATAAACTTTCAACCATTGAGAGTGAGTTGAATTCATATTTTCTCGTTTAATTTACTATCATTTGAACCTAATTAACCTGATGAGGTTTCAAATGTGTTGAAATATATACCTCATTTTCAAGAATTGCATCAAGCTATGGTTTATATTCTATTCAATAAGCATAATTTCATAAAATTTCAACAATTGAGAGCGATTTGAATTGATATTTTCTCGTTTAATCTACTATCATTTGAACCTCATTAACCTGATGAGGTTTCAAATGTTTTGAAATATATACCTCATTTTGAAGAATTGCATCAAGCCAAAGTTTATATTCTATTCAATAACTATCAATTCATAAGATTTCAACCACTGAGAGTGTTTTGAATTGATATTTTCTAGATAATTTTACTATCATTTGAACCTCATTAACCTGATGAGGTTTCAAATGTTTTGTAATATATACCTCATTTTCAAAAATTGCATCAAGCTATGGTTTATATTCTATTCAATAAGCATAATTTCATAAAATTTCAACCATTGAGAGCGATTTGAATTTATATTTTCTCGTTTAATTTACTATCATTTGAACCTCATTAACCTCATGAGGTTTCAAATGTTTTGAAATATATACCTCATTTTCAAGAATTACATCAGGCAAGGCTCCTTTTCGATTCAATAACCATCCATTCATAAGATTTCAACCATTGAGAGTGATTTGAAATCATATTTTATCGATTAATTAACTATCATTTGTACCTCACTAACCTGATGAGGTTTTAAATGTTTTGAAATATATACCTTATTTTGAAGAATTGCATCAAGCCAAAGTTTATATTCTATTCAATAACTATCAATTCATAAGATTTCAACAATTGACAGTGTTTTGAATTCATATTTTCTCGAAAAGTTTACTATCATTTTAACCTCATTAGCCTGATGAGGTTTCAAATGTTTTGAAATATATACCTCATTTTGAAGAATTGCATGCAGATAAGGATCATATTCGATTCAATAAACATCTTTTCATAAGATTTCAACCATTGAGAGTGATTTGAAATCATATTTTCTCGATTAATTAACTATCATTTGAACCTCATTAACCTGATGAGGTTTTAAATGTTTTGGAAATATATACCTTATTTTGAAGAATTGCATCAAGCAAAAGTTTATATTCTATTCTATAACTATCAATTCATAAGATTTCAACCATTGAGAGTGTTTTGAATTGATATTTTCTAGATAATTTTACCATCATTTGAACCTCATTAACCTGATGATTTTTCAAATGTTTTGAAATGTAAACCTCATTTTGAAGAATTGCATCAATCTGGTTTATATTCGATTCAATAACCATCATTTCATAAAATTTCAACCATTGAGAGTGATTTGAATTCATATTTTCTCGTTTAATTTACTATCATTTGAACCTCATTAACCTAATGAGGTTTCAAATGTCTTGAAATATATACCTCATTTTCAAGAATTGCATCAAGCTATGGTTCATATTCTATTCAATAACCATCAATTTATAAAATTTCAACCATTGAGAGTGATTTGAATTCAATTTTTCTCGATTAATATACTATCATTTGAACCTCATTAACCTGATGAGGTTTTAAATGTTTTGAAATATATACCTCATTTTCAAGAATTGCATCAAGCTTTGGTTTATATTCTATTCAATAACTATCGGTTCATAAGATTTCATCCATTGAGAATGTTTAGAATTCATATTTTCTCGATAAATTTACTATCATTTGAACCTCATTAACCTGATGAGGTTTCAAATGTTTTGAAATATATACCTCATTTTGAAGAATTGCATCAAGCCAAGGTTCATATTCGATTCAATAACCATCAATTCATAAGATTTCAACCATTGAGAGTGATTTGAAATCATATTTTATCGATTAATTAACTATCATTTGAACCTCATTAACCTGATGAGGTTTCAAATGTTTTGAAATATATACCTCATTTTCAAGAATTGCATCAAGCCAAGGTTCATATTCTATTCAATAACCATCAATTCATAAGATTTCAACCACTGAGAGTGTTCTGAATTGATATTTTCTAGATAATTTTACTATCATTTGAACCTCATTAACCTGATGAGGTTTCAAATGTTTTGTAATATATACCTCATTTCCAAAAATTGCATCAAGCTATGGTTTATATTCTATTCAATAAGCATAATTTCATAAAATTTCAACCATTGAGAGCGATTTGAATTTATATTTTCTCGTTTAATTTACTATCATTTGAACCTCATTAACCTCATGAGGTTTCAAATGTTTTGAAATATATACCTCATTTTCAAGAATTACATCAGGCAAGGCTCCTTTTCGATTCAATAACCATCCATTCATAAGATTTCAACCATTGAGAGTGATTTGAAATCATATTTTATCGATTAATTAACTATCATTTGTACCTCATTAACCTGATGAGGTTTTAAATGTTTTGAAATATATACCTTATTTTGAAGAATTGCATCAAGCCAAAGTTTATATTCTATTCAATAACTATCAATTCATAAGATTTCAACAATTGACAGTGTTTTGAATTCATATTTTCTCGAAAAGTTTACTATCATTTTAACCTCATTAGCCTGATGAGGTTTCAAATGTTTTGAAATATATACCTCATTTTGAAGAATTACATCAGGCAAGGCTCCTATTCGATTCAGTAACCATCTATTCATAAGATTTCAACCATTGAGAGTGATTTGAAATCATATTTTATCGATTAATTAACTATCATTTGAACCTCATTAACCTGATGAGGTTTTAAATGTTTTGGAAATATATACCTTATTTTGAAGAATTGCATCAAGCCAAAGTTTATATTCTATTCTATAACTATCAATTCATAAGATTTCAACCATTGAGAGTGTTTTGAATTGATATTTTCTAGATAATTTTACCATCATTTGAACCTCATTAACCTGATGAGGTTTCAAATGTTTTGAAATATATACCTCATTTTGAAGAATTGCATCAAGCTATGGTTTATATTCGATTCAATAACCATCATTTCATAAAATTTCAACCATTGAGAGTGATTTGAATTCATATTTTCTCGTTTAATTTACTATCATTTGAACCTCATTAACCTAATGAGGTTTCAAATGTCTTGAAATATATACCTCATTTTCAAGAATTGCATCAAGCTATGGTTCATATTCTATTCAATAACCATCAATTTATAAAATTTCAACCATTGAGAGTGATTTGAATTCAATTTTTCTCGATTAATATACTATCATTTGAACCTCATTAACCTGATGAGGTTTTAAATGTTTTGAAATATATACCTCATTTTCAAGAATTGCATCAAGCTTTGGTTTATATTCTATTCAATAACTATCAATTCATAAGATTTCAACCATTGAGAGTGTTTTGAATTGATATTTTCTGGATAAATTTACTATCATTTGAACCTCATTAACCTGATGAGGTTTCAAATGTTTTGAAATATATACCTCATTTTCAAGAATTGCATCAAGCCAAGGATCATATTCGATTCAATAACCATCTATTCATAAGATTTCAACCATTGAGAGTGATTTGAAATCATATTTTATCGATTAATTAACTATCATTTGAACCTCATTAACCTGATGAGTTTTTCAATGTTTTGAAATATATACCTTATTTTGAAGAATTGCATCAAGCCAAAGTTTATATTCTATTCAATAACTATCAATTCATAAGATTTCAACCATTGAGAGTGTTTTGAATTGATATTTTCTAGATAATTTTACTATCATTTGAAGCTCATTAACCTGATGAGGTTTCAAATGTTTTGAAATATATACCTCATTTTCAAGAATTGCATCAAGCTATGGTTTATATTCGATTCAATAACCATCATTTCATAAAATTTCAACCATTGAGAGTGATTTGAATTCATATTTTCTCGTTTAATTTACTATCATTTGAACCTCATTAACCAGATGAGGTTTTAAATGTTTTGAAATATATACCTTATTTTTAAGAATTGCATCAAGCCAAAGTTTATATTCTATTCAATAACTATCAATTCATAAGATTTCAACCATTGAGAGTGTTTTGAATTGATATTTTCTAGATAATTTTACTACCATTTTAACCTCATTAACCTGATGAGGTTTCAAATGTTTTGTAATATATACCTCATTTTCAAGAACTGCAGAAAGATATGGTTCATATTCTATTCAATAACCATCAATTCATAAGATTTCAACCATTGAGAGTGATTTGAATTTATATTTCTCGTTTAATTTACTATCATTTGAACCTCATTAACCTAATGAGGTTTCAAATGTCTTGAAATATATACCTCATTTTCAAGAATTGCATCAATCCAAGGCTCCTATTCGATTCAATAACCATCCATTCATAAGATTTCAACCATTGAGAGTGATTTGAAATCATATTTTCTCGATTAATTAACTATCATTTGAACCTCATTAACCTGATGAGGTTTCAAATGTTTTGAAATGTATACCTCATTTTGAAGAACTGCATCAAGCCAAGGTTCATATTCTATTCAATAACCATCATTTCATAAGATTTCAACCATTGAGAGTGTTTTGAATTCATATTTTCTCCATAAGTTTACTATCATTTGAACCTCATTAACCTGATGAGGTTTCAAATGTTTTGAAATATAAACCTCATTTTGAAGTATTGCATCAAGCCAATGTTTATATTCGATTCAATAACTATCAATTCATAAGATTTCAACCATAGAGGGTGTTTTGAATTGATATTTTCTAGATAATTTTACTATCACTTGAACCTCATTAACCTGATGAGGTTTCAAATGTTTTGAAATATATACCTCATTTTGAAGAATTGCATCAAGATAAGGATCATATTCGATTCAATAAACATCTTTTCATAAGATTTCAACCATTGAGAGTGATTTTAATTCATATTTTCTCGATTAATTTACTATCATTTGAACCTCATTTACCTGATGTGGTTTCAAATGTTTTGAAATATATACCTCATTTTGAAAAATTGCATCAAGCCAAGTGTCATATTCTATTCAATATCTATCCATTCATAAGATTTCAACCATTGAGAGTGTTTTGAATTCATATTTTCTAGATAATTTTACTATCATTTGAACCTCATTAACCTGATGAGGTTTCAAATGTTTTGAAATATATACCTCATTTTGAAGAATTGCATCAAGGCAAGGTTCATATTCTATTCAATAACAATCCATTCATAATATTTCAACCATTGAGAGTGATTTGAATTCATATTTTCTCGCTTAATTTACTATCATTTGAACCACATTTACCTGATGAGGATTCAAATGTTTTGAAATATATACCTCATTTTGAAAAATTGCATCAAGCCAAGTGTCATATTCTATTCAATATCTATCCATTCATAAGATTTCAACCATTGAGAGTGATTTGAATTCATCTTTTCTTGTTTAATTTACTATCATTTGAACCTCATTAACCTGATGAGGTTTCAAATCTTTTGAAATATATACCTCATTTTGAATAACTGCATCAAGCCTAGTTTCATATTCTATTCCATAACCATCCATACATAAGATTTCAACGACTGAGAGTGATTTAAATTCATATTTTCTCGCTTAATTTACTATCATTTGAACCTCATTAACCTGATGAGGTTTCAAGTGTTTTGAAATATATACCTCATTTTGAAGAATTGCATCAAGCGAAGGTTCATATTCTATTCAATAACCATCCTATCATAAGATTTCAAAAATTGAGAGTGTTTTGAATTCATATTTTCTCGAATAGTTTACTATCATTTGAACCTCATTAACCTGATGAGGTTTCAAATGTTTTGAAATATATACCTCATTTTCAAGAATTGCATCAAGCCAAGGTTCATATTCTATTCAATAACCATCAATTCACAAGATTTCAACCATTGAGAGTGATTTGAATTCATATTTTCTCGATAGGTTTACTATCACTTGAACCTCATTAACCTGATGAGGTTTCAAATGTTTTGAAATATATACCTCATTTTGAAGAAATGCATCAAGCCAAGGTTCATATTCGATTCAATAACCATCAATTCATAAGTTTTCAACCATTGAGAGTGTTTTGAAATATTATTTTCTCAATATGTTTACTATCATTCGAACCTCATTAGCCTGATGAGGTTTCAAATGTTTTGAAATATATACCTCATTATGAAGAATTTCATCAAGCCAAGGTTCATATTCTATTCAATAACCATCAATTTATAAAATTTCAACCATTGAGAGTGATTTGAATTCAATTTTTCTCGATTAATTTACTATCATTTGAACCTCATTAACCTGATGAGGTTTCAAATGTTTTGAAATATATACCTCATTTTGAAGAATTGCATCAAGGCAAGGTTCATATTCTATTCAATAACAATCCATTCATAATATTTCAACCATTGAGAGTGATTTGAATTCATATTTTCTCGCTTAATTTACTATCATTTGAACCACATTTACCTGATGAGGATTCAAATGTTTTGAAATATATACCTCATTTTGAAAAATTGCATCAAGCCAAGTGTCATATTCTATTCAATATCTATCCATTCATAAGATTTCAACCATTGAGAGTGATTTGAATTCATCTTTTCTTGTTTAATTTACTATCATTTGAACCTCATTAACCTGATGAGGTTTCAAATCTTTTGAAATATATACCTCATTTTGAATAACTGCATCAAGCCTAGTTTCATATTCTATTCCATAACCATCCATACATAAGATTTCAACGACTGAGAGTGATTTAAATTCATATTTTCTCGCTTAATTTACTATCATTTGAACCTCATTAACCTGATGAGGTTTCAAGTGTTTTGAAATATATACCTCATTTTGAAGAATTGCATCAAGCTAAGGTTCATATTCTATTCAATAACCATCTTTTCACAAGATTTCAACCATTGAGAGTGTTTTGAATTCATATTTTCTCGAAAAGTTTACTATCATTTGAACCTCATTAACCTGATGAGGTTTCAAATGTTTTGAAATATATACCTCATTTTGAAGAATTGCATCAAGCCAAGGTTCATTTTCGATTCAATAACCATCAATTCATAAGATTTCAACCATAGAAAGTGATTTGAATTCATATTTTCTCGATAGGTTTACTATCACTTGAACCTCATTAACCTGATGAGGTTTCAAATGTTTTGAAATATATACCTCATTTTGAAGAAATGCATCAAGCCAAGGTTCATATTCTATTCAATAACCATCAATTCATAAGGTTTCAACCATTGAGAGTGTTTTGAAATATTATTTTCTCAATATGTTTACTATCATTCGAACCTCATTAGCCTGATGAGGTTTCAAATGTTTTGAAATATATACCTCATTATGAAGAATTTCATCAAGCCAAGGTTCATATTCTATTCAATAACCATCAATTTATAAAATTTCAACCATTGAGAGTGATTTGAATTCAATTTTTCTCGATTAATATACTATCATTTGAACCTCATTAACCTGATGAGGTTTTAAATGTTTTGAAATATATACCTCATTTTCAAGAATTGCATCAAGCTTTGGTTTATATTCTATTCAATAACTATCAATTCATAAGATTTCAACCATTGAGAGTGTTTTGAATTGATATTTTCTGGATAAATTTGCTATCATTTGAACCTCATTAACCTGATGAGGTTTCAAATGTTTTGAAATATATACCTCATTTTCAAGAATTGCATCAAGCCAAGGTTCATATTCGATTCAATAAACATCTTTTCATAAGATTTCAACCATTGAGAGTGATTTGAAATCATATTTTCTCGATTAATTAACTATCATTTGAACCTCATTAACCTGATGAGTTTTTCAATGTTTTGAAATATATACCTTATTTTGAAGAATTGCATCAAGCCAAAGTTTATATTCTATTCAATAACTATCAATTCATAAGATTTCAACCATTGAGAGTGTTTTGAATTGATATTTTCTAGATAATTTTACTATCATTTGAAGCTCATTAACCTGATGAGGTTTCAAATGTTTTGAAATATATACCTCATTTTCAAGAATTGCATCAAGCTGGTTTATATTCGATTCAATAACCATCATTTCATAAAATTTCAACCATTGAGAGTGATTTGAATTCATATTTTCTCGTTTAATTTACTATCATTTGAACCTCATTAACCTGAAGAGGTTTCAAATGTTTTGAAATATATACCTTATTTTTAAGAATTGCATCAAGCCAAAGTTTATATTCTATTCAATAACTATCAATTCATAAGATTTCAACCATTGAGAGTGTTTTGAATTGATATTTTCTAGATAATTTTACTACCATTTTAACCTCATTAACCTGATGAGGTTTCAAATGTTTTGTAATATATACCTCATTTTCAAGAACTGCATAAAGATATGGTTCATATTCTATTCAATAACCATCAATTCATAAGATTTCAACCATTGAGAGTGATTTGAATTTATATTTCTCGTTTAATTTACTATCATTTGAACCTCATTAACCTAATGAGGTTTCAAATGTCTTGAAATATATACCTCATTTTCAAGAATTGCATCAAGCCAAGGTTCATATTCGATTCAATAACCATCCATTCATAAGATTTCAACCATTGAGAGTGATTTGAAATCATATTTTCTCGATTAATTAACTATCATTTGAACCTCATTAACCTGATGAGGTTTCAAATGTTTTGAAATGTATACCTCATTTTGAAGAACTGCATCAAGCCAAGGTTCATATTCTATTCAATAACCATCAATTCATAAGATTTCAACCATTGAGAGTGTTTTGAATTGATATTTTCTCCATAAGTTTACTATCATTTGAACCTCATTAACCTGATGAGGTTTCAAATGTTTTGAAATATATACCTCATTTTGAAGAATTGCATCAAGCCAAGGTTTATATTCTATTCAATAACCATCAATTCATAAGATTTCAACCATTGACAGTGTTTTGAATTCATATTTTCTCGATAACTTTACTATCATTTGAACCTCATTAACATGATGAGGTTTCAAATGTTTTGAAATATATACCTCATTTTGAAGAATTGCATCAAGCTAAGGTTCATATTCGATTCAATAACAATCCATTCATAAGATTTCAACCATTGAGAGTGATTTGAATTCATATTTTCTCGATTAATTTACTATCATTTTAACCTCATTTACCTGGTGGTGTTTCAAATGTTTTGAAATATATACCTCATTTTGAAAAATTGCATCAAGCCAAGTGTCATATTCTATTCAATAACTATCCATTCATAAGATTTCAACCATTGAGAGTGTTTTGAATTCATATCTTCTCGATAAGTTTACTATCATTTGAACCTCATTAACCTGATGAGGTTTCAAATGTTTTGAAATATATACCTCATTTTGAAGAATTGCATGAAGATAAGGATCATATTCGATTCAATAAATATCTTTTCATAAGATTTCAACCATTGAGAGTGATTTGAAATCATATTTTCTCGAATAGTTTACTATCATTTGAACCACATTTACCTGATGAGGATTCAAATGTTTTGAAATATATACCTCATTTTGAAAAATTGCATCAAGCCAAGTGTCATATTCTATTCAATATCTATCCATTCATAAGATTTCAACCATTGAGAGTGATTTGAATTCATCTTTTCTTGTTTAATTTACTATCATTTGAACCTCATTAACCTGATGAGGTTTCAAATATTTTGAAATATATACCTCATTTTGAATAACTGCATCAAGCCTAGTTTCATATTCTATTCCATAACCATCCATACATAAGATTTCAACGACTGAGAGTGATTTAAATTCATATTTTCTCGCTTAATTTACTATCATTTGAACCTCATTAACCTGATGAGGTTTCAAGTGTTTTGAAATATATACCTCATTTTGAAGAATTGCATCAAGCTAAGGTTCATATTCCATTCAATAACCATCTTTTCATAAGATTTCAACCATTGAGAGTGTTTTGAATTCATATTTTCTCGAAAAGTTTACTATCATTTGAACCTCATTAACCTGATGAGGTTTCAAATGTTTTGAAATATATACCTCATTTTCAAGAATTGCATCAAGCCAAGGTTCATATTCTATTCAATAACCATCAATTCATAAGATTTCAACCATTGAGAGTGTTTTGAATTCATATTTTCTCGATAAGTTTACTATCACTTGAAACTCATTAACCTGATGAGGTTTCAAATGTTTTGAAATATATACCTCATTGTGAAGAATTGCATCAAGCCAAGGTTCATATTCTATTCAATAACCATCAATTCATAAGTTTTCAACCATTGAGAGTGTTTTGAAATATTATTTTCTCAATATGTTTACTATCATTCGAACCTCATTAGCCTGATGAGGTTTCAAATGTTTTGAAATATATACCTCATTTTGAAGAATTGCATCAAGTCAAGGTTAATATTCGTTTCAATAACCATCATTTCACAAGATTTCAGCCATTGAGAGTGTTTTGAATTCATATTTCCTCTATAAGTTTACTATCATTTGAGCCTCATTAACCTGATGAGGTTTCAAATGTTTTAAAATGTAAACCTCATTTTCAAGAATTGCATCAAGCCAAGGTTCATATTCTATTCAATAACCATCAATTCATAAAATTTGAACCTTTTAGAGTGATTTGAATTCATATTTTCTCGATTAATTTACTATAATTTGAACCTCATTAACCTAATGATGTTTCAAATGTTCTAAAATGTAAACCTCATTTTGAAGAATTGCATCAGGCCAAGGTTCATATTGAATTCAATAACCATCCATTCATAAGATTTCGACCATTGAGAGTGATTTGCGATCATATTTTCTCGATAAGTTTACTATCATTTGAACCTCATTAACCTGATGAGGTTTCAAATCTTTTAAAATGTATACCTCATTTTGAAGAATTGCATCAAGCTAAGGTTTATATTCGATTCAACAACAATCATTTCATAAAATAACAACCATTGAGAGTGATTTGAATTAATATTTTCTCGCTTAATTTACTATCATTTGAACCTCATTAACCTGATGAGGTTTCAAATGTTTTGAAATATATACCTTATTTTGAAGAATTGCATCAAGCCAAAGTTTATATTCTATTCAATAACTATCAATTCATAAGATTTCAACCATTGAGAGTGTTTTGAATTGATATTTTCTAAATAATTTTACTATCATTTGAACCTCATTAACCTGATGAGGTTTCAAATGTTTTGCGATATATACCTCATTTTCAAGAATTGCATCAAGCCAAGGTTCATATTCGATTCAATAACCATCCATTCATAAGATTGCAACCATTGAGAGTGTTTGGAATTCATATTTTCTCGGCAGGTTTAATATCACTTGAACCTCATTAACCTGATGAGGTTTCAAATGTTTTGTAATAGATACCTCATTTTCAAGACTTGCATCAAGCTATGGTTTATACTCTATTCAATAACCATAATTTCAAAAAATTTCAACCATTGAGAGTGATTTGAATTCATATTTTCTCGTTTAATTTACTATCATTTGAACCTCATTAAGCTGATGAGGTTTCAAATGTTTTGAAATATATACCTCATTTTCAAGAATTGCATCAAGCCAAGGTTCAATTTCTATTCAATAACCATCAATTCATAAGATTTCCACCATTGAGAGTGATTTGAATTCATATTTTCTCGATAGGTTTACTATCACTTGAACCTCATTAACCTGATGAGGTTTCAAATGTTTTGTAATAGATACCTCATTTTCAAGACTTGCATCAAGCTATGGTTTATACTCTATTCAATAACCATCTTTTCATAAGATTTCAACCATTGAGAGTGTTTTGAATTCATATTTTCTCGAGAAGTTTACTATCACTTGAACCTCATTAACATGATGAGGTTTCAAATGTTTTGAAATATATACCTCATTTTGAAGAAATACATCAAGCTAAGGTTCATATTCGATTCAATAACCATCAATTCATAAGGTTTCAACCATTGAGAGTGTTTTGAAATATTATTTTCTCAATATGTTTACTATCATTCGAACCTCATTAGCCTGATGAGGTTTCAAATGTTTTGAAATATATACCTCATTTTGAAGAATTACATCAAGCCAAGGTTCATATTCGATTCAATAACCATCATTTTATAAAATTTCAACCATTGAAAGTGATTTGAATTCATATTTTCTCGTTTAATTTACTATCATTTGAAACTTTTTAACCTGATGAGGTTTCAAATGTTTTGAAATATATACCTCATTTTGAAAAGTTGCATCAGGCCAAGTTTCTATTCTATTCAATAACCATCAATTCATAAAATTTCAGCCTTTGAGAGTGATTTGAATTCATATTTTCTCGATTAATTTACTATAATTTGAGCCTCATTAACCTGATGATGTTTCAAATGTTTTAAAATGTAAACCTCATTTTGAAGAATTGCATCAGGCCAAGGTTCATTTTCAATTCAATAACCATCCATTCATAAGATTTCAACCATTGAGAGTGATTTGCGATCATACTTTCTCGATAGGTTTACTATCACTTGAACCTCATTAACCTGATGAGGTTTCAAATGTTTTGAAATATATACCTCATTTTAAAGAATTTCATCAAGCCAATGTTCATATTCTATTCAATAACCATCAATTCATAAGATTTCAACCATTGAGAGTGTTTTGAAGTGATATTTTCTCAATAAGTTTACTATCATTTGAACCTCATTAACCTGATTAGGTTTCAAATGTTTTAAAATGTAAACCTCATTTTCAAGAATTGCATCAAGCAGGTTCATATTCTATTCAATAACCATCATTTCATAGAATTTAAACCATTGAGAGTGATTTGAATTCATATTTTCTCGATTAATTTACTATAATTTGAACCTCATTAACCTAATGATGTTTCAAATGTTCTAAAATGTAAACCTCATTTTGAAGAATTGCATCAGGCCAAGGTTCATATTGAATTCAATAACCATCCATTCATAAGATTTCGACCATTGAGAGTGATTTGCGATCATATTTTCTCGATAAGTTTACTATCATTTGAACCTCATTAACCTGATGAGGTTTCAAATGTTTTGAAATATAAACCTTATTTTGAAGAATTGCATCAAGCCAAAGTTTATATTCTATTCAATAACTATCAATTCATAAGATTTCAACCATTGAGAGTGTTTTGAATTGATATTTTCTAAATAATTTTACTATCATTTGAACCTCATTAACCTGATGAGGTTTCAAATGTTTTGCGATATATACCTCATTTTCAAGAATTGCATCAAGCCAAGGTTCATATTCGATTCAATAACCATCCATTCATAAGATTGCAACCATTGAGAGTGTTTGGAATTCATATTTTCTCGGCAGGTTTACTATCACTTGAACCTCATTAACCTGATGAGGTTTCAAATGTTTTGTAATAGATACCTCATTTTCAAGACTTGCATCAAGCTATGGTTTATACTCTAATCAATAACCATAATTTCAAAAAATTTCAACCATTGAGAGTGATTTGAATTCATATTTTCTCGTTTAATTTACTATCATTTGAACCTCATTAACCTGATCAGGTTTCAAATGTTTTGAAATATATACCTCATTTTGAAGAATTGCATCAAGCCAAGGTTTATATTCTATTCAAAAACCATCAATTCATAAGATTTCAACCATTGAGAGTGATTTGAATTCATATTTTCTCGCTTAATTTACTATCATTTGAACCTCATTAACCTGATGAGGTTTCAAATGTTTTGAAATATATACCTCATTTTGAAGAATTGCATCAAGCCAAGGTTTATATTCGATTCAATAACTATCAATTCATAAGATTTCAACCATTGAGAGTGTTTTGAATTCATATTTTCTAGATAATTTTACTATCATTTGAACCTCATTAACCTGATGAGGTTTCAAATGTTTTAAAATGTAAACCTCATTTTGAAGAATTGCATCAAGCTAAGGTTTATATTCGATTCAATAACCATCATTTCATAAAATTTCAACCATTGAGAGTGATTTGAATTCATATTTTCTCGTTTAATTTACTATCATTTGAACCTCATTAACCTGATGAGGTTTCAAATGTTTTGAAATATATACCTTATTTTGAAGAATTGCATCAAGCCAAAGTTTATATTCTATTCAATAACTATCAATTCATAAGATTTCAACCATTGAGAGTGTTTTGATTTGATATTTTCTAGTTTATTTTACTATCATTTGAACCTCATTAACCTGATGATGTTTCAAATGTTTTGAAATATATACCTCATTTTGAAGAATTTCATCAAGCCAAGGTTCATATTCTATTTAATAACCATCAATTCATAAGATTTCAACCATTGAGAGTGTTTTGAAATGATATTTTCTCAATAAGCTTACTATCATTTGAACCTCATTAACCTGATGAGGTTTCAAATGTTTTGTAATATATACCTCATTTTCAAGAATTGCATCAAGCTATGGTTTTTATTCTATTCAATAACCATAATTTCAAAAAATTTCAACCATTGAGAGTGATTTGAATTCATATTTTCTCGTTTAATTTACTATCATTTGAAACTCATTAACCTAATGAGGTTTCAAATGTCTTGAAATATATACCTCATTTTGAAGAATTGCATCAAGCCAAGGCTCATATTCTATTCAATAACCATCAATTCATAAGATTTCAACCATTGAGAGTGTTTTGAAATGATATTTTCTCAATAAGCTTACTATCATTTGAACCTCATTAACCTGATGAGGTTTCAAATGTTTTGAAATATATACCTCATTTTCAAGAATTGCATCAAGCTGGTTTATATTCTATTCAATAACCATCATTTCATAAAATTTCAACCATTGAGAGTGATTTGAATTCATATTTTCTCGTTTAATTTACTATCATTTGAACCTCATTAACCTAATGAGGTTTCAAATGTTTTGAAATATATACCTCATTTTGAAGAATTGCATCAAGCCAAGGTTCATATTCTATTCAATAACTATCAACTCATAAGATTTCAGGCATTGAAACTGATTTGAAATCATATTTTCTCGATTATTTAATTATCATTTGAACCTCATTAACCAGATGAGGTTTCAAATGTTTTGAAATATATACGTCATTTTGAAGAATTTCATCAAGCCAAGGTTCATATTTTATTCAATAACCATCAACTCATATGATTTCAACCATTGAGAGTGATTTGAATTCATATTTTCTCGTTTAATATACTATCATTTGAACCTCATTAACCTGATGAGGTTTCAAATGTTTTGCGATATATACCTCATTTTCAAGAATTGCATCAAGCCAATGTTCATATTCGATTCAATAACAATCCATTCATCAGATTGCAACCATTGAGAGTGATTTGAATTCATATTTTCTCGCTTAATTTACTATCATTTGAACCTCATTAACCTGATGAGGTTTCAAATGTTTTGAAATATATACCTCATTTTGAAAAATTGCATCAAGCCAAGTTTCATATTCTATGCAATAACCATCCATTCATAAGATTTCAACCATTGAGAGTGATTTTCATTCATCACGATCAATTTACTATCATTTTATCCTCATTAACCTAATGAGGTTTCAAATGTTTTGAAATATATACCTCATTTTCAAGAATTGCATCAAGCCAAGGTTCATATTCGATTCAATAAACATCTTTTCATAAGATTTCAACCATTGAGAGTGATTTGAAATCATATTTTCTCGGCAGGTTTACTATCACTTGAACCTCATTAACCTGATGAGGTTTCAAATGTTTTGTAATAGATACCTCATTTTCAAGACTTGCATCAAGCTATGGTTTATACTCTATTCAATAACCATCATTTCATAAAATTTCAACCATTGAGAGTGATTTGAATTCATATTTTCTCGTTTAATTTACTATCATTTGAACCTCATTAAGCTGATGAGGTTTCAAATGTTTTGAAATATATACCTCATTTTGAAGAATTGCATCAAGCCAAGGTTTATATTCGATTCAATAACCATCAATTCATAAGATTTCAACCATTGAGAGTGATTTGAATTCATATTTTCTCGATTAATTTACTATCATTTGAACCTCATTAACCTGATGAGGTTTCAAATGCTTTGAAATAAAAACCTTATTTTGAAGAATTGCATCAAGCCAAAGTTTATATTCTATTCAATAACCATCAATTCATAAGATTTCAACCATTGACAGTGTTTTGAATTCATATTTTCTCGATAAGTTTACTATCATTTGAACCTCATTAACCTGATGAGGTTTCAAATGTTTTGAAATATAAACCTCATTTTGAAGAATTTCATCAAGCCAAGGTTCATATTCGATACAATAACCATCTTTTCATAAGATTTCAAACATTGAGAGTGTTTTGAAATGATATTTTCTCAATAAGCTTACTATCATTTGAACCTCATTAACCTGATGAGGTTTCAAATTTTTGGAAATATATACCTCATTTTCAAGAATTGCATCAAGCTATGGTTTATATTCTATTCAATAACCATAATTTCAAAAAATTTCAACCATTGAGAGTGATTTGAATTCATATTTTCTCGTTTAATTTACTATCATTTGAACCTCATTAACCTAATGAGGTTTCAAATGTCTTGAAATATATACCTCATTTTGAAGAATTGCATCAAGCCAAGGCTCATATTCTATTCAATAACCATCAATTCATAAGATTTCAACCATTGAGAGTGTTTTGAAATGATATTTTCTCAATAAGCTTACTATCATTTGAACCTCATTAACCTGATGAGGTTTCCAATGTTTTGAAATATATACCTCATTTTCAAGAATTGCATCAAGCTGGTTTATATTCTATTCAATAACCATCATTTCATAAAATTTCAACCATTGAGAGTGATTTGAATTCATATTTTCTCGTTTAATTTACTATCATTTGAACCTCATTAACCTAATGAGGTTTCAAATGTCTTGAAATATATACCTCATTTTGAAGAATTGCATCAAGCCAAGGATCATATTCTATTCAATAACTATCAACTCATAAGATTTCAGGCATTGAAACTGATTTGAAATCATATTTTCTCGATTATTTAATTATCATTTGAACCTCATTAACCTGATGAGGTTTCAAATGTTTTGAAATATATACGTCATTTTGAAGAATTTCATCAAGCCAAGGTTCATATTTTATTCAATAACCATCAATTCATATGATTTCAACCATTGAGAGTGATTTGAATTCATATTTTCTCGTTTAATATACTATCATTTGAACCTCATTAACCTGATGAGGTTTCAAATGTTTTGCGATATATACCTCATTTTCAAGAATTGCATCAAGCCAATGTTCATATTCGATTCAATAACAATCCATTCATCAGATTGCAACCATTGAGAGTGATTTGAATTCATATTTTCTCGCTTAATTTACTATCATTTGAACCTCATTAACCTGATGAGGTTTCAAATGTTTTGAAATATATACCTCATTTTGAAAAATTGCATCAAGCCAAGTTTCATATTCTATGCAATAACCATCCATACATAAGATTTCAACCATTGAGAGTGATTTGAATTCATATTTTCTCGCTTAATTTACTATCATTTGAACCTCATTAACCTGATGAGGTTTCAAATGTTTTGAAATATATACCTCATTTTGAAAAATTGCATCAAGGAAAGGTTTCATATTCTATTCAATAACCATCCATTCATAAGATTTCAACCATTGAGAATGATTTGAATTCATATTTTCTTGTTTAATTTACTATCATTTGAGCCTCATTAACCTGATGAGGTTTCAAATGTTTTGAAATATATACCTCATTTTGAAGAATTGCATAAAGCCAAGGTTCATATTCGATTCAATAACTATCCATTCATAAGATTTCAACCATTGAGAGTGTTTTGAAATGATATTTTCTCAATAAGCTTACTATCATTTGAACCTCATTAACCTGATGAGGTTTCAAATGTTTTGTAATATATACCTCATTTTCAAGAATTGCATCAAGCTATGGTTTATATTCTATTCAATAACCATAATTTCAAAAAATTTCAACCATTGAGAGTGATTTGAATTCATATTTTCTCGTTTAATTTACTATCATTTGAACCTCATTAACTTAATGAGGTTTCAAATGTCTTGAAGTATATACCTCATTTTGAAGAATTGCATCAAGCCAAGGTTCATATTCTATTCAATAACTATCAACTCATAAGATTTCAGGCATTGAAACTGATTTGAAATCATATTTTCTCAATAAGCTTACTATCATTTGAACCTCATTAACCTGATGAGGTTTCAAATGTTTTGTAATATATACCTCATTTTCAAGAATTGCATCAAGCTATGGTTTATATTCTATTCAATAACCATAATTTCAAAAAATTTCAACCATTGAGAGTGATTTGAATTCATATTTTCTCGTTTAATTTACTATCATTTGAACCTCATTAACCTAATGAGGTTTCAAATGTTTTGAAATATATACCTCATTTTGAAGAATTGCATCAAGCCAAGGTTCATATTCTATTCAATAACTATCAATTCATAAGATTTCAACCATTGAGAGTGTTTTGAATTCATATTTTCTAGATAATTTTACTATCATTTGAACCTCATTAACCTGATGAGGTTTCAAATGTTTTGAAATATATACCTCATTTTGAAGAATTTCATCAAGCCAAGGTTCATATTCTATTTAATAACCATCAATTCATAAGATTTCAACCATTGAGAGTGTTTTGAAATGATATTTTCTCAATAAGCTTACTATCATTTGAACCTCATTAACCTGATGAGGTTTCAAATGTTTTGTAATATATACCTCATTTTCAAGAATTGCATCAAGCTATGGTTTATATTCTATTCAATAACCATAATTTCAAAAAATTTCAACCATTGAGAGTGATTTGAATTCATATTTTCTCGTTTAATTTACTATCATTTGAACCTCATTAACCTAATGAGGTTTCAAATGTCTTGAAATATATACCTCATTTTGAAGAATTGCATCAAGCCAAGGCTCATATTCTATTCAATAACCATCAATTCATAAGATTTCAACCATTGAGAGTGTTTTGAAATGATATTTTCTCAATAAGCTTACTATCATTTGAACCTCATTAACCTGATGAGGTTTCCAATGTTTTGAAATATATACCTCATTTTCAAGAATTGCATCAAGCTGGTTTATATTCTATTCAATAACCATCATTTCATAAAATTTCAACCATTGAGAGTGATTTGAATTCATATTTTCTCGTTTAATTTACTATCATTTGAACCTCATTAACCTAATGAGGTTTCAAATGTTTTGAAATATATACCTCATTTTGAAGAATTGCATCAAGATAAGGATCATATTCTATTCAATAACTATCAACTCATAAGATTTCAGGTATTGAAACTGATTTGAAATCATATTTTCTCGATTATTTAATTATCATTTGAACCTCATTAACCTGATGAGGTTTCAAATGTTTTGAAATATATACGTCATTTTGAAGAATTTCATCAAGCCAAGGTTCATATTTTATTCAATAACCATCAATTCATATGATTTCAACCATTGAGAGTGATTTGAATTCATATTTTCTCGTTTAATATACTATCATTTGAACCTCATTAACCTGATGAGGTTTCAAATGTTTTGCGATATATACCTCATTTTCAAGAATTGCATCAAGCCAATGTTCATATTCGATTCAATAACAATCCATTCATCAGATTGCAACCATTGAGAGTGATTTGAATTCATATTTTCTCGCTTAATTTACTATCATTTGAACCTCATTAACCTGATGAGGTTTCAAATGTTTTGAAATATATACCTCATTTTGAAAAATTGCATCAAGCCAAGTTTCATATTCTATGCAATAACCATCCATACATAAGATTTCAACCATTGAGAGTGATTTGAATTCATATTTTCTCGCTTAATTTACTATCATTTGAACCTCATTAACCTGATGAGGTTTCAAATGTTTTGAAATATATACCTCATTTTGAAAAATTGCATCAAGGAAAGGTTTCATATTCTATTCAATAACCATCCATTCATAAGATTTCAACCATTGAGAATGATTTGAATTCATATTTTCTTCTTTAATTTACTATCATTTGAGCCTCATTAACCTGATGAGGTTTCAAATGTTTTGAAATATATACCTCATTTTGAAGAATTGCATAAAGCCAAGGTTCATATTCTATTCAATAACCATCCATTCATAAGATTTCAACCATTGAGAGTGTTTTGAAATGATATTTTCTCAATAAGCTTACTATCATTTGAACCTCATTAACCTGATGAGGTTTCAAATGTTTTGTAATATATACCTCATTTTCAAGAATTGCATCAAGCTATGGTTTATATTCTATTCAATAACCATAATTTCAAAAAATTTCAACCATTGAGAGTGATTTGAATTCATATTTTCTCGTTTAATTTACTATCATTTGAACCTCATTAACCTAATGAGGTTTCAAATGTCTTGAAGTATATACCTCATTTTGAAGAATTGCATCAAGCCAAGGTTCATATTCTATTCAATAACTATCAACTCATAAGATTTCAGGCATTGAAACTGATTTGAAATCATATTTTCTCAATAAGCTTACTATCATTTGAACCTCATTAACCTGATGAGGTTTCAAATGTTTTGTAATATATACCTCATTTTCAAGAATTGCATCAAGCTATGGTTTATATTCTATTCAATAACCATAATTTCAAAAAATTTCAACCATTGAGAGTGATTTGAATTCATATTTTCTCGTTTAATTTACTATCATTTGAACCTCATTAACCTAATGAGGTTTCAAATGTCTTGAAATATATACCTCATTTTGAAGAATTGCATCAAGCCAAGGTTCATATTCTATTCAATAACTATCAACTCATAAGATTTCAGGCATTGAAACTGATTTGAAATCATATTTTCTCGATTATTTAACTATCATTTGAACCTCATTAACCTGATGAGGTTTCAAATGTTTTGAAATATATACCTCATTTTCAAGAATTGCATCAAGCCAATGTTCATATTCGATTCAATAACCATCCATTCATCAGATTGCAACCATTGAGAGTGATTTGAATTCATATTTTCTCGCTTAATTTACTATCATTTGAACCTCATTAACCTGATGAGGTTTCAAATGTTTTGAAATATATACATCATTTTGAAAAATTGCATCAAGCCAAGTTTCATATTCTATTCAATAACCATCCATTCATAAGATTTCAACCATTGAGAATGATTTGAATTCATATTTTCTTGTTTAATTTACTATCATTTGAGCCTCATTAACCTGATGAGGTTTCAAATGTTTGAAATATATACCTCATTTTGAAGAACTGCATCAAGCCAAGGTTCATATTCTATTCAATAACCATCAATTCATAAGATTTCAACAATTGAGAGTGTTTTGAATTCATATTTTCTCGATTAATTTACTATAATTTGAACCTCATTAACCTGATGAGGTTTCAAATGTTTTGAAATATATACCTCATTTTGAAAAATTGCATCAAGCCAAGTTTCATATTCTATTCAATAACCATCCATTCATAAGATTTCAACCATTGAGAGTGATTTGCGATCATATTTTCTCGATAGGTTTACTATATATACCTTATTTTGAAGAATTGCATCAAGCCAACGTTTATATTCTATTCAATAACTATCAATTCATAAGAGTTCAACCATTGAGAGTGTTTTGAATTGATATTTTCTAGATAATTTTACAATCATTTGAACCTCATTAACCTGATGAGGTTTCAAATGTTTTGAAATATATACCTCATTTTGAAGAATTTCATCAAGCCAAGGTTCATATTCTATTCAATAACCATCAATTCATTAGATTTCAACCATTGAGAGTGTTTTGAAATGATATTTTCTCAATAAGCTTACTATCATTTGAACCTCATTAACCTGATGAGGTTTCAAATGTTTTGTAATATATACCTCATTTTGAAGAATTGCATCAAGCTATGGTTTATATTCTATTCAATAACCATAATTTCAAAAAATTTCAACCATTGAGAGTGATTTGAATTCATATTTTCTCGTTTAGTTTACTATCATTTGAACCTCATTCACCTAATGATGTTTCAAATGTCTTGAAATATATACCTCATTTTGAAGAATTGCATCAAGCCAAGGTTCATATTCTATTCAATAACTATCAATTCATAAGATTTCAGGCATTGAAACGGATTTGAAATCATATTTTCTCGATTATTTAATTATCATTTGAACCTCATTAACCTGATGAGGTTTCAAATGTTTTGCGATATATACCTCATTTTCAAGAATTGCATCAAGCCAATGTTCATATTCGATTCAATAACCATCCATTCATAAGATTGCAACCATTGAGAGTGATTTGAATTCATATTTTCTCGCTTAATTTAGTATCATTTGAACCTCATTAACCTGATGAGGTTTCAAATGTTTTGAAATATATACCTCATTTTGAAAAATTGCATCAAGCCAAGTTTCATATTCTATGCAATAACCATCCATACATAAGATTTCAACCATTGAGAGTGATTTGAATTCATATTTTCTCGCTTAATTTACTATCATTTGAACCTCATTAACCTGATGAGGTTTCAAATGTTTTGAAATATATACCTCATCTTGAAAAATTGCATCAAGCCAAGTTTCATATTCTATTCAATAACCATCCATACATAAGATTTCAACCATTGAGAGTGATTTGCATTCATATTTTCTCGTTTAATTTACTATCATTTAAACCTCATTAACCTGATGAGGTTTCAAATGTTTTGAAATATATACCTCATTTTGAAGAATTGCATCAAGACAAGGTTCATATTCGATTCAATAAACATCTTTTCATAAGATTTCAACCATTGGGAGTGTTTTGAATTCATATTCTCTCGCTTAATTTACTATAATTTGAACCTCATTAACCTGATGAGGTTTCAAATGTTTTGAAATATATACCTCATTTTGAAGAATTGCATCAAGCCAAGGTTCATATTCGATTCAATAACTATCCATTCATAAGATTTCAACCATTGAGAGTGATTTGAATTCATATTTTCTCGATTAGTTTACTATCATTTGAACCTCATTAACCTGATGAGGTTTCAAATGTATTGGAATATATACCTCATTTTGAAGAATTGCATGAAGATAAGGATCATATTCGATTCAATAAATATCTTTTCATAAGATTTGAACTATTGAGAGTGATTTGAAATCATATTTTCTCGATAAGTTTACTATCATTTGAACCTCATTGGCCTGATGTGGTTTCAAATGTTTTGAAATATATACTTCATTTTGAAGAATTGCATCAAGCCAAGTTTCATATTCTATTCAATATCCATCCATTCATAAGATTTCAACCATTGAGAGTGATTTGGGATCATATTTTCTCGATAGGTTTACTATCACTTGAACTTCATTAACCTGATGAGGTTTCAAATGTTTTGAAATATAAACCTCATTTTGAAGAATTGCATCAAGCCAAGGTTCATATTCTATTAAATAACCATCATTTCATAAGATTTCAACCATTGAGAGTGATTTGAATTCATATTTTCTCGTTTAATTTACTATCATTTGAACCTCATTAACCTGATGAGGTTTCAAATATTTTGAAACATAAAACTCATTTTGAAGAATTGCATCAAGCCAAGGTTCATATTCTATTCAATAACCATCAATTCATAAAATTTCAGCCTTTGATAGTGATTTGAATTCATATTTTCTCGATTAATTTACTATAATTTGAACCTCATTAACCTGATGATGTTTCAAATGTTTTAAAATGTAAACCTCATTTTGAAGAAGTGCATCAGGCCAAGGTTCATTTTCAATTCAATAACCATCCATTCATAAGATTTCAACCATTGAGAGTGATTTGCGATCATATTTTCTCGATAGGTTTACTATCACTTGAACCTTATTAACCTGATGAGGTTTCAAATGTTTTGAAATATATACCTCATTTTAAAGAATTTCATCAAGCCAATGTTCATATTCTATTCAATAACCATCAATTCATAAGATTTCAACCATTGAGAGTGTTTTGAAGTGATATTTTCTCAATAAGTTTACTATCATTTGAACCTCATTAACATGATGAGGTTTCAAATGTTTTGTAATATATACCTCATTTTCAAGAATTGCATCAAGCTATGGTTTATATTCTATTCAATAACCATAATTTCAAAAAATTTCAACCATTGAGAGTGATTTGAATTCATATTTTCTCGTTTAATTTACTATCATTTGAACCTCATTAACCTAATGAGGTTTCAAATGTCTTGAAATATATACCTCATTTTGAAGAATTGCATCAAGCCAAGGTTCATATTCTATTCAATAACCATCAATTCATAAGATTTCAACCATTGAGAGTGTTTTGAAATGATATTTTCTCAATAAGCTTATTATCATTTGAACCTCATTAACCTGATGAGGTTTCAAATGTTTTGTAATATATACCTCATTTTCAAGAATTGCATCAAGCTATGGTTTATATTCGATTCAATAACCATCATTTCATAAAATTTCAACCATTGAGAGTGATTTGAATTCATATTTTCTCGTTTAATTTACTATCATTTGAACCTCATTAACCTAATGAGGTTTCAAATGTCTTGAAATATATACCTCATTTTGAAGAATTGCATCAAGCCAAGGTTCATATTCTATTCAATAACCATCAATTCATAAGATTTCAACCATTGAGAGTGTTTTGAATTCATATTTTCTCGATTAATTTACTATCATTTGAACCTCATTAACCTAATGAGGTTTCAAATGTATTGAAATATATACCTCATTTTGAAGAATTGCAACAAGCCATGGTTCATATTCTATTCAATAACTATCAACTCATAAGATTTCAGGCATTGAAACTGATTTGAAATCATATTTTCTCGATTATTTAACTATCATTTGAACCTCATTAGCCTGATGAGGTTTCAAATGTTTTGAAATATATACCTCATTTTCAAGAATTGCATCAAGCCAATGTTCATATTCGATTCAATAACCATCCATTCATCAGATTGCAACCATTGAGAGTGATTTGAATTCATATTTTCTCGCTTAATTTACTATCATTTGAACCTCATTAACCTGATGAGGTTTCAAATGTTTTGAAATATATACCTCATTTTGAAAAATTGCATCAAGCCAAGTTTCATATTCTATTCAATAACCATCCATTCATAAGATTTCAACCATTGAGAATGATTTGAATTCATATTTTCTTGTTTAATTTACTATCATTTGAGCCTCTTTAACCTGATGAGGTTTCAAATGTTTTGAAATATATACCTCATTTTGAAGAATTGCATCAAGCCAATGTTCATATTCTATTCAATAACCATCAATTCATAAGATTTCAACCATTGAGAGTGTTTTGAATTCATATTTTCTCGCTTAATTTACTATAATTTGAACCTCATTAACCTGATGAGGTTTCAAATGTTTTGAAACATATACCTCATTTTGAAAAATTGCATCAAGCCAAGTTTCATATTCTATTCAATAACCATCCATTCATAAGATTTCAACCATTGAGAGTGATTTGCGATCATATTTTCTCGATAGGTTTACTATATATACCTTATTTTGAAGAATTGCATCAAGCCAACGTTTATATTCTATTCAATAACTATCAATTCATAAGAGTTCAACCATTGAGAGTGTTTTGAATTGATATTTTCTAGATAATTTTACAATCATTTGAACCTCATTAACCTGATGAGGTTTCAAATGTTTTGAAATATATACCTCATTTTGAAGAATTTCATCAAGCCAAGGTTCATATTCTATTCAATAACCATCAATTCATTATATTTCAACCATTGAGAGTGTTTTGAAATGATATTTTCTCAATAAGCTTACTATCATTTGAACCTCATTAACCTGATGAGGTTTCAAATGTTTTGTAATATATACCTCATTTTGAAGAACTGCATCAAGCCAAGGTTCATATTCTATTCAATAACCATAATTTCATAACATTTCAAACATTGAGAGTGATTTTAATTCATATTTTCTCGTTTAATTTACTATCATTTGAACCTCATTAACCTAATGAGGTTTCAAATGTCTTGAAATATATACCTCATTTTGAAGAATTGCATCAAGCCAAGGTTCATATTCTATTCAATAACTATCAATTCATAAGATTTCAGGCATTGAAACTGATTTGAAATCATATTTTCTCGATTATTTAATTATCATTTGAACCTCATTAACCTGATGAGGTTTCAAATGTTTTGCGATATATACCTCATTTTCAAGAATTGCATCAAGCCAATGTTCATATTCGATTCAATAACCATCCATTCATAAGATTGCAACCATTGAGAGTGATTTGAATTCATATTTTCTCGCTTAATTTAGTATCATTTGAACCTCATTAACCTGATGAGGTTTCAAATGTTTTGAAATATATACCTCATTTTGAAAAATTGCATCAAGCCAAGTTTCATATTCTATGCAATAACCATCCATACATAAGATTTCAACCATTGAGAGTGATTTGAATTCATATTTTCTCGCTTAATTTACTATCATTTGAACCTCATTAACCTGATGAGGTTTCAAATGTTTTGAAATATATACCTCATCTTGAAAAATTGCATCAAGCCAAGTTTCATATTCTATTCAATAACCATCCATACATAAGATTTCAACCATTGAGAGTGATTTGAATTCATATTTTCTCGCTTAATTTACTATCATTTAAACCTCATTAACCTGATGACGTTTCAAATGTTTTGAAATATATACCTCATTTTGAAGAATTGCATCAAGCCAAGGTTCATATTCTATTCAATAACCATCAATTCATAAGATTTAAACCATTGAGAGTGTTTTGAATTCATATTCTCTCGCTTAATTTACTATAATTTCAACCTCATTAACCTGATGAGGTTTCAAATGTTTTGGAATATATACCTCATTTTGAAGAATTGCATCAAGCCAAGGTTCATATTCTATTCAATAACCATCCATTCATAAGATTTCAACCATTGAGAGTGTTTTGAATTCATATTTTCTCGATAAGTTTACTATCACTTGAACCTCATTAACCTGATGAGGTTTCAAATGTTTTGAAATATAAACCTCATTTTGAAGAATTGCATCAAGCCAAGGTTCATATTCTATTCAATAACCATCAATTCATAAGATTTCAACCATTGAGAGTGATTTGAATTCATATTTTCTCGTTTAGTTTACTATCATTTGAACCTCATTAACCTGATGAGGTTTCAAATGTTTTGAAATATAAACCTCATTTTGAAGAATTGCATCAAGCCAAGGTTCATATTCGATTCAATAACCATCAATTCATAAAATTTCAGCCTTTGATAGTGATTTGAATTCATATTTTCTCGATTAATTTACTATAATTTGAACCTCATTAACCTGATGATGTTTCAAATGTTTTAAAATGTAAACCTAATTTTGAAGAAGTGCATCAGGCCAAGGTTCATTTTCAATTCAATAACCATCCATTCATAAGATTTCAACCATTGAGAGTGATTTGCGATCATATTTTCTCGATAGGTTTACTATCACTTGAACCTTATTAACCTGATGAGGTTTCAAATGTTTTGAAATATATACCTCATTTTAAAGAATTTCATCAAGCCAATGTTCATATTCTATTCAATAACCATCAATTTAAAGATTTCAACCATTGAGAGTGTTTTGAAGTGATATTTTCTCAATAAGTTTACTATCATTTGAACCTCATTAACCTGATGAGGTTTCAAATGTTTTGAAATATATACCTCATTTTGAAGAATTTCATCAAGCCAAGGTTCATATTCGATTCAATAACCATCAATTCATAAGATTTCAACCATTGAGAGTGTTTTGAAATGATATTTTCTCAATAAGCTTACTATCATTTGAACCTCATTAACCTGATGAGGTTTCAAATGTTTTGTAATATATACCTCATTTTCAAGAATTGCATCAAGCTATGGTTTATATTCTATTCAATAACCATAATTTCAAAAAATTTCAACCATTGAGAGTGATTTGAATTCATATTTTCTCGTTTAATTTACTATCATTTGAACCTCATTAACCTAATGAGGTTTCAAATGTCTTGAAATATATACCTCATTTTGAAGAATTGCATCAAGCCAAGGTTCATATTCTATTCAATAACCATCAATTCATAAGATTTCAACCATTGAGAGTGTTTTGAAATGATATTTTCTCAATAAGCTTATTATCATTTGAACCTCATTAACCTGATGAGGTTTCAAATGTTTTGTAATATATACCTCATTTTCAAGAATTGCATCAAGCTATGGTTTATATTTTATTCAATAACCATAATTTCAAAAAATTTCAACCATTGAGAGTGATTTGAATTCATATTTTCTCGTTTAATTTACTATCATTTGAACCTCATTAACCTAATGAGGTTTCAAATGTCTTGAAATATATACCTCATTTTGAAGAATTGCATTAAGCCATGGTTCATATTCTATTCAATAACTATCAACTCATAAGATTTCAGGCATTGAAACTGATTTGAAATCATATTTTCTCGATTATTTAACTATCATTTGAACCTCATTAACCTGATGAGGTTTCAAATGTTTTGAAATATATACCTCATTTTCAAGAATTGCATCAAGCCAATGTTCATATTCGATTCAATAACCATCCATTCATCAGATTGCAACCATTGAGAGTGATTTGAATTCATATTTTCTCGCTTAATTTACTATCATTTGAACCTCATTAACCTGATGAGGTTTCAAATGTTTTGAAATATATACCTCATTTTGAAAAATTGCATCAAGCCAAGTTTCATATTCTATTCAATAACCATCCATTCATAAGATTTCAACCATTGAGAATGATTTGAATTCATATTTTCTTGTTTAATTTACTATCATTTGAGCCTCATTAGCCTGATGAGGTTTCAAATGTTTTGAAATATATACCTCATTTTGAAGAATTGCATCAAGCCAATGTTCATATTCTATTCAATAACCATCAATTCATAAGATTTCAACCATTGAGAGTGTTTTGAATTCATATTTTCTCTATAAGTTTACTATCATTTGAACCTCATTAACCTGATGAGGTTTCAAATGTTTTGAAATATATACCTCATTTTGAAGAATTTCATCAAGCCAAGGTTCATATTCGATTCAATAACCATCAATTCATAAGATTTCAACCATTGAGAGTGTTTTGAAATGATATTTTCTCAATAAGCTTACTATCATTTGAACCTCATTAACCTGATGAGGTTTCAAATGTTTTGTAATATATACCTCATTTTCAAGAATTGCATCAAGCTATGGTTTATATTCTATTCAATAACCATAATTTCAAAAAATTTCAACCATTGAGAGTGATTTGAATTCATATTTTCTCGTTTAATTTACTATCATTTGAACCTCATTAACCTAATGAGGTTTCAAATGTCTTGAAATATATACCTCATTTTGAAGAATTGCATCAAGCCAAGGTTCATATTCTATTCAATAACCATCAATTCATAAGATTTCAACCATTGAGAGTGTTTTGAAATGATATTTTCTCAATAAGCTTATTATCATTTGAACCTCATTAACCTGATGAGGTTTCAAATGTTTTGTAATATATACCTCATTTTCAAGAATTGCATCAAGCTATGGTTTATATTTTATTCAATAACCATAATTTCAAAAAATTTCAACCATTGAGAGTGATTTGAATTCATATTTTCTCGTTTAATTTACTATCATTTGAACCTCATTAACCTAATGAGGTTTCAAATGTCTTGAAATATATACCTCATTTTGAAGAATTGCATCAAGCCATGGTTCATATTCTATTCAATAACTATCAACTCATAAGATTTCAGGCATTGAAACTGATTTGAAATCATATTTTCTCGATTATTTAACTATCATTTGAACCTCATTAACCTGATGAGGTTTCAAATGTTTTGAAATATATACCTCATTTTCAAGAATTGCATCAAGCCAATGTTCATATTCGATTCAATAACCATCCATTCATCAGATTGCAACCATTGAGAGTGATTTGAATTCATATTTTCTCGCTTAATTTACTATCATTTGAACCTCATTAACCTGATGAGGTTTCAAATGTTTTGAAATATATACCTCATTTTGAAAAATTGCATCAAGCCAAGTTTCATATTCTATTCAATAACCATCCATTCATAAGATTTCAACCATTGAGAATGATTTGAATTCATATTTTCTTGTTTTATTTACTATCATTAGAACTTCATTAACCTGAAGAGGTTTCAAATGTTTTGAAATATATACCTCATTTTGAAGAATTGCATCAAGCCAATGTTCATATTCTATTCAATAACCATCAATTCATAAGATTTCAACCACTGGAGTGTTTTGAATTCATATTTTCTCGCTTAATTTACTATAATTTGAACCTCATTAACCTGATGAGGTTTCAAATGTTTTGAAATATATACCTCATTTTGAAAAATTGCATCAAGCCAAGTTTCATATTCTATTCAATAACCATCCATTCATAAGATTTCAACCATTGAGAATGATTTGAATTCATATTTTCTTGTTTAATTTACTATCATTTGAGCCTCATTAGCCTGATGAGGTTTCAAATGTTTTGAAATATATACCTCATTTTGAAGAATTGCATCAAGCCAATGTTCATATTCTATTCAATAACCATCAATTCATAAGATTTCAACCATTGAGAGTGTTTTGAATTCATATTTTCTCCATAAGTTTACTATCATTTGAACCTCATTAACCTGATGAGGTTTCAAATGTTTTGAAATATATACCTCATTTTGAAGAATTTCATCAAGCCAAGGTTCATATTCTATTCAATAACCATCAATTCATAAGATTTCAACCATTGAGAGTGTTTTGAAATGATATTTTCTCAATAAGCTTACTATCATTTGAACCTCATTAACCTGATGAGGTTTCAAATGTTTTGTAATATATACCTCATTTTCAAGAATTGCATCAAGCTATGGTTTATATTCTATTCAATAACCATAATTTCAAAAATTTCAACCATTGAGAGTGATTTGAATTCATATTTTCTCGTTTAATTTACTATCATTTGAACCTCATTAACCTAATGAGGTTTCAAATGTTTTGAAATATATACCTCATTTTGAAGAATTGCATCAAGCCAAGGTTTATATTCGATTCAATAACCATCAATTCATAAGATTTCAACCATTGAGAGTGTTTTGAAATGATATTTTCTCAATAAGCTTATTATCATTTGAACCTCATTAACCTGATGAGGTTTCAAATGTTTTGTAATATATACCTCATTTTCAAGAATTGCATCAAGCTATGGTTTATATTTTATTCAATAACCATAATTTCAAAAAATTTCAACCATTGAGAGTGATTTGAATTCATATTTTCTCGTTTAATTTACTATCATTTGAACCTCATTAACCTAATGAGGTTTCAAATGTCTTGAAATATATACCTCATTTTGAAGAATTGCATCAAGCCATGGTTCATATTCTATTCAATAACTATCAACTCATAAGATTTCAGGCATTGAAACTGATTTGAAATCATATTTTCTCGATTATTTAACTATCATTTGAACCTCATTAACCTGATGAGGTTTCAAATGTTTTGAAATATATACCTCATTTTCAAGAAGTGCATCAAGCCAATGTTCATATTCGATTCAATAACCATCCATTCATCAGATTGCAACCATTGAGAGTGATTTGAATTCATATTTTCTCGCTTAATTTACTATCATTTGAACCTCATTAACCTGATGAGGTTTCAAATGTTTTGAAATATATACCTCATTTTGAAAAATTGCATCAAGCCAAGTTTCATATTCTATTCAATAACCATCCATTCATAAGATTTCAACCATTGAGAATGATTTGAATTCATATTTTCTTGTTTAATTTACTATCATTTGAGCCTCATTAACCTGATGAGGTTTCAAATGTTTTGAAATATATACCTCATTTTGAAGAATTGCATCAAGCCAATGTTCATATTCTATTCAATAACCATCAATTCATAAGATTTCAACCACTGGAGTGTTTTGAATTCATATTTTCTCGCTTAATTTACTATAATTTGAACCTCATTAACCTGATGAGGTTTCAAATGTTTTGAAACATATACCTCATTTTGAAAAATTGCATCAAGCCAAGTTTCATATTCTATTCAATAACCATCCATTCATAAGATTTCAACCATTGAGAGTGATTTGCGATCATATTTTCTCGATAGGTTTACTATATATACCTTATTTTGAAGAATTGCATCAAGCCAACGTTTATATTCTATTCAATAACTATCAATTCATAAGAGTTCAACCATTGAGAGTGTTTTGAATTGATATTTTCTAGATAATTTTACAATCATTTGAACCTCATTAACCTGATGAGGTTTCAAATGTTTTGAAATATATACCTCATTTTGTATATTGAATATTATTGAATATTGTATATTGAATTTTGTATATTGAATATTATTGAATATATTCTATTCAATAACTATCAATTCATAAGAGTTCAACCATTGAGAGTGTTTTGAATTGATATTTTCTAGATAATTTTACAATCATTTGAACCTCATTAACCTGATGAGGTTTCAAATGTTTTGAAATATATACCTCATTTTGAAGAATTTCATCAAGCCAAGGTTCATATTCTATTCAATAACCATCAATTCATTATATTTCAACCATTGAGAGTGTTTTGAAATGATATTTTCTCAATAAGCTTACTATCATTTGAACCTCATTAACCTGATGAGGTTTCAAATGTTTTGTTATATATACCTCATTTTGAAGAATTGCATCAAGCTATGGTTTATATTCTATTCAATAACCATAATTTCAAAAAATTTCAACCATTGAGAGTGATTTGAATTCATATTTTCTCGTTTAATTTACTATCATTTGAACCTCATTAACCTAATGAGGTTTCAAATGTCTTGAAATATATACCTCATTTTGAAGAATTGCATCAAGCCAAGGTTCATATTCTATTCAATAACTATCAATTCATAAGATTTCAGGCATTGAAACTGATTTGAAATCATATTTTCTCGATTATTTAATTATCATTTGAACCTCATTAACCTGATGAGGTTTCAAATGTTTTGCGATATATACCTCATTTTCAAGAATTGCATCAAGCCAATGTTCATATTCGATTCAATAACCATCCATTCATAAGATCGCAACCATTGAGAGTGATTTGAATTCATATTTTCTCGCTTAATTTAGTATCATTTGAACCTCATTAACCTGATGAGGTTTCAAATGTTTTGAAATATATACCTCATTTTGAATAATTGCATCAAGCCAAGTTTCATATTCTATGCAATAACCATCCATACATAAGATTTCAACCATTGAGAGTGATTTGAATTCATATTTTCTCGCTTAATTTACTATCATTTGAACCTCATTAACCTGATGAGGTTTCAAATGTTTTGAAATATATACCTCATCTTGAAAAATTGCATCAAGCCAAGTTTCATATTCTATTCAATAACCATCCATACATAAGATTTCAACCATTGAGAGTGATTTGAATTCATATTTTCTCGATTAATTTACTATCATTTTAACCTCATTAACCTAATGAGGTTTCAAATGTTTTGAAATATATACCTCATTTTGAAGAATTGCATCAAGCCAAGGTTCATATTCGATTCAATAACCATCATTTCATAAGATTTAAACAATTGAGAGTGTTTTGAATTCATATTTTCTCGAATAGTTTACTATAATTTGAACCTCATTAACCTGATGAGGTTTCAAATGTTTTGAAATATATACCTCATTTTGAAGAATTGCATCAAGCCAAGGTTCATATTCGATTCAATAACTATCTATTCATAAGATTTCAACCATTGAGAGTGATTTGAATTCATATTTTCTCGATTAGTTTACTATCATTTGAACCTCATTAACCTGATGAGGTTTCAAATGTATTGGAATATATACCTCATTTTGAAGAATTGCATCAAGCCAAGGATCATATTCGATTCAATAAATATCTTTTCATAAGATTTCAACCATTGAGAGTGATTTGAAATCATATTTTCTCGATTAATTTACTATCATTTGAACCTCATTAACCTGATGAGGTTTCAAATGTTTTGAAATATATACCTCATTTTGAAGAATTGCATCAAGCCAAGTTTCATATTCTATTCAATATCCATCCATTCATAAGATTTCAACCATGGAGAGTGATTTGGGATCATATTTTCTCGATAGGTTTACTATCACTTGAACTTCATTAACCTGATGAGGTTTCAAATGTTTTGAAATATAAACCTCATTTTGAAGAATTGCATCAAGCCAACGTTCATATTCTATTCAATAACCATCCATTCATAAGATTTCAACCATTGACTGTGTTTTGAATTCATATTTTCTCGTTTAATTTACTATCATTTGAACCTCATTAGCCTGATCAGGTTTCAAATGTTTTGAAACATATACCTCATTTTGAAGAATTGCAACAAGATAAGGATCATATTCGATTCAATAACCATCAATTCATAAAATTTCAGCCTTTGATAGTGATTTGAATTCATATTTTCTCGATTAATTTACTATAATTTGAACCAAATTAACCTGATGAGGTTTCAAATGTTTTGAAATATATACCTCATTTTGAAGAATTGCATCAAGCCAAGTTTCATATTCTATTCAATAACCATCCATTCATAAGATTTCAACCATTGAGAGTGATTTGAATTCATATTTTCTCGTTTAATTTACTATCATTTGAACCTCATTAACCTAATGAGGTTTCAAATGTTTTGAAATATATACCTCATTTTGAAAAACTGCATCAAGCCAAGGTTCATATTCTATTCAATAACTATCAATTCATAAGATTTCAGGCATTGAAACTGATTTGAAATCATATTTTCTCGATTATTTAATTATCATTTGAACCTCATTAACCTGATGAGGTTTCAAATGTTTTGAAACATAAAACTCATTTTGAAGAATTGCATCAAGCCAAGGTTCATATTCTATTCAATAACCATCAATTCATAAAATTTCCGCCTTTGATAGTGATTTGAATTCATATTTTCTCGATTAATTTACTATAATTTGAACCAAATTAACCTGATGAGGTTTCAAATGTTTTGAAATATATACCTCATTTTGAAGAATTGCATCAAGCCAAGTTTCATATTCTATTCAATATCCATCCATTCATAAGATTTCAACCATTGAGAGTGATTTGGGATCATATTTTCTCGATAGGTTTACTATCACTTGAACTTCATTAACCTGATGAGGTTTCAAATGTTTTGAAATATAAACCTCATTTTGAAGAATTGCATCAAGCCAAGGTTCATATTCTATTCAATAACCATCAATTCATAAGATTTCAACCATTGAGAGTGATTTGAATTCATATTTTCTCGTTTAATTTACAAACATTTGAACCACATCAACCTGATGAGGTTTCAAATGTTTTGAAACATAAAACTCATTTTGAAGAATTGCATCAAGCCAAGGTTCATATTCTATTCAATAACCATCAATTCATAAAATTTCCGCCTTTGATAGTGATTTGAATTCATATTTTCTCGATTAATTTACTATAATTTGAACCAAATTAACCTGATGAGGTTTCAAATGTTTTGAAATATATACCTCATTTTGAAGAATTGCATCAAGCCAAGTTTCATATTCTATTCAATATCCATCCATTCATAAGATTTCAACCATTGAGAGTGATTTGGGATCATATTTTCTCGATAGGTTTACTATCACTTGAACTTCATTAACCTGATGAGGTTTCAAATGTTTTGAAATATAAACCTCATTTTGAAGAATTGCATCAAGCCAAGGTTCATGTTCTATTCAATAACCATCAATTCATAAGATTTCAACCATTGAGAGTGATTTGAATTCATATTTTCTCGTTTAATTTACTATCATTTGAACCTCATTAACCTGATGAGGTTTCAAATGTTTTGAAACATAAAACTCATTTTGAAGAATTGCATCAAGCCAAGGTTCATATTCTATTCAATAACCATCAATTCATAAAATTTCAGCCTTTGATAGTGATTTGAATTCATATTTTCTCGATTAATTTACTATAATTTGAACCAAATTAACCTGATGAGGTTTCAAATGTTTTGAAATATAAACCTCATTTTGAAGAATTGCATCAAGCCAAGGTTCATATTCTATTCAATAACCATCAATTCATAAGATTTCAACCATTGAGAGTGTTTTGAAATGATATTTTCTCAATAAGCTTACTATCATTTGAACCTCATTAACCTGATGAGGTTTCAAATGTTTTGTAATATATACCTCATTTTCAAGAATTGCATCAAGCTATGGTTTATATTCTATTCAATAACCATAATTTCAAAAAATTTCAACCATTGAGAGTGATTTGAATTCATATTTTCTCGTTTAATTTACTATCATTTGAACCTCATTAACCTAATGAGGTTTCAAATGTCTTGAAATATATACCTCATTTTGAAGAATTGCATCAAGCCAAGGTTCATATTCTATTCAATAACCATCAATTCATAAGATTTCAACCATTGAGAGTGTTTTGAAATGATATTTTCTCAATAAGCTTATTATCATTTGAACCTCATTAACCTGATGAGGTTTCAAATGTTTTGTAATATATACCTCATTTTCAAGAATTGCATCAAGCTATGGTTTATATTCTATTCAATAACCATAATTTCAAAAAATTTCAACCATTGAGAGTGATTTGAATTCATATTTTCTCGTTTAATTTACTATCATTTGAACCTCATTAACCTAATGAGGTTTCAAATGTCTTGAAATATATACCTCATTTTGAAGAATTGCATCAAGCCAAGGTTCATATTCTATTCAATAACTATCAACTCATAAGATTTCAGGCATTGAAACTGATTTGAAATCATATTTTCTCGATTATTTAACTATCATTTGAACCTCATTAACCTGATGAGGTTTCAAATGTTTTGAAATACCGGGTGCGCCAAAATAAACTATGCACGTTTGGCAGGCCACGATAAATCGTACACAAGACCGATTTTGAAGATTTATGACTTGATCTTTAGCAGAAGGCCTGAATTAGATTCTAGGATTTTTTGCAAATTTTTCTGTTTTCAGTTTTTAGAGCTACAAGCGAGTTTCTTAAAATTTTTGTTTTCGAAAACACTGAAAACGATCAAAAACCGTCGATCAAGCTTTCTAAAGAATCGACATGAATGGAGAAAGAGAACATTTTTTCGTGGTGATTTGGGATTTAGAAATCGACTAATTGTAAATTGCTGTACGAGAGTTCGCACTATCTTGTTAGCAATGTAATAATATTTTCAAGAATATAAAGAAATGTCTTTTCATTTGTAATGTCATTGAATTTATGCTTTGCTGCAGGCTGTGTTCCTGTATCAAGGGGGTTAAAAGACAAGCGAGGAAGCGTCATGGGGCCAGCAAGCATGGAGTTTTGTTACATTTTTGATTTTGTGACTGCTTTTGGGGCGGCACTTTATTGTAACTACTACAGAATTTCGCAACAAGCCAATCTTTGAAATAACACTCGTGCAGAAGTTTACAATAATCAATTTCCAAATCCCCATATCACGCTGAAAACGTTTTCTCTTTGTCCATTCATGATGAGTCTTTAGAAAATTTGATCAACGTTTTTTGATCATTTTCAGTGTTTTCGAAAACGAAAATTTTAAGAAACTCGCCTGTAGCTCTAAAAATTGAAAATGGAAAAGTTTGCAAAAAATCTTAGAATCTAATTCAGGCTTTCTGCTAAAGAGTAAGTCATATATCTTCAAAATCGGTCCAGTGTACGATTTATCGTGGCCTGCCAAACGTGCATAGTTTATTTTGGCGCACCCGGTATATACCTCATTTTCAAGAATTGCATCAAGCCAATGTTCATATTCGATTCAATAACCATCCATTCATCAGATTGCAACCATTGAGAGTGATTTGAATTCATATTTTCTCGCTTAATTTACTATCATTTGAACCTCATCAACCTGATGAGGTTTCAAATGTTTTGAAATATATACCTCATTTTGAAAAATTGCATCAAGCCAAGTTTCATATTCTATGCAATAACCATCCATACATAAGATTTCAACCATTGAGAGTGATTTGAATTCATCTCGATCAATTTACTATCATTTTAACCTCATTAACTTAATGAGGTTTCAAATGTTTTGAAATATATACCCCATATTGAAAAATTGCATCAAGCCAAGTTTCATATTCTATTCAATAACCATCCATTCATAAGATTTCAACCATTGAGAATGATTTGAATTCATATTTTCTTGTTTAATTTACTATCATTTGAGCCTCATTAACCTGATGAGGTTTCAAATGTTTTGAAATATATACCTCATTTTCAAGAATTGCATCAAGCCAAGGTTCATATTCGATTCAATAACCATCATTTCATAAGATTTCAACCATTGAGAGTGTTTTGAATTCATATTTTCTCGCTTAATTTACTATAATTTGAACCTCATTAACCTGATGAGGTTTCAAATGTTTTGAAATATATACCTCATTTTGAAAAATTGCATCAAGCCAAGTTTCATATTCTATTCAATAACCATCCATTCATAAGATTTCAACCATTGAGAGTGATTTGCGATCATATTTTCTCGATAGGTTTACTATATATACCTTATTTTGAAGAATTGCATCAAGCCAACGTTTATATTCTATTCAATAACTATCAATTCATAAGAGTTCAACCATTGAGAGTGTTTTGAATTGATATTTTCTAGATAATTTTACAATCATTTGAACCTCATTAACCTGATGAGGTTTCAAATGCTTTGAAATATATACCTCATTTTGAAGAATTTCATCAAGCCAAGGTTCATATTCTATTCAATAACCATCAATTCATAAGATTTCAACCATTGAGAGTGTTTTGAAATGATATTTTCTCAATAAGCTTACTATCATTTGAACCTCATTAACCTGATGAGGTTTCAAATGTTTTGTAATATATACCTCATTTTCAAGAATTGCATCAAGCTATGGTTTATATTCTATTCAATAACCATAATTTCAAAAAATTTCAACCATTGAGAGTGATTTGAATTCATATTTTCTCGTTTAATTTACTATCATTCGAACCTCATTAACCTAATGAGGTTTCAAATGTCTTGAAATATATACCTCATTTTGAAGAATTGCATCAAGCCAAGGTTCATATTCTATTCAATAACTATCAATTCATAAGATTTCAGGCATTGAAACTGATTTGAAATCATATTTTCTCTATTATTTAATTATCATTTGAACCTCATTAACCTGATGAGGTTTCAAATGTTTTGCGATATATACCTCATTTTCAAGAATTGCATCAAGCAAATGTTCATATTCGATTCAATAACCATCCATTCATAAGATTGCAACCATTGAGAGTGATTTGAATTCATATTTTCTCGCTTAATTTAGTATCATTTGAACCTCATTAACCTGATGAGGTTTCAAATGTTTTGAAATATATACCTCATTTTGAAAAATTGCATCAAGTCAAGTTTCATATTCTATGCAATAACCATCCATACATAAGATTTAAACCATTGAGAGTGATTTGAATTCATATTTTCTCGCTTAATTTACTATCATTTGAACCTCATTAACCTGATGAGGTTTCAAATGTTTTGAAAAATATACCTCATCTTGAAAAATTGCATCAAGCCAAGTTTCATATTCTATTCAATAACCATCCATACATAAGATTTCAACCATTGAGAGTGATTTGAATTCATATTTTCTCGATTAATTTACTATCATTTGAACCTCATTAACCTGATGAGGTTTCAAATGTTTTGAAATATATACCTCATTTTGAAGAATTGCATCAAGCCAAGGTTCATATTCTATTCAATAACCATCAATTCATAAGATTTCAACCATTGAGAGTGTTTTGAATTCATATTTTCTCGATTAATTTACTATAATTTGAACCTCATTAACCTGATGAGGTTTCAAATGTTTTGAAATATATACCTCATTTTGAAGAATTGCATCAAGCCAAGGTTCATATTCTATTCAATAACCATCATTTCATAAGATTTCAACCATTGAGAGTGATTTGAATTCATATTTTCTCGCTTAATTTACTATCATTTGAACCTCATTAACCTGATGAGGTTTCAAATGTTTTGAAATATATACCTCATTTTGAAGAATTGCATCAAGCCAAGTTTCATATTCGATTCAATAACCATCCATTCATAAGATTTCAACAATTGAGAGTGATTTGTGATCATATTTTCTTGATAGGTTTACTATCACTTGAACCTCATTAACCTGATGAGGTTTCAAATGTTTTAAAATATATACCTCATTTTGAAGAATTGCATCAAGCCAAGTTTCATATTCTATTCAATATCCATCCATTCATAAGATTTCAACCATTGAGAGTGATTTGAAATCATATTTTCTCGATAAGTTTACTATCACTTGAACCTCATTAACCTGATGAGGTTTCAAATGTTTTGAAATATAAACCTCATTTTGAAGAATTGCATCAAGCCAAGGTTCATATTCTATTCAATAACCATCAATTCATAAGATTTCAACCATTGAGAGTGATTTGAATTCATATTTTCTCGTTTAATTTACTATCATTTGAACCTCATTAACCTGATGAGGTTTCAAATGTTTTGAAACATAAACCTCATTTTGAAGAATTGCATCAAGCCAAGGTTCATATTCGATTCAATAACCATCAATTCATAAAATTTCAGCCTTTGATAGTGATTTGAATTCATATTTTCTCGATTAATTTACTATAATTTGAACCTCATTAACCTGATGATGTTTGAAATGTTTTAAAATGTAAACCTCATTTTGAAGAATTGCATCAGGCCAAGGTTCATTTTCTATTCAATAACCATCCATTTATAAGATTTCAACCATTGAGAGTGATTTGCGATCATATTTTCTCGATAGGTTTACTATCACTTGAACCTCATTAACCTGATGAGGTTTCAAATGTTTTGAAATATATACCTCGTTTTAAAGAATTTCATCAAGCCAATGTTCATATTCTATTCAATAACCATCAATTCATAAGATTTCAACCATTGAGTGTGTTTTGAAGTCATATTTTCTCGATAAGTTTACTATCATTTGAACCTCATTAACCTGATGAGGTTTCAAATGTTTTGGAATATATACCTCATTTTGAAGAATTTCATCAAGCCAAGGTTCATATTCTATTCAATAACCATCAATTCATAAGATTTCAACCATTGAGAGTGTTTTGAAATAATATTTTCTCAATAAGCTTACTATCATTTGAACCTCATTAACCTGATGAGGTTTCAAATGTTTTGTAATATATACCTCATTTTGAAGAATTGCATCAAGCTATGGTTTATTTTCTATTAAATAACCATAATTTCACAAAATTTCAACCATTGAGAGTGATTTGAATTCATATTTTCTCGTTTAATTTACTATCATTTGAACCTCATTAACCTAATGAGGTTTCAAATGTCTTGAATTATATACCTCATTTTGAAGAATTGCATCAAGCCAAGGTTCATATTCTATTCAATAACCATCAATTCATAAGATTTCAACCATTGAGAGTGTTTTGAAATGATATTTTCTCAATAAGCTTATTATCATTTGAACCTCATTAACCTGATGAGGTTTCAAATGTTTTGTAATATATACCTCATTTTCAAGAATTGCATCAAGCTATGGTTTATATTCTATTCAATAACCATAATTTCAAAAAATTTCAACCATTGAGAGTGATTTGAATTCATATTTTCTCGTTTAATTTACTATCATTTGAACCTCATTAACCTAATGAGGTTTCAAATGTCTTGAAATATATACCTCATTTTGAAGAATTGCATCAAGCCAAGGTTCATATTCTATTCAATAACCATCAATTCATAAGATTTCAGGCATTGAAACTGATTTGAAATCATATTTTCTCGATTATTTAACTATCATTTGAACCTCATTAACCTGATGAGGTTTCAAATGTTTTGAAATATATACCTCATTTTCAAGAATTGCATCAAGCCAATGTTCATATTCGATTCAATAACCATCCATTCATCAGATTGCAACCATTGAGAGTGATTTGAATTCATATTTTCTCGCTTAATTTACTATCATTTGAACCTCATTAACCGGATGAGGTTTCAAATGTTTTGAAATATATACCTCATTTTGAAAAATTGCATCAAGCCAAGTTTCATATTCTATGCAATAACCATCCATACATAAGATTTCAACCATTGAGAGTGATTTGAATTCATATTTTCTCGCTTAATTTACTATCATTTGAACCTCATTAACCTGATGAGGTTTCAAATGTTTTGAAATATATACCTCATATTGAAAAATTGCATCAAGCCAAGTTTCATATTCGATTCAATAAACATCTTTTCATAAGATTTCAACCATTGAGAATGATTTGAATTCATATTTTCTCGAATAGTTTACTATCATTTGAACCTCATTAACCTGATGAGGTTTCAAATGTTTTGAAATATATACCTCATTTTGAAGAACTGCATCAAGCCACGGTTCATATTCTATTCAAAAACCATCAATTCATAAGATTTCAACAATTGAGAGTGTTTTGAATTCATATTTTCTCGAATAGTTTACTATCATTTGAACCTCATTAACCTGATGAGGTTTCAAATGTTTTGAAATATATACCTCATTTTGAAAAACTGCATCAAGCCAAGGTTTATATTCGATTCAATAACCATCCATTCATAAGATTTCAACCATTGAGAGTGATTTGCGATCATATTTTTTCGATAGGTTTACTATATATACCTTATTTTGAAGAATTGCATCAAGCCAACGTTTATATTCTATTCAATAACTATCAATTCATAAGAGTTCAACCATTGAGAGTGTTTTGAATTGATATTTTCTAGATAATTTTACAATCATTTGAACCTCATTAACCTGATGAGGTTTCAAATGCTTTGAAATATATACCTCATTTTGAAGAATTTCATCAAGCCAAGGTTCATATTCTATTCAATAACCATCAATTCATAAGATTTCAACCATTGAGAGTGTTTTGAAATGATATTTTCTCAATAAGCTTACTATCATTTGAACCTCATTAACCTGATGAGGTTTCAAATGTTTTGTAATATATACCTCATTTTCAAGAATTGCATCAAGCTATGGTTTATATTCTATTCAATAACCATAATTTCAAAAAATTTCAACCATTGAGAGTGATTTGAATTCATATTTTCTCGTTTAATTTACTATCATTTGAACCTCATTAACCTAATGAGGTTTCAAATGTCTTGAAATATATACCTCATTTTGAAGAATTGCATCAAGCCAAGGTTCATATTCTATTCAATAACTATCAATTCATAAGATTTCAGGCATTGAAACTGATTTGAAATCATATTTTCTCGATTATTTAATTATCATTTGAACCTCATTAACCTGATGAGGTTTCAAATGTTTTGCGATATATACCTCATTTTCAAGAATTGCATCAAGCAAATGTTCATATTCGATTCAATAACCATCCATTCATAAGATTGCAACCATTGAGAGTGATTTGAATTCATATTTTCTCGCTTAATTTAGTATCATTTGAACCTCATTAACCTGATGAGGTTTCAAATGTTTTGAAATATATACCTCATTTTGAAAAATTGCATCAAGCCAAGTTTCATATTCTATGCAATAACCATCCATACATAAGATTTCAACCATTGAGAGTGATTTGAATTCATATTTTCTCGCTTAATTTACTATCATTTGAACCTCATTAACCTGATGAGGTTTCAAATGTTTTGAAATATATACCTCATCTTGAAAAATTGCATCAAGCCAAGTTTCATATTCTATTCAATAACCATCCATACATAAGATTTCAACCATTGAGAGTGATTTTAATTCATATTTTCTCGATTAATTTACTATCATTTTAACCTCATTAACCTGATGAGGTTTCAAATGTTTTGAAATATATACCTCATTTTGAAGAATTGCATCAAGCCAAGGTTCATATTCTATTCAATAACCATCAATTCATAAGATTTCAACAATTGAGAGTGTTTTGAATTCATATTTTCTCGAATAATTTACTATAATTTGAACCTCATTAACCTGATGAGGTTTCAAATGTTTTGAAATATATACCTCATTTTGAAGAATTGCATCAAGCCAAGGTTCATATTCTATTCAATAACCATCATTTCATAACATTTCAACCATTGAGAGTGATTTTAATTCATATTTTCTAGCTTAATTTACTATCATTTGAACCTCATTAACCTGATGAGGATTCAAATGTTTTGAAATATATACCTCATTTTGAAGTATTGCATCAAGCCAAGGTTCATATTCTATTCAATAACCATCTATTCATAAGATTTCAACAATTGAGAGTGATTTGAATTCATATTTTCTCGATTAATTTACTATCATTTGAACCTCATTAACCTGATGAGGTTTCAAATGTTTTGAAATATGTACCTCATTTTGAAGAATTGCATCAAGCCAAGGTTCATATTCGATTCAATAACCATCAATTCATAAGATTTCAACAATTGAGAGTGTTTTTAATTCATATTTTCTCGAATAATTTACTTTAATTTGAACCTCATTAACCTGATGAGGTTTCAAATGTTTTGAAACATAAAACTCATTTTGAAGAATTGCATCAAGCCAAGGTTTATATTCTATTCAATAACCATCAATTCATAAAATTTCAGCCTTTGAGAGTGATTTGATTTCATATTTTCTCGATTAATTTACTATAATTTGAACCTCATTAACCTGATGATGTTTCAAATGTTTTAAAATGTAAACCTCATTTTGAAGAATTGCATCAGGCCAAAGTTCATTTTCAATTCAATAACCATCCATTTATAAGATTTCAACCATTGAGAGTGATTTGCGATCATATTTTCTCGATAGCTTTACTATCACTTGAACCTCATTAACATGATGAGGTTTCAAATGTTTTGAAATATATACCTCATTTTAAAGAATTTCATCAAGCCAATGTTCATATTCGATTGAATAAGCATCAATTCATAAGATTTCAACCATTGAGAGTGTTTTGAAATCATATTTTCTCGATAAGTTTACTATCATTTGAACCTCATTAACCTGATGAGGTTTCAAATGTTTTGAAATATATACCTCATTTTGAAGAATTGCATCAAGCCAAGGTTCATATTCTATTCAATAACCATCAATTCATCAGATTGCAACCATTGAGAGTGATTTGAATTCATATTTTCTCGCTTAACTTACTATCATTTGAACCTCATTAACCTGATGAGGTTTCAAATGTTTTGAAATATATACCTCATTTTGAAAAATTGCATCAAGCCAAGTTTCATATTCTATGCAATAACCATCCATACATAAGATTTCAACCATTGAGAGTGATTTGAATTCATATTTTCTCGCTTAATTTACTATCATTTGAACCTCATTAACCTGATGAGGTTTCAAATGTTTTGAAATATATACCTCATATTGAAAAATTGCATCAAGCCAAGTTTCATATTCTATTCAATAACCATCCATTCATAAGATTTCAACCATTGAGAATGATTTGAATTCATATTTTCTTGTTTAATTTACTATCATTTGAGCCTCATTAACCTGATGAGGTTTCAAATGTTTTGAAATATATACCTCATTTTGAAGAACTGCATCAAGCCAAGGTTCATATTCTATTCAATAACCATCAATTCATAAGATTTCAACCATTGAGAGTGTTTTGAATTCATATTTTCTCGATTAATTTACTATCATTTGAACCTCATTAACCTGATGAGGTTTCAAATGTTTTGAAATATATACCTCATTTTGAAAAATTACATCAAGCCAAGTTTCATATTCTATTCAATAACCATCCATTCATAAGATTTCAACCATTGAGAGTGATTTGCGATCATATTTTTTCGATAGGTTTACTATATATACCTTATTTTGAAGAATTGCATCAAGCCAACGTTTATATTCTATTCAATAACTATCAATTCATAAGAGTTCAACCATTGAGAGTGTTTTGAATTGATATTTTCTAGATAATTTTACAATCATTTGAACCTCATTAACCTGATGAGGTTTCAAATGCTTTGAAATATATACCTCATTTTGAAGAATTTCATCAAGCCAAGGTTCATATTCTATTCAATAACCATCAATTCATAAGATTTCAACCATTGAGAGTGTTTTGAAATGATATTTTCTCAATAAGCTTATTATCATTTGAACCTCATTAACCTGATGAGGTTTCAAATGTTTTGTAATATATACCTCATTTTCAAGAATTGCATCAAGCTATGGTTTATATTCTATTCAATAACCATAATTTCAAAAAATTTCAACCATTGAGAGTGATTTGAATTCATATTTTCTCGTTTAATTTACTATCATTTGAACCTCATTAACCTAATGAGGTTTCAAATGTCTTGAAATATATACCTCATTTTGAAGAATTGCATCAAGCCAAGGTTCATATTCTATTCAATAACTATCAATTCATAAGATTTCAGGCATTGAAACTGATTTGAAATCATATTTTCTCGATTATTTAATTATCATTTGAACCTCATTAACCTGATGAGGTTTCAAATGTTTTGCGATATATACCTCATTTTCAAGAATTGCATCAAGCAAATGTTCATATTCGATTCAATAACCATCCATTCATAAGATTGCAACCATTGAGAGTGATTTGAATTCATATTTTCTCGCTTAATTTAGTATCATTTGAACCTCATTAACCTGATGAGGTTTCAAATGTTTTGAAATATATACCTCATTTTGAAAAATTGCATCAAGCCAAGTTTCATATTCTATGCAATAACCATCCATACATAAGATTTCAACCATTGAGAGTGATTTGAATTCATATTTTCTCGCTTAATTTACTATCATTTGAACCTCATTAACCTGATGAGGTTTCAAATGTTTTGAAATATATACCTCATCTTGAAAAATTGCATCAAGCCAAGTTTCATATTCTATTCAATAACCATCCATACATAAGATTTCAACCATTGAGAGTGATTTTAATTCATATTTTCTCGATTAATTTACTATCATTTGAACCTCATTAACCTGATGAGGTTTCAAATGTTTTGAAATATATACCTCATTTTGAAGAATTGCATCAAGCCAAGGTTCATATTCTATTCAATAACCATCAATTCATAAGATTTCAACCATTGAGAGTGTTTTGAATTCATATTTTCTCGAATAGTTTACTATAATTTGAACCTCATTAACCTGATGAGGTTTCAAATGTTTTGAAATATATACCTCATTTTGAAGAATTGCATCAAGCCAAGGTTCATATTCGATTCAATAACCATCATTTCATAAGATTTCAACCATTGAGAGTGATTTGAATTCATATTTTCTCGCTTAATTTACTATCATTTGAACCTCATTAACCTGATGAGGTTTCAAATGTTTTGAAATATATACCTCATTTTGAAGAACTGCATCAAGCCACGGTTCATATTCTATTCAGAAACCATCAATTCATAAGATTTCAACAATTGAGAGTGTTTTGAATTCATATTTTCTCGAATAATTTACTATAATTTGAACCTCATTAACCTGATGAGGTTTCAAATGTTTTGAAATGTAAACTTCATTTTGAAGAATTGCATCAAGCCAAGGTTTATATTCGATTCAATAACCATCAATTCATAAAATTTCAGCCATTGAGAGTGATTTGAATTCATATTTTCTCGATTAATTTACTATCATTTTAACCTCATTAACCTAATGAGGTTTCAAATGTTTTGAAATATATACCTCATATTGAAAAATTGCATCAAGCCAAGTTTCATATTCTATTCAATAACCATCCATTCATAAGATTTCAACCATTGAGAATGATTTGCATTCATATTTTCTCGAATAATTTACTATCATTTGAGCCTCATTAACCTGATGAGGTTTCCAATGTTTTTAAACATATACCTCATTTTTAAGAACTGCATCAAGCCACGGTTCATATTCTATTAAAAAACCATCAATTCATAAGATTTCAACAATTGAGAGTGTTTTGAATTCATATTTTCTCGCTTAATTTACTATAATTTGAACCTCATTAACCTGATGAGGTTTCAAATGTTTTGAAATATATACCTCATTTTGAAGAATTGCATCAAGCCAAGGTTCATATTCGATTCAATAACTATCCATTCATAAGATTTCAACCATTGAGAGTGATTTGCGATCATATTTTTTCGATAGGTTTACTATATATACCTTATTTTGAAGAATTGCATCAAGCCAACGTTTATATTCTATTCAATAACTATCAATTCATAAGAGTTCAACCATTGAGAGTGTTTTGAATTGATATTTTCTAGATAATTTTACAATCATTTGAACCTCATTAACCTGATGAGGTTTCAAATGCTTTGAAATATATACCTCATTTTGAAGAATTTCATCAAGCCAAGGTTCATATTCTATTCAATAACCATCAATTCATAAGATTTCAACCATTGAGAGTGTTTTGAAATGATATTTTCTCAATAAGCTTACTATCATTTGAACCTCATTAACCTGATGAGGTTTCAAATGTTTTGAAATATATACCTCATTTTCAAGAATTGCATCAAGCTGGTTTATATTCGATTCAATAACCATCATTTCACAAAATTTCAACCATTGAGAGTGATTTGAATTCATATTTTCTCGATTAATTTACTATCATTTGAACCTCATTAACCTAATGAGGTTTCAAATGTTTTGAAATATATACCTCATTGTGAAGAATTGCATCAAGCCAAGTTTCATATTCTATTCAATAACCATCCATTCATAAGATTTCAACCATTGAGAGTGATTTGCGATCATATTTTTTCGATAGGTTTACTATATATACCTTATTTTGAAGAATTGCATCAAGCCAACGTTTATATTCTATTCAATAACTATCAATTCATAAGAGTTCAACCATTGAGAGTGTTTTGAATTGATATTTTCTAGATAATTTTACAATCATTTGAACCTCATTAACCTGATGAGGTTTCAAATGCTTTGAAATATATACCTCATTTTGAAGAATTGCATCAAGCCAAGGTTCATATTCTATTCAATAACTATCAATTCATAAGATTTCAGGCATTGAAACTGATTTGAAATCATATTTTCTCGATTATTTAATTATCATTTGAACCTCATTAACCTGATGAGGTTTCAAATGTTTTGCGATATATACCTCATTTTCAAGAATTGCATCAAGCAAATGTTCATATTCGATTCAATAACCATCCATTCATAAGATTGCAACCATTGAGAGTGATTTGAATTCATATTTTCTCGCTTAATTTAGTATCATTTGAACCTCATTAACCTGATGAGGTTTCAAATGTTTTGAAATATATACCTCATTTTGAAAAATTGCATCAAGCCAAGTTTCATATTCTATGCAATAACCATCCATACATAAGATTTCAACCATTGAGAGTGATTTGAATTCATATTTTCTCGCTTAATTTACTATCATTTGAACCTCATTAACCTGATGAGGTTTCAAATGTTTTGAAATATATACCTCATCTTGAAAAATTGCATCAAGCCAAGTTTCATATTCTATTCAATAACCATCCATACATAAGATTTCAACCATTGAGAGTGATTTGAATTCATATTTTCTAGCTTAATTTACTATCACTTTAACCTCATTAACCTCATCAGGACTCAAATGTTTTGAATTGTAAACCTCATTTTGAAGTATTGCATCAAGATAAGGATCATATTCGATTCAATAAACATATTTTCATAAGATTTCAACCATTGAGAGTGATTTGAAATCATATTTTCTCGATTAATTTACTATAATTTGAACCTCATTAACCTGATGAGTTCTCAAATGATTTGAATTGTAAACCTCATTTTGAAGTATTGCATCAAGCGAAGATTCATATTCGATTCAATAACCATCATTTCATAACATTGCAACCATTGAGAGTGATTTGAATTCATATTTTCTAGTTTAATTTGCTATCATTTGAACCTCATTAACCTGATGAGGTTTCAAATGTTTTGAAATATATACCTCATTTTGAAAAATTGCATCAAGCCAAGTTTCATATTCTATGCAATAACCATCCATACATAAGATTTCAACCATTGAGAGTGATTTGAATTCATATTTTCTCGCTTAATTTACTATCATTTGAACCTCATTAACCTGATGAGGTTTCAAATGTTTTGAAATATATACCTCATATTGAAAAATTGCATCAAGCCAAGGTTCATATTCTATTCAATAACCATCAATTCATCAGATTGCAACCATTGAGAGTGATTTGAATTCATATTTTCTCGCTTAATTTACTATCATTTGAACCTCATTAACCTGATGAGGTTTCAAATGTTTTGAAATATATACCTCATTTTGAAAAATTGCATCAAGCCAAGTTTCATATTCTATGCAATAACCATCCATACATAAGATTTCAACTATTGAGAGTGATTTGAATTCATATTTTCTCGCTTAATTTACTATCATTTGAACCTCATTAACCTGATGAGGTTTCAAATGTTTTGAAATATATACCTCATTTTGAAAAATTACATCAAGCCAAGTTTCATATTCTATTCAATAACCATCCATTCATAAGATTTCAACCATTGAGAGTGATTTGCGATCATATTTTTTCGATAGGTTTACTATATATACCTTATTTTGAAGAATTGCATCAAGCCAACGTTTATATTCTATTCAATAACTATCAATTCATAAGAGTTCAACCATTGAGAGTGTTTTGAATTGATATTTTCTAGATAATTTTACAATCATTTGAACCTCATTAACCTGATGAGGTTTCAAATGCTTTGAAATATATACCTCATTTTGAAGAATTTCATCAAGCCAAGGTTCATATTCTATTCAATAACCATCAATTCATAAGATTTCAACCATTGAGAGTGTTTTGAAATGATATTTTCTCAATAAGCTTACTATCATTTGAACCTCATTAACCTGATGAGGTTTCAAATGTTTTGTAATATATACCTCATTTTCAAGAATTGCATCAAGCTATGGTTTATATTCTATTCAATAACCATAATTTCAAAAAATTTCAACCATTGAGAGTGATTTGAATTCATATTTTCTCGTTTAATTTACTATCATTTGAACCTCATTAACCTAATGAGGTTTCAAATGTCTTGAAATATATACCTCATTTTGAAGAATTGCATCAAGCCAAGGTTCATATTCTATTCAATAACTATCAATTCATAAGATTTCAGGCATTGAAACTGATTTGAAATCATATTTTCTCGACTATTTAATTATCATTTGAACCTCATTAACCTGATGAGGTTTCAAATGTTTTGCGATATATACCTCATTTTCAAGAATTGCATCAAGCAAATGTTCATATTCGATTCAATAACCATCCATTCATAAGATTGCAACCATTGAGAGTGATTTGAATTCATATTTTCTCGCTTAATTTAGTATCATTTGAACCTCATTAACCTGATGAGGTTTCAAATGTTTTGAAATATATACCTCATTTTGAAAAATTGCATCAAGCCAAGTTTCATATTCTATGCAATAACCATCCATACATAAGATTTCAACCATTGAGAGTGATTTGAATTCATATTTTCTCGCTTAATTTACTATCATTTGAACCTCATTAACCTGATGAGGTTTCAAATGTTTTGAAATATATACCTCATCTTGAAAAATTGCATCAAGCCAAGTTTCATATTCTATTCAATAACCATCCATACATAAGATTTCAACCATTGAGAGTGATTTTAATTCATATTTTCTCGTTTAATTTACTATCATTTGAACCTCATTAACCTGATGAGGTTTCAAATGTTTTGAAATATATACCTCATTTTGAAGAATTGCATCAAGCCAAGGTTCATATTCTATTCAATAACCATCAATTCATAAGATTTCAACCATTGAGAGTGTTTTGAATTCATATTTTCTCGAATAATTTACTATAATTTGAACCTCATTAACCTGATGAGGTTTCAAATGTTTTGAAATATATACCTCATTTTGAAGAATTGCATCAAGCCAAGGTTCATATTCTATTCAATAACCATCATTTCATAAGATTTCAACCATTGAGAGTGATTTGAATTCATATTTTCTCGCTTAATTTACTATCATTTGAACCTCATTAACCTGATGAGGTTTCAAATGTTTTGAAATATATACCTCATTTTGAAGAATTGCATCAAGCCAAGTTTCATATTCTATTCAGTAACCATCCATTCATAAGATTTCAACAATTGAGAGTGATTTGAATTCATATTTTCTCGATTAGTTTACTATCATTTGAACCTCATTAACCTGATTAGGTTTCAGATGTTTTAAAATGTAAACCTCATTTTGAAGAATTGCACCAAGCCAAGGTTTATATTCGATTCAAAAACCATTAATTCATAAGATTTCCACAATTGAGAGTGTTTTTAATTCATATTTTCTCGAATAATTTACTTTAATTTGAACCTCATTAACCTGATGAGGTTTCAAATGTTTTGAAACATAAAACTCATTTTGAAGAATTGCATCAAGCCAAGGTTTATATTCTATTCAATAACCATCAATTCATAAAATTTCAGCCTTTGAGAGTGTTTTGAAATGATATTTTCTCAATAAGCTTACTATCATTTGAACCTCATTAACCTGATGAGGTTTCAAATGTTTTGTAATATATACCTCATTTTCAAGAATTGCATCAAGCTGGTTTATATTCGATTCAATAACCATCATTTCATAGAATTTAAACCATTGAGAGTGATTTGAATTCATATTTTCTTGTTTTATTTACTATCATTAGAACTTCATTAACCTGAAGAGGTTTCAAATGTCTTGAAATATATACCTCATTTTGAAGAATTGCATCAAGCCAAGGTTCATATTCTATTCAATAACTATCAATTCATAAGATTTCAGGCATTGAAACTGATTTGAAATCATATTTTCTCGATTATTTAATTATCATTTGAACCTCATTAACCTGATGAGGTTTCAAATGTTTTGCGATATATACCTCATTTTCAAGAATTGCATCAAGCAAATGTTCATATTCGATTCAATAACCATCCATTCATAAGATTGCAACCATTGAGAGTGATTTGAATTCATATTTTCTCGCTTAATTTAGTATCATTTGAACCTCATTAACCTGATGAGGTTTCAAATGTTTTGAAATATATACCTCATTTTGAAAAATTGCATCAAGCCAAGTTTCATATTCTATGCAATAACCATCCATACATAAGATTTCAACCATTGAGAGTGATTTGAATTCATATTTTCTCGCTTAATTTACTATCATTTGAACCTCATTAACCTGATGAGGTTTCAAATGTTTTGAAATATATACCTCATCTTGAAAAATTGCATCAAGCCAAGTTTCATATTCTATTAAATAACCATCCATACATAAGATTTCAACCATTGAGAGTGATTTTAATTCATATTTTCTAGCTTAATTTACTATCATTTTAACCTCATTAACCTGATGAGGTTTCAAATGTTTTGAAATATATACCTCATTTTGAAGAATTGCATCAAGCCAAGGTTCATATTCTATTCAATAACCATCAATTCATAAGATTTCAACCATTGAGAGTGTTTTGAATTCATATTTTCTCGATTAATTTACTATAATTTGAACCTCATTAACCTGATGAGGTTTCAAATGTTTTGAAATATATACCTCATTTTGAAGAATTGCATCAAGCCAAGGTTCATATTCGATTCAATAACCATCATTTCATAAGATTTCAACCATTGAGAGTGATTTGAATTCATATTTTCTCGATTAATTTACTATCATTTGAACCTCATTAACCTGATGAGGTTTCAAATGTTTTGAAATATATACCTCATTTTGAAGAATTGCATCAAGCCAAGTTTCATATTCGATTCAATAACCATCCATTCATAAGATTTCAACAATTGAGAGTGTTTTGAATTCATATTTTCTCGATAAGTTTACTATCATTTGAACCTCATTAACCTGATGAGGTTTCAAATGTTTTGAAATATGTACCTCATTTTGAAGAATTGCATCAAGCCAAGGTTCATATTCGATTCAATAACCATCAATTCATAAGATTTCAACCATTGAGAGTGTTTTGAATTCATATTTTCTCGAATAATTTACTATAATTTGAACCTCATTAACCTGATGAGGTTTCAAATGTTTTGAAACATAAAACTCATTTTGAAGAATTGCATCAAGCCAAGGTTTATATTCGATTCAATAACCATCATTTCATAAAATTTCAACCATTGAGAGTGATTTGAATTCATATTTTCTCGATTAATTAACTATTATTTGAACCTCATTAACCTGATGATGTTTCAAATGTTTTAAAATGTAAACCTCATTTTGAAGAATTGCATCAGGCCAAAGTTCATTTTCAATTCAATAACCATCCATTTATAAGATTTCAACCATTGAGAGTGATTTGCGATCATATTTTCTCGATAGCTTTACTATCACTTGAACCTCATTAACATGATGAGGTTTCAAATGTTTTGAAATATATACCTCATTTTAAAGAATTTCATTAAGCCAATGTTCATATTCTATTCAATAACGATCCATTCATAAGATTTCAACCATTGAGAGTGTTTTGAAATCATATTTTCTCGATAAGTTTACTATCATTTGAACCTCATTAACCTGATGAGGTTTCAAATGTTTTGAAATATATACCTCATTTTGAAGAATTGCATCAAGCCAAGGTTCATATTCTATTCAATAACCATCAATTCATCAGATTTCAACCATTGAGAGTGATTTTAATTCATATTTTCTCGTTTAATTTACTATCATTTGAACCTCATTAACCTGATGAGGTTTCAAATGTTTTGAAATATATACCTCATTTTGAAAAATTGCATCAAGCCAAGTTTCATATTCTATGCAATAACCATCCATACATAAGATTTCAACCATTGAGAGTGATTTGAATTCATATTTTCTCGCTTAATTTACTATCATTTGAACCTCATTAACCTGATGAGGTTTCAAATGTTTTGAAATATATACCTCATATTGAAAAATTGCATCAAGCCAAGTTTCATATTCTATTCAATAACCATCCATTCATAAGATTTCAACCATTGAGAATGATTTGAATTCATATTTTCTAGTTTAATTTACTATCATTTGAGCCTCATTAACCTGATGAGGTTTCAAATGTTTTGAAATATATACCTCATTTTGAAGAATTGCATCAAGCCAAGGTTCATATTCTATTCAATAACCATCAATTCATAAGATTTCAACCATTGAGAGTGTTTTGAATTCATATTTTCTCGATTAATTTACTATCATTTGAACCTCATTAACCTGATGAGGTTTCAAATGTTTTGAAATATATACCTCATTTTGAAAAATTACATCAAGCCAAGTTTCATATTCTATTCAATAACCATCCATTCATAAGATTTCAACCATTGAGAGTGATTTGCGATCATATTTTTTCGATAGGTTTACTATATATACCTTATTTTGAAGAATTGCATCAAGCCAACGTTTATATTCTATTCAATAACTATCAATTCATAAGAGTTCAACCATTGAGAGTGTTTTGAATTGATATTTTCTAGATAATTTTACAATCATTTGAACCTCATTAACCTGATGAGGTTTCAAATGCTTTGAAATATATACCTCATTTTGAAGAATTTCATCAAGCCAAGGTTCATATTCTATTCAATAACCATCAATTCATAAGATTTCAACCATTGAGAGTGTTTTGAAATGATATTTTCTCAATAAGCTTACTATCATTTGAACCTCATTAACCTGATGAGGTTTCAAATGTTTTGTAATATATACCTCATTTTCAAGAATTGCATCAAGCTATGGTTTATATTCTATTCAATAACCATAATTTCAAAAAATTTCAACCATTGAGAGTGATTTGAATTCATATTTTCTCGTTTAATTTACTATCATTTGAACCTCATTAACCTAATGAGGTTTCAAATGTCTTGAAATATATACCTCATTTTGAAGAATTGCATCAAGCCAAGGTTCATATTCTATTCAATAACTATCAATTCATAAGATTTCAGGCATTGAAACTGATTTGAAATCATATTTTCTCGACTATTTAATTATCATTTGAACCTCATTAACCTGATGAGGTTTCAAATGTTTTGCGATATATACCTCATTTTCAAGAATTGCATCAAGCAAATGTTCATATTCGATTCAATAACCATCCATTCATAAGATTGCAACCATTGAGAGTGATTTGAATTCATATTTTCTCGCTTAATTTAGTATCATTTGAACCTCATTAACCTGATGAGGTTTCAAATGTTTTGAAATATATACCTCATTTTGAAAAATTGCATCAAGCCAAGTTTCATATTCTATGCAATAACCATCCATACATAAGATTTCAACCATTGAGAGTGATTTGAATTCATATTTTCTCGCTTAATTTACTATCATTTGAACCTCATTAACCTGATGAGGTTTCAAATGTTTTGAAATATATACCTCATCTTGAAAAATTGCATCAAGCCAAGTTTCATATTCTATTCAATAACCATCCATTCATAAGATTTCAACCATTGAGAGTGTTTTGAATTCATATTTTCTCGATTAGTTTACTATCATTTGAACCTCATTAACCTGATGAGGTTTCAAATGTTTTGAAATATATACCTCATTTTGAAGAATTGCATCAAGCCAAGGTTCATATTCTATTCAATAACCATCAATTCATAAGATTTCAACCATTGAGAGTGTTTTGAATTCATATTTTCTCGAATAATTTACTATAATTTGAACCTCATTAACCTGATGAGGTTTCAAATGTTTTGAAATATATACCTCATTTTGAAGAATTGCATCAAGCCAAGGTTCATATTCGATTCAATAACCATCATTTCATAAGATTTCAACCATTGAGAGTGATTTGAATTCATATTTTCTCGATTAATTTACTATCATTTGAACCTCATTAACCTGATGAGGTTTCAAATGTTTTGAAATATATACCTCATTTTGAAGAATTGCATCAAGCCAAGGTTCATATTCTATTCAGTAACCATCAATTCATAAGATTTCAACAATTGAGAGTGATTTGAATTCATATTTTCTCGCTTAATTTACTATCATTTGAACCTCATTAACCTGATGAGGTTTCAAATGTTTTGAAATATGTACCTCATTTTGAAGAATTGCATCAAGCCAAGGTTCATATTCTATTCAATAACCATCAATTCATAAGATTTCAACCATTGAGAGTGTTTTTAATTCATATTTTCTCGATTAATTTACTATAATTTGAACCTCATTAACCTGATGAGGTTTCAAATGTTTTGAAACATAAAACTCATTTTGAAGAACTGCATCAAGCCAAGGTTTATATTCGATTCAATAACCATCATTTCATAAAATTTCAACCATTGAGAGTGATTTGAATTCATATTTTCTCGATTAATTTACTATCATTTGAACCTCATTAACCTGATGATGTTTCAAATGTTTTAAAATGTAAACCTCATTTTGAAGAATTGCATCAAGCCAAGGTTCATATTCGATTCAATAAACACCTTTTTATAAGATTTCAACCATTGAGAGTGATTTGCGATCATATTTTCTCGATAGCTTTACTATCACTTGAACCTCATTAACATGATGAGGTTTCAAATGTTTTGAAATATATACCTCATTTTAAAGAATTTCATCAAGCCAATGTTCATATTCTATTCAATAACCATCAATTCATAAGATTGCAACCATTAAGAGTGTTTTGAATTCATATTTTCTCTATAAGTTTACTATCATTTGAACCTCATTAACCTGATGAGGTTTCAAATGTTTTGAAATATATACCTCATTTTGAAGAATTTCATCAAGCCAAGGTTCATATTCTATTCAATAACCATCAATTCATAAGATTTCAACCATTGAGAGTGTTTTGAAATCATATTTTCTCCATAAGTTTACTATCATTTGAACCTCATTAACCTGATGAGGTTTCAAATGTTTTGAAATATATACCTCATTTTGAAGAATTGCAACAAGCCAAGGTTCATATTCTATTCAATAACCATCATTTCATAAGATTTCAACCATTGAGAGTGTTTTGAATTCATATTTTCTCGCTTAATTTACTATCATTTGAACCTCATTAACCTGATGAGGTTTCAAATGTTTTGAAATATATACCTCATTTTGAAGAATTGCATCAAGCCAAGGTTCATATTCTATTCAATAACCATCAATTCATAAGATTTCAACCATTGAGAGTGATTTGAATTCATATTTTCTCGCTTAATTTACTATCATTTGAACCTCATTAACCTGATGAGGTTTCAAATGTTTTGAAATATATACCTCATTTTGAAGAATTGCATCAAGCCAAGGTTCATATTCGATTCAATAACCATCCATTCATAAGATTTCAACCATTGAGAGTGATTTGAAATCATATTTTCTCCATACGTTTACTATCACTTTAACCTCATTAACCTGATGAGTTCTCAAATGATTTGAATTGTAAACCTCATTTTGAAGTATTGCATCAAGCCAAGGTTCATATTCGATTCAATAACCATCATTTCATAACATTTCAACCATTGAGAGTGATTTGAATTCATATTTTCTCGTTTAATTTACTATCATTTGAACCTCATTAACCTGATGAGGTTTCAAATGTTTTGAAACATAAAACTCATTTTGAAGAATGCATCAAGCCAAGGTTCATATTCGATTCAATAAACATCTTTTCATAAGATTTCAACCATTGAGAGTGATTTGAAATCATATTTTCTCGATAAAGGTAATTTACTATTATTTGAACCTCATTAACCTGATGATGTTTCAAATGTTTTAAAATGTAAACCTCATTTTGAAGAATTGCATCAAGCCAAGGTTCATATTCGATTCAATAACCATCCATTCATAAGATTTCAACCATTGAGAGTGATTTGAATTCATATTTTCTCGTTTAATTTACTATCATTTGAACCTCATTAACCTGATGAGGTTTCAAATGTTTTGAAATATATACCTCATTTTGAAGAATTGCATCAAGCCAAGGTTCATATTCTATTCAATAACCATCCATTCATAAGATTTCAACCATTGAGAGTGATTTGCGATCATATTTTCTCGATAGGTTTACAATCACTTGAACCTCATTAACCTGATGAGGTTTCAAATGTTTTGAAATATAAACCTCATTTTGAAGAAGTGCATCAAGCCAAGGTTCATGTTCTATTCAATAACCATCAATTCATAAGATTTCAACCATTGAGAGTGATTTGCGATCATATTTTCTCGATAGCTTTACTATCACTTGAACCTCATTAACCTGATGAGGTTTCAAATGTTTTGAAATATATACCTCACTTTAAAGAATTTCATCAAGCCAATGTTCATATTCTATTCAATAACCATCAATTCATAAGATTTCAACCATTGAGAGTGTTTTGAAGTGATATTTTCTCAATAAGTTTACTATCATCTGAACCTCATTAACCTGATGAGGTTTCAAATGTTTTGAAATATATACGTCATTTTGAAGAATTGCATCAAGCCAAGTTTCATATTCTATTCAATAACCATCCATTCATAAGATTTCAACCATTGAGAGTGATTTGCGATCATATTTTCTCCATAAGTTTACTATCACTTGAACCTCATTAACCTGATGAGGTTTCAAATGTTTTGAAATATAAACCTCATTTTGAAGAATTGCATCAAGCCAAGGTTCATATTCGATTCAATAACCATCATTTCATAACATTTCAACCATTGAGAGTGATTTTAATTCATATTTTCTAGCTTAATTTACTATTATTTGAACCTCATTAACCTGATGAGGTTTCAAATGTTTTGAAATATATACCTCATTTTGAAGAATTGCATCAAGCCAAGGTTCATATTCTATTCAATAACCATCAATTCATAAGATTTCAACCATTGAGAGTGTTTTGAAATGATATTTTCTCAATAAGCTTACTATCATTTGAACCTCATTAACCTGATGAGGTTTCAAATGTTTTGTAATATATACCTCATTTTCAAGAATTGCATCAAGCTATGGTTTATATTCTATTCAATAACCATAATTTCAAAAAATTTCAACCATTGAGAGTGATTTGAATTCATATTTTCTCGTTCAATTTACTATCATTTGAACCTCATTAGCCTGATCAGGTTTCAAATGTCTTGAAACATATACCTCATTTTGAAGAATTGCAACAAGATAAGGATCATATTCGATTCAATAACTATCAATTCATAAGATTTCAGGCATTGAAACTGATTTGAAATCATATTTTCTCGATTATTTAATTATCATTTGAACCTCATTAACCTGATGAGGTTTCAAATGTTTTGAAATATATACCTCATTTTGAAGAATTTCATCAAGCCAAGGTTCATATTCTATTCAATAACCATCAATTCATATGATTTCAACCATTGAGAGTGATTTGAATTCATATTTTCTCGTTTAATATACTATCATTTGAACCTCATTAACCTGATGAGGTTTCAAATGTTTTGCGATATATACCTCATTTTCAAGAATTGCATCAAGCCAATGTTCATATTCGATTCAATAACCATCCATTCATAAGATTGCAACCATTGAGAGTGATTTGAATTCATATTTTCTCGTTTAATTTACTATTATTTGAACCTCATTAACCTGATGAGGTTTCAAATGTTTTGAAACATAAAACTCATTTTGAAGAATTGCATCAAGCCAAGGTTCATATTCTATTCAATAACCGTCAATTCATAAAATTTCAGCCTTGGAGAGTGATTTGAATTCATATTTTCTCGATTAATTTACTATAATTTGAACCTCATTAACCTGATGATGTTTCAAATGTTTTAAAATGTAAACCTCATTTTGAAGAATTGCATCAGGCCAAGGTTCATTTTCAATTCAATAACGATCCATTCATAAGATTTCAACCATTGAGAGTGATTTGAATTCATATTTTCTCGTTTAATTTACTATCATTTGAACCTCATTAACCTGATGAGGTTTCAAATGTTTTGAAACATAAACTCATTTTGAAGAATTGCATCAAGCCAAGGTTCATATTCTATTCAATAACCATCAATTCATAAAATTTCAGCCTTTGAGAGTGATTTGAAATCATATTTTCTCGATTAATTTACTATTATTTGAACCTCATTAACCTGATGATGTTTCAAATGTTTTAAAATGTAAACCTCATTTTGAAGAATTGCATCAGGCCAAGGTTCATTTTCAATTCAATAACCATCCATTCATAAGATTTCAACCATTGAGAGTGATTTGCGATCATATTTTCTCGATAGCTTTACTATCACTTGAACCTCATTACCCTGATGAGGTTTCAAATGTTTTGAAATATATACATCATTTTAAAGAATTTCATCAAACCAATGTTCATATTCTATTCAATAACCATCAATTCATAAGATTTCAACCATTGAGAGTGTTTTGAAGTGATATTTTCTCAATAAGTTTACTATCATTTGAACCTCATTAACCTGATGAGGTTTCAAATGTTTTGAAATATATACCTCATTTTGAAGAATTTCATCAAGCCAAGGTTCATATTCTATTCAATAACCATCAATTCATAAGATTTCAACCATTGAGAGTGTTTTGAATTCATATTTTCTCAATAAGCTTACTATCATTTGAACCTCATTAACCTGATGAGGTTTCAAATGTTTTGTAATATATACCTCATTTTCAAGAATTGCATCAAGCTATGGTTTATATTCTATTCAATAACCATAATTTCAAAAAATTTCAACCATTGAGAGTGATTTGAATTCATATTTTCTCGTTCAATTTACTATCATTTGAACCTCATTAACCTAATGAGGTTTCAAATGTCTTGAAATATATACCTCATTTTGAAGAATTGCATCAAGCCAAGGTTCATATTCTATTCAATAACTATCAATTCATAAGATTTCAGGCATTGAAACTGATTTGAAATCATATTTTCTCGATTATTTAATTATCATTTGAACCTCATTAACCTGATGAGGTTTCAAATGTTTTGAAATATATACCTCATTTTGAAGAATTTCATCAAGCCAAGGTTCATATTCTATTCAATAACCATCAATTCATATGATTTCAACCATTGAGAGTGATTTGAATTCATATTTTCTCGTTTAATATACTATCATTTGAACCTCATTAACCTGATGAGGTTTCAAATGTTTTGCGATATATACCTCATTTTCAAGAATTGCATCAAGCCAATGTTCATATTCGATTCAATAACCATCCATTCATAAGATTGCAACCATTGAGAGTGATTTGAATTCATATTTTCTCGTTTAATTTACTATTATTTGAACCTCATTAACCTGATGAGGTTTCAAATGTTTTGAAACATAAAACTCATTTTGAAGAATTGCATCAAGCCAAGGTTCATATTCTATTCAATAACCGTCAATTCATAAAATTTCAGCCTTGGAGAGTGATTTGAATTCATATTTTCTCGATTAATTTACTATAATTTGAACCTCATTAACCTGATGATGTTTCAAATGTTTTAAAATGTAAACCTCATTTTGAAGAATTGCATCAGGCCAAGGTTCATTTTCAATTCAATAACTATCCATTCATAAGATTTCAACCATTGAGAGTGATTTTCATTCATCACGTTCAATTTACTATCATTTTATCCTCATTAACCTAATGAGGTTTCAAATGTTTTGAAACATAAACTCATTTTGAAGAATTGCATCAAGCCAAGGTTCATATTCTATTCAATAACCATCAATTCATAAAATTTCAGCCTTGGAGAGTGATTTGAAATCATATTTTCTCGATAAAGGTAATTATTATTTGAACCTCATTAACCTGATTATGTTTCAGATGTTTTAAAATGTAAACCTCATTTTGAAGAATTGCACCAAGCCAAGGTTCATATTCGATTCAATAACCATCAATTCATAAGATTTCAACCATTGAGAGTGATTTGCGATCATATTTTCTCGATAGCTTTACTATCACTTGAACCTCATTACCCTGATGAGGTTTCAAATGTTTTGAAATATATACATCATTTTAAAGAATTTCATCAAGCCAATGTTCATATTCTATTCAATAACCATCAATTCATAAGATTTCAACCATTGAGAGTGTTTTGAATTCATATTTTCTCGATAAGTTTACTATCATTTGAACCTCATTAACCTGATGAGGTTTCAAATGTTTTGAAATATATACCTCATTTTGAAGAATTTCATCAAGCCAAGGTTCATATTCTATTCAATAACCATCAATTCATAAGATTTCAACCATTGAGAGTGTTTTGAAATGATATTTTCTCAATAAGCTTACTATCATTTGAACCTCATTAACCTGATGAGGTTTCCAATGTTTTGAAATATATACCTCATTTTCAAGAATTGCATCAAGCTGGTTTATATTCGATTCAATAACCATCATTTCATAGAATTTAAACCATTGAGAGTGATTTGAATTCATATTTTCGCGTTCAATTTACTATCATTTGAACCTCATTAACCTAATGAGGTTTCAAATGTCTTGAAATATATACCTCATTTTGAAGAATTGCATCAAGCCAAGGTTCATATTCTATTCAATAACTATCAATTCATAAGATTTCAGGCATTGAAACTGATTTGAAATCATATTTTCTCGATTATTTAATTATCATTTGAACCTCATTAACCTGATGAGGTTTCAAATGTTTTGAAATATATACCTCATTTTGAAGAATTTCATCAAGCCAAGGTTCATATTCTATTCAATAACCATCAATTCATATGATTTCAACCATTGAGAGTGATTTGAATTCATATTTTCTCGTTTAATATACTATCATTTGAACCTCATTAACCTGATGAGGCTTCAAATGTTTTGCGATATATACCTCATTTTCAAGAATTGCATCAAGCCAATGTTCATATTCGATTCAATAAACATCTTTTCATAAGATTTCAACCATTGAGAGTGATTTGAATTCATATTTTCTCGTTTAATTTACTATCATTTGAACCTCATTAACCTGATGAGGTTTCAAATGTTTTGAAACATAAAACTCATTTTGAAGAATTGCATCAAGCCAAGGTTCATATTCTATTCAATAACCATCAATTCATAAAATTTCAGCCTTGGAGAGTGATTTGAATTCATATTTTCTCGATTAATTTAGTATAATTTGAACCTCATTAACCTGATGATGTTTCAAATGTTTTAAAATGTAAACCTCATTTTGAAGAATTGCACCAAGCCAAGGTTCATATTCGATTCAATAACCATCAATTCATAAGATTTCAACCATTGAGAGTGATTTGAATTCATATTTTCTCGTTTAATTTACTATCATTTGAACCTCATTAACCTGATGAGGTTTCAAATGTTTCGAAACATAAACTCATTTTGAAGAATTGCATCAAGCCAAGGTTCATATTCTATTCAATAACCATCAATTCATAAAATTTCAGCCTTTGAGAGTGATTTGAATTCATATTTTCGCGTTCAATTTACTATCATTTGAACCTCATTAACCTAATGAGGTTTCAAATGTTTTTAAATATATACCTCATTTTGAAGAATTGCATCAAGCCAAGGTTCATATTCTATTCAATAACCATCAATTCATAAGATTTCAACCATTGAGAGTGTTTTGAATTCATATTTTCTCGATAAGTTTACTATCATTTGAACCTCATTAACCTGATGAGGTTTCAAATGTTTTGAAATATATACCTCATTTTGAAGAATTTCATCAAGCCAAGGTTCATATTCGATCCAATAACCATCAATTCATAAGATTTCAACCATTGAGAGTGTTTTGAATTCATATTTTCTCTATAAGTTTACTATCACTTCAACCTCATTAACCTGATGAGGTTTCAAATGTTTTGTAATATATACCTCATTTTCAAGAATTGCATCAAGCTATGGTTTATATTCTATTCAATAACCATAATTTCAAAAAATTTCAACCATTGAGAGTGATTTGAATTCATATTTTCTCGTTCAATTTACTATCATTTGAACCTCATTAACCTAATGAGGTTTCAAATGTCTTGAAATATATACCTCATTTTGAAGAATTGCATCAAGCCAAGGTTCATATTCTATTCAATAACTATCAATTCATAAGATTTCAGGCATTGAAACTGATTTGAAATCATATTTTCTCGATTATTTAATTATCATTTGAACCTCATTAACCTGATGAGGTTTCAAATGTTTTGAAATATATACCTCATTTTGAAGAATTTCATCAAGCCAAGGTTCATATTCTATTCAATAACCATCAATTCATATGATTTCAACCATTGAGAGTGATTTGAATTCATATTTTCTCGTTTAATATACTATCATTTGAACCTCATTAACCTGATGAGGTTTCAAATGTTTTGCGATATATACCTCATTTTCAAGAATTGCATCAAGCCAATGTTCATATTCGATTCAATAACCATCCATTCATAAGATTTCAACCATTGAGAGTGATTTGAATTCATATTTTCTCGTTTAATTTACTATCATTTGAACCTCATTAACCTGATGAGGTTTCAAATGTTTTGAAACATAAAACTCATTTTGAAGAATTGCATCAAGCCAAGGTTCATATTCTATTCAATAACCATCAATTCATAAAATTTCAGCCTTGGAGAGTGATTTGAATTCATATTTTCTCGATTAATTTAGTATAATTTGAACCTCATTAACCTGATGATGTTTCAAATGTTTTAAAATGTAAACCTCATTTTGAAGAATTGCATCAAGCCAAGGTTCATATTCGATTCAATAACCATCATTTCATAAGATTTCAACCATTGAGAGTGATTTGAATTCATATTTTCTCGATTAATTTACTATCATTTGAACCTCATTAACCTGATGAGGTTTCAAATGTTTCGAAACATAAACTCATTTTGAAGAATTGCATCAAGCCAAGGTTCATATTCTATTCAATAACCATCAATTCATAAAATTTCAGCCTTTGAGAGTGATTTGAATTCATATTTTCTCGATTAATTAACTATCATTTGAACCTCATTAACCTGATGATGTTTCAAATGTTTTAAAATGTAAACCTCATTTTGAAGAATTGCATCAGGCCAAGGTTCATTTTCAATTCAATAACCATCCATTCATAAGATTTCAACCATTGAGAGTGATTTGCGATCATATTTTCTCGATAGCTTTACTATCACTTGAACCTCATTACCCTGATGAGGTTTCAAATGTTTTGAAATATATACATCATTTTAAAGAATTTCATCAAGCCAATGTTCATATTCTATTCAATAACCATCCATTCATAAGATTTCAACCATTGAGAGTGTTTTGAATTCATATTTTCTCGATAAGTTTACTATCATTTGAACCTCATTAACCTGATGAGGTTTCAAATGTTTTGAAATATATACCTCATTTTGAAGAATTTCATCAAGCCAAGGTTCATATTCTATTCAATAACCATCAATTCATAAGATTTCAACCATTGAGAGTGTTTTGAAATGATATTTTCTCAATAAGCTTACTATCATTTGAACCTCATTAACCTGATGAGGTTTCAAATGTTTCGAAACATAAACTCATTTTGAAGAATTGCATCAAGCCAAGGTTCATATTCGATTCAATAAACATCTTTTCATAAGATTTCAACCATTGAGAGTGATTTGAAATCATATTTTCTCGATAAAGGTAATTATTATTTGAACCTCATTAACCTGATTATGTTTCAGATGTTTTAAAATGTAAACCTCATTTTGAAGAATTGCATCAAGCCAAGGTTCATATTCGATTCAATAACCATCCATTCATAAGATTTCAACCATTGAGAGTGATTTTCATTCATCACGTTCAATTTACTATCATTTTATCCTCATTAACCTAATGAGGTTTCAAATGTTTTGAAATATATACCTCATTTTCAAGAATTGCATCAAGCCAAGGTTCATATTCTATTCAATAACTATCAATTCATAAGATTTCAGGCATTGAAACTGATTTGAAATCATATTTTCTCGATTATTTAATTATCATTTGAACCTCATTTACCTGATGAGGTTTCAAATGTTTTGAAATATATACCTCATTTTGAAGAATTTCATCAAGCCAAGGTTCATATTCTATTCAATAACCATCAATTCATATGATTTCAACCATTGAGAGTGATTTGAATTCATATTTTCTCGTTTAATATACTATCATTTGAACCTCATTAACCTGATGAGGTTTCAAATGTTTTGCGATATATACCTCATTTTCAAGAATTGCATCAAGCCAATGTTCATATTCGATTCAATAACCATCCATTCATAAGATTGCAACCATTGAGAGTGATTTGAATTCATATTTTCTCGCTTAATTTACTATAATTTGAACCTCATTAACCTGATGAGGTTTCAAATGTTTTGAAATACCGGGTGTCTCAGAAAAAAGTACCCCCTTTTGACTGAAAATAGGAACCAAGCAAAAAGATATCATTACTCCCCGACTTCACAGCTAAATTTATCACTGTTCAACTTAGATGCACGTACCTTGCATTTAGAAATCGTCCACCAAACACCGGAGATACAGGCTCGCAAAGTCAAAATTTACAGTGCACCCAAAACCAGAGGTTTTGAAAAAGGGTCTAGTCATGATTTGTATCGTGGACATTTTCCAAAGTATTAATTTTCTGTGTTTTGCTTTGCTTTTGAAAAGAATAAAAGATTCATGGACATGGCGCTGATTAAACAAATATAGTAAAAATGTGGTAAGAATGATAAAGTCATGCCACATCTCCAAAATAAGCGTGCACGTGCTTCTTTTCCTCTTCTTTAATACAAAACACTTGGGATCGAATGCAATGCAAGGACCGTTTCCTCAAAAGAAAAGTCACTTCAAGAACAATTGAAGTAATTCAAGGTATAGATCTTTTCAAATGTAAAAAGTAAAGGTCAAAGTCAAAATTCGTTTGCAAAAAGCTTGTTTGGTGTCAAATTATGGCTAGGCCATTTCTCAAAACCTCTGGCTTCAGGTGCACTCCAAATTTTGACCTTGCGAACTCATATCTCCGGTGTTTGGTGGTCGATTTCCAAATACAAGGTATGTGCATTTAAGTTGAAGACCAACAAATGTAGCCATGAATTCAAAGAGTCCCGAAATATTATCGTTTTGTTGCCTTGTTGAGTCGAAAGGGGGTACTTTTTTTGAGACACCCGGTATATACCTCATTTTGAAGAATTTCATCAAGCCAAGGTTCATATTCTATTCAATAACCATCCATTCATAAGTTTGCAACCATTGAGAGTGATTTGAATTCATATTTTCTCGCTTAATTTACTATCATTTGAACCTCATTAACCTGATGAGGTTTCAAATGTTTTGAAATATATACCTCATTTTGAAAAATTGCATCAAGCCAAGTTTCATATTCTATGCAATAACCATCCATACATAAGATTTTAACCATTGAGAGTGATTTGAATTCATATTTTCTCGCTTAATTTACTATCATTTGAACCTCATTAACCTGATGAGGTTTCAAATGTTTTGAAATATATACCTCATCTTGAAAAATTGCATCAAGCCAAGTTTCATATTCTATTCAATAACCATCCATACATAAGATTTCAACCATTGAGAGTGATTTGAATTCATATTTTCTCGCTTAATTTACTATCATTTGAACCTCATTAACCTGATGAGGTTTCAAATGTTTTGAAATATATACCTTATTTTGGAGAACTGCATCAAGCGAAGGTTCATATTCTATTCAATAACCATCCATTCATAAGTTTGCAACCATTGAGAGTGATTTGAATTCATATTTTCTCGCTTAATTTACTATCATTTGAACCTCATTAACCTGATGAGGTTTCAAATGTTTTGAAATATATACCTCATTTTGAAAAATTGCATCAAGCCAAGTTTCATATTCTATGCAATAACCATCCATACATAAGATTTTAACCATTGAGAGTGATTTGAATTCATATTTTCTCGCTTAATTTACTATCATTTGAACCTCATTAACCTGATGAGGTTTCAAATGTTTTGAAATATATACCTCATCTTGAAAAATTGCATCAAGCCAAGTTTCATATTCTATTCAATAACCATCCATACATAAGATTTCAACCATTGAGAGTGATTTGAATTCATATTTTCTCGCTTAATTTACTATCATTTGAACCTCATTAACCTGATGAGGTTTCAAATGTTTTGCGATATATACCTCATTTTCAAGAATTGCATCAAGCCAATGTTCATATTCGATTCAATAACCATCCATTCATAAGATTGCAACCATTGAGAGTGATTTGAAATCATATTTTCTCGCTTAATTTACTATAATTTGAACCTCATTAACCTGATGAGGTTTCAAATGTTTTGAAATATATACCTCATTTTGAAGAATTTCATCAAGCCAAGGTTCATATTCTATTCAATAACCATCCATTCATAAGTTTGCAACCATTAAGAGTGATTTGAATTCATATTTTCTCGCTTAATTTACTATCATTTGAACCTCATTAACCTGATGAGGTTTCAAATGTTTTGAAATATATACCTCATTTTGAAAAATTGCATCAAGCCAAGTTTCATATTCTATGCAATAACCATCCATACATAAGATTTTAACCATTGAGAGTGATTTAAATTCATATTTTCTCGCTTAATTTACTATCATTTGAACCTCATTAACCTGATGAGGTTTCAAATGTTTTGAAATATATACCTCATCTTGAAAAATTGCATCAAGCCAAGTTTCATATTCTATTCAATAACCATCCATACATAAGATTTCAACCATTGAGAGTGATTTTAATTCATATTTTCTCGCTTAATTTACTATCATTTGAACCTCATTAACCTGATGAGGTTTCAAATGTTTTGAAATATATACCTCATTTTGAAGAATTGCATCAAGCCAAGGTTCATATTCGATTCAATAACCATCAATTCATAAGATTTCAACCATTGAGAGTGTTTTGAATTCATATTTTCTCGAATAATTTACTATATTTTGAACCTCATTAACCTGATGAGGTTTCAAATGTTTTGAAATATATACCTCATTTTGAAGAAATGCATCAAGCCAAGGTTCATATTCTATTCAATAACCATCAATTCATGAGATTTCAACCATAGACTGTGTTTTGAATTCATATTTTCTCGATTAATTTACTATAATTTGAACCTCATTAACCTGATGAGGTTTCAAATGTTTTGAAATATATACCTCATTTTGAAGAATTGCATCAAGCCAAGGTTCATATTCTATTCAATAACTATCAATTCATAAGATTTTAGGCATTGAAACTGATTTGAAATCATATTTTCTCGATTAGTTAACTATCATTTGAACCTCATTAACCTGATGAGTTCTCAAATGATTTGAAATGTAAACCTCATTTTGAAGTATTGCATCAAGCGAAGATTCATATTCGATTCAATAACCATCATTTCATAACATTGCAACCATTGAGAGTGATTTGAATTCATATTTTCTAGTTTAATTTGCTATCATTTGAACCTCATTAACCTGATGAGGTTTCAAATGTTTTGAAATATATACCTCATTTTGAAGAACTGCATCAAGCCAAGTTTCATATTCTATTCAATAACCATCCATTCATAAGATTTCAACCATTGAGAGTGATTTGCAATCATATTTTCTCCATACGTTTACTATCACTTGAACCTCATTAACCTGATGAGGTTTCAAATGTTTTGAAATATAAACCTCATTTTGAAGAATTGCATCAAGCCAAGGTTCATATTCTATTCAATAAACATCAATTCATAAGATTTCAACCATTGAGAGTGATTTGAATTCATGTTTTCTCGATTAATTTACTATGATTTGAACCTCATTAACCTGATGAGGTTTCAAATGTTTTGAAACATATACCTCATTTTGAAGAATTGCATCAAGCCAAGGTTCATATTCTATTCAATAACCATCAATTCATAAAATTTCAGCCTTGGAGAGTGATTTGAATTCATATTTTCTCGATTAATTTACTATAATTTGAACCTCATTAACCTGATTATGTTTCAGATGTTTTAAAATGTAAACCTCATTTTGAAGAATTGCATCAAGCCAAGGTTCATATTCGATTCAATAACCATCAATTCATAAGATTTCAACCATTGAGAGTGATTTGAATTCATATTTTCTAGTTTAATTTACTATCATTTGAACCTTATTAACCTGATGAGGTTTCAAATGTTTTGAAACATAAACTCATTTTGAAGAATTGCATCAAGCCAAGGTTCATATTCTATTCAATAACCATCAATTCATAAAATTTCAGCCTTTGAGAGTGATTTGAATTCATATTTTCTCGATTAATTTACTATCATTTGAACCTCATTAACCTGATGATGTTTCAAATGTTTTAAAATGTAAACCTCATTTTGAAGAATTGCATCAGGCCAAGGTTCATTTTCAATTCAATAACCATCCATTCATAAGATTTCAACCATTGAGAGTGATTTGCGATCATATTTTCTCGATAGCTTTACTATCACTTGAACCTCATTAACCTGATGAGGTTTCAAATGTTTTGAAATATATACACCATTTTAAAGAATTTCATCAAGCCAATGTTCATATTCTATACCATCAATAACCATCAATTCATAAGACTTCAACCATTGAGAGTGTTTTGAAGTGATATTTTCTCAATAAGTTTACTATCATTTGAACCTCATTAACCTGATGAGGTTTCAAATGTTTTGAAATATATACCTCATTTTAAGAATTTCATCAAGCAAAAGGTTCATATTCTATTCATTAACCATCAATTCATAAGATTTCAACCATTGAGAGTGATTTGAAATCATATTTTCTCCATACGTTTACTATCACTTTAACCTCATTAACCTGATGAGTTCTCAAATTTTTTGAAATATATACCTCATTTTGAAGAATTGCATCAAGCTAAGGATCATATTCGATTCAATAAACATCTATTCATATGATTTCAACCATTGAGAGTGATTTGAATTCATATTTTCTCGTTTAATATACTATCATTTGAACCTCATTAACCTGATGAGGTTTCAAATGTTTTGCGATATATACCTCATTTTCAAGAATTGCATCAAGCCAATGTTCATATTCGATTCAATAACCATCATTTCATAAGATTGCAACCATTGAGAGTGATTTGAATTCATATTTTCTCGTTTAATTTACTATCATTTGAACCTCATTAACCTGATGAGGTTTCAAATGTTTTGCAATATATACCTCATTTTCAAGAATTGCATCAAGCCAATGTTCATATTCGATTCAATAACAATCCATTCATAAGATTGCAACCATTGAGAGTGATTTGAATTCATATTTTCTCGTTTAATTTACTATCATTTGAACCTCATTAACCTGATGATTTTTCAAATGTTTTGAAATGTAAACCTCATTTTGAAGAATTTCATCAAGCCATGGTTCATATTCTATTCAATAACCATCCATTCATAAGTTTGCAACCATTGAGAGTGATTTGAATTCATATTTTCTCGCTTAATTTACTATCATTTGAACCTCATTAACCTGATGAGGTTTCAAATGTTTTGAAATATATACCTCATTTTGAAAAATTGCATCAAGCCAAGTTTCATATTCTATGCAATAACCATCCATACATAAGATTTTAACCATTGAGAGTGATTTTAATTCATATTTTCTAGCTTATTTTACTATCATTTGAACCTTATTAACCTGATGATTTTTCAAATGTTTTGAAATATATACTTCATTTTGAAGAATTGCATCAAGCCAAGTTTCATATTCTATTCATTAACCATCCATACATAAGACTTCAACCATTGAGAGTGATTTGAATTCATATTTTCTCGCTTAATTTACTATCATTTGAACCTCATTAACCTGATGAGGTTTCAAATGTTTTGAAATATAAACCTCATTTTGAAGAATTGCATCAAGCCAAGGTTCATATTCTATTCAATAACCATCAATTCATAAGATTTCAACCATTGAGAGTGTTTTGAATTCATATTTTCTCGATAAGTTTACTATCATTTGAACCTCATTAACCTGATGAGGTTTCAAATGTTTTGAAATATATACCTCATTTTGAAGAATTTCATCAAGCCAAGGTTCATATTATATTCAATAACCATCAATTCATGAAATTTCAACCATAGACTGCGTTTTGAATTCATATTTTCTCGATTAATTTACTATAATTTGAACCTCATTAACCTGATGAGGTTTCAAATGTTTTGAAATATATACCTCATTTTCAAGAATTGCATCAAGCCAAGGTTCATATTCTATTCAATAACCATCATTTCATAAGATTTCAACCATTGAGAGTGATTTGAATTCATATTTTCTCGATTAATTTACTATCATTTGAACCTCATTAACCTGATGAGGTTTCAAATGTTTTGAAATATATACCTCATTTTGAAGAATTGCATCAAGCCAAGGTTCATATTCTATTCAATAACCATCAATTCATAAGATTTTAACCATTGAAAGTGTTTTGAATTCATATTTTCTCGATTAGTATACTATCATTTGAACCTCATTAACCTGATGAGGTTTCAAATTTTTTGAAATATAAACCTCATTTTGAAGAATTGCATCAAGCCAAGGTTTATGTTCTATTCAATAACCATCAATTCATAAGATTTCAACCATTGAGAGTGTTTTGAATTCATATTTTCTCGCTTAATTTACTATAATTTGAACCTCATTGACCTGATGTGGTTTACAATGTTTTGAAATATATACTTCATTTTGAAGAATTGCATCAAGATAAGGATCATATTCGATTCAATAACCATCAATTCATAAGATTTCAACCATTGAGAGTGATTTGAATTCATATTTTCTCGATTAATTTACTATCATTTGAACCTCATTAACCTGATGAGGTTTCAAATGTTTTGAAATATATACCTCATTTTGAAGAATTGCATCAAGCCAAGGTTCATATTCGATTCAATAACCATCAATTCATAAGATTTCAACCATTGAGAGTGTTTTGAATTCATATTTTCTCGATTAATGTACTATCATTTGAACTCCATTAACCTGATGAGGTTTGTAATGTTTTGAAATATATACCTCATTTTGAAGAATTGCTTCAAGCCAAGGTTCATATTCTATTCAATAACCATCAATTCATGAGATTTCAACAATTGAGAGTGTTTTTAATTCATATTTTCTCGAATAATTTACTTTAATTTGAACCTCATTAACCTGATGAGGTTTCAAATGTTTTGAAATATATACCTCATTTTCAAGAATTGCATCAAGCCAAGGTTCATATTCTATTCAATAACCATCAATTCATAAGATTTCAACCATTGAGAGTGATTTGAATTCATATTTTCTCGATTAATTTACTATCATTTGAACCTCATTAACCTGATGAGGTTTCAAATGTTTTGAAATATATACCTCATTTTGAAGAATTGCATCAAGCCAAGGTTCATATTCTATTCAATAACCATCAATTCATAAGATTTCAACCATTGAGAGTGTTTTGAATTCATATTTTCTCGATTAATGTACTATCATTTGAACCTCATTAACCTGATGAGGTTTCAAATGTTTTGAAATATATACCTCATTTTGAAGAATTGCATCAAGCCAAGGTTTATATTCGATTCAATAACCATCATTTCATAAGATTTCAACCATTGAGAGTGATTTGAATTCATATTTTCTCGATTAATTTACTATCATTTGAACCTCATTAACCTGATGAGGTTTCAAATGTTTTGAAATATATACCTCATTTTGAAGAATTGCATCAAGCCAAGGTTCATATTCTATTCAATAACCATCCATTCATAAGATTTCAACCGTTGAGAGTGATTTGCGATCATATTTTCTCGATAGGTTTACTATCACTTGAACCTCATTAACCTGATGAGGTTTCAAATGTTTTGAAATATAAACCTCATTTTGAAGAATTGCATCAAGCCAAGGTTCATATTCTATTCAATAACCATCAATTCATAAGATTTCAACCATTGAGAGTGATTTGAATTCATATTTTCTCGTTTAATTTACTATCATTTGAACCTCATTAACCTGATGAGGTTTCAAATGTTTTGAAACATAAACCTCATTTTGAAGAATTGCATCAAGCCAAGGTTCATATTCTATTCAATAACCATCAATTCATAAAATTTCAACCATTGAGAGTGATTTGAAATCATATTTTCTCGATTAATTTACTATTATTTGAACCTCATTAACCTGATGATGTTTCAAATGTTTTAAAATGTAAACCTCATTTTGAAGAATTGCATCAGGCCAAGGTTCATTTTCAATTCAATAACCATCCATTCATAAGATTTCAACCATTGAGAGTGATTTGCGATCAAATTTTTATCGATAGGTTTACTATCACTTGAACCTCATTAACCTGATGAGGTTTCAAATGTTTTGAAATATATACCTCATTTTAAAGAATTTCATCAAGCCAATGTTCATATTCTATTCAATAACCATCAATTCATAAGATTTCAACCATTGAGGGTGTTTTGAATTCATATTTTCTCCATAAGTTTACTATCATTTGAACCTCATTAACCTGATGAGGTCTCAAATGTTTTGAATTGTAAACCTCATTTTGAAGAATTGCATCAAGCCAAGGTTCATATTATATTCAACAACCATCAATTCATAAGATTTCAACCATTGAGAGTGTTTTGAATTCATATTTTCTCCATAAGTTTACTATCATTTGAACCTCATTAACCTGATGATGTTTCAAATGTTTTAAAATGTAAACCTCATTTTGAAGAATTGCATCAAGCCAAGGTTCATATTCGATTCAATAACCATCCATTCATAAGATTTCAACCATTGAGAGTGATTTGCAATCATATTTTCTCGATAAGTTTACTATCATTTGAACCTCATTAACCTGATGAGGTTTCAAATGTTTTGAAATATATACCTCATTTTCAAGAATTGCATCAAGCCAAGGTTCATATTCGATTCAATAACTATCCATTCATAAGACTTCAACCATTGAGAGTGATTTGAATTCATATTTTCTCGATTAATTTACTATCATTTGAACCTCATTAACCTGATGAGGTTTCAAATGTTTTGAAATATATACCTCATTTTGAAGAATTGCATCAAGCCAAGGTTCATATTCTATTCAATAACCATCAATTCATAAGATTTCAACCATTGAGAGTGTTTTGAATTCATATTTTCTCGAATAATTTACTATAATTTGAACCTCATTAACCTGATGAGGTTTCAAATGTTTTGAAATATATACCTCATTTTGAAGAATTGCATCAAGCCAAGGTTCATATTATATTCAATAACCATCAATTCATGAAATTTCAACCATTGACTGTGTTTTGAATTCATATTTTCTCGATTAATTTACTATAATTTGAACCTCATTAACCTGATGAGGTTTCAAATGTTTTGAAATATATACCTCATTTTCAAGAATTGCATCAAGCCAAGGTTCATATTCTATTCAATAACCATCAATTCATAAGATTTCAACCATTGAGAGTGATTTGAATTCATATTTTCTCGATTAATTTACTATCATTTGAACCTCATTAACCTGATGAGGTTTCAAATGTTTTGAAATATATACCTCATTTTGAAGAATTGCATCAAGCCAAGGTTCATATTCTATTCAATAACCATCAATTCATAAGATTTCAACCATTGAGAGTGTTTTGAATTCATATTTTCTCGATTAATGTACTATAATTTGAACCTCATTAACCTGATGAGGTTTCAAATGTTTTGAAATATATACCTCATTTTGAAGAATTGCATCAAGCCAAGGTTCATGTTCTATTCAATAACCATCCATTCATAAGATTTCAACCATTGAGAGTGTTTTGAATTCATATTTTCTCGCTTAATTTACTATAATTTGAACCTCATTAACCTGATGAGGTTTCAAATGATTTGAAATATATACCTCATTTTCAAGAATTGCATCAAGCCAAGGTTCATATTCTATTCAATAACCATCAATTCATAAGATTTCAACCATTGAGAGTGATTTGAATTCATATTTTCTCGATTAATTTACTATCATTTGAACCTCATTAACCTGATGAGGTTTCAAATGTTTTGAAATATATACCTCATTTTTAAGAATTGCATCAAGCCAAGGTTCATATTCTATTCAATAACCATCAATTCATAAGATTTCAACCATTGAGAGTGTTTTGAATTCATATTTTCTCGATTAGTTTACTATCATTTGAACCTCATTAACCTGATGAGGTTTCAAATGTTTTGAAACATATACCTCATTTTGAAGAACTGCATCAAGCCAAGGTTCATATTCTATTCAATAACCATCAATTCATGAGATTTCAACAATTGAGAGTGTTTTGAATTCATATTTTCTCGAATAATTTACTATAATTTGAACCTCATTAACCTGATGAGGTTTCAAATGTTTTGAAATATATACCTCATTTTCAAGAATTGCATCAAGCCAAGGTTCATATTCGATTCAATAACCATCGGTTCATAAGATTTCAACCATTGAGAGTGATTTGAATTCATATTTTCTCGATTAATTTACTATCATTTGAACCTCATTAACCTGATGAGGTTTCAAATGTTTTGAAATATATACCTCATTTTGAAGAATTGCATCAAGCCAAGGTTCATATTCTATTCAATAACCATCAATTCATAAGATTTCAACCATTGAGAGTGTTTTGAATTCATATTTTCTCGATTAATTTACTATCATTTGAACCTCATTAACCTGATGAGGTTTCAAATGTTTTGAAATATAAACCTCATTTTGAAGAATTGCATCAAGCCAAGGTTCATATTCGATTCAATAACCATCAATTCATAAGATTTCAACCATTGAGAGTGATTTGAATTCATATTTTCTCGTTTAATTTACTATCATTTGAACCTCATTAACCTGATGAGGTTTCAAATGTTTTGAAACATAAACCTCATTTTGAAGAATTGCATCAAGCCAAGGTTCATATTCGATTCATTAACCATCATTTCATAAGATTTCAACCATTGAGAGTGATTTGAAATCATATTTTCTCGATTAATTAACTATTATTTGAACCTCATTAACCTGATGATGTTTCAAATGTTTTAAAATGTAAACCTCATTTTGAAGTATTGCATCAAGATAAGGATCATATTCGATTCAATAAACATATTTTCATAAGATTTCAACCATTGAGAGTGATTTGAAATCATATTTTCTCCATACGTTTACTATCACTTGAACCTCATTAACCTGATGAGGTTTCAAATGTTTTGAAATATATACCTCATTTTAAAGAATTTCATCAAGCCAATGTTCATATTCTATTCAATAACCATCAATTCATAAGATTTCAACCATTGAGAGTGTTTTGAAGTGATATTTTCTCAATAAGTTTACTATCATTTGAACCTCATTAACCTGATGAGGTTTCAAATGTTTTAAAATGTAAACCTCATTTTCAAGAATTGCATCAAGCCATGGTTCATATTATATTCAACAACCATCAATTCATGAAATTTCAAAAATAGAATGCGTTTTGAATTCATATTTTCTCCATAATTTTACGATCAGTTTCACCTCATTAACCTGATGATGTTTCAAATGTTTTAAAATGTAAACCTCATTTTGAAGAATTGCATCAGGCCAAGGTTCAAATTCAATTCAATAACCATCCATTCATAAGATTTCAACCATTGAGAGTGATTTGCGATCATATTTTCTCCATAATTTTACGATCAGTTTCACCTCATTAACCTGATGATGTTTCAAATGTTTTAAAATGTAAACCTCATTTTGAAGAATTGCATCAAGCTAAGGTTTATATTCGATTCAATAACCATCATTTCATAAAATTTCAACCATTGAGAGTGATTTGAATTCATATTTTCTCGTTTAATTTACTATCATTTGAACCTCATTAACCTGATGAGGTTTCAAATGTTTTGAAGTATATACCTTATTTTGAAGAATTGCATCAAGCCAAAGTTTATATTCTATTCAATAACTATCAATTCATAAGATTTCAACCATTGAGAGTGTTTTGAATTGATATTTTCTAAATAATTTTACTATCATTTGAACCTCATTAACCTGATGAGGTTTCAAATGTTTTGAAATATATACCTCATTTTGAAGAATTGCATCAAGCCAAGGTTCATATTCTATTCAATAACCATCAATTCATAAGATTTCAACCATTGAGAGTGATTTGAATTCATATTTTTTCGCTTAATTTACTATCATATGAACCTCATTAACCTGATGAGGTTACAAATGTTTTGCGATATATACCTCATTTTCAAGAATTGCATCAAGCCAAGGTTCATATTCGATTCAATAACCATCTGTTCATAAGATTTCAACCATTGAGAGTGTTTTGAATTCATATTTTCTCGATAAGTTTACTATCACTTGAACCTCATTAACCTTATGAGGTTTCAAATGTTTTGAAATATATACCTCATTTTGAAGAATTTCATCAAGCCAAGGTTCATATTCTATTCAATAACCATCAATTCATAAGATTTCAACCATTGAGAGTGTTTTGAAATGATATTTTCTCAATAAGCTTACTATCATTTGAACCTCATTAACCTGATGAGGTTTCAAATGTTTTTTAATAGATACCTCATTTTCAAGACTTGCATCAAGCTATGGTTTATACTCTATTCAATAACCATAATTTCAAAAAATTTCAACCATTGAGAGTGATTTGAATTCATATTTTCTCGTTTAATTTACTATCATTTGAACCTCATTAACCTAATGAGGTTTCAAATGTCTTGAAATATATACCTCATTTTGAAGAATTGCATCAAGCCAAGGTTCATATTCTATTCAATAACTATCAATTCATAAGATTTCAGGCATTGAATTTGATTTGAAATCATATTTTCTCGATTATTTAATTATCATTTGAACCGCATTAACCTGATGAGGTTTCAAATGTTTTGAAATATATACCTCATTTTGAAGAATTTCATCAAGCCAAGGTTCATATTCTATTCAATAACGATCAATTCATATGAATTCAACCATTGAGAGAGATTTGAATTCATATTTTCTCGCTGAATATACTATCATTTGAACCTCATTAACCTGATGAGGTTTCAAATGTTTTGCGATATATACCTCATTTTCAAGAATTGCATCAAGCCAATGTTCATATTCGATTCTATAACCATCCATTCATAAGATTGCAACCATTGAGAGTGATTTGAATTCATGTTTTTTCGCTTAATTTACTATCATTTGAACCTCATTAACCTGATGAGGTTTCAAATGTTTTGCGATATATACCTCATTTTCAAGAATTGCATCAGGCCAATGTTCATATTCGATTCAATAACCATACATTCATAAGATTGCAACCATTGAGAGTGATTTGAATTCATATTTTCTCGCTTAATTTACTATCATTTGAACCTCATTAACCTGATGAGGTTTCAAATGTTTTGAAATATATACCTCATTTTGAAAAATTGCATCAAGCCAAGTTTCATATTCTATTCAATAACCATCCATTCTTAAGATTACAACCATTGAGCATGATTTGAATTCATATTTTCTTGTTTAATTTACTATCATTTGAACCTCATTAACCTGATGAGGTTTCAAATGTTTTGAAATATAAATCTCATTTTGAAGAATTGCATCAAGCCAAGGTTCATATTCTATTCAATAACCATCAATTAATATGATTTCAACCATTGAGAGCGATTTGAATTCATTTTTTCTCGCTTAATTTACTATAATTTGAACCTCATTAACCTGATGAGGTTTCAAATGTTTTGAAATATAAATCTCATTTTGAAGAATTGCATCAAGCCAAGGTTCATATTCTATTCAATAACCATCAATTCATAAGATTTCAACCATTTAGAGTGATTTGAATTCATTTTTTCTCGCTTAATTTACTATAATTTGAACCTCATTAACCTGATGAGGTTTCAAATGTTTTGAAATATATACCTCATTTTGAAATATTGCATCAAGCCAAGTTTCATATTCTATTCAATAACCATCCATTCTTAAGATTTCAACCATTGAGCATGATTTGAATTCATATTTTCTTGTTTAATTTACTATCATTTGAACCTCATTAACCTGATGAGGTTTCAAATGTTTTGAAATATAAACCTCATTTTGAAGAATTGCATCAAGCCAAGGTTCATATTCTATTCAATAACCATCAATTCATAAGATTTCAACCATTGAGAGTGTTTTGAATTGATATTTTCTCGATAAGTTTACTATCATTTGAACCTCATTAACCTGATGAGGTTTCAAATGTTTTAAAATGTAAACCTCATTTTGAAGAATTGCATCAAGCCAAGGTTCATATTCTATTCAATAACTATCAATTCATAAGATTTCAACCATTGAGAGTGATTTGAAATCATATTTTCACGATAAAGGTAATTATTATTTGAACCTCATTAACCTGATGATGTTTCAAATGTTTTAAAATGTAAACCTCATTTTGAAGAATTGCATCAAGCCAAGGTTCATATTCGATTCAATAACCATCCATTCATAAGATTTCAACCATTGAGAGTGATTTGAAATCATATTTTCTCGATAAGTTTACTATCATTTGAACCTCATTAACCTGATGATGTTTCAAATGTTTTAAAATGTAAACCTCATTTTGAAAATTTGCATCAAGCTAAGGTTTATATTCGATTCAATAACCATCATTTCATAAAATTTCAACCATTGAGAGTGATTTGAATTTATATTTTCTCGCTTAATTTACTATCATTTGAACCTCATTAACCTGATGAGGTTTCAAATGTTTTGAAGTATATACCTTATTTTGAAGAATTGCATCAAGCCAAAGTTTATATTCTATTCAATAACTATCAATTCATAAGATTTCAACCATTGAGAGTGTTTTGAATTGATATTTTCTAAATAATTTTACTATCATTTGAACCTCATTAACCTGATGAGGTTTCAAATGTTTTGAAATATATACCTCATTTTGAAGAATTGCATCAAGCTAAGGTTCATATTCCATTCAATAACCATCTTTTCACAATATTTCAACCATTGAGAGTGATTTGAATTAATATTTTTTCGCTTAATTTACTATCATATGAACCTCATTAACCTGATGAGGTTTCAAATGTTTTGCGATATATACCTCAATTTCAAGAATTGCATCAAGCCAAGGTTCATATTCGATTCAATAACCATCCATTCATAAGATTGCAACCATTGAGAGTGTTTGGAATTCATATTTTCTCGACACGTTTACTATCACTTGAACCTCATTAACCTGATGAGGTTTCAATTGTTTTGAAATATATACCTCATTTTGAAGAATTTCATCAAGCCAAGGTTCATATTCTATTCAATAACCATCAATTCATAAGATTTCAACCATTGAGAGTGTTTTGAAATGATATTTTCTCAATAAGCTTACTATCATTTGAACCTCATTAACCTGATGAGGTTTCAAATGTTTTTTAATAGATACCTCATTTTCAAGACTTGCATCAAGCTATGGTTTATACTCTATTCAATAACCATAATTTCAAAAAATTTCAACCATTGAGAGTGATTTGAATACATATTTTCTCGTTTAATTTACTATCATTTGAACCTCATTAACCTAATGAGGTTTCAAATGTCTTGAAATATATACCTCATTTTGAAGAATTGCATCAAGCCAAGGTTCATATTCTATTCAATAACTATCAATTCATAAGATTTCAGGCATTGAAACTGATTTGAAATCATATTTTCTCGATTATTTAATTATCATTTGAACCGCATTAACCTCATGAGGTTTCAAATGTTTTGAAATATATACCTCATTTTGAAGAATTTCATCAAGCCAAGGTTCATATTCTATTCAATAACGATCAATTCATATGAATTCAACCATTGAGAGTGATTTGAATTCATATTTTCTCGCTGAATATACTATCATTTGAACCTCATTAACCTGATGAGGTTTCAAATGTTTTGCGATATATACCTCATTTTCAAGAATTGCATCAAGCCAATGTTCATATTCGATTCAATAACCATCCATTCATAAGATTGCAACCATTGAGAGTGATTTGAATTCATGTTTTTTCGCTTAATTTACTATCATTTGAACCTCATTAACCTGATGAGGTTTCAAATGTTTTGCGATATATACCTCATTTTCAAGAATTGCATCAGGCCAATGTTCATATTCGATTCAATAACCATACATTCATAAGATTGCAACCATTGAGAGTGATTTGAATTCATATTTTCTCGCTTAATTTACTATCATTTGAACCTCATTAACCTGATGAGCTTTCAAATGTTTTGAAATATATACCTCATTTTGAAAAATTGCATCAAGCCAAGTTTCATATTCTATTCAATAACCATCCATTCTTAAGATTACAACCATTGAGCATGATTTGAATTCATATTTTCTTGTTTAATTTACTATCATTTGAACCTCATTAACCTGATGAGGTTTCAAATGTTTTGAAATATAAATCTCATTTTGAAGAATTGCATCAAGCCAAGGTTCATATTCTATTCAATAACCATCAATTAATATGATTTCAACCATTGAGAGCGATTTGAATTCATTTTTTCTCGCTTAATTTACTATAATTTGAACCTTATTAACCTTATGAGGTCTCAAATGTTTTGAATAGTAAACCTCATTTTGAAGTATTGCATCAAGATAATGATCATATTCGATTCAATAAACATCATTTCATAAAATTTCAACCATTGAGAGTGTTTTGAATTCATTTTTTCTCGCTTAATTTACTATAATTTGAACCTCATTAACCTGATGAGGTTTCAAATGTTTTGAAATATATACCTCATTTTGAAATATTGCATCAAGCCAAGTTTCATATTCTATTCAATAACCATCCATTCTTAAGATTTCAACCATTGAGAGTGATTTGAATTGATATTTTCTTGTTTAATTTACTATCATTTGAACCTCATTAACCTTATGAGGTCTCAAATGTTTTGAATTGTAAACCTCATTTTGAAGTATTGCATCAAGATAATGATCATATTCGATTCAATAAGCATCAATTCAGAAGATTTCAACCATTGAGAGTGATTTGAATTCATTTTTTCTCGCTTAATTTACTATAATTTGAACCTCATTAACCTGATGAGGTTTCAAATGTTTTGAAATATATACCTCATTTTGAAATATTGCATCAAGCCAAGTTTCATATTCTATTCAATAACCATCCATTCTTAAGATTTCAACCATTGAGAGTGATTTGAATTGATATTTTCTTGTTTAATTTACTATCATTTGAACCTCATTAACCTGATGAGGTTTCAAATGTTTTGAAATATATACCTCATTTTGAAAAATTGCATCAAGGCAAGTTTCATATTCTATTCAATAACCATCCATACATTAGATTTCAACGACTGAGAGTGATTTGAATTCATATTTTCTCGCTTAATTTACTATCATTTGAACCTCATTAACCTGATGAGGTTTCAAATGTTTTGAAATATATACCTCATTTTGAAGAATTGCATCAAGCGAAGGTTCATGTTCTATTCAATAACCATCCTACCATAAGATTTCAACCATTGAGAGTGTTTTGAATTCATATTTTCTCGTTTAATTTACTATCATTTCAACCACATTAACCTGATGAGGTTGCAAATGTTTTGAAATATATACCTCATTTTGAAAATTTGCATCAAGCCAAGTTTCATATTCGATTCAATAACCATCCATTCATAAGATTTCAACCATTGAGAGTGTTTTGAATTCATATTTTTTCGATAAGTTTACTATCATTTGAACCTCATTAACCTGATGAGGTTTCAAATGTTTTGAAATATATACCTCATTTTGAAGAATTGCATCAAGCCAAGGTTCATATTCGATTCAATAACCATCCATTGATAAGATTTCAACAATTGAGAGTGTTTTGAATCCATATTTTATCGATAAGTTTACTATCATTTGAACCTCATTAACCTGATGAGGTTTCAAATGTTTTGAAATGCAGGGTGTCCCAAAAAAATTGTTCGACGTTTGATTAAATATAGAAAAATTACGAAATAATGAATGGGCTCCTTATTAACTTAACCATATTGCTGAGATTTTAAATTAATTTTCGATACCAGAAACTAGCAAATCGGCTAAATATTCACGGAATTACGAGCGTTCGAAGTTCAAGTTTGTGCGAAAGCTTAAACCAGACGCCCCTAAATTGCATATTTAGTGAAAGTAGAATCTCGGTTATTCAAAGCAAATCAAATGGAATTTGAAAATCACTTTCGATCAACTAGCTTTTTATAACATTGAATGAAGTTTATGGATGCTTGGAGAAATCCTGTCAGTGCCTATTTTAAGCTGAATTCACGAGACCACAATCTGAAGCGGAGATTTCTTTAAGAAAGAAATATTGAGACCACGCTCTTCTAAACGGTAAGAAACGCCATTTCCACGTTCCTTAATTTGTGCAAAAAGTCCTTCCAAAATTGTTCTTTTTTCACTTTCAACGTTTTTGGGTTAGTTTCATTGTCCGTCGAACAGGCCGACTATGGAAATGAATGTATATAAGCTAAATGCGTACAAGACTTTCATACATAAGTATTACCAAAACTTTTTATGCAATGATGATTATCAGGGGTTGGCAAGTACTGTAAAATATTTGACGCCATGTTTGTCCAGAGGAACTGGAAAAAATATCCAGTTCTTTTATCAAATAGTACGACTTTCCTGGCCAAAACAACCAGTTTTTGGACAAATGTGAAATTTAAATATCAATCTTCCTATTCCATCAGTTTGTCACAAAAATCAAGTATTCTAACCTATCTAATCAAAATCCAGAAGTTTATCTGTAAGCTGGTTTTCCCTTTGTCCCCCAAATTTCAGTTGAAAAGACCAGTATTTCAAATTTTCAAGTAAGCGGTTCTACCTTTGTCCCCCAAATTTACAGAGAAAGGACCAGCAATTCCAATTTTTCACTAAAGCGGTTCTACCTTTGTCCGGCAACCGCTTTTGGGACACATGTATTTTCATATCTATAATTACCACTTGCTTTCGAAAACAGTAGTTGGTCGAAACTAGCGGTTTTTGGGACAAACATCGTCAATGATACATAATGTTAAAATTTTCCTCCAAATTGAAGAAAAATAACAGCGGAAATTTGCCATCAAAAACAACCAGTTTTTGGGACAAAGGTGATGCAAAGTTTTTTCATGAACTACCGGTTTTCGGACAAAGGTAGGACCATCGTTACCATGTGACATGCCCGCCCTTGGATTATCGAACAGATCAGAATTTTAGCACGGTTTGATTCTTGACTTATTTCAGACTTTTTCTTTTGTCTATAATCCTCTTCTTCTGTAAAAACACCAATTAATCAGCCTGTGATGGTTTCAAATGATTCTAAGTCAACCATGTTGTCGGATACGTGCAAGTAGCTTCTAATCGTTTCTTTCGTCGTAGTTTCACAATCAACCGTTTGCATAAACCTGATAAACGTGCACTGAGAGCTCTGTATAGGGACTATGATGCAACGTTTGAAGATCTCTTGAGAAAGTCGGATGAGCTGACAATCGACTGCAAAAATTGCAAAAACTAATGCTTTAAATATATAAATGCATAAATTCCGCTTGCTCCTCCTTCATGTTGGAGTTCTTCAAAACCAAAGAATATTCAATATGACCAATGAGCAAATCTCAAATAACCTCCTGCCGCTCTCTAAAATCAATACGTTAGTTTATGGGAACAATTCTTTGTCATTTAGAGGAAGCATTTTGTGGAACACGGTATCAGACACGATAAAAGTTGTTCAAAACACAAAGCAATTCAAAAATATTATTAAGAGCTTGAAGGGAGATACTTGCCGTTTCAACATCTGCAGCTGATGTGTGCATAGACCATGTATATATTTACGTTTACGTTATATCATTTATTTTTCTTTGTATTGCAGATAGTTAGTATTTAGTAGTTTTCTTTAAAACTATTGCTTACACCAACTGTAAATAAATAAATAAATAAATAAATAATTATTATTGTTATTGTCATTCTGAAGGTAAACGACGCAGCTGATACAGTTTCTGATGATAGATATTACAGGAAAAGAAACATACACGAGGAATGTTTTAGGATTTTTGATACCACACCACACGTTTTAAATTTCAAGACCACATTTCACATTTTCAAGACCACAAAGTGTGGACAAGACCACACTAAAATAGGCACTGAATCCTGTTCAGCACAATTTAGAATTGCCCCATCTCTCATTGATTAAGTTTTCATTCCGTGTTTTTAAATACTTGCAGTCTTAAGTAAATTTGGCAACGGTTACAAGAATTAGATAACTTGGAAGTCTTTTGTGGTTTGCTCTGATATCGTCGAGAGGTAAAACATTGGACAGCCTTCTTTTACCTCGATTTTAGAACGTCTTTTTGGAAAACAAGTCAGTTAGGGCCGTCTGGTTTCAGCTTTCGCACATATTTGAACTTCAGAAGCTTGTAACTCCGTGAATTCTTAGCGGATTCGCAAGATTTTGGCGTCTAAAACTAATTTAAAATCTGAGGAACATGGATATCTAACCAGGAGCCCGTACCTTTTATCGTTATTTTTCAACATTTAATCAAACGTCGAACAATTTTTTGAGACACCCTGTATATACCTCATTTTGAAGAATTGCATCAAGCCAAGGTTTCGAGTTATTTTGCTTTCCAGGACAGATGTTTTACTGTTCAGGACAGATTCTATCCAGGACAGATACTTTTCTTTGCATGCATGACAGATTTTTACTGTCCAGAACAGATTCTATACAGGACAGATATTTTTCTTTCTAGGACAGATTTTTTACTGTCAAGGACAGGACAACGTCGTCCCCAGGGGCTTTTGTCATATTGGGACGGAGGCCTTTAGGGTAGCTGATCTCTGTCAACATGAAAATTATTTATTGAATACGTCACTAGGGTCCAGTCCACAGTCCACCAAAAAAGTTAAGGGGCCGGCAAGACTTTTTTGGTGAGGGGTGTATCATCTTCTGAAAAAGACGTATGAGACTTTTTAAAAAAGTAGGATCTTTAGGGAGTTTTACGAGTTTTTCTCGATTTTTGCCAAAGCACGAGCTTTTTACAGAATATAAGCCACTCGCTTTTTGGGACACCAGGTTTGCACACTGGGAAAAAGCAAACCTATATCATCCCTTGACTATAGTTCTTTATACTATTTCAATCAACTCACTTCATAAAGTTATTGTTGTTTCATAAAATCGCTTTTTGTAGCGGCAATTTTGCGGCCAGGAAGGGAAGGGCCCGAAGGGCCACTCCGCATTGCCTGACATTGACAAAGAACAACCACAACAACCACTAATTCCAAATTGCGGTTTAGGCCATTTGAATGGCTGGGAACGTTATTCACAGGTGTTTCTTTGATCAAATGAAATGACTCATTTTAGCATTACAATTGAAGCATTGACGTAAGTATTTTTAATTGCCAGTTATCAAGGAGAAGGTCGAAGAGTCACTGTTATAAGGAGTGCCCGCTTTCAACACTTCTTGTCTTCTTCTACACTGGGCCAAAAACAACAACAAAGTTTCAGAGATTAGGCCTATCATCAACCAATAACCATTGACTGGCCTAAAGTTAAACAAGCCTCCTAAGCATGACCAAAGCGTGAACTCATTCTTTTTGGACAAGTAACTTAAAAGTTTCTTACAGAGAATTACATTCAACACAAGGATGTTTGTTGATCACAGTCGCAAGGTTCTGCTGTTTGTAGCTGTTATTGCCTCAGCATCAGTGGGAGAAATTTGTAAGTATTATCAATATCATCTTTTTATCATTCATACCCTATCCAAATTACTCTCGAGTACCAAATAATCCCCCCCAGCTTATTAATTTTTGAAAAATTTTTCAACCCCCCCCCCCCACTTTTATTGCAACCCCCCTTTTATCAATTCTTGAAAAATAGAAATGATAGTGAACATAAGTTTTTGATAATTCCTGCTAAGCAAATGTACTTACTGTATTTATTAACTTTATTCTCCTTTATTTGTCTGACTGTTTGTCTCCGATTATCACCCCTAGTTATTGATATATTGAACCATTTCCAACCCCCCAATTATTCTCACCCCCCCCCCCCCCCCCATCTTTTCGGTACTCGAGAGTAATCACGAAAACATTTATTTTGCCAGAATAACAACAGTCAAGAAGATATTGAAAATCCGAGATCCAAAATATATCGCAAAACCGATATCAACAAGAATATCAAAAGGACGATTTGATGATACATCAAAATAATTGATAGCATGCGGGCAGATTTTACCAAAAGTAAAATCTGCACGGAGGCTAGACAAGGGATTGCATACTCAATTTTGTCTTTCTACTTCTGCAATTCCAGTAAAAGACCAACTTCAGAACCTCCTTCTTGAAGGTTCTGTAGAAAACATGCCAGCCAGTGTGCTAATTGTTTGCTAATCATCATCCAGACACTAGAACATTGTTACAATTTCATTTCAGATGGACAGAATCTCCCTGAAGGGCTTCCACTACCAACAACTACAAAAAAGCCAACAACTACAAAAGAGCCAACGACAGTTCCTTCCACAACAACTATTGCTACAACAACGGCGTCAACTACAGCATCAACAACTGAAATAATAACAACATCCGAGGTGACAACATCAACATCGTCCACTGCCAAAACAACAAAGACATCTGAATGGACACCACTTGTTGCCAGCATAAAAAGGAACAGCAAAAATGCCTCTCCTCCTTTGCCAAAACGTGGGAAAGGTATCAATAACATATTACATATCTTTGTCAAATTTCCATTTCTGAGAGTAGGCTTTCAAGCAAGAATTTATGACCAGTTCCCCTTTGTTAGGCTTACAGTTCCAACCAATTATTATGCTAAAGATGGTGGCAATTGTTCCAGTTACAAATAATTATTTAACGAGGTGCAGCCACAGCTCAGTGCTAGCATGCTCGACTACCAATCTGAGGGTTAGTGGTTCAAGTCCCCACCCTGCCAGTCTGCCAAACCAGCTAGGAGAGCGAGGAGGGTTGCAAACTCTCTGTAATCCCAGACAAAACGAATCACGGGGTGTGGTCATATCGAGAGGAAGGACCAGGGTACTGCTTAAATAAGCTTTTTATTTCTCAGTGTCCTAAAAACTGGCCTTCAGATGCTACTGTCAGGTAGAAATATAGAAAAAGATCATTTAACAATTGTATTTTAACTCAATTAATTAGCACATGTATTATGCTAAAGAATGCCTTCCACCATTTTTAGCATAATCATCTCAAATAGCAAATTTTATGCACAAAGAATATGAAATATTCTTTGCAAAATGTTCCTTGTAGTTTCAAAGAGATAATGATATGGGGTTGATGGATGAAGTCTTACATTCTCTTGGCAGATTTCTGATTCAATGTAGTACTCAAAGGTCTTGCATAATAGCTCTTGCCGTTTCGATTTCAACAATTGTTCTGAGAGATATCACACAAAAAAAGTAAAAATGCGATCCTCCCTAAAGCAAAGCAAACATCTGAAATGATTAGAACAGTGTACTGTACACTTTTCTTTTCAATAATGGTTTATTGATGCTGGGTCTTTGATGGAATGGTTTATTTCTTTAGGAAAGAAAAAGGAAAAGAAAAAGAAGCCCAAGCCTACAGATAGTGAGTATTTTCGTGTTTTTTTCTTCAAAATTGTGGACTGCTGCAATATTTGTCTTCAATCAGGAAGATAGGGGGAAGATATAAAAAGCCGAAACCCAAAATGTATCGCAAAACTGAGACCATTTAGTTGGAGTAATTTATCAGGCTCTTCAATAGTACTCACAATAAGTTTGTTAAAAATCAGTGATAGAAACCTCAAAAACAGATATAACGTGACATTTGAATTCAGCAATCATTTAGCCTTGTGATCGTGTTTTTCCGTGTCATATCTTGCGTGTCGAGCTTCCACATCATTTTTATCCAAGCATCGTGAAAGAAGGCCATATGATGTATGTGATTGCAGACACGTTGATGCAAGTTTATATTGAATTTTTCAAGGTAACTATTAATTTTTCAGTGTTGACGAGGAAATAAGCTATCCTTTGGTTAGTGTTTTGCTCTGGTGTCTCTATTTTTTATGGTGTCGTCTACATTTCAATGAAGAACAACTTTTGTGGTGATTTGAAATTCCTTTGCGAATTAATGTTTACTGATAGTGAGGCTTGAAAGATCTATTCAATTTATCCCATTTTTGATACCCTGGATCTCAATTTTGTGACACTTTAAATTGGTTTTACAATATTATGGATCTCAGTTTGTAGATATTCTTGGTATGGATTTTGCCAAAAAGCTTGTGTGTGAAAAAGCTTTCCTACAAAGACTAACTCTTTTTTAATCTTCTGCTATACTTGTTATTTACAAATGATAAATCAAAAGGCGATAAATTTGAACCCAGTTTTGTATGAAGATACCTCAACCAAGGAAGTTACAATGTTAGGGGCAGTAAAGGTGTTTTGTTACAGGTGCTTTTCTACAGTATGAGAAAACATTGTAAATTGGTGACAAAAATAACCTATTTATTAACTTAATTACTGACATCTGAGCAAATGTTATCCTGTATTGCTGGGTGCACCATGAAATGATTATGCGTTGCCAAGATGATGTCTTATTAATCGTTACTGTTGAGTTATGTGTAAGACATTCAATAAACCCTTATTGATATTTAATTCCAATATTTCAACTAACTTCTTTTCAGAAAATAAAAAGAATGGTAATGCGAAAGGTAAAGGAAAAGGAAATAAAAGGAAGAATAAACTTAAAGAAACTAAGAAGAAATTAAAAGAAACTAAGAAGAAATTAAAAGAAGTAAAACGACAAACAAAGATTTTAATCAGACAAACAAAATCTAGTGAGTATGAGTGTTTGCGTGTGTGTGTGTGCATGTGTGCGTGTGTGTGGGTGTGTGTATGTGTGTGTATGTGTGTGCATGTGTGATCATGCCTTTCAGTGCTTTGCTTATTCTTATTGTGCCTATATTCTGCATGCGAAATGACCACTTTTAAAACAGAAAAGTAGTTCTATCCAGTTCAAACCAGGGGGCACTGCAATGTATATATTTTGGGTACTGGGGACATGCTGACCGGAGGGATCTTGTTTTCATGACTTTGGTACGAGGAAGGGCATCATTTATTGGATTTTATTTGAATACCAGTATCGAGTTTCACCATTTGACATAGAGGAAGGTATTGGTGAAGATTGTAGAAATTTGTGGAGTCTATTTTCAAAGTAAAAATTGGTGGAGTCTATTTTCAAAAGATCTGTTTCATAAAGAACATATATGTTTTTAAGCTTGAGCGGCAGGTCCCTAACCTCAATCGGTTAAAGTGTCCTTGCCCCGAGGTTCAGTAAATGCACCTCAGGCTTAGTTTTCTAAATGCTTCGTTTTTTCTAAGTGCATTATGTAAAACAGAGAATTGGGAGAAGTAACTGGAGTATATTTTTCGATGATATTCATAACGGGGCATTTGGCAGATAAAACCAAGGAAAAAGACGTATGTAGTACTGTTTACAAAAGCTGATGTGTTGTGGGCTGAGTAAGTACTGGAACTGTCTTTCAAACAAGCGAGCATTTAGGGTTAAGGTTGTAAGGCAGACATTTCTGCAGCATTAAAAAGATTTTAGTGTTTCTACTGATATGATGTGCAAATGAAGACCCGTCTCTGGGGAAAATCTCAATTCCTGTGTTACATGCATGACATTTTATGCCTCATATAACTTACATTATGTGCTATTGATAATTACTGTTTTGCTCATAGGGCTTAAAATGCTCAAAAAGACGACGAAAAGGCGGATGAGATTGAGTGAAAAAAGTTACATGAAGGTAAGTGGGCTGAAATGGTATGTTGCGAAAATTTGCTACTTCTTATTTTACTCATCCTAAGGTTAATGATGATTATTGTGCTTGCGTGAGACCTGTTACTGTGGTAATTCCAGAGCTAACCAGAGAATATGTGCCGGAGAAACAAGGGCAGATTTTGTAATACAATAGCAACATGTGTGTTTGATTGACACCTCAATTCAAAGCGATTAGCGATTGTAGACAAAGGAAATTCTCTCAACCAGTAATTCAAAACAAGCCAAGCTGCAAATGTTTCCCCGAAACTAGTAGGGCAAACTCTCGCCTTGTGCAAGCGAAATGTGGTTTTTATGAGAAGTTGAGCACTTATAACGAAAGAAGAAGGATAAATCTAAAGTTCTGTCTGGCGGATTTTGTTTACTTGATTCAGGAGCTGTTTTGTAATCGTTTCAATTAAGCCCTAAATACGCCAGAATTAACAATGCCCTCTACTCGGCTCCTGAATCAAATAAAAAAATCCTCAAGAAAGAACTTTAGATTTACCCTTCTACTTTCGTTATAAGCACATAACTTCTCTTAAAAACCACCCTTCGCTTGCACAAGGCGAGACTTTGCCGTACTAGTTTTGGGGAAACCTTTGCGGCTTGGTTTGTTTTGAATTATTGGTTGAGAGAATTTCCTTTGTCTGCAATCGCTAATTGCTTTGAATTCAGGTGTCAATCAAACGCAACTGTTGCTATTGTATTACAAAATCTGTCCTTGTTTGCCGGAGAGGACACTATGATCTGCCCAAACCAAGGAAACTTCATACTTTATCACAACATACATGAATAGGGGATGTGTCATAGTATTGTTTCTTCCATGCCAAATGACATAGCTGCACATACCTAGAACAAAATTTCTTGAAACGAAAATATATCAAGCAATCTTTTTGTGATACAGAACTTGAAGAAAATCAATGGATATAAAAGTCAGAGTCCAGAAGAATTCACGGGTGTACGGCTGTGAACTGGAAGAAGGGTTTGGTTGTTAAAGGGAGAACAAAGACCAGCAGCCTTTGCCATCGTTTGTCTTTGTTTTTGTGAATTTCGTATACAGTTATTCTGGAAGCTGTGCAGAGCAAGTCACCGACTTCTCGAAAGGCATGCTGGTCTTTGTACTCCCTTTAATCAATTTTCATAAGAAATCTAGGAAAAATTTTGCGGTTTTTGGCAAAGCTTATAAATTTTTGGGTTATAAGCAACGGGAGGAGTTCGAAAAATCTGGTTATTTTTGACTTCATAGAATGATAAAATGAGGACGGTTTAACCAAGAAATTGGCATCGGGAAGAAGATTTAACCTTTTTCTAGACTCTGATAAAAGTAGAGAACGCCATAGTTGTGCTCAAACAAAGAGACAACGGCATTCTGCACTCGTGGCTGTTGATTGCCTTTAAAGATTGCGCTTTTAATATACAACAGTCATCAGTCATCTCTTTTCTTCAATTTTAGAACTTCCTCAGAAATTGCTCGATGCTGTTTAAATCTATCAAGCAAGACTGGAGAGAAAAGAAGAGAAGAAAGAAATTCCCAACGTTTACATTTGGTTCCAATGAAACAATAGAGGTAACGTGATTTCTGTAACTGACTCCGAGATCTATGTCATTTAATCATATGATATTTACCTTCATTCTTCATTTCATTTTGCATTCTTTGCACACTTCCCCGTCGACAAAGGTCGCTTTTCAGGGAGCCGTGAACGAAACGTGGCCATATACATCAAAGGCTACGTTTCAATTAATCCGTTTTTGGATGATCTTGAACCGTTTCTCCGTTTTCATGAAGAAAGCCTGCCAAGAAAACGGAGGTGTTTCCATTACTCCGTTTTCATTGGGTTTCGTTTACTTAGTTCAGACATTTCCTTCGCTTTGATTTTGGCACCAGGTCGGTTGCTGTTGTTGTAGCATTTTTGAAAGACTCCGTTTTCGGAGTTTCCTCATTAATATGATGCGTTTTTAAATTTCTCCTTTTTTGATCGTTTCAAATGGAAACGCAAGGCCGAAACGGAGACATTTTATAATGCAAACGAAAACGGAGTAATGGGAACATAGCCTTTAAATAGTTCCCTGCATACAATTTTTCTTCTTTCTTCGTTTTGTATTTACACAATATATCAATTTCTTGTATTACTGTAATTTTTTCTTGTTGTTTCTTAGCATAGTTATTTTTACTAAATTGTATGTAGTGGAATTTAAATATGAAACTAAAACTGAACTGATAGCCAAAATATCTGTACAATATTTTAGTAAGCAAAGGACGTGTGTCGTATGATTTATTAGGCCTGAAGTGGATTGCCTGAAGTGGATTTTTGTGTGTTTGGGCTAAACGCACCTGAAACTTGTGGCTCGGATTGCAGCTAGATCTCGATAATTGTCGATGGTACGAAAAAGCTGATGCACTGGCTTATTCTACGGGGCTTATATCTATGAAAATATCTTCATTTGCAATGTACAGTATCGGCTTCTATTTGCCTGCATTATGGAGAGAAAATCATGATTTTTGGAAGGTAACCATCATTAACAAATTTCTTACAAACATGTAAGAGTGCGCAAACACAACCATTCTATATTTTTACACCGGTGTTGTGTTCTTTTTATATGTTTAAGTATTTGGAAGGTCGGGAAAAGTTATATTCATACGCCCAGTTTAAACATCGTTTTTTTGTCGTGTCGAATTTAATAGATGCTGCTAAAAGCTACCAAGTGTCAATTAAATTCGACATAAAAACGATGTTTAAATTACCTTCCATTTTGAATAGATAAAACAGCAGGAGTTCACTAGCTCTGTCGTATCAAATGGCAGAAAAACGACTTGATTCAAACATCATATTTCTGCCTCGTTTAGTTAACCAATTCTAGGCCATGGCCGCAGTTTCTACGTGTGATCAGCCACTGCGCTTGTGCATTTAAGAAAATGGCAATTTTGACCATTCTAATTTCAATCTGACATGGCAAAAAAACGATGTTAACTCTGATTTTTAGACACGGCAGGTTTTGCCGTTTTTAATACAGTTCAATTCGACACGGCAAAAACGATGTTTAAATCAGATTTTTAGACACGGCAGATTTTGCCGTTTTTAATACAGTTCAATTCGACACGGCAAAAAACGATGTTTAAATCAGATTTTTAGACACGGCAGATTTTGCCGTCTTTAATACAGTTCAATTCGACACGGCAAAAACGATGTTTAAATCAGATTTTTAGACACGGCAGATTTTGCCGTTTTTAATACAGTTCAATTCGACACGGCAAAAAACGATGTTTAAATCAGATTTTTAGACACGGCAGATTTTGCCGTTTTTAATACAGTTCAATTCGACACGGCAAAAACGATGTTTAAATCAGATTTTTAGACACGGCAGATTTTGCCGTTTTTAATACAGTTCAATTCGACACGGCAAAAAACGATGTTTAAACTAGGTCATAGTCATAGTGTATATACCCAGTTAGTAACGAGCTCCCGCTTCGCCCTACGTAAGCAGCTGTACCTTCGCAGCCTCTCAACAATTTCCTCTGGTAAATTCTTTGTTGAACAACCAAGATCTCGAGATTTGAAACTTCATTGCATCTGACCCAGATCTCCTTTTCGCATTTATTTGCGATTTCCTCAGAATGGCAGCATAGGTTCCAAATCTTCAAAAAGGCTGCTGTAAAATTGAGTGACCTATTTCTTTGAACTGAATGACTTCAAAGAAACTTTAGCTATTTCTCTATAATTCTACCGTTGGACTTTTCTGAAATCTTTAATATTTTCAGAATTAGAATGTTTTTCTTCTTTTTCACGAATTCAAGAAAAATTTTAATGAGCTGAAATGTAAAATATGCTGTAATTTTAGAAAATATTCAAGTTTTCTGGAAAGTCCCACGGGAGAGTTATAGATAAGTATCTAAAGTTTATTGGCCATTCAATTAGAAGAAATAGGTCATTGAATTCTACACCCACCTTTTTACGCTGAGTTAAAGATTTGGAACTTATGCTCAGAATGGCTGCTTGAAAATAACTTGCAAAAACCACTGCATTGTCGATCGAATTTGCTCAAATTTAATGCCCTACTGTAATGACGAGAGTATCATGCTATCATCTTGTGAGAATTATTTTGGAATACTTTGACCATATTTTTTGCCTATACCTTAGATTTCGTTTCATTACAGCCACCGCCAAATAGCTTTGAAGTTGTGAAGACAATGAATGATTTTGGCAAGAATATTGCATCAATGCTGAAAGTGGAACGAAAGAAAAGAAGGAGAAGAAAAGAAGTGATGCCAATTTCTTCAGATGGGATAGGTCAGTTTTCCTCAGTTTTCCCATTGCCTCCTTTCATTAGCCTACTTTGAAGAGGTGCTAAAAATGCTTTTGAGTGGATATTTCCAAAAACAGTATTCTAGTTGGTAAGATGTCGATTTCAGTGATCTGGGAAATTTCCAATGACAGCTACTGATTGGTAAAATACCAGTGACCTACTTTACCTCTTTTGATTTGCTTTGTCCTATAAAAGGATTTAAAACTAAACTTATTTGTTTATTCATGGCAAGCGCATTCAACACAACAATTGATGTTTTTTTTATAACGAGTTTTTTTAAAGAAAATCCGTTGATCATCCTTTGTTGAACGAAGAGAACTTTTGTTGGCATATTTCTATGAAAAAAGTTGAATTGAATATTCTATAAAAAAGTTGAATTGACTGGAATTTACACCTTTCCTGTATGTCACTCGCTTGAAGGCATTGGGTAGACTTATGACATTTCGTCCCTTGTTTCCCTGCGTTCTTTGATTTGCAGATATCACTTGCTCAATAGGGACTCATATCATTACTCTTTTAAAGTGTGGCCACTTAGGCCAATATGGTGTGGATCCGTATTGACCAATCAAATTGCTAGAATTTAGTTTTCAACCAATAAGGAGGCGCTATTTAGACAGTTGTTGTTGTTGCTTACAAAACCGGTTGATACGGCCTAGAGTTCTCGTAGCTGCGATGGATCTATTTTGTTTCTACAGAGGAAGATTACTGCTTGAAAGGTATGTATTTTACTATGAAAAGGTCAGGAAAACATTATTCTTTGTACTAAAAGTTTGCTTTTCAATGTTTAAGCTCTTTAAACCAGAATTTGAAATGATTTTGTTGAGTGTACGAGAACTCCCGCTAGTTTAGGAAATTTTGACACAGGGGGCCCACTTTATAAGAGTAATGATATGAGTCCCTATTGAGCAAGTGATATCTGCAAATCAAAGAACGCAGGGAAACAAGGGATGAAATGTCGTAAGTCTACGCATTGGGTCCATATAAATACACGAGCGTGTACTGTACGCCATGCTTATTTTTGCTGACAAACTGCTGATGGCCTTTGCTATGGGATAATAGTGCTAAATGAACTACCCATAGATCAGAATGCACTTCGAGTTGTCAGCTCTTTATAGATTCGATGCTTCATGAGGAAAAACGGGTCAATCTTATATTACCTCTTGAATTCTTTTTTACAGAAATGGAAGTATCTGTTGTAGAGACAGACGGATTTTCTGGTTACACATTTCCTGACCAATCAAGCCAACTTAATGTGAACGAAAGTATCAAATTACCATCAGCTATTTTTAAAGGTTCTTCGGCAGGTGAGGCTTTGCTTTCATTTCAAACTTTCATACTGAGTCGTTCCGTTTTTCTCATAGGAGGATCACTGGGATGTTCCTCGATAAAGTCATACTCTGTTGACATTGACAATAGATTTTCAAGGAATATTACTGTTCACGCCAAAAGTTAAATAAAATCAATGAGTATAAAAGTGGAGAGTGCCAGAGTTATTTTTAATCTTATTGAAATCGAAGATGTTTTTAGTCCTCCAACAAAGGCATCGACTGTCTATTCCTTCCCCCTATTTATAGTATCAGCTGATTCACTTACCTCTGTTAGTTGCCTTGCCTTTAAAGGGTTTTTTTTTCACCAAAACCTGTTTGCTAGGACCTACCACTTTGATAGGCACCTACCTTGCAGTGTAGATGAATGAGTACCCGTTACCCCCGCGGGTTGTGTACATCAAATACAACCATACAGGTCTCAAGGTTTGTCGAAACGTACAGCCGTGAACTCCAACAATTTCAATGAATTTGATTATGGAAGATAGCCCAGGAGTAGGCCAATGGAGAGGCTATTCACTGACAATGGTCTCTCCGTTCTAATATTATCAAAGATTTTTTCAGTGATCTTTTTCTGAAAATGTTTGAAAAGGACTAGAAAATTGTTCTAGGATATATTTTATTCCCTTGATTTATTTTATATGAAAATTCATCTTGCAAAGCGCAATAAACCAAGCAGCTGCCACAGTTGTGCATGTCAGGATGGCCGAGTGGTCTAAGGCGCTGCGTTCAGGTCGCAGTCCACTCTTGTGGGCGTGGGTTCGAATCCCACTTCTGACATCTTTTTTATCTGAAATTGCCCTACCTTCGTTTCTACTTTGACGCCGTTTGTAATGTTCCTTCCCCAGAGACTATCTGTTATGGTCATACGGCCTTAGGCAAAGATGTAATTTCTGTATTTTCCCCGCAGGAAATGGGACCATCATTTCCATCGTGTACGATGCATTTTATGAAATGGCTGAAGAGGCTGCAATTGAAAAGATAAAGTATGTGGACCAGCAAGGGCATATTTTGTAATCCAATAGCAACAGTTGCATTTGATTGATATATCAATTCAAAGCGATTAGCAACTGCAGACAATGGAAACTCTCTCAATCAGTGATTCAAAACAAACAAAGGTGCAAGAGTTTCTCTTAAACTAGTAGGGAAAACTCTCGCCTTGTGCAAGTGAAAGGTGGTTTTTAAGAGAAATTACGTGCTTATAATGAAAGAAGAAGGGTAAATCTAAAGTTGTGTCTGGTGGATTTTGTTTATTTGATTCAGAAGTCGAGCAGAAGGTATTGTATTTCTTGTGTATTCAGGGCTTAAATGAAACGATTACGAAACAGCTTCTGAATCAAATAAACAAAATCCTCCGGACAGAACTTTAGATTTGTCCTTCTTCTTTCGTTATAAGCACATAACTTCTCTTAAAAACCACCTTTCGCTTGCACAAGGCAAGAGTTTGCCCTACTAGTTTCGGGGCAACTTTTGCGGCTGTGTCCAATCGGATAATATTTTTATTCATTCAGTAAAGGACTAGATGTTTATCAGACATCTAAACGTTTTTTTTATAAGAAACTTGGATCAGCACTTACTTTAATTTCGCATGACAATTTCGGTGTTATAGTAGTAAAAGCTTCTTAATTAGTTTCTTATTTTATGTGGCCTAAAATTGCGTTATGGTTCAAAGTTGAGCCTTCTTACCGACAAGATTTTGCATTGATATTGTCACCACGAATAAGCCATGCACATTATGTCAAAAATGTACTAATTCTTTACAGTTGAAAGTTAAAAAATGTCGCGCGAACCGTCATCTACCGACTCTTATTCTAGAAATGAAATTTTAGAGTTTCTTAATTGCGTTTGAACGTAGTGCTACAGTTTCTTAAATTTTTTATCATCGTAGTACTAGTTTCTTATAAACCAGTTTCTTATAAATAAAGAACGTGTCCTTATTAAACACTTGCTAAGCAATTTTTTTTCAATTTTGTTAGGAATGCTTCGATCAACAGCAAAGTCCTGTCTACTACAGTGTACCCACATCCTGTCGGTGAATTAGCGGAACCAGTTGAAATAATTCTGACACATTTACAGAAACCAAATGCCACAGAGCCGGAATGCGTGTTTTGGAAGGTCAACGAGAGGTAAGAATAGAATGGTTCCATTGAAAGTTGTGAATCGAAGGTAATATACCACTATTTGTGAGTGGTTTGGAGCATAGGTTCAAAATCTTTAAAAAGGCTGGTGTAAAATTGAGTGACTTATTTCTTTGAACTGAATGACTTCAAACAAACATTAGCTAATTCTCTATAATCCTACCGTTGGAATTTTCTGAAATCTTCAATATTTTCAGAATTAGAGTGTTTTTCTTCTTTTTCAAGAATTCAAGAAAAATTTTCAAAAAAACTTAAAGCCATCGTAATTTCTAAACTGTTTGACATAACATGAAATAATTTCGAAGAAAACCATAGTTTATGAATGCCTACAATATGGTATCAAGCAAAAGTCTGTCACTCATCTGGTTTATGATTTAGAAAATTGATGACGTCATATCCTCAAATGAGTTGAAATGAAAGATACGCTGTAATTTCCAAAAGTATTCAAAATTTCTGAAAGTCCAACGGTAGAATTATAGATAAGTATCTAAAGTTTCTTTCAAGCCATTCAATCATACGCTGTAATTTCCAAAAGTATTCAAAATTTCTGAAAAGTCCAACGGTAGAATTATAGATAAGTATCTAAAGTTTCTTTCAAGCCATTCAATCATAAGAAACAGGTCATTGAATTTTACACCCACCTTTTTAGGCCGAGATAAAGATTTGGAACCTATGCTGTGGTTTGGCTTGAATTGAACATGACCTGGCATTATTTCATTGGTTAAGATAACCATCAACATGTCCCGGTACGATTTGATTGGTCATAATTTTGACGAAGATAAAAAGAGAGTTTCTCAAGCCACATCTATAGTTGTCTATTGACTTTAGATGGGGAAATTACTTAATAAGGTTTTGTCGACGACGGCCAGAAGTTCAGCATGAACCAGTAAAACTAATTTGCTTTACAATATCATAGGCAGGCAATTAGTAAATACTTGCTGATAAATCCTGTCCCTCATAAATTGTCTTTTCAAGGTGACTTCACAAGTCCTTAGATTTGGACATTTCCTAACTGTGGGATGGTTTTCTTTAGTTTTTACTGTCTCATTATTTACGTTTGCCATATAAAACGAGTGAAACATTTAAGTCATCTTCGACAAGAGCATATTTCAGTTATTCCACTGGTAGTTTTAAGGTGGGTAGAATGGGTCATTGGCAAATTCATCGAAGTCGCTGCTACTGTGCTTTTGGTGAGGAAGTCAGTTTCAAAAGATACAGGGTGTCCCAAAAAGTTGTGCCCCGTTTGTCTGGAGAATTCGACAAAATGGCCAAAGATTCTCGAAAAACTTTTGCATGATGTTGCTCTTCAGATGTTCAATTAAAGTTTGCTACCATCCCCATGAAAATCCGTTAAAAAATGATGGAGCTATGACCTTCAGGAGACCAAATTTGCCCGATCACTGAAACCACCGGTCGGCCATTTTTTTTGCTATTTTGCAGCGATAAATAACTTCATGGATTGAAAATGAAACAGCAGCCTCCAATTTCATAGCTCTCGTGAAAATTCCGATAATCCTCTGAGAGTTTCAATATTTCTGACCTCACAGAAATTATTTCTTACTTCACGTGAAGATACTTATCATTGCAAAATAGTAAGACAAAATGGCCGACCGCTGGTTTCAGTCATCAGGCAAATTTGGTCTTCTGAAGGTCATAGCTCCATCATTTCTTCGTGGAATTTTACGGGAATGGTTGCAAACTTTAATTGAATATCAAAAGAGCAGCATCATGCAAAAGTTTAGCGAGAATCTTTTGCTGTTTTGTTGCAATCTTTAGGCAAACGGGACACAAATTTTTGGGACACCCTGTACATAGGCAATTTCATTCATGCAATAAGCTGCAAGTGTATAAAAGTAAAAACGTTGCCTCAATTTTAGAAGCAAAAAATCAAATGACCCAATTTGCCCCAATCTGAAGCATTTTGCTTTCATTCCATCCAACGCTTTTGATAAGCAAAGTCAATAAGATATTGTTTTTCGTAGAAATAGCTATTAGATGCTAATTGTTCATAACTTTGACTGTTCATATTTGATATTTGATTTTTGGTATCGTTTCTAACTCGTTGCTTATTGCAAATCTTGAAGAAGAACTACGTAAATGGATGCTACATTGCTCTTTAGCTTATTCTGAAATTTTTAATACTCAGCTACATTTCTACCATTCTAATTGTTTGAAGGAAAACCATGAAGCAGTGCGAGAGCAAAGATGGCTGTTGTTTAAATTTATTATTTATATGTACACAAGCTTATATTTAGCCTCAGCACACGAGGCTTCCTCGGAGCTAAACTAGCGAAAGTACAAATGAATGAATGTTAATTGTAACATGATTGGCTAAAGTGTGCTGCATCGCAGAGGTGAATGTAGTTAGAGATGTGAGAGGGGTAAGCTCTGGTGGTGATGCATAGGTATTTCCAAGGTATCAAAAGTGTTTTAAGTTTTGTGGAAAAGTTTTCAGTGTTTTTAATTTGGAATTAGGCTAAATGGATACTTTGATGAGGATAAGCCTTTTGTTATGCTGGTAAAGTTCTAAGCAGATCAACTGCTGGGAAACCTATTACCATGCGCGAGAATCTCTTTGTTTCTGAGCTAATCCTTGTTTGGGTTGTGGTTAGAGTCTCCACCCACACTCTTTTCACAAACCAAACATGCTTTCTGCGCATGATCACAGGTTTCCTTTTTGGGGGATAACCGTTGCTTGGAACTTTGATGGTTCGTATCCCCAACAAATACGAGGGACAAAAAGAGGATCAAAGATGGTTTATTTATTGAAGAAAAAATTGGAAATTCTCAGATGACTGATTGATGTGTCTTTATTTGCAGCAATCCATCAGCGGGTGGTCATTGGTCAACAGATGGGTGTGTTGTTCACAAATCAAATGCAACTCATACAAGCTGTCATTGTAATCATCTTACCGATTTTGCTGTTCTCTTCAGAGTTTCAAAGACCAAAAAGGTAAATGCACAAATATATAAGTTATGATTTAAATTTGAGAGCCATCATTGCCTTTCATATGAAATATTTGATGGCTTTGTACTGATTTTTACTCCCGTTGCGTTACATTCTTGCAGGCAAAAGAAATAGTTTGTTACAGACGTGCATATAACTACATGCCCTTGTAAATGTAGATATCAAAAAGTGATGTTTGTTATTTTCCTAAATCGATTCACATGTAAGGACATGCCCTTAGATATATATTTTATCCCTATTTTTTGCTTATTGAGAAAGGGGTAAACAAAATTTGAAATGGATTTGAAGTGCCGTGTACTTACTTTTTGCAGAAACTACAGGAACGTATGCAAAAAGGAGGGCTGTTTAGGCTATTCAGCGAAATTGATGGAAATAAATGTGAATGATGCGTCCTTGTCTTGTGATTCTCTCAAAACGGACTCATGTATGAAGGCGCTGCCTATTCGGAGGAAAAAGCATGCTCTTGTAAGCATAGGTTCCAAATCTTTAAAGAGGCTGGTGTAAAATGCAGTGACCTCTTTCTTTGAACTGAATGACTGCGGAGAAACTTCAGCCATTTCTCTATAATTCTACCGTTGGATTTTTCTGAAATCTTCAATATTTTCAGAATCAAAGTGCTTTTCTTCTTTTTCCAGAATTCAAGAAAAATTTCAAAACTACTTAAATCCATCGTAATTTGTAAACTGTTTGACGCAACATGAAATAATGGCGAAAAAAAACCATAGTTTATGGATGTCTACAATATGGTATCAAGCAAAAGTATATCACTCTTCTGGTTTATGATTTCGAAATTTGATGACGTCACATCCTCAAATAAGTTGAAACGTAAGATACGCTGTAATTTCGAAAAATATTCCAAATTTTTGGTTAGTCTAACGGTAGAATTATAGATAAGTATCTAAAGTCTTTCAAGCCATTCAATCAGAAAAAGAGGTCAGTTAATTTTACACCCACCTTTTTACACCGAGTTAAAGATTTGGAACCTATGCTGCTCTTGTACACAATGCCCCTTATAGCCGCGTCTATGCAGTATTCTTCTTGTTTTGACAGATTCCACCTGCACACAAGCAAGCACTTACAATTGTTAGTTTAGTAGGCTGTTTGGTATCCGCGGTGTGTCTCATGGTCACAGTACTAGTTCTGATCATCTTGAGGTGAGACATTTCTATATTTCTTTATCTGTAAAGCCAGGTTGGTTACCTCTTAATCTCTCATCGATGTACGGTATAAACTATGTATCATATATGTCTTTATTGCACCAGATTTTGCTAATCCTGGTGACGTTGTAAGCATTTGACTGACATCATCTGAAAATGTGCATAAAAGGGCACTACCCTTCCATTTGAGCATTACGGCATGCCCTTATAGCAGCTGCCCTTGTATCCATTTCTGTATGTTGCATGGAAAAAGAGTTAATCTGAAGCTACGGAGGTCTAGTTTCATTTTGTGTCCGTGTCTTCTTATTCTGACTTGAGGAAAAGAACGATAGAGCGAGCACTGTGCATGCATGCCCAGAAATTCATAACTTTGAGAATGGTTAGTGCCCTTCAATATTACTCGAAGTGAAATAAAACTCGATATCCTGTTCCTTAGGCCTTAAGCTTTTGACTGTTAACCGTAAAGGGCTTTAAATCTTTAAGTCTAGCATTTCCTACTGTCAGACAGCCTCCATCTCGACGGGAAAGAATTGCCGATTAAAGCCGGGTAAATTGCTGAGCTGAACCTAATTGGACATATCGGGAATAAGACAAGGCAGTGCTCAATATGATTGCTTTCACATTCAGGGAACAGCATTATTTCAAACGCCGGGCCTTTTTATTGACTCACCCGGTAGAATTTACAACAAATTTCTTATACTGATTTAAAGATTTGAAACACATGCTTAAAAAGACCAACACATTTTCCGTGAACATCTTGAATTTGATGATTGTCCAAAAGGTGCACTTGCTTTCTTATTCATTTCAGGAAGCTTCTTCGCTCAACTAGAAATTTACTCCACTTGAATTTAGCTGTTGCTCTTCTAATTGCAAATATTCTCTTCTTGATTTCGGATAAAGTTTTACCAGTTAAGGTGAGTTTATATGCTTGTTGCGTTTATAATACTTCTAAATCTATTGTTAGTGTGAACATTTATTTCATTCTTTTGAAGTGCCAAAGAAGCTTGATGGTGAAAAAAGCTTCTCTTTACAGTGAACATTGGCTGAATTGAATACAGTCTCGGATAGCATTAACAAAAATATACTCGAATTGACCCTAAATTTCATTCGCGAAACTGGTCGATTTGACTGATCATAGTCACAGGATATGTGACTATTGACTGATTAAGCTTATATCAGAAATTTTCCTTCGTTACCAAGTCCTTTTTGTCCTTTTTAGAGTGCTTTACGTCTGTTTCGCAGTTGATGTCAAGCGTCACAGCTGATCTCCAATATCCAAACCCTAACTAGCACTGGCTCAGTGTTTTGGTTGGTGGGGACACTGGACGAGGGAATAACGGCGGCTGTTGTTGTCGTTGGTGATCTCTCGGCTGGAGTCCCTGTTACCCAACATTTTCGAATTTTTTAGCTCGACATCTACTGCGAAACAGGTTTCTTTCTTTAGTTATCGGTAAAGTGGTTTGTATGTAGCTTTTGTAATCGTATCTTTAATTTTACTTTAGTTCTATGTTCTATGTCTTTATGGAAAGGCCCCGGCGTAGTCAGGATATTTTGCTCCTCGGGGTATCGTCTTTGTAGTGTAGTAAAATGTTTTGTAAGTAGTGTAATAGGTAATTCGTCTTTGTAAAAATTTTTTAGATTGAGTATAAAATTAAAAATAAAATAATTGAATTCATGTTCTCTGAGCTGCCATTTAAAAAGACAATTGCAATTTTGTTGTGTGTCAAAATTCAACGAGACTCCTCATACATAGAGTAGAGACTCTTTGCGTTCCGAAAACGTACTTACTTTTTTCGTGTGTCTTCTACAGGGTGTTTCAGAAAAAATGCAACCCAATTATATCTCGATCTATAAATTTTTGGCAACTGACTCTTTAAACTAATTATTTGATATAGGTGTGACTCAAAGTTAAGATATTTTAAAGTCAAAATTGCAAGTTTTAAGCAGTTAGCTTCTTGTTCACTGAGAAATAAGAAATGATATTAAATGCAGTAAAAACCCACATAAAAGAAACGGCGGATTAAAAATCTTTATGCTGATTTTTGGCCAATTAAATATTTTCCACAGAACCACTATATTAATACCGGGTGTCCCAAAAAAAGGTAACAGATTTGATTGGGGCTAGCGATAAGAATTTAAGTTGAATCGACCCCTGATAAGTTTTGAAGTACTCTTAGATAGTTAACTTAAAGATTGATACCGTATTTGTTGATATTGGTGCATCAAGAGTTGGAACATTAATCTTGAAAGTCCAAATTTTGCTCCTACTCCAAACCAGAGCCTAAGCTGTTAACTGGCTGTGCTGTGGAATCTCCTCAATCATAGCCAAGAACAAACAAGAAACCTCGTACTTAGGAACACATTTTAGTGGAAATCTGACTCTGAGCTTTACAATCAGATTCAAGAATTTAGCCCCGAAGAGACCCCTTTCTTGATTCTCCAAAAACTTTAAATTACACCTGCCTGAGAAGAGTTATTCTTCAGCGAAATAAGTCCCGTAGGGTTTAACACATAGACTATCTTGCAATCTTCATCGCTTGAATTTGCATCATCTCTCACGAAATTATTACGAAACAAGCAATCGTATATGCCCAAGGGAACATAAAAAATACTTATTCGTGCTTAGCTTGGTGTACTTTTGTAAACGCATTTTGACTGGAGAAAAATATGCCTTGGTGACTATATTCATTAATGTGTTTGTTAGTTTTCAGTTTTTTACATTCTTTTCAAGCGGGTACCCAAAGGACTGATCCTTGTCCAAAATGTCTTTGACTGAGGAGATTCCCTAACTAGCGCGTTAGCAGTTTAGGCCAAAACCCAAAAGCTCTGGTTTGTAGATGGACGCAAATTTTGGCTTTCGAGATTAATATTTCAACTCTCGATGCGCCAATATCAACAATCGATGTATTAATCTTCAAGTTAACTATGGAAGAGTACTTCAAAAATTATTTGGAATCGATTCGGCTTATACTCTCATTGATAGTCCCCGTCAAATCTGTTACCTTTTTTTGGGACACTCGGTATATAGGAACCATTTCACTAATTTAGCCTGTCACAGAAAATCACAGGTTCTTGTATGCGGGTTTGCTGTAATTCATTTTGTTAATAAACATCCCGAACGGCAACTTCGATGCTATTTTCTATCGTCCGACCTCAATCTGTTTTTTATTTTCCAGAATCTTTGTTTGGCAGTGTCTATATGCTTGTTTTACTTCTTCCTGGCTGCCTTCTGTTTAATGCTCGGTGAAGGAATCTATATATGGATAATGGTAGCAAAAGCATTTTCACAGAATCTAAAGAAATGGATGTATCTTTGCATCGGATGGGGTAAGTTCGTGTCAGTTAACGATGATTCACTGTGAAAGGATTTCTTACAATGCCGTCTCTGAAGATGGAGGCAACATAATGGATGGAGAAGGCAAAAGGAGGATGGAAGTTCACCCGATCTGTCGTCACACATTTTTTTTTTCTATAAATTCAATGTTAAAAATTTACAATTTATGAATTACCTAAGATTACAAACGAGCTACCATACAATACTACAGAAACGATACCAAGGGGAGAAAAGATCATGACTACCCCAGGGCCATCACACGAAGGAGATTAACTAAAATACAACTAACTCACACATGACGTGCACCTAACTAAAGTAAAGCATGAATCTTCGCGCTCGTTTCTTTCAAAAATTGATTTTAGTAGGAAAAAAGTTAACGCAATTGTGAAAATTTATCGAGTAATTTTATTGACTTCCGTTTGTTAGATTCCGAAAGCAGGCCCATATTCAAGCATGTATGAATTTCTTAACCGCGAAAAACATGTTTCTCAACTAAGAGTTGAACTAAACGTTTGTGGTGTTGGGGTACAAAGGAACAACTCTTGTTGTTGTTTTATATCCCTAAGGGACCATTCCTATTCATTTAGTTGTCACTGATAAGAACTGATTTGAATAATAATGAAATTGCAAATATTCATTTTTCTCTGAAGCTAACTGAGTCTAATATCGTTATGTAGAGTATCAAATTGCCCCCATTGTTGTTAGTTATTTGAACAAGATCTCTTTCATGGGGCTACCGTTATAATTTTATAAAGATATCAAGGCATATTTTCTGATTCATTTTTAGGATCGCCTTTAGTTATTGTTGGTGTGTCTTTTGGCATCCTTCGATATGATCTGGTTGCAACTGATTTGTAAGCATGATTTACATTCTTAGTCGCTTTCGTTGGCCTTTCTTTTACTTTACTTCAACTGAGCTTATGATTTCGTCCTAGTAATTGCTACCATCCTTGCTATTAAAAAAAGTAAGGTAACATGTAAGGTAACATGTAAGGTAACATGTATAGTAAGGTAATAATAATAAAGTAACATGTAGAACATAGGGCTCAAATCTTTGAAAAGGCCGGTGTAAAATTCTATTGCAGTTTTCTTTGAAATAAATGGCTTGGAAGGAACTTAGGGTTTTTTTGCTGTAAATCTGCCGTGGAAATTTATTGATATCTTGATTAATTTCAATATGGCGGCATTTATTAAATTCGAGGCTATGACGTCATCAAATTTCTAAATCCTAAACTAGAAAAGCTACAGATTTCTGCTTGCCAACATATTGTAGACCTTCGTAGACTATAGTTTTCTTGAAGGTTATATAATGTTTCCTCTATTAGTTTAGGATTTACGATGATTTGAATTTTTTCAAAATTTTCCATGAATTTTTTCAAAAATAATTAAATTGCCGCCATTTTGAAAAAAATCAATATATCAGAAAATTTCCACGGCAGATTTACAGCAAAGTATCATAAGTTCCTTTCAAGCCATCCAATTCAAAGAAAACTGCAATAGAATTTTACACCGACCTTTTTAAAGATTTGAAAGATTTGAGCCCTATGCTAACATGTAGATACCGGGTGCCCAAAAAAAGTATATAGATTTGGTTTGCTCCAGCGATGTGAATTTAGCTTTAATGAATGGCTAATCACTCTCAAAATGTTCCTCGATAGTTAACTTGGACATAGATACCTCGTTTGTTTGTATTAGTGCTTTGAGGGCAGAAATATCAATCTTAAAAACTCAAATTTGCGTCCATCTGCAAACCAGAGCTTTGGCTTTTTGTCTGAGCAAGTTCCTGAAGAACATAGAAGTTAAGAACTGAAATTAATGAAAAATTAAGAAGCTGCCCAATGGGTGACTCGAAGGGGGGAGGGGTGACAGAATAACACCAGATCTAATATTGTTTAGATTTCTGTGAGGCTATCATTGATTTATACGTTGTGCCTTAAGAATTTGCTTAGGCCATGAGGCTAACGCTCTGGTTTGCAGGAAGGGGCAAATGTGAGCTTTCAAGATTAACATTTCTGCTCTCAAAGCACCAAAACCAATAAACGAGGTATATATGTTCAAGTTAACTATCGAGGAACATTTTGAGAGTAATTAGACATTGATTGAAGCTAAATTCACATCGCTGGAGTCAAATACATTTTTTTGGGACACCCGGTAGCACTTTAAAATAACACGTTAAGGCTACGCCACTATTTATATTGGTATTGTGGCTCTGAAACTGCGATTTCTCAGAGGCAGGGTTGCTGCGGATAGATGCAATCGACAAACAATGATATTTCAGTAATTGTGTTCTGCAAGCTGCTAGCATGAATTTTAAGAGAAGAGAGTTGAATCATTCAGAAGAGGTTGACTTATTGCTGCAGTTCTTGCCTAGAGTAAGCAATTTCCTGACCGTGATTAACCAGGTTGTGTATCCTATGGTCTCTCGTAGCTGTTGGCTTTCTCTCAGAAGTGGAGCTATATGGGCATTCATTGGACCCGTGGTGTTGGTCATAGCGGTAAGTTTGGTTTATTTTGTTAAAACTTTTAGTGTAGATCTGTGTTGAGCTTATTGATTGTATGAAATTGCTAAGCTTTGTGAAATTGGTAGAACCTAAATATATGGAAAATTCTTTATTTGGATTTTAAAATTTAGAATCAAGCTTGACTTTGAATAATAAGAATTTAAATAGCAGTTTCAATGAAGCTTGCTCAGGGCATAATTTGTGTAGATTTATTTCATTAACTCAATAAAGCTTGTAAAGCTTGATTAAAGCATAGAAATTCAGTCATTATTCATTGAGAACTTGAAATACCCGTTGCCAAGTTTTTGGAAATTTATTGCTTAGGCAACATCGCATTATCTATCGTGCAGTATGACGAACAACGTAATTACGGTTCAAATTTTTTAATAGACCTTTTTACTTGCTAGAAAAGAGGTTTGGATCGAGCATCCAAATCTGCTACACTTTGAGAAGAATTTTTTCCATTAAGACAATCGACCACAGGGATTGACTGCAAAATATTGCCCTTGCCAAAATATAAGTCCTGATCGAATCAATAGAAAAAAATCTTTCCCATTATCAAATGTTTCAATATCTGATTTATTTTTACCTTTTGTATGGTCATGTTGCATGCATGTAATGATTGATGATTATCTGTCCTCATTTCTCCTTGACAGGTGAATTTTTGTATATTAATGAAAGTGTTGTGCACTGCCGTGGAAAACCAGTCAACTGATGAAAAATTCAAGTAAGTTGATGCCTTTGGCTATGCATGTTCGAATTTGCTGCTGAAAAAGTACATAGCAATCTTAAGTCCTGCAACATTCAGATTGGTTACTGTGTTTTCGCCATGCGCCTTGTCGTTTCAATTTCAAATTTGTATACATTTTGATGTGCATCATTGTACTTTTCTTGAAAAAAGAAACATGTAATTTTACAACCAAACATATAAAAATACTCTCAAATACAGTAAAAACCCGCATATAAGAACCTTACATTTTGAAATCACCCTGTTTAGGTTCTTATGCACATGATACTATTCTTGAAAACAGGATGCAAGGTTCTCAAATAGGTTCTTATCAAAGAATTAATTACAGATCTTTGGGAATTTAGGCCAAATATAAGAAAACAAGGTTTTCACCTACTCATTATCATGACACAATTTTCTAAAGAACAATATACACACAAGAAATTTTTTGCAAATGCTTTGTTTATGGCTAAATTTCTTAAAATATTTTAATCACAATTACCAACCAGTAGTTTACATTTAACTTTTTTAAGCTAAGAGCCTTCCTTGAATTTCAGGATGAATAGGTTCTTCTGTAATGGGGTGAAATTAGAACATTTTAGGCCTTAGGTTCTTATAAGTGGGTGGTTCTTATATGCGGGTTTTTACTGTATAGGGCAGTGCGAAACTTTGAGAATGTAAATGTCAGACATCGGCTGTAAAGATGTAGTTCATCAACGGTTGTCGTTTGTCCTTTGAGGAGATGTGTTATCCTCCTAGGAAACAGAGAAATTCGTGAACATCATTCGTTTTCCTGCAAGGCATTTCAGCTTCTGGTTTGCTATTCTTGAAGTTGTTTGCCGTTTTCATTGCCAAGCCTAGAAGAAGTGTCATTTCAAAGAAACACATTTCTTATACGCTCACATTTGAATAAAGGCTCACATTTCTTGTACAGGGTGTCCCAAAAAATGTGTGCCCCGTTTGCCTGAAGATTCCGACAAAACGGCAAAAAATTCTCACCAAACTTTTGCATGATGTTGCTCTTCAGATATTCAATTAAAGTTTGCAACTATCCTCGTAAAAATCTGTTGAGAAATAATTTCTGTGAGGTCAGAAATAGTGGAACTCTCCGAGGATTATCGGAATTCACGAAAGCTATGAAATTGGGGGCTGCTGTTTCATTTTCAATCCATGAAGCTATTTATCGCTGCAAATAGTAAGACAAAATGGCCGACCGCTGGTTTCAATGATCGGGCAAATTTGGTCTCCATCATAGCTCCATCATAGGTCATAGCTCCATCATTTTTCAACGGATTTTCATGAGGATGGTAGCAAACTTTGATTGATCATCTGAAGAGCACCATCATGCAAAAGTTTTGCGAGAATCTTTTGCCGTTTTTTCACAATCTTCAGACAAACGGGACACAATTTTTTTGGGACACGCTGTAGATAAAAAATATGCTACCTTTTTGCGCTTCTTTCATTAATCAAAGAATAAGGAATTATATTTGGGGTAGAAAACGTTTTTGTTTTTGTTAGAAATTATCTTCAGATATCCAGCAAATGGTCCTATTGTAGCTTTAACATTTCCTGGAATATTTGTATCGAATACAACGATAATCTAGAAGCCAATATCCCTGTAGTAGATAAAATCTTTAAAAAAATATAATTAATTTAATTGAACTCTTTAAAATTTTCTATTTCATTTCAATCTTCATTAGAAACTTGAATGTTTTTACAATTCTGCCTGAAATATGATGTAATACGTATTTTATCATCATGTGACTGAATTGCTTTTTCCTTCGTAGGGTTTCAGCTCGCCTTACAATAATTCTGATGCCAATTCTTGGACTGACATGGCTATTTGGTGTCTTCTCAATGAACGAGGAAACCATTGTCTTCGAATATTTATTCACCATCTTCAATTCACTACAGGTTTGTTGTTATGCGATTGGGAGCTTTTGCTTGCAGATTTGCACTGTTCACAAAATCTTGAAGGGAATCTAAACATATATAGGCCCTTCATAAAAATAGCCGTACAAAGACAATAGGCCATAGCACGTGCCGCACCATATTTGGGTAACTGATAGGAAATACTGAGATTTGATTGCTTAGAATTTGACCACAAGTGAGATGTCACGTGAGATTTCCGGCAACATAGAATTACTCATGATAAGATCTTCAATTCTTTATTCACACGCATTTTCACATGACATCTAATTTGAAACAGATAGTAAAGTTGATGTAAAAATTAATTTGGTTAAAGTTGGTCATGCTGTTCCATTGTCGAGAATAATTTTTTACGAAGATTGCAGAAACTGGGACCAAATTCCGTGCACCTGTCAGCTCAAAATGTCAAAGCAATGTTCTCTCTCTAAAGGAATGCAACAAAGCAATTACATTTTTGTCGAGGCACGACGCTTATAGTTTTTGGACAAGCATCTTGTCATGCTAATATTCTATTCATTCCATACTTTTATTTCCTGAATGACATTTCAAAAACGAGACAATACGAGAATCCCGCCAAGCCCATTGGTTAATCGCACATTTCCCGCGGTTTTCCCGTACTCTATAATACGATACAAGGACGCGTTTTTTGTCACCACAGCAACTGATTTAGACCTGTGAGATTTACAATAAACTTAAACTACATGAAAGTAACAAAATGCGTTTGACTAAACTATATAAGTGAAAATTAGAAGCTATTAGGTAATAAAACTCATACTAACTGGTTCTGTTGTTGTACAATAAAATATAAAGACCTCGAACCCTATTCAAATGTGAACAGTCTTTGCTGACAGTTGACATTTGCTTGCTATGCAATGTTTTCCTGTTTAACCACATGACAAACATTACATGACAAGCAGAATTTTTTTGGCAATGGTTTAGAAAATTGTCAAAAGAATTCCCTGCCATCACAAGAAAACTTTTTGTCAAGCGATGTTTTGCGACGTGGCCGAATGGACAAACCTTTCTTTTAGCAAGAAAATCTCAAAATGTTTGACACATAATGTTTGCTCACTGGGCCAGGGCTTAAAGGGGCTGTACATGCTAAACTTCCAAAAATCCTAAACTTTGTCCACCTAATGCAGGCAAGTAGCAGCAGATACATTGAAGATGTTTTCTACATGTTTGAACCCCGTAGAATTCGCTAGTGCAATCAGATTATTTATGCCATCAACGATTATAAAGATACAGCTGGATTCTGAGCGACGAGTTTCAGATGTGTTTAGCCTAAACACTTGACTTGTTAAAGTCTCAGTCCCGTCCGATCGAGTCAGATCCGAGAGCGAATCGATCTCGGAACTGACTCGATCGGACGGGACTGAGACTTTAACAAGTCAACCTAAACACACGAAAGGCAACCGGCAGGCTGAAGAAATTGTACACCACGTGCCCATTAGAGAGGAATTTCTCATTGAATTTGATGATATTGGCCAGCTGATCTTTATCTTTGTTTACAAAAATCTTGTACCGGGTGTCCCAACAAAGAGTATACAGATTTGGTTGACTCGAATTTTAGGCCAAAAGCCTAAAACTCTGGTTTGCAGGTTGACGCAAATTTGGGCTTTCAAGATTGATATTTCTGCTCTCAAAGCACCAATACCAACAAACGACGTACATATGTTCAAGTTAACTATCAAGGAACATTTTTAGAATGGTTAGCCAATGATTACAGCTAAATTCACATTTCTGGAGTCAACCAAATCTGTATAATTTTTTGTGGGACACCCGGTACAGCTTCGTTTAACGGTCATTTAGCTGCATTTGAAGAGATCCCGATGTCTTGCAAGCTGCAAAATGTGCTTTATACCATTAACACTTGCCATTCAGAGCCTTTTGTTCCCTAACTTTTTACTTTTAACATACATTATCGTTCTTTTACAGGGTGTCTTCATTTTCATTTGTTACATTGCCATGAATGGAGAGGTAAGAATTGCTTCTTTGATATTTTTTTTAATTTACATTTATCTAGGTGCAGAGACTGCTTTGAATAAGAAACAAATGAAGTTATTCAGATTGTAAATTATTGAAACTCAATTAAACCCTTTGCAAACGAGACAACATGTATGCTGTGTATGTGTTGGTATACTGTTTCCAAAATTTCGGTAAAAGTTTAAACAAAAAAGGAATTGTTTTTTCCATGGAGCATTGCGGACACCTTTATTTTGAATGAACTGTTTTTCCGATACTACCACCTTATTGTTTATTAGGGCTGCTACCTTAACTACGAGTGTAGCGACTCACCTCTCCGAAGGAGCACTATGCTGGCGGGTAAGATAAAAGCTTCGAATAAAAAATTAAGGTGGTGATATCGAATAAACATTTCATTGGAAGGAAAGGTGTCCGCATTGGTGAAGATTGTTGAAAGAGTTTGCATGCTCGTGTGTGTTAATAATGATAAAAAAATGTGGGGAACCCTTGCTACATACAAATGTTGCCCATGAAATCTTGGCCTACACAAATTGACTCGTATGTGATGGCCTATAGAAGCTAATCTACCGGAGTAAAATAATTGCTTTTCTCTGAACAGGTCAAAACTGAATACGAGAAGTTGAAAGCGAGAAAGGAGTATTCACATTCATTGCCCATGAAGAGCACGTCATCCACTGCTACAACGAAAGTTCGAAGAAGTAGAGCTGGTACTCGTGATGAAGAAGAAGCTCAAATGATATCGTGATAACAAGGTGGGCAATATTATACTTCTCTTACTTTACTTTTCCAATCTTAGTTAGCAAAGCAAGTGTGAATTTCGTAAAACAAAAGAATAAGGTCCCCATGACACAAAAAGATCCTTGGCTCTGAAGAATAGATTTCACACCTACAACACATCCAAGTATAAAATCTTGCAGTCTCAGGCGGGGGCGGACACTTGCCAAATATTGGGGGCGAAGCTATTGTTTCAATAAAAGCATTGTTTATTTATATTGTTTTCAAACAAAAGATCTTTGTTCTAACCAATATTGGGGGCGATCGCACCCTCTCGCTCCCAAGTTTCCGCCACTGGCAGGTTATTTTTCATTTGAATTAGTTTAATCAAACGTGTGAAATCTATCCTTCAGAGCTTGTAAATCGTTTTTTCTTGTCGGAGACCAGACTGATTACATGTTCGTAGTTATCACTATTGATAGACTGATGGACGCTAGAACTACTGAAGCGACAACAACAACATCAGTTCACTTCAATGAAATGAGCATAAGTTGCGGGTCTTTGTATAGTAAGGCTAGTCGGAGACCTTGTTCTGTTGTCTTGTGAAATTCGGTGGTCAGCATCACAACATTTTGATGTTAATAGATCTGGGCTGAGGTTTGTTCTACCCGTGTCAAATCATTTGGCCATAATCTCAGGAAGTTTTAGTGCTATTCTACTTGTTGCATTAATTGTACAAGCTTCTATATGGCACGAAATATGTTAAAGAAATAGAAGATATTTTATCGAGAGATTGATCACTTGACTTGAATTGGGCGTTAACAAACCTTACCGATTATGTTTCCGATTATGTATATTGCAAGTCAATATTTGGAGTATACTTATGCAAGAACGTAGACTTCTAGACATTGAATTTTTAAAAGAATTAAAAGTCAATCTATGAAATGATGATGGTCTTTCACAAGCATGTATGCTACTGCTGTGTAACTCGTATGCCGAGCAAATGCAAACCAAACAGTAAACCGAAGTAATCCGCTGATAGAAATGATTCCTACATTGGTTTGTGCTGCAAAAACCAGCCTTCACTCTGTGATTATTATTGCTATTTTTCTGCATGACTAATTTTTAAGATTTATTCCCTGTTTTTATTACTTTCGATGGGGCCTTGTTTTGGCCCGATCTGCCTTCTTTCATAGAGAACACTGACGGAGGTTTACTGTTTGGAAAATCAAGTTTTAGTGAATTTTGTCGTCTCTCCTTTTGCTTCAACTAAAATGTATTTTACATTAGATATCAGGTGATATTTTCGATAGCGCAAAATTACAATTTGAGACAGGACTTTAATTCGTCCGCTCTCTTTTCTTCAAAGGAATAGAATTAGTCAGTTCTTCAGCTGCATTGTTCTCAAATTAATTCTATGTTTACCCTATTTACAGATGAGGCACCGAAGCTGAAATCTAACTTGCCAGCCACAGCAAACTTATTGCACCGTCACCGCTGATAGCTTATAAGATCGCCAAAGAAGCACAACAAATGTACATATGTGTGAGAAAGACCAAATATTATCCCAAAGTATGAAAACTGTCAATGCCGTATGAAACTATTTCAGATAATTTCAACCTTGTTTCCAGGGTGTTCTGAAGTCATACCCTAGCCTCAAGGCCAAGTGAAGGTAGAACAGCTCTGAAGACGAAACTAAGATACTTTCCAATGTAACTTGGATTATAGGAACTGATGAAATAAGCTCTATTTTTACCCTAAAGGAATATGTATGCATCTTCAGTTTTATCAATGTTATAGCAAGAGCTCAATATGCTTCCGGTTGAATGTAAATTTGTAAAAAGACATTTTAAAGAGCAGAAAATGGTAGTAAATATCATTGCTTAAAGAGCCCAAGGAATCCCAAATATCCAAGGGAAGAGGCTCATGAATGCTGATGCGCTGGCTGAGAAAATTATAAGGGAAAAACAGGAAACATGAGTAAAGAATATTACCAAGAGAAGCGGCTTTGAGAGGAGGAATATCGGGCTATAGCAGAGGGGATACGGAAAGAAGAAAATGCAAGGAAATGAAAACTGTAACGAAAGGGAATGCAAATAGTGGCTGATGATGAAGTAATGAATCTAAACCATAGATAGAATTTGTGCAACATCTATATCCTGTAATAGACCTTTTAGCTATTCTAAAACATAATCTGAATCGAACGATAATTTGATACATTCTGAAGGACTTTCGAATCTGCACAATAGTGACAGAAGCTATAACGTCACTCAATCAAACCTTTCAAATAAAAATGTATAAAAATGTAGAAAATATCGCTCAATCCATACTCATTTGTAGAACAGCCGAAATGTCTGTTAGATTGTGCATTGTCTGATGGGGATTCAAAGGGAATGTAAGCATATGAAAGTAGCTCAAGCCATTTGCGGTCAAATTCTAGCCTATCAGATATCAGTATTTCCTGTTGACGCAGATCAGTTACGCAAATATGGTGTGGCATGTGTCGGCACGGCTATCTTTATCTAGGACTTATGATATATCGGGGGTCTCAAAAAAGTACCCCCTTTTGGCTAAACAAGGGAGCAAAACGATAACATTTTGGGATTTTTTTAGTTCATAGCTACATTTGTTGATCTTCAACTTAAATGCACCTTGCTTTTAAAAAATCGTCCACCAAACACAGGAGATATGAGCTGACAAGGTCAAAATTTGGAGTGCACCTGTAACTGGAGGTTTTGAGAAAAGTCCTAGGCATGATTTGACACCAAAGGCATTTTGCAAAAAATTCTCAATATTGACCTTTAGTTTTTACATTTGAAAAGAATTATACTTTGGATTGCTTCAATTGTTCTTAAAATGACTTTTCCTGTGAGGAATCGGTCCTTGCATTGCATTCCATCCCAAGTGTTTTGTATCAAGGAAAAGGAACACATGCACGCAACCTTTTGGAGATGTGGCACGACTTTATCATTCTTACCAATTTTTATTATATTCGTTTAACCAGGGTCATGTGAATGCGTCCTTTATTCTTTTCAAAAGCAAAAGACTGAAAATAGAAGTTTACAGGTGCTTTTGAAAATGTCCATGACACAAATCATGGCTAGGCCCTTTATCAAAACCTCTGCTTTTTTTCTATATCCACTAAAAGATTACAATATATATATATATATTACTTACACTACCTACAAATTACTATACAATACTACAGGAACGATACCCCCAAGAGCAAAAGGCTGTGACTACCCCGAGGCCATTTAGACATGGAGCTAAAACTACTATGGTCTGTCTCAAATTACTTGCCATGAGAAATATCTGCGATCAGGTTGACTTCTTGAACCTCTGGTTTTGGGTGCACTGTAAATTTTACTTTGCGAACTTGTATCTCCGGTGTTTGCTGTACGATTTTTGAATGCAAGGTGCATCTAAGTTGAAGATTGGTAAATTTATCTGTGAACTCGGAGAGTAATGATGTTTCATCGTTTTATTCCCATTGTCAGTAAAAAGGGGGTACTTTTTTCTGAGACACCCGGTATGCTTAGATTCCCTTTAATTTGTCACCGCAAACTGTTTTGAACCAGGAATAGAAATTCTTCGTAGAAAATCAACGTTGCCTCTTTCTTCACTGAACACGTTATGACTTTCCTCCTTGGCTCTCACATTTGGAAATCCCAGCTACTATGTTTTGATATGAAATTTATGAAAGAAAAATTTTTCACAGATTTAGTTATCAATTTGCGCTGCGACCGACAAAAAAGAGCCAATAACACACCGTAAAATTATTGGATTTATTATAACTTATAAATCAATTGCACTCAAAGTTATATTTATTTTAATGTAGTTTTTAACGGTTTTTAATTTTATGAAATTTTTTACGTTCATATATTCTCTAAGTTTAAAGACACATAGCTAACCATGGCCATTTGCGGCCTCAACGTTGACTTTGGTTAGATCATGTGATTGGAAGCAATCTCATATCAGAAAGTAATAAACTGTGCAGAGCACAGTGCGCCTCGATGCGAAGAGGAGGCGAGGAAGAAGATCGTTCCTGGCTGACCATTTATTTGCTTTGCTTTTTATCTTTTCATTCTGCTCCTAAAGGATCACGGTTTGGCGATGTGTCTTTAGGCCCCTTGGAATTGTTTCAAGTAACTATTAATGTTTTAGAGAATTTTGAATAGTGTTTTATCCCGACAGTTTTAGGAATTAAATTGTTTTAGCATTGATATTTAGCATCAGTTTTATTGTTGAAATGAGTCTCTGTTGACTTTAGAGCAGAGCAGTGAAAATAGTTGTAATTATCAGAGCAGCTTGTAAAATTGAAATTTCTCTGTTAATTTCTTCGCCCTCATTACTGTACACCAAATTATGGTAAATTGCTTCTCAAAGCAAGGGCGCCTACCTTGTAGGCAGTGTGTTCAGTCCCAGTACTATACCCGTGACCCAATACACAGAGTAACTGGTGTCCTGTGACCCAGTCATGTTAATCTGTTCAAATTCTAACGTCTGTTAGTGTTGACCAATCAAAAATCACGCTGTCTGGTTCCCTATGGCCAGCTCGTATAACAGTTTGATCTTGTATTATATCAACACCAGAATTTGAAACCACAAAGGACTGACTCTGTGTAGTGGGGGATGCTCTGTGTACTGGGTCACAGGACACCAATTATTCTACAGTACTGGGAATAAATACAGTTCCTATAAGGTCGGCGCCCTTGCTCAAAGTCAGATGCAAAAGACAGTGAATCAAAAAGGATTATACGGTTTACTGGAAAATACTTGGACCGCAGTTTGACTTTCCGACTGGAGGACCGATTTTTTCCAGCATGGATGGTGAACCTACGGTATACTCGCGGACATATGTCCACTCCTTAGTTTGTCTCAAAATGCCGCTCTCAATCCAATGTTTGTCAATGTGAAAATGGAAACTATTACAATTTTATAATAGTTCTTCTATGGATCAACGTTTGCATGATTTTTTTTGAGGAATCAGCTTTTACATTGTCTTAGAACAACTCTCCCATTGCAGTTTCAATTTCCGCATATGACAATATAAGATAATTGTAAATTCTCATCTTTTCAAATGACATTGCTCAATATTTGCTCGAAACTTCCTCCATTTGTAGTGTTTTGCGTCTCTGTCCACATGAATGCTTGCTGCACAGTCGGAGGATTACAGCACTGCGCCACAGCACCAAGTAGCATATAAGTAGCGACGAGTACATAGAAATAGAAGGACGAGTACTACAGCCGCCTCCTGCGCATCAACATGCGGTCACGTTCTTGGCAGAGTTTTCGCCAGAGTGTAGACTGTTTAGTTCAGTTTGGATATTCCCGCCGATGATGGAGAAAACAGAAAACAAACAATAATAGTTATATTGCATGGGCGGTTAGACGCTGCAGCTATGTTTCATTTCCGCAGCTGCATGAAAAAAGACCACGGGGGGGGGGGGGGGGGGGGAAGTTCTTGGTCAAATTTTGGGTAGGGTCTGCCGCGAGCACCCTTGGCTATACCAATTTATTTTGACAATTTCCTGGACCAATATCGTCAAATTTGTACCAAATATGATATCATGACAGTTCGCTAGACCAATATTGTCAAAAATGATACCCTTGGCTAGACCGTTGCAGGCCAAAATTGCAAAAAAGTAGACCCTTGGCTAGACTAAAAGTCCGAAAAAGTATACCCTTGCTCGCGGCACATCCCCAGGTACCTTTACTATGGAAGAACCCCCCCCCCCTTGCTAATAGTTAATAATAATAGTTATATTGCATGGGCGGTTAGACGCTGCAGCTATGTTTCATTGCCGCAGCTGCATGAAAGAAGACCACGGGGGGGGGGGGGGTTCTTGGCCAAATTTTGGGTAGAGTCTGCCGCGAGCACCCTTGGCTATACCAATTTTGACAATTTCCTGGACCAATATTGTCAAATTTGTACCAAATATGATATCATGACAGTTCGCTAGACCAATATTGTCAGAAATGATACCCTTGGCTAGACCGTTGCAGGCCAAAATTGCAAAAAAGTAGACCCTTGGCTAGACTAAAAGTCCGAAAAAGTATACCCTTGCTCGCGGCACATCCCCAGACACCTTTACTATGGAAGAACCCCCCCCCCCTCCGTTCGGGGAAGTAATTTGAAAAATTTAGTGAACAAAGAGTCTCTGCGAAGGAGGCAAAGGCAAAACACCTGGTACTAGCCTCTTATTCATGTTGGCCTAAGAAATTCAGAAATTTGCTCAAGGCAAGTACCACAAGAGAACCGCTCAAAGAAAAATTGATAGATAAAACAAGCAACTATTATTGATGTATAAACCTGATAAAAGCTTTTAAAATACTTTTGTAAGATTGGTTAAAGTATTCTAATCGTTCAAAGATGGCTAGCGATGAGGACAGCGATGTTATCCCGACACAAGAAGCGCCTTCTGCTGATGGAGCTGGCTCAAAGATCAAACAGTGGATTTCATGGTCCTGGAAATACCTCTGGGGAATTTGGTTTCTCATGATTGTTGGCCTGTTGTGGACGTTTCGTGGCCCACTCAGGTTAAGAGAGAATATTAATTTTGGTGAGTATGGAAGTAAGGACGCTTTGCTACAAAAAGAGAAGGGTTGGTTTGGTATAAATCCCCACCAGCAGGAAAGAAGAGAAAGCAATTGCTCTTGATTTGATGAAGGAATTAAAACTCTGGAATTAAAATTGACAACTTCAGATATGTAATTTCAAAAAGAACAGTCACTGCCATGCCTTGAAAATAGATTGTCTGGCTAGACTTGCAGTTTAGTAGGCTGCTTTTAAATGTTGTGTTGTTGCACATATCATACAGTAATAAGAAGGGTTACTGTTGTAGGGTTTGTTTTGTTTCAGAAAAGCAAGTGTTAGATAGTTTCAGAGGTCTGTTTAGGGTTAGGATTTAGTTCGACATCTGCAGCAGTAATGTGACATTTAGCACCACCCGCTAAACTACATTTGTCCCCTTTGTTGGGTGGGTCCCACATGTGCAACCAACGTCAGCGTGCATAAACTTTTTTCAACAGCGTGCTCACTCAGTTTCAAAACTGCTCTTTGTTCCTTTGTTAACAACCTATCAATTTGGCACAAGGTTTCAAATGGGAAACATTTCCCAATAGACAATTTTGCACTAAGATGGCACCAGAAAGTTTCTTACCATCTTCCTTCATGTCTCAAAAAAATTTTCGCTGATTTAATTGGTTAGATTGTCATGAAACACAAATGATCATGGTGAAAAATTCCCTGCCACCTGCAATGATTTATTTGGAATTTTGCATTTAGGAAACACCCTTTTCTGTAAATTTGCATATGGTTTTGGACAAAACAGTTTGGATTTTAAAGTAATGTCTTGCTCACAAAACTCTTTTGCATTGAAAAGGAGTTTAATGAGAATATTGATTAATGAAAAATATCATATTTCTTAAACTAAATCCATTTTAGCAATCATTCTCATCATCATCCTTGAAGGTGTTGTGGTGCAGTGGTGTCATCCTTTGACTTTGCAGCCAGAATAGTCAGGTGGACAGGGTTCGATACCCGGTAGAGCCGGGTCACGGACTCGATTAGGTCTTCCCTACTTCTGCGATCTCAGCTCTTGGCGCTAAAAGCGCAACTTCATCTTCACCTTCATCCTCAACAATAATCATTTGTAGAGATTTCTGACCAAGAACCCCTAAAATGAAGCACAATTTATAAATGTATGACATTTTCAGTATGAAGTGAGCAAATATATACTGTGAATTTATAGTTTTTTAGTTTTCCGAAATTTCTGTAAAAGGTCTGACAATCCATGAAAACACATCCAAAAATGTTTTGTCTGAAAATATTTTGTCTGAAATTTATTTATCTGAAATGTTTGGCTTTTACTGTATTTTCATTGAATGCATTTTAAAATTCTTCCAGTGCATTAAAAATTTTACATCGATAGGCAACCAGAGACTGGAAAGTTTCTATTTCGCTCATTCAAGTTGTGATGGCCTAAGCTCATTCCACAGTTCAGAACAATAGATTAAAGCAAGAGTTTGGTCTTGGATAGTGCCCATTCCCTATTTGGTTACCAGGTTGTTTCCTACATGGGAAATTTCCCATTCAGGAAGTGTTGCAGTAAGAAATACAATTTGCACAAAGTTTGCAATCAGTCTGCATTTAGTACTGTATGCTCTCTTTCGTTTGGAGGTTGCAAGGTTGCATAAAGTTTGTGCAAATTTGTGTATTTACAGGAAGCTTCAAGCAAATTGTTGCAAACTGGTTTGGTGAAGAATTCAAACTCTTTACTTGCAACCTCCTACTGTAAATATAAAACATACTCAAAACCAACTTTGCACAAACTTTGTGCAAATTTGCTGGAAACTACTGTAAATGCATATTAAAAACAAACCCCATTTCTACTATGGAAAGCTGTGTGCTGTCTTTTGGACTTGCCAGCCTAGAAAATCTGTCTTGTTCTGAAGATCTGGCCCGTGCAAAATGAAACAAAAAAAGTGATATTGTTTTTCTGTAACTTGCCTGCTCATTTGCCAAACTTTATAGTCTGGAGGGCATGCAGTCTTCCCCTATTACTTAACTTTGGTTTGGTTGGTGGTTTTACGTGGCTCCATCATCTATTACTAACACTGTTCTTAACAATTCTCTAAACCAAACAGATGGAGGGTTTGCAGAATTGCAGGCCTTTTCGTTTTACGCGGGCGATCGCCCTTGCCCTCGCCAGCGCCCTCGCAAAATGTTTTACGTGGGCTATTGACTGCCCTTGCAAAAACGTATTTAGCCCGAAGCTCCGACAGGATTTCGTTTACAAAAGACTTTTGGAACGAAGCCGTCTTGATTTGAACTTGTTCCTTCAGTCATCACTCGGTGCTCATACTATTTTACAGAATAGCCCTTTTTCGACATCTTTACAAAAGAAACTCGTTGTGAAGGCTAACCACTAGTGCAGCAAATAAGGTGAAGAAAACCCAAACAGACTCTAAAATGTTAATGTTTCTCGATTTGTCTTTAGCAAAATGATTTTAGCAAGAAACTTGAAAGAACTGCAAAATGAAGAGCAAAATCAGTGGTCCTTAAAAATTTCTTTGCAGAATTTGCGATATATGGATCAACCCTCTTCTTCATCGTCATCGAGGTTCCCAGTTTATTTAACTAAATCTTTCTTTAAGATCAGGGTCTGTCAATAGAATGAATAGTACTCACAGTTATCTTAACTTTCTTACAAAATCGTTCTCCAGTTTAACATTCTGAAGTTCTTCTCTGCTACGTAGATCAGGCCTGCTACAAGTTTGAGTAAAGTTTTCTGACGAAATTGTAATGGAGACTTGGTTGTTTTGTTTCAAGGGCTTACATCCACTACTCTAATCGCCTTCTCTGATCTGTTAATGACTTTTGTGGAATCTTTATTTATCTTGACTGGGGCTTCACACTCAATCAAGGGAACAACAGGAAAGTGGCTGGCTTAACTGCTGTGACCTTTTGCTAACTTAGGAAAAATAATGGAGCAACAAAGAAGAACATATTGCAAACACATGGAATAAAATCTTGTAACTTTGCATTAAAAATGTGTAGTCTGTTCGAGTGGACTCTTTTCTCTCTGGTGAAGTGAACATAAAGGAAACAGTCCAAGTTGCAAGAACAAGACCTTGGAAGCTTTCATTGCTTATCAGTAAAAACAAGTAAAACACGAGACTATTTTAAGGGGTGATCGCCCTCCTAAGCTTAACTACGAGGGCGATAGGACGCCCTTGTGGAAATTTCTTTACGAAAAGGCCTGAGAATTGTTAAGTGTTTGTTTGAAAGTTTGCAAATTGCAATATTTGTTGAGCTGCAGATGTTCTTTTGCCTGCTTTTGGGACAGCTGTACAGTAGCTACAGTATGTAGTATCGGGTGTCCCAAAAAAACTCAACAGATTTAAAAAACTATGATGCAAGCTGTTTCAAATTGATGATCAAATGATTATAATTTTTATCCAAATTTGCAATGATTAGATTAAAATTTGATATGTTTTTCAGAATTTTTGGTGATTTGGTTGCAGGGTTAAAAATCAACAAACTTCAAATTTGCTGTCAGGGCAAAACCAGAGCTACCACCAGTAGTGCAAAATATACTGCAAAATTGACAGCATGGCAATATATGCAACTTCACAGGATTACGGACAAGCACATAACTTGATTGAGCTTGATTGAGACTGTAACAAAGGGAACCCTTGCTGATTTACAGTATGAGCTCTCAAGTCATGAGGGAGCTTTCAGTGTTCATTTCTAATTAAAAGTATGACTCTGATAATGGCCTAATCATTTCAGAAAAAGTAAAGAAACCTGGATAAGATGCCGGGGAAATTTTGGATTTAGCAGTTTTCTGATGAGCTAATTCATTGCGACTATTCAATTAAAATTCAAAATAAATGTCTCATCTTCGAGATTAGGCTTTGGACTTTCTTCTGATACAAATTAGATCTCTATATGTTTTGGGATTGCTGTGATATAGATGGAGTTCCAACAAGTATTTTCGTTGATCTTTCACCCAAAGATCGGCCTGTATCTAGATAAGGATCTTTCCTTTTGAATTTAGTTAATTAAAAGGAATTTCTCCTTTCAAAGTGCGATATTTGATGCACAAACCATGGATTTGCTTACGTATTTCTTATCCAGCCTCTTTAAGAAGCACAACTGTGTTTGGACAGAAATCTTTATGAAAGTGTCTGTTTAAAGTTCAATTAACTTGTGTGCTTGGTTTTTGTCAGCGATGCTAAGGGATTGCAGTGATTGTCATGCTTTATAATTTGACATTCTTAATTCACCAATGTTGTTAATGCAGCAGCTCTGGTTTTGACCCAGGGGACATTTTGAAGTTTACAGATTTTTAAGTCCACAACCAAATCAACAAAAATACTGTAAAATATATCAAAATTTAATCTAATTATTGCAGATTTGAATGAAAATCATTGTTTGATAATGAATATGAAACTGTTTGCATTCGAACTTTTCAAATCTGTTGCATTTGTTTGGGACACCCGGTACAATTTTCTTGGTTTCTATTTTCTTTTTAAAAGTTTAAAAACCAAGAACCGGGCATAAATTGTACACTGCGTATCAGCTGAATATATTATTTGAATGCATGAACAAATTAGGTATAATAAACATAAGCACATCATCGATAGGAAATGGTCACCATTTTATTTTATGCTACTGTAGGCTTTGTTTTTGCGGATGAATCAACAAATGTGCGTGTTTTCGTAGGTTTGGTAAACAAATATAGAAGCTTGCTTTTTCAGCTGCAATTACCACATGTCAAAAAACACAAACCTATTCACCGGACTGCAGAGTATGGCAGTTTCCAACGAGATCTCGGGTGTGCAAGAGCAAAATACCGAGTGTGCAAGTGTGCACTTCTCTTTAAGTGTGCACTTCAAGTGTGCATATGAATTTTAAATTTATATTTGTAAGAAAATCTAACAAAAAAGATAAAACTTAATGTGAAAACAAATACCAATTCCAAGGCTTTTCTGCCCCTCATTCGGGCTGATGAGTTTGGGCCTAAAATCCCGAAAAATTTGATTCCATGCGACGGAATTTTGTGGACTTACTACAATGAATCCCAGGTGCCAGTTATCAAAATGTGACCATAAATGAGACGGCTAACAGTGATAAATACAACGCTTGTAGTAAGTCTACAAATACATCAGAAAATGCAAAATTACTGTCGTAGCTTTCATCTGAAGCCCTTCAGTTGCCAGTGTGGCACAATAAAAGCGTCAAACAACAGAGCCACACCCAAATCACAGTGTGCCACACCCTTTCTAAGGTGTGCAGTGAGATTTCAGGAAAAAAATCTCGGGTGTGCACTTGCCATACTCTGCAGTCTGGCCTATTCAGAGATTTATGATTAGATTGATCATTTATCAAGTGCTTGTAAAATACCTGTTAAGTTGTTTCTTCGCTCATACTTTCAGTACTTTACTGACAGACCGAGAAAAAATAATCTTAAAGGCTGAAAATGCCTGCACTACTTTCTGAATGCAAGATTTTGATGAATTTATGCCACATCAAGTATACATGATAAAAGACACTTGTTGAGTAAAATCAGTATACAAATAGCTTTATTTACGGAGAAGTGAGGTTAAGATAAGGCCTGACATGTAGGCTGTGAGTCAAAAGAAGTAACCCCAAGATTGACAAATTTCTGACAAAAATCCAGAATGTAAGATTCTGATAAAATTTATTCTGCCTCAAACATAACATAACAATCCCATTTTCAGCACAAAATCAGTTACATAACAGCTGCACTTGTGGAGAAATGAGATTTTGAGAAAGAAGGTCATCAAAACCACTGCAACTATAGTCATCAATCATCAACAGGAAAAATTAGCCCATAGAAATATCTATTAAGAGAAGCAAAGAAAACCATTGCTACAAGAGATTAGGAACATATTATATTTGCACATAACTGAATCAAACTATTAAAAGGGCTCCATCTCCAAATTTTGGTCAAAAGCGTGATTTTGAAGTTTTTGATTCGCAATATCACACAGACGCTTACCTGTTTTTGAAAAATGAAGGCATCAATTTGAAAGGTAAATCTTTGTACTTTACAGAGGAACAAATCAAACTTTCATATCTTCTATGATTATGCTTGGATTAAGTGGATTTTTAACGAGCACTTTTTGGTGGCTTGGGTGAAGCCACCAAACAAATTGCAGAAAACAATGGGGAACAATGGAAATATGCGTTGTTGACAGATTTGTTTACAGTTTGGCGATAGAGCCCCTTGAAAAGTTGTGTTACTGTTGATGATTATTGATTTTGCTACCCTGATTTTGGCAACCAACTTTCTTTTTAAAGTGTGTTTTAGAGAAATTTTAAAGACAAAATTTATTTTTATTTTGCAGCAACTCTTGTCATGTCAGGATTGACCCCAAAGTTTTATGTTGCACTTACAGGGACATCATCATTCATTTCTGGTCTCATTTTAGTAAGTTTGCAGTTTTGTCCATAGATAGCTATGAATACATTTATTTTGATGTGATTGATGAGGAGCAAATTGATGCCACAGTTGCACTATTTCTGACAAGTGATCTGTTTTCCTTTATATATATTTTATGGTTGTGTGCAATTTAGAAGAATATTAAAAATATTGTGGTTAGAGATACAGTTGATTTATATGATGCAATAACAATGAATATTAAGAAGGCTTGACAAATTCCAAATCTTTTCATGCCAAGAATCTCTTTCCTTGTGCTGCCCAGGAAGTGATGAAAAGTGATGAATGGACAAGAAACAAACAAAAAATGTTCTTGTTAATAAACAAGTTTCAGTCTGAGTGCTTATTTCATATTTAGCTTTTTGCACTACTTGTATGATTTAAATCACCAAGGCAAGTATTGAACTAGGCCTAAAAGATATGCCAGACAACTTTGTAGGATTTAGCCGATGGACACATGATTACTCTTCTGTGCTACAGACCCCTTTTTCCCAATTTTTCACTGGCATGTTTTTTCTATGTAAACCCTAGAAATGTTGAACGGTATTTTGACAAAATGGAGTCCTTGTTACCACCAAACACAACATATACTTCTCATGCTCTTTTGCTTGTACAGGCATTAAGTCTGCATTCACACGATGCCGTAACACTTTTAAAACGGTGAAAAATGTGACGGTAGCAAAATTCGAGATAGCGTTTACACGATACTGGCAAAATTTTGAAAAACGCCAGAAATTGTGATGGCAATAAACTGTTTGCAAGCTCCACGAGAATGAGGCTGGATTTTTACGCCAAAGCCAACCAGCCTTGTTTCAAAACCATTGAAAAATGTTTCATGTTCATCATTTTTGAGTATTCACATGATGCCATTTTCAAAATGTGCCGGTTAGAATTCCGTTTTCACAATCTACTGTTTTAAAAATCTGCTGGCAAAAATTTGCCTTTTTCTTGTGAACGGGAGGCCAATCTGTCACATTTTTCACCATTTTCAAAATGTGCTGGCATTGTGTGAATGCAGTCTAAATATCTAGCAAGATTTAATTGAAAGAGACACATAACCAATCGTGGAATAAATGACTTGACTGATTATCTGCAGTGTCTCATCATTGGCATATTCTGCTGTATATTTAAATTCTGCTATTTGCAATTTCTTTTTTTTTCAGATGTTTGAATGGTGGTATTTCAGGAAGTTTGGCACATCATTTATTGAGCAACTTTCAGTTTCTCACCTTGGACCATTGCTTGGTGTTGGAGATGATCCGCAACAAGCACACAACTTGAAAGCAGGTTTGTTATCAGGCATGTAAGAAGTTTTGAAAGCAAAGCTGCAAAACATTTTATTTCTTCATATCATTTTATTTATCATGAAAAATTCGTATATTTCAGTTGCTTTTGGGTTTGCTTTAAACAGAATGACTGATTGACTTAGAAGTCTGCTTGATATTTATCCTTGTGATTTGGAATGCAATGTGGACCAAAAAGAACTCTGCATGTTTTGAAAATGTATTTTGCAGGGAAAATTTAAGATATTGAAATGAATCAAAGTTGGGTTGATTGATAGCCAAAAGGCTGAAGTATTTTTCGTGATTTTCTTTGGCTTTTCTGAGCATTTTGAATATATGTGGAATTGGATTTATGAAAGTTCCTTCACTTTGAAATGCACAAAAAGGGACAAGTAATCTCCTCACTTTGAGCAACATGCAACTACATTTCATTTCCCTTGAGGCTTAAAAAGTGATTTTTATAGACCATTTTTTGTTTTACATATCAGTTTTTGTACTTGTTTGTAACCCTTTACATTTGTTGTGTTTTACTAGAATGCAAGATGTGGAGGAATCCAATGAATTTGTTCAGAGGTGCAGAATATCAAAGGTAACATATGCTGCATTAGCTTGTTTCTTGGTTATATGACAATTTTAAAGCAAAAGTATGGAAACTATATTTTAAAGTAAGTCAACTGAAATTGCTGAAAAAAGTTTGGTCTTCACAGGAGCCATATCCTACTGTATGGATAGCGATATTTTAGGAACTCATCATTGCTGCAATATTATGTCTTTCTTGGTGGGGGTTTAGTTTTTCCTGAGCATTGAGAAATACATTATTCATTATCCTGTTTGAACCTTGTTTTTTCAGACTAAAGTGGACTTTAGGAATTGATGCTCTGACAAGCTATGACATATCTCTATCAATGAAAGACCATCTAGTAAGTCTCATTTTCGAATGTTCAGTTCAGTATCAATTACAGTAGATTCCCATGTCATTTGATAGCTAAGTTTACTCACTTGAATTGTAAGAACAGCATAGTAGATCCACTGAGCTTTGAGCTATTACATAAAGGAGAGGTACAAAGAAACAAGCAGTTGTTTCATGTAGCAGGCCACAGGAAAATGAGCAAAATTACGGATAAGATTACGGAGTTCATGTTAGAGTGATTACGATGAGTCCCAGTAATCGCTATTCAAAACGAAACTACTACAACAAACCGAGACCCCTCATTGTTAGGAGCGTCCGGCAGCCTTTCAATAGCGATAGCTACGGCGATGTAATCAGTATAAGTTCATTTATCCTTTGTGCATCTTAAATTGCTCCCGTCTCAAAAAGTTAGAATTCTTCACTAGCGAAATCTCGAAGGATCGAGATCAAGTGGAGAATTTTACCAAAGATAGCATTAGAGGATTTATGAGCGTGCTCTTGTTTCTCATAGAGTTTCCATTAGTTTGAGCTAGACTGATGATATGGTCGTAGTTATCGCTATTGAAATACTGCCGGACGCTCCTAACAACGACTCAACTCATAATCAAACGCCATTATTTTGAAATGACTATGACTGCCTCGTTTCGATAAGGGCCTAGGCAGAAAAGCACAAACATTTGTAGTTTTCAAATGAAACGCATTGATTTGAAAACTTCACAATGAATCAGTTAATGCTTAGCGAAAGCAGCAAAATAGTACCTACGTACAAGATTTGATATTGTCGCCAACTGTTTTCATGGTATTCTTGTTCGTAAGACGTTGTTCTGTTCGGCCAAGCTCCTTGAAACTCTGCTTTGAGCTTCGAGTTTCCGTGGGTCAACATGAATCAATCGAATTTGCAGAAATTCTAGTGGCGTTGTATTTTGTTGTATACTTTGTACATGACTGTGTATAGCAGCCTCGTTCCAAAGGGCGTTCAAAAGTTAAAAAAGTCAGTCCAAAAATATTGTCGTAATAATATGAGTCCCAGTATGAGCGGTCTCGGTCTGGTGTAATAGTCTCGTTTTGAATAGCGATTACTGGGACTCATTGTAATCAGTCTAAGTTTGATCGGTCGATTTGATCGGCCATTTTTAGCGCAATTGCCGTTTTTCCCCAGAAGCTATGACGTAATGACTAATTTTGTTTTTTGCTTTTGACGACACATCTTCAAAATTTTGCAATTTCAATCAGCCAATGAATACATCAACGGATACTGCATAGTCTACAGTGAATTACTGCATTCATCCTGAGTGTTTCATTGATTTTCATACGTTTTATCTCTTACCTTCTAGTCTCTATTTACTTGTGATATTGACTCAGATTTGACAAGAGCCAGACCTGGTGACAACAGTAAGTTTCTGATTGTTTGATGGTTTGTTCTAAGTATTGGTTAAACAGGGTGTTTCAGCAAAAAGCACAACCCTCCTTTATTCGAGATTCTTCAGGAAACAATGGTATTTGAATGAATTCGAGGCATACCATCTGAATGTACAATGTATCTTTTTTCGAGTGATATCCAAGTTGGGCGTATTGATTGAATTATTCATCACGTAATTGAAGTATTCGTAAATATGGTCTATTTCAGCAAGGGCGCCTACCTTGTAGGAAATGTGTTTATTCACGGTATTTTACGCGTAGTAATTGGTGTCCTATGACCCAGTCCTGTTAATCTTTTTACAGGGATTTTCAAATTCTAACGTCTGTTAGTATTGACCAATCAAAAATCACGCTATCTGATTCCCTGTGGCCAGATCGTATGACAGTTGATATCGTGTTTCATAAACACCGGAATTTGAAACCACAAATTTATTCATACGTCATCTTGACCTTGAGAGGACTGACTCTGTGTACTTCTGGGTCACGGTACGGTTTTAGGACTCTCTCTGTACTGGGTCATAGGACACCAATTACTCTACAGTACTGGGAATAAACACACTTCCTACAAGGTAAGCGCCCTTGATTTCAGATGCAAGAAAATGAAAGGACATTTACATGGACGAAGACCAATCTTTGTGAGAGCTTATTTGATCATTCTTAGTAAATGCATCTTATGGGAACAAATGTGTTTTTTTCCTACCTTAGGGCATCACCCAAGTGCTTATAGGCCTGAAATCTTTTGAAAAAAAGTTGTTTCTTAATTTCACGGCAAAAAGTGCTAATTTTGCTCTTACAGCATGCTGCATTTGAAATTGGCCATATGTACTAAAATAGCAATTAAATGATAAATAATTCCATTAATTTTTCCAAACTGCATACTATTACGAAGAACAAAGACTGGACTTTCAGATGGTATACATTACATTTGCTAGAATATGATCATTTTTTCGACATTTTCATTATAGTTGGGTTGTGTTTTTTCGGAAACACCCTCTTGGATATTTTCCGACCTATGAAATGTATCTATCTTAGGAACCGCGATCATCAAATTTTGTTGATCAAGAACGCTTTAGTTTGAAAAAGTTCTTTTTCATGATTGCAGACTCTTTATATGTATTTCAGGAACTATACTAACCTGCTGTTATTTATTTCTCAAAATGGCAAAACCTTGCGTTGCAGTTTGTTGAGTTGATTGTTGTGAGTGGCCGGGCGGCTAAAACAGTTTCTGTCAGGTGATTGAAGTGAAGCTCGGTCGAGTGAGGTCAAACTACGGATGGGTGACCTCTGGGAGGCCTGACTTCGCAACTCGCTCCTCAATCCTTCGGAAGGGACGTTAAACTAGGGGTCCCATGCCTGGATGTGGCATGTATAGTGGGCTCAAATCAGTGGCGGACACTTTGCCAAATATTGGGGGGGGGGCGAAGCTATTGTTTCGGTTAAAAAACATTGTTTGTTTCTATTGTTTTCGAACAAAAGATCTTTGTTCTAGCCAACATTGGGGGGGCGATCGCACCTCCTCGCCCCCCAGGTGTCTGCCACTGGCTTAAATTAGCTTTAGATAGTTAGAAATACTTCCAGCCCAATTAAAGTAAATCAACAAAAAGCGAATTGTTAACGTTTGATGGAAGGCTAGATTTCCCGCAATTTCTAGCTTTCAGTAGTTTGGCCAGGATCTCTTTTGCTATTCATAACGCTCAAATGATGGAAGGGGAAAAACAGAACAAGTCTTTCCCTGACAAAAAACTTCACACCACTGTCATTGATCTCAGCAATATCTTTTCAATTAGCATTATCTGAAACCATAAGTGACATAGTTTGTCTTGTTTTATTAGAAATGGCCCAAGCATGGAAAGAAAAGGATTCAACAAAACGAATTGCGCTTGCTCGGGATGCAGTCAATGAATCTAACAAGTAAGCTGCATCTTTAATTTGTTAAATTTCTTATTTTGGTAGTTACCTTTAAACACATGATTGAGAACATTATAAGGTCTCACTACTGAAGCATACGATAGCCGTTGTTTGTCTCATTGCGTGAGTCTCGTTTAACGTGATTAAAATTTCTATAAACAAGGATTATTGGGCAGGAAAGCCATATTAATGTGCGCAAGACCTGTACTGAAGCCTCCAAAATCTTCAAATTAGTTACAAAGATGGTTATTACCTATTTATCTCTTTTGGAAGGAAAGCATGGAAAGGAAAGGAATGGAAGGAAATGAAGGAATGCAAGGAATGCAAGGAAGGGAATCATCATACCGACACGTTCGTGAAGGCCTCATACCGACACGTTCGTAACCGAGTCAATAATCTAAACAAAAGTTTGAAACGGGAATACTTCTCCAAAAAGATCGCCCTTGAAAAAGGAAATCTTAAAGAAACTTGGAAAACGCTCAATCTCTTACTAAATAAACGATCGAAGACAACCAACGTTGGATCTCTTAATGTTGATGGAGAGGTAATTAGTGAGAATTCAGGTATCGCCAGGTCTATGAACGAGTTTTTCTGTAGTGTGGGAAGTAATCTTAGTGTTAAGATACCACAGCAACCCAACCCCCTTTTGTGTGGAGAGTACAAAATAAATGAATCCACTGAGCAACCGACTGAATTTAAATTTCATCATGTAGATATAACTACTATTAATAGAGCTCTGGGTAAAATGAAAAAATCACTTGGGTTTGGATCAGATGGCATTGCGAGTAACTTCCTTAAAATTGCATTCCCCGTGATTTGTAATTCCATCTGTGATATTTTTAACTTTTCCATATTTTCGGGGTCTTTTCCAGAAAGTTGGAAAATAGCCCGTGTGGCCCCTATTTTCAAAGGAGGCAAGCCTGATGACCGTTCAAATTACAGGCCTATTTCTGTTCTACCGGTCGTTTCAAGACTCTTCGAAAAGGTTATATATGATCAGTTATACCAGTACCTAGATAAGCACAAGTACCTAGCGTCTCACCAGTCAGGATTTCGTTCTCTGCATTCGGTTGTGACATGTCTGCTAAAAGGAACTAGTGATTGGTACATTGACATAGACAGTGGGAAGTATACTGCGATGATTTTTATAGATCTCAAGAAAGCATTCGACACGGTTGACCATCAAATACTCTTAGATAAAATGCAATTTTATGGAATTACTGGACTTGCGCACAAATGGTTCAGTTCTTATCTTGATAATCGGAAGCAGTACTGCAGAGTCAATGGCACAACTTCTAGCATTGAAAATATTGATATTGGAGTGCCACAGGGATCGTGCCTAGGGCCTCTTCTTTTTCTACTATACATAAATGACTTGCCATTTGCTCTAAAGAAAGCAAAGGCAACCATGTATGCCGACGACACAGCAATTTCGTATTCTTCTGATAAAAGTGAGGAACTGGACCTAGTAATCAACGAGGAGCTGTCGTACATTGAAAGGTGGCTACAAGGCAATAAGCTTTCCCTTAATGTTGTTAAAACCCAGGCTATGATAATTGGTTCAAAGCCAAAAATTAAAAAACTAAAAAACAATCTTAGCACACTTCCTTCTTTCAAAGTAGGGGGCGAGGAAATCAACCTGGTAAACGAAACAAAATACCTCGGGGTCATGATTGATAATTGCCTTACCTGGGAAAGTCATATAAGCGCGGTTCAAAAGAAGATCTCCAGAGCTATTGGCCTATTGAAGTATGCAAAAAATTTTGTTCAAACTGACACTTTGATAAATTTATATAGAAGCATCACGGAGCCACATTTCAGCTACTGTTGTTCTGTCTGGGGCTCTTGTGGTGCTTCAAAGCTAGACGTGCTTCAAAAATTACAGAATAAAGCAGCCAGAATAGTAACAAATAGCCCTTTCGATGCATCTGCAGCTCCTTTGCTCCAGAGACTTGGTTGGCCATCTGTACAAAAGCTGATAAATAAAGAAACAGGTTCTATGGTTTACAAATCTCTTAACTCTCTTGCACCTCAATATCTTAGCGATCTCTTCGTGAGATCGTCCGAGGTACATCCAAGAGAGTTAAGAAACTCTAAAACAAACCTTGCAATACCCATGTTGAGAACTGGCAATGGCCAAAAATCCTTTGCTTATCGTGGGGCCAGTCTCTGGAACAGTCTTGATTTGGATACAAAGATGGCTCCCTCAATCAATGCCTTCAAGTCCAAAATCAATGAAAAATAAACCTTTTATATATGGAGGTGTATCGCTGTAAATTAATATATCTTTAATTTTGACGTATTCCGCTCTTTTTATTGTAAATTTTGTAGTATATAATTCTTTAATTTTGTAAGTAATTTTTTGCAGGGCCAATTGTAAAACAGTATTTATACTGAATTTGTACCCTGGGTAAACAATTTTAAAATGAAATGAAATGAAAGGAAGGAATGGAAGGAATAGAAGGAAAGGGAAAGGAGCTTGCATCAAAGATCGTTAGGAAGAAATGTCAGTGAGCGAAAAATAGTAGTCAGATGATACGGACAAGAAGGCAATTACAGCCACATCCACGACAATGACAAATGCGGGAAATGTTAACAGACTGACGCAGCTTCGCAGGAGGCCGGAGCTGTTTTCCACCATTGCGGTATAGAACAGGATCTATACAACATTAAATCTTTAAATTTCTTCATTGATGGTTTAATGAATTCCGCTAATATTCCTTATCTTTTCTATTGCAGTTGTGCAACAGCTTATATTTTATTATCTGAAGAGGAAGCAACCACTATAGAGGACGTAAGTTCGTCCTATTTATTGCCTAGCTGCTCAATGGATCTGTCCCTTGATATACTACATTTTTTTGTTGGGGAAAGGGCCAGTGAAATATCAGTAATCTTGTGGACATCAGGTTATGAAATCATATCATGACTGAGCGAAAAGAATTTTCAGGTTTTGAAATCATGGGAGTTGCCATCCTGTGGTGGACACTGATGGAAAGGGGGTACGGTCGCCTCCCTATGTTAGGGGGTAGCAAATACCTTTTGTTTGAAAACAATGGAGACAAACAATGCTTTTCAACTGAAACAATAGCTTCGCACCTCCAATATTTGGCAAAGTGCTCGCCACTGTTTGAAACTGTTTCTATCCATCAACAAATGCTTTCAAATGCGTATTGGATAATGTTGGCAGGTTTCAACCTCGCTCCCAAGGGTATCTGTTGTTGTAAATAGGAGGCTAGTCATCAACATATACCTCAATGTAGGCGTTGCAGTTTACGGAAAACTTTCATTGTCACTGGGTACGAGGTTGGGCAGGTTTCACCGAGAAGAAATTGATTTCCTTTTTTCTCATCAGTCTGAAGCCCAATTCAAACAAGCTCTAAGGGCAAGTGAAGCGTGGATACGACAACGGAATTCTCCGGCTGGTAGCGATGATTCTGAAACTGTTCAAAGTAAGCAAATTTATCATTGCTTGGGAAGAAAGCTTGTCCTCAATGTGTTGATTTGATTGATAACCATCGTTGTATTTCAAATAGTTTAACTAAGATTTGGGGATGTTTATTTAATTTACTTCTGCAATAAGGTTCATTTGTAGCTTAACACAATGTTCGTTCGTAAGAATTCCCTCGAATTTATAAGGATTCACACGATTCTTCCCGAATTCAGAGAATGTAGATTTCCCTGTTATAATAGTTAGAAAGAGATAACGCATTTCCAAGACAACGATGTGCGTTGGTAATCAAAGATAACCGGGAAAGAGATCAAGGTTTTGTTCTTTGCTTTTTATAAATTTGAAGGAATGAAATCTTAAAAATTCTAAAACGAATTGTTCCGACTTCGAGGATGTTAATATGCGCATACTATCTGGTTTTGTGTCGTACAGGAAAATATAAAGTCCGAGGCCTTAAAGTACAGACCGAGCTTGTTTAGTTCAACGCATTTTGTTACTGTTATGTCGCTTAAGGTTATTGTAAATCTGTTTATTGTACTGTATTTTATTACCCGACTGACGTTTCAAAAACGAGGCAATGCAAGAATCCCGCCAACCCTATTGGTTAATCGCACATTTCCCGCAGTTTTCCCGCAGCCTTATATAATGTGATACAAGGACGCGTTTTTGTCGCTACAGTAACTGATTTAGGCCTATGAGATTTACAATATACTTAAGCGACATAACAGTAACAAAATGCGTTTAGCTAAGCAAGCTCGGTCTGTACTTTTAAGACCTTGGGCTTTATATTTTCCTGTTCAACACAAAACCGGTTAGTATGCGCATAGTATTATGTACTACGTAAATTTCCCATTTCAAGATATTTTTCTGTTTTGCTTTGCATGTGAAATTTGCAATTTATAATTCAAGATACAGGAGGATTCCTTGCCTCGTTTTTATGAAACCTGTTATATGCTATGTTGTTATCATACAGTAAAAATCCGCATATCAGAAACTCATTTTTTCGGATCAGGCCGTACACTTTCTTATAAAACGAATAAATTTTGAAAAACAGGCTGATGAATTTCTTATAAGAAACTCTTATAAAAATAGCAGGACCAACTCAAAAAAGCAAAAACTCCATGCTTGATAATAAATGCTATAAGCATACAGGGTGTCCCAAAAAAATGTGCCCCTTTTGCCTGAAGATTGCGACAAAACGGCGAAAGATTCTCGCCAAACTTTTGCATGATGTTGCTCTTCAGATATTCAATTGAAGTTTGCTACCATCCCCAAAAAATTCCGTTGAAAAATGATGGAGCTATGACCTTCAGAAGACCAAGTTTACCCGACGACTAAAACCAGCGGTCGGCCATTTTTTCTTACTATTTTGCAGCGATAAATAGCTTTATGGAATGAAAATGAAACTGCAGCCTCCAATGTCATAGCTCTCGTGAAAATTCCAATAATCTTCAGAGAGTTCCATTATTTCTGACCTCACAGAAATTATTTCTTACCTCACGTGAAGCTACTTATCACTGCAAAATAGTAAGACAAAATAGCCAACGGCTGTTTTCTGTCATCAGGCAAATTTGGTCTTCTGAAGGTCATAGCTCGATCATTTTTCAACGGATTTTTACGGGGATGGCAGCAAACTTTATTTTAACATCTGATCAGCAACATCATATAAAATTTTGGCGAAAACCTTTTGCCCTTTTGTTGTAATCTTTGGGCAAACGGGGTACAATTTCTTGGGACACCCTATAGATTCCAAATCTTTAAATCGGTGTAAAAAGATGATCGTAAAATTCTACAACCTATTTCTTTTTTAGCTACTTTACTATAATTTTACTGCTGGACTTTTCAAAAATCTTGAATAGTATTCAAAATTACAGCGTATTCATATTTCAACTCATTTGAGGATGTGACGTCATCAAATTTCTAAATCCTAAACCAGAAGCGTGACTTAATTGTGCTTGATACCATATTGTAGACATCCATAAACTATGATAAACAAGTAAATGAAATGAAATATAAGCACATTGATGCGAATTGAAATAAGCTCTAATGATAAATGCTAAAAAAGAAGAAAAGCACTCTAATTCTTAAAATGTTAAAGATTTCACAAAAGTCCAACGGTAGAATTATAGCGAAATAGCTAAAGTTTCTTTGAAGCCATTAAGCTCAAAGAAATAGGTCATAGAATTTTGCACCGAAATTTTTAAAGATTTGGAAGCTATGCTAATACTATATCCTATTGTATTGACTTTTGTACGAAAGGCTCAGTATCATACATTTCATAAACAAAACACTCCAAGCTCTATGGTACACTGACAATAGTTTCGATCAGCCTATATTTTTCATATTTAATTCAAATCAATCAGTTTAATTTGTTTCGCAAATTTTTCTTCTAAAATAAGAACTTATAAGAAACTGGAAAAAAAATTAGGCTTACCAGTTTCATATATTTTGGTACATAAATTTAAAAAAGCCAGCTTGCAGTTTCTTATGAGTTTCTTATATGCGGGCTTTTGGTGTATTCAAATGTTTCTGAACT